>JBCNJP010000008.1:59491766-59577173 GCA_039602395.1 Deinandra increscens subsp. villosa | reverse complement strand
TTAAAAAATGGGGGAATTTAATAAAAAGACAAAAATACCCTTTCATCTTTGATTTTCTTTAGTTTTTCTCTCTAATTTACCCAGGAAAATTTTAACCCATAGATCTTCATTTAATTGAAGATCTAATGGTTATGATTCCTTCTTATCCTTCTTATCCAAACTAAACTTCTCGTAATAACCTCACCCTTATATATACTATGTCAGAGCCCATGTCTTACATGGGTTGAATAAATACAATTCAATATAATTTTTTATGAATATTTGTTTATTAGATATCATTAACTATCTATAAAATAAGAAATAATTAATATTTAATAAATTATAAAATAAAGAATAATAAAGATTTAAAGAATATAAAATTATGTTTTAAGGCAAGATATAATTAAACTCTTATTCTAACTCATTGAGTTAAAATAAATTTTTGGAATAAGAAGATTTATATTTAAAACTATTAATTATTTAATAGATTAATAGATAAGATGGTTAGTATTTAACAGGAGAGAGATGCGGGAAAATAAGATGAAAATGAATGTGAGAGTGACATGTGGCAAATTGTAATCATTTATTAGAGTAGGTAGATAGGTAGATATCTTGACTATAAAGTTTTTTGAAGCGATGTCCAGGGTAAACAGTCCTGATACACCGCTAAGCCAGATTGTCGTTCAAAAAAAGATTACATTTGAGAATACATCTCATCACTAAATTCATTTTTATCATAATTTTTTCACTTCTCTTTTTCTTATTAAGGGGTTTTTACATATATCCCCTTACTAAGAGGCTTTATTACATATATACCCAGCCCTAAACATCAATTACACATAATAACCCCTCATCCCTACGTGAATCAGACAACTCTTCAACATTCCTCTCCTCCGATCCTTTCTCCATGTGTGATCTCCTGTACGTTAAACCTCATCGCCGCCTCCATCTTGACGTGAAATCTAAAGCACTGTCTCACTTCCAGGTTCGTATTTCGTCCCCACAGGTCCCATTTCGTCTCCACAAGTCCCCCACTGATCCGATTTTAGGGTTCGGATTTTAGCGCTGACTCCATCTTGATTCGATTTTACCGTTTTTATGGTGGATCTCAAGCGTTGCTTCCATCTTGGTTGATTTTAGGGTTCATTTTTTTGTTTATGATTGTTAGGTAAAGGGAAGACCGTGGGCAGGGGTCACAAAGGGCAGAAAGCAAGAGGCGTAGAATGCCCAAAAGGGGTTTTAAGAACCCTTTTAGCCTTGAATTTCAGGTAATTTTCTCTCCATTTCCTTTGTATCTTAGGTAAATTTCATGTTTTTGATGTTGTTCTGATGCATAACACTACCTCTGTTTCAAGAAAAATTATGGCTAAGAAATAAAATGTGGTGCTTTTGTCGGTAAAAAGGGATCGATTATTATAAGCTGAGTATACTAATTGCTGTGAGAATCTGAAAATTAATAATAAATGTTTGCTTGTTATTGTGCTTTTTTGAAACTTTGAATTTTGTAGTTGGATGGATAATGAAATGCTAAGATATTATGTTAGCATGCTAGCTTTCTGTCACACCCCAACCGACGGCGGAAACGTCGGGGCATGATTAGATTGCCCATAAGTTCATGACAACTAATTTAGTGACAATAGTTAAATAATAAATTTTTATTGATAACATTGAAAAATAAAACAATACATCACATATTAATAACAAATACAATTTCGTTATTAAACTAGGTCCAAAAGCCCTATGTGATAGCATCTTGAAACATCAACATCATAGCCTGCAACATGTATAAAATAAAGGGGGTCAACTATAAATAGTTGGTGAGTAACCACAAGTTTGATACATAACATATATTTGAAAAACATGCGTTACGTGTCATGATAGAATAAGTGAAATATAACATGCTAGAAGATATTGACAACATGAAAGACTAGGCATAACCAAAATTACTAGTATAAAATGACAACATGAAAGAGTAGGCATAAACAAACCTCAATGACATATGATAGATTCCCTAACCCGCAGGTTAGACTATATGAAATAATGAAATAGGCTCCAAACACCCAACGCCGAACCGGTCAAGTTGAGTGGGTTGTCAACCGATAGATCTACCTTTGTTACCCCAGGCCTTACGTTAATGTTTATGCCAAATGAAAGACATGACAGACATGACAACCATGACATACTTGACATCCAATGATAAACATGAAAACCTTTGATAAACATGAAATCATTTGAAAATCACATATTGACAAATCATGCTAGAAGTCACATAACACATAATTCACACATAGATCACATACGCATGGTAAATGATAAAGTTGAAAGACAACACTTTGAAATAGGATACATGTTGCAACCCCAAAAATGAGAAAATGAGAAAAGGGGCAAGGATTACTCACTTGGATTAGAAGTTAAGTCCACGAAGCAAAAAGTTAAAGTGAAAGGATTAGTCCCGAAGATTCATCCTAAAAGAATAAAAGGGGATGACATGAATATTGGAATATGGGATTCTAAGCTCTTATGCATTTGGAGAATGGGTTTTAATGTTATAGATTGAAGTTTGAAAAATGTTTACCTTTAAGAGTAACAATACCTTAAACGTTACTAGACATGCTTTGGCCTAATAGGTTATGACACTCTCATCACGGCATCCCAGGTAAGCGCCCAGGTCCAACTATGGGATTTATGTGAACACTTATCCTTGATAGAGACCGCGACTACCGGTGTTTTCACCCTTCCAGTTACTACATGTCATTCACGTCTCAAGGACTATCACTAATTAAGTTTGATAAATAATAGGTTTGGTTCTAAGGCTTTTGAAATCCTAAAATAGTATTTATGTTCAAAACCGGAGTTACATATTAGAATGATTAAGAATTAGTTTAATTGTTGATTTATGAAAAACAAGGCTAAATCCCAAATTTGTTCATGCATAAAAACGTTGACTTTTTTATTAGAACAATATAGATGAATTTGGACATGATAGTTTAGACTCGTTGGGCCTAACGACAAGGCTACAACAAGCCTAGATGGGCCTAAGCAAGGCGACACGTCCTAATGACGTGCCTTTGCAAAGCTAGGTCGTCCAAAGGACAAGCCTTAGCAATGCTAGGCGTTCTAAGAACGAGCCTTAGCAAGGCTACCTAAACGAGCCTAAAGCACCTAACTAAGAACCTAAACTAAACTAATTAAACTAGTAAAGCGATAAATAAACGAATAACAAAAGGAAGGAAAGAAAGGAAGAAGAATTACCTCAAAGAAGCTTTTCAAACGAGACGAGCTTGAAGGGCATCACCTCGCCAAGAGCATAAAAAAACTACTACGCACGACACCCAACGGAGTATTGTGCTTGCGGAACCACCAAAATTTGGTTATTCCACTTGTTTATACTCAAACTATGAGTTGGGAAACTATGAGGGACCTAGAAGAGGTATTTATAGGTGTGTAAGGGATGAAAATTTCGTTGAAGAGGCAATGTGGGATGAAATTCGCGTCTTGCAACTCAACATCAAACATCAAACTTGTTTTTGCGATTCCCGCTTCGTTATAACTCGGTTTTGCACGCGGTTTTCGCCCACGTTCACCATTTTCAGAGTACTATCATAAGGAAGAGAGTAATCTACCATCTATGGTGTTTAGAATTGGGTTTAAATCTTGGATCTTGATGTGGGTCGAGTTTCCGGGTTTTTGAAACATACGGATGTTACAGTCTCCCCTACTTTAGGAAATTTCGTCCCGAAATTCAGTTAGTAGAGACTATAGGAAAAAGAATGAGGATGATTAAATTTATACCGAAAAATACAGTTATACTTAAGAAATAAATTAATTGTAAACGTTTCCTTTTAAATAGTGATATAAGAGTTGTGACACGAATTTTGACACACGACCAGGGCCAACTCTCGGTCCGACACCTAGCCCACTTTTAAAGCACCACCAATGCTTATATATAGGTTGTACCGCAGCTAACCCACCACATCATTGCTACTTCAAAAGCATGCTAGTTGCCTATAGAGAGACTCCCTCACACAAAACAAAAAGCACGATGAAAGTCTTGATAAGGGAATACTTGACACCGCCAGATCCAAACGTAAAATATATAACATGTGATACATTTGACAATGACATGGTTAATGGCGTACACGCATGGAATGAGTACCATGCCGAGAATCAAAGGTCATAGATGATTCGAAGACGAGAATGCATGATTTGACCAAACAACTTGATCAGTAGAGTGAAAGCCACAGTCTCCCCTACTTTAGGATATCCAAACGAGGAGAGGCAGAGGATAGAATAAGACGTTGAGGGGTTAACATGTATCCATTTGAAAGTGACGACTTGACTAACTAAAATCAATGTAAGTGAATGTATTCATCAAATTGAAGTCAATGTAACTGATAAAACAATCTCGGATTTCAAACAAGAGAACGCGTTCGATTCTGACGAACTAGATGTGTCGCGACTCACACCCAGTCCATCTTTCTCGAAGCACGGGGTCTAGATGAAATCCAAAACAAAACAAGTTCCTTGCTAATACGACAAGACCTCACGGATATGACCCAAAATCAATCGCATGGTTAACTAGTATTACATACAATTGACGGTTATAGTTCGTATGAGTCTTGGTTAGCAAGATTGGTAAAACATGTGATAGTGAAAACACGTGATAATGAAAACATGCAATATTGAAAACATGTGATAAGGCGGTCATATGATAATGAAAGCGTGTAAGTTGTAGCAATGATGGTATGGAATAGTGGAAACATGTGGGAATGATAAATATGAAAATTTGTGATAATCAAAACTTGAGGTAGTGAAAACATGAAAGCATGAGATAGTGAAAACATTTGATCATGAAAACATGGGATAACGATAGCACAAAGACTAATCATGATAAGCGAACGGTCTACAAGTGGTATGTCAAATGGCATGATTCGAATGAATGGATTGATTTAAATCGAATGACATGAATTTGAAAGTTGAATATCGATTAAGCATAAGCATGTAAGTTTGAAATCGTGAATTGAAGTTTGAAACATGCAAGTTTGAATTTTGAAATACGCGAATTGAACCGGATGTTGGAATCTACACACCGAATATAGAAATCTTCAAACTGAGAGTTGAAAACTGTAAACCAAGAGTTAAACTCGCGAGCCGAGAGTTGAATACTGCACGCCAAGCGTTGAAAATCACAACCGAATTCACCATCTGTGAGTCGAAAATCGCAAACCAAACTCACCAATCATTTTTTTTAATAATGTGAGTTGTAAACTTTTGAATAAACACGCCATGTGTTGACACCACGAGTTTGAATCCATAGATCAACATTAGAAACTATGAATTGAGCCCACACATTGAGTATTGAATAAAGCGAGTCTGGAACTCATACACCGAGCATGGAAAATCACAGTTTAAAGTTGAAACATTGAATAACGGGAACATTGAAAAAAATTACAATTTATATCGAAATGCGGAATAACACGAGTCTTCCCAAAGATTAATGTTTAGGTCAAAATTTCATGAAAATTTTGAAATTAGGATTTGAGTAAATTCGAACATCGACAACAAAGGTGATAACGAATTTATCCAGGTAAGAGCTGGAAAAGAAATTTAGGTGTGCTTAGTTAGCCAAAAGAAGCTTATGGCTAAGCACAACCAAGGATATGAAAGGTAACGTTGATCATAACTGAGAAGTATCCATACTATATAAGTAGTACAGAAACGAGGATATCGTCATCATTAATGCGATAAGAGACTAAATGGGAGCCGTAATTACGGAAACAAAAGAATTAGTGGTAGGTGGTTGACACAAAATAGTGTGAGGCGATAGGGTGACTTGCCAATAGGAGTAGTACCGGGTAAGTTAATGCGGAACTTGTCTTGGTGAACGGGAGGAAGACCCAATATGTCTTCGGGAAACACTTCAGGGAAGTCCCGAACGACTAGGATGTCTTGGACTCCCTATTCCTGATTACGAACGTCCATAATGCTGACCAGACAGGCCATGTACTCCTAATGCAAGTACTTGTGGGTTTTAACGTCGGACATGAGCTAGAACCCATGGAGTGGTGTATCGCCATATATTGTCTGGACTTGATTATCGAGCGGGGAAAACGAAACGATCATCGCGATACACATAAATTTGACGTTAGCTAGGGTAAACATGAGTTTGGATAAAAATGAATGTTAAGGCGAAACAGTTGAAACATCGCGCAATTGCAATTGGAATATAACCTTGAATATAAAGGATGAGTTTTTATTTATTTATTTAATAAACATGTATAGTTATCTACTTGTAAAGTTATAAAGTTGTAAACTCATACGCATGCAATCCCGTAAGCATGTGGACTGGTAAACTCATAATTTTCTAAACAAGTAAATTCCTAAACTTGTATACCTAAAAGTGCAAAACATGATACTTTGGAGGGGTTCAAAAATAGATAATTTAATATTTTCTAAAAGGGGATATCATGTACGTGTGAGTTCGTAGGCTTGTATATGGGTAAACGCGTAAACTCATAAGCATGTAATCCCGTAACCATGCAAACTTGTAAACTCGTGAACCCATCGACAAGCACTTGCTTACCTGAAAATGAGAAAAGGAAAAAAAAATTACATGATATAAATAGGTTTTGAAATGATAAATGTAAATTGTTTTGAATTATGCATTGAACAATGAAATCAGGAATGGATTTTTTTTATAAATATCATAAGCTTAAAAACCGACTGACTGGATTCAAACGGCAAATTTGACTTGAGATCAAAATGTGACTATGCGCAACTTGTTTGGCTAGTTTGACCGAAGCATTGTCTGCAATGGCCAGCTTTCGACACACATTGTAGGGTTACGTGAATCACCACGCAGGTGTGTCTATTGCGTGTTGGTGCAACATGTTAGGCTATGATTGGAACAATGGGTTACTAGGTTGAGTCTAAAATGGGCATGATTAGATTGCCCATAAGCCCATGACAACTAATTTAGTGACAATAGTTAAATAATAAATTTTTATTGATAACATTGAAAAATAAAACAATACATCACATATTAATAACAAATACAATTTCTTTATTAAACTAGGTCCAAAAGCCCTATGTGATAGCATCTTGAAACATCAACATCATAGCCTGCAACATGTATAAAATAAAGGGGGTCAACTATAAATAGTTGGTGAGTAACCACAAGTTTGATACATAACATATATTTGAAAAACATGCGTTACGTGTCATGATAGAATAAGTGAAATATAACATGCTAGAAGATATTGACAGCATGAAAGGCTAGGCATAACCAAAATTACTAGTATAAAATGACAACATGAAAGAGTAGGCATAAACAAACCTCAATGACATATGATAGATTCCCTAACCCGCAGGTTAGACTATATGAAATAATGAAATAGGCTCCAAACACCCAACTCCGAACCGGTCAAGTTGAGTGGGTTGTCAACCGATAGATCTACCTTTGTTACCCCAGGCCTTACGTTAATGTTTATGCCAAATGAAAGACATGACAGACATGACAACCATGACATACTTGACATCCAATGATAAACATGAAAACCTTTGATAAACATGAAATCCTTTGAAAATCACATATTGACAAATCATGCTAGAAGTCACATAACACATAATTCACACATAGATCACATACGCATGGTAAATGATAAAGTTGAAAGACAACACTTTGAAATAGGATACATGTTGCAACCCCAAAAATGAGAAAATGAGAAAAGGGGCAAGGATTACTCACTTGGATTAGAAGTTAAGTCCACGAAGCAAAAAGTTAAAGTGAAAGGATTAGTCCCGAAGATTCATCCTAAAAGAATAAAAGGGGATGACATGAATATTGGAATATGGGATTCTAAGCTCTTATGCATTTGGAGAATGGGTTTTAATGTTATAGATTGAAGTTTGAAAAATGTTAACCTTTGAGAGTAACAATACCTTAAACGTTACTAGACATGCTTTGGCCTAATAGGTTATGACACTCTCATCACGGCATCCCAGGTCCAACTATGGGATTTATGCGAACACTTATCCTTGACAGAGACCGCGACTACCGGTGTTTTCACCCTTCCAGTTACTACATGTCATTCACGTCTCAAGTACTATCACTAATTATGTTTGATAAATAATAGGTTTGGTTCTAAGGCTTTTGAAATCCTAAAATAGTATGTTCAAAACCGGAGTTACATATTAGAATGATTAAGAATTAGTTTAATTGTTGATTTATGAAAAACAAGGCTAAATCCCAAATTTGTTCATGCATAAAAACGTTGACTTTTTATTAGAACAATATAGATGAATTTGGACATGATAGTTTAGACTCGTTGGGCCTAACGACAAGGCTGTAAACAAGCCTAGATGGGCCTAAGCAAGGCGACACGTCCTAATGACGTGCCTTTGCAAAGTTAGGTCGTCCAAAGGACAAGCCTTAGCAATGCTAGGCGTTCTAAGAACGAGCCTAAGCAAGGCTACCTAAACGAGCCTAAAGCACCTAACTAAGAACCTAAACTAAACTAATTAAACTAGTAAAGCGATAAATAAACGAATAACGAAAGGAAGGAAAGAAAGGAAGAAGAATTACCTCAAAGAAGCTTTTCAAACAAGAAAAGCTTGAAGGGCAGCACCTCGCCAAGAGCATAAAAAAACTACTACGCACGACACCCAACGGAGTATTGTGCTTGCGGAACCACCAAAATTTGGTTATTCCACTTGTTTATACTCAAACTATGAGTTGGGAAACTATGAGGGACCTAGAAGAGGTATTTATAGGTGTGTAAGGGATGGAAATTTCGTTGAAAAGGCAATGTGGGATGAAATTCGCGTCTTGCAACTCAACATCAAACATCAAACTTGTTTTTGCGATTCCCGCTTCGTTATAACTCGGTTTTGCACGCGGTTTTCGCCCACGTTCACCATATTCAGAGTACTATCATAAGAAAGAGAGTAATCTACCATCTATGGTGTTTAGAATTGGGTTTAAATCTTGGATCTTGATGTGGATCGAGTTTCCGGGTTTTTGAAACATACGGATGTTACACTTTCTATTAGTAGGTTAATCATTTGTTAATGCGTTGGTTTTGCAGGGGCCAAGATGATGAAGAACATGGTCGGGAAGAACATTATGAAAAACTATAATTTTGACGTGTTGTATATGAGTCTTTCGAGGGAAAGAACAAGCTTATAATGATATGTACGGAAAGTGGGAAGACTCATTAATCTAATTTAGATTGAATTATTCATATTTCATATGTATTTTTGGCACTTTGTATTTTCATATGTACTTGTTTAAGATGTGGTGAATTGTTGGCATCGTGTATTTTGACAATCGCCAATTATGGTTGATTCTTGTTTTGAAATGAAATCTTGAATTTTATTTTTTAGAGATGTTTTTCAAGTCATTTATTAAGTTAATTCATTGAGATTTGTAAATATGTAATGTTGAAGGTAAAATATGTAATTTATGTTTTTCTTCGACATATATGTAATTAATAAAATTAGAATGTGAAAATGTAAATATATAATATATATATATATATATATATATATATATATATATATATATATATATATATATAAGGTGAAATGGGGCATTTTTTGTTTTTTTAGATAAATATGTAATTGATCATATTAGAAGGGGAAATATGTAAATATTCATTAAGGGTATTATAGTCATTTAGTAATTTTTTTTAAATGGATTGGGTAAATATGTAATATATATTGTTTAAGAAGGGTATATATGTAATTAAGGTTTAGGCTTGGGTATATATGTAATAAAATCAATTAGGAAGGGTATATATGTAAAAGCCCCTTCTATTAAATATCAATTCTCTTATTTATTAAATGTTAAGAAATTTAAATAACTAAATATTAAAATATAAATTTTCTCTTTTCGATAATTAATCGTAACTTATTATAATTAATTAATAATAGGGTTTTAATTATAGAGTAAATTAAACAAAAGGTCCTTTATGTTATATCCCGATTTCGAATTAGGTCATTTAAGTAAACTTGTTACATCCGACATCCTTTATGTTTTCAACTTATTTTATAGAATGTCCTTTATCACTAACCATGTTAA
Organism: Deinandra increscens subsp. villosa; assembly: GCA_039602395.1. NCBI lineage: Eukaryota > Viridiplantae > Streptophyta > Magnoliopsida > Asterales > Asteraceae > Deinandra > Deinandra increscens. The sequence goes on along the minus strand of JBCNJP010000008.1, from coordinate 59,567,113 downwards.
AATCATCGTTAAGTCAATGCCACTTTAGTCATTTTACAAAACCTTTAAAATAAAAAATTAAAATATAAAATTCATTTAAAAGATATCAGAACATCGATGTTCTTCTCCTTCTAGGGCTCAAGATGTCTTTCTTCCTTGTCCGTACACTAGAGAAGATTTAGGGCTCAATCGACGACGATATCAGATCGTTCCTCTGTCCATCTTCACCTGGTTCGACTATAACATAAAGCTCAATTGAAGACCTACATTACACAATGCAACTTGATCCATTGATGTTTAAGATTAGAACCAGAAGAGGGAGATCAATGTAGACAGGAGAGAAAAGTGACGATTAAGGAACACATCCTTATCCACCAAGAAGGCAAACCCACAGGTTAATACATCTCCACCCTGCCTTTCCAACTGTGTTAAGTTCACGATGAACCAATCAAGGTAATAAGGAACTATTGTTGTCGCTTGGATACATCCGATGCCATAGCAGTTGTTTAAGTCGATAAAGTGTCATTTCTGCAAGTTTTTGAACATCTTGTGACACTAACACCTGAGGCCATAGGAGTTCCTTATTACCTCCATCGGTTCTTCCGGATGTTTAAGATTAGAACTGGAAGAGGAAAATCGATGTAGAAGATTGGAGCCCTAATCGTAATCAGAGGAAGAAGAGATTCGAACCAGGTGAAGCATTGTTTATGTTATAATCGAACCAGGTGAAGAACATCGACTGATCTTCTTATATGATCTAGTATGCGTACCAAGGAAGAAAGTCACCTTGAACCTTGAGCCCTAGCAGGAGATGAACATTGAAGGATCTTCTTTTCTTATCTCATCTTTTAAGGTTTTTTTAAATATTACATGGAATTTTTTATTTTAATGTTTATTTTAAAGATTTTGTAAAATGACTAAAGTGCCCCTGATTTAACGATGGTTTTTAACACCGTTAGTGTGACACCTCGTCCAAAACAGGTCAAACCTCTCCCCGTTGACTTTCTGATATAAATATTCATACGTTTTAATTTTATGATTAACTGAATTAATTTCGATAATTAACTGATAACCGACAACCGATTTAATCCCACGTTTGTATACCCATAAAATATGAAAGTTTTCATGTTTTAAGTATGAAATTTTAATAACAAGAAATTAAATATAAAATTTGACATTTTATATTTTATCAAAACCGACATAAACTGTTTCACTTTAAAACGTTTAGTGAATATAAAATGTGATAAAAACATATCGCTGTCAAGACTTAGCCAAACGAGGAACCCGTTAAACCTATTGAGGCCCGATTAGGCCCAATAAGCCCAATATGAACCCGTGAGACCCGAAATTTAACCTGGAGACTCGACTCGACTAACCGAGTCACCGACCCGACCCAGAGGCCCAACCCGCGACCCGAATTGCCTTGGGCCGAACCCGATTCCCTTCCCCTTTCCGGCCCACTCGAGAGCCCAACCCCCGGCCCGATATTTTCCCTTTCGCGGCCCAACTCGAACGCCGGCCCAGCCCCACTCGGTACCCCTTTGGGCTTCGGCCCGTCACCATCCTGAGTTTAATTGGGCTTCGGCCCAACCTTCAACCTTTTATTTTTAATAAGTTTTGGTCCATAAAATTTTATAAAGATTAGCCACTAGTCTTTTTATAAAATTTGGCCCATCAACTTACAAAAATCACCACCTTGCTAGAATAATTATACTTAGGTTATATTTTAAAAAGTTGTGATTTTTAATCACCTCTAACCGTTTTATATTTTATGAAAGCTTACCTATGTTTATTAAACTTGAACAAGATTTATAAAAACTAATCACCTACACAAGGCTTTGTTGGGTGAATATGGGAGTGACAACACACCTACTCTAGTGTTGATTAGAAAGATTAACCAATGGGTATAAACCCATTTTGGTCTAATAAGAGGGGACACAACCCTCATCAACAATCACATCACAAACTAACACCCAATACTCTCTCCTCTCCCTCCTCCCTTGCTCTCAGCCGGCCCACACTCCCACACAGCCCCTGCCGCCGCCGTCGGGCCACCACCGGCCACCCTTCTTTCCGCCGGAGACCACCGCCAGAACCACCCCAGCCCGCCGGACCTCCCTCCTCTCCAACGGTTTTCTTTTCCACTCCTTCTGAGTCTTCTAAACCTCATTTATACTATGTTTTCTCTTTACATCCTAACACCCAAAGATCACCATAAAAATCTTGACAACAATCCACCCTTTACACAATTATTCTTTCAACAAAACAAGTAATGATGCTATGTGTTTAAACTCTTGGATCTAAACACATTATGATGCATTTGATGCTTAAAGTTAGCCACAATGTGGGTGAAACACATCATGAAATCAGTAGAAAGTAATGATGTGCACCATGATCTTACCTTATGTTCATAAAATGCATTAAACCATTGTTATGGTTCAAGAACACACCTTAAATGGAATTATCCATAAAACTCACTAGATGAGTTAAGTGCTCATAATTATTCATGTTAATGGATTAAAATGGTCCTAACACTTAAAAGTGTTAAGAGATTTAATAACTAACGAAACCAATTAAATAAATATATGAAACAATGAAATGGGTGATATATTTATTGTCCTAACACTAAGTGTTAGTTGATTGTTAATCTATTTAAAATTTCCTAACACTAAGTGTTAGTAGATTGTCATCTAATTTTGGTACTAACACTTTATGTGTTAGTTGATATAATTATGGATTATGTTACAATGCTAGATATGGATATAAACATGATTAGTAGAATTATAATCATAACAAATGTTAATGGATGAGAAAATATAAATAATCATGTAACATGATTATTTAGTGGCTTAGGTTGGTTAAAATAAATAAAAGATGACAAGCTTTTGTCATGGATTATTTTTATAAAACTTCATTCAAAAATGGTAAAAAGATCATTTATGTCAAATGATTAAAAACACTTGGACTTATTATAAAATTTAAAGATTCCTTAAAAATATTATAAAAGGCAAGAAAATCTAACCTTTGACTTTTAGGAGTAAATGTGGTTTGTTTTTATAAAAATAAATGATTTTTATAAAAATAAAGACAAGTCTTACATGTTGGAAGACTTAATGAAATTTTTACGATCCTTTTGACAAACTCAAAACGATCTAGACATAATGACGTTGCGTAGTAATAAAACCGGGACCAACACGGCGATATACGCGATAACATCGGAACAAATAAAGTTATTTAAAGACATGACTCGTTCTATAAAGAGGTTAAAGGAAAAACTATAAGTCCAAGTGATGTTTAAAATTTTGTATTTCTCATGACGTTTTAAAAAGAAATGAATATTTCATACAAATGAAATATTAAACGATTTCGAAATTTTAGATGATTAAATGTCGTGACTTAAAAATATATCTTTCAAACGGTTCATGTTTTAAAATGAAAAGAACTTTAGATAATTATTCTTTTGGCTAATAATTATTTACAAAGTTTTAAACTATGATATAATCAAAGTTCACCAAGAAATGTTAATCATAATTATTTAAAAATAATTATAACTTGCACGATTAACAAATCAAACACATAATTATTTAACTAAAAATAATTATACAACTCATGAAAATAATAATAAACATTACTATTTTTAACTCAATATTCAGGACTTGATTAAACTACTAAATGCTTAACCTTTTATATTTGTTGAACATAAATATAAACCATCACGAAAGTATTTATTTAATAAATACAAGCTAACGGGTTTTCAGACGAATACAAACGGGATCAAAATGTCAAGACTTGACCGGTATCACTTGGATGACTTATGTTACTCAAATGATTGTAGGCCTTATGCATGTGCCTATTTAATTATTTAGGATGTTACGTGCCACCGTGCCTACACCGTTTATTACCGACTACCTGCTAATCCAGTGAGTTTCACGGCCCCTTTTCTTTTAACTGTTTTATACTCTGGGGGAGAAATCATGAAAACTGATAAATGCTTTTTACTTAATATTATGGTTTATCTGTTAGCCGTATGACTGCTTGTTCTCTTACCGATTGCCCAATTTTGGTACATTATCGTTATAAACGTTTGTACAACTGTATCCCACTATTAATTGATTTCATTTAGTTCTGTACGAAACGATAGTTAGTGAATAGATCTGTTTGGGTTGACAACCCTGTCCTAACTGGTAGCTCCAGTTCTGATTCCGGATTGTCTTGGGGTACACGTCAGTTATTCTGCTCTGTTCAGTATCTCTCGGGTGAGATACTATGGGTGGGTAAACCGTTAGTATTTGAAATCAAGGTTCAGGTGAGTTCATACAACCACAACGGTAAACCAATGTAATATTTAAGTATACTGAAACTGTTTTACCAACTTTAAACGTAGAGTCATAAACCTGTGAACCTCACCAACTTTATGTTGACCTTTTAAACTCATGATTTCTTAGGTAATTGATGCAACTTGAGGAAGACATGCAAATGGGGCTTCATCATGCTATCGAACCTGCTCACGGAGTCATAGTCCCAACTATCCCAACAAAATGTTTTTAATATTAATTTATGACTTTATGATTTTCAAATGTAAGTTATTATTATTTCCACTACTCTTTCCGCTGCAATAAAATGATGTGATGTTTTTATGAAATTTGAAATTATTAGAAGTCGTTATATGTATCCTCGACTATGATTCCATTCTCGCTCACACCAGAATCCGTTGATCGGGGTGTGACAGTTAGTGATAAAGGACCTTCTATGAAACATGTTGAAAACATAAAGGATGTCAGGTATAACAACTTTCTTTAAAGGACCTAATTCAAAATTGGGATAAAACGTAAAGGACCTTTTGTGTAATTTACTCTTAATTATATCTTATATAAAAATTAACTTTATAACTATAATTCTTCGTTACTCGTAATACTTTAACTTTAAATATGGAATATGATTTGTTTGACTTTAAAAAAGTAACAGTGCAACTCACTTCTCTATTAGAGAAATTTAATTACTAACAAATTACGAAATTGGATTTCATATTTGTTGTTGTAAGTTGTTCATTTTTTGAACTTAGATATGCCATGAAGTTAATATATAATAATTATCTTATAAATGGAAATTTAATAATAGTTTTATTTTCTTGAAATATTATAAATTTATGAGTTTGTTCTTTTTCTCTCATGTGTGTTTTGTCAATTTGTGTACTATTTATTGTCAAATTTATTATTTTTTTTATTCTATCTCCCTTGTTGTTTTGTCTATATATCATACCTAACATCGAAATTCAATTTCATTCCATATAATTGACCAATTTTACTACTTTTCACGTCATATATTACGTGAATAGTATGTTTGATCAAATATGTAATTAAATGGTATGATGTTTAGATGTGCACCGAAATCATATATTGTTTTAACAAACATGTGAATTGTTAGATTTATCTTATTATAATAATATATTTTGAATTATACATATTATTTATACCCATAACCTATGTTTCTACTTTTTGTTTTTGTCCATGACAGTTTGAAAAACTCAGATAATTTCACTTCCTCGGGTATGAAATTGCAATTAATTGAAGAGTTTAAAGAACTTGTGCTCCGATCCCTTTTTGCTCATCGTAGTGGATAATTATTATTTACAATAACATCTATTAGAATATTTTTATGTGAATTTTAACGTGAATTATGTATTAAATTTTTAATAAATAACTCGTATAATAATACACGGGTTCTATCCTAGTATATTATTATTGTAAGTCTTAAAAACTAAAAATTTATTGTAATACAACATTTATCAAGACACGTTCCGTCTGGATAAGTAACTCATCGCGTGAAATAAAACTGTGAATTTCTAAATGAGCAACCCATCATGAATATAACGGATGATATATTTGTGCGTTTGTTTGAGCTGTTGCAATTATACGTACGTGTTATTGATTTTTTTTTTGAACAGCAATAACATCCACCAAAAACAAAACACCATACACACCACCTCAACGAGAGGCTGAGGCAAACAACCCACAACATCAAACAAAAAAAACTAGCACCCCACCAGCCCAAAGAAAAAAAAACACAACACCAGACCCCAACTAAATCTCAGCCCCCATTACAAACTTATCCCACCTCTAACACCATACCAGAAATTACCTAGACTTCTAATATTATAAAGAATATTCGGAATCGACACCTCTTTGTTATTGAAGATAACTTCGTTCCTCTCTTTCCACAAGCACCACAAAGTCGTAAATATCAAAGCATGCACCCATTTTCTCTTTCTCGATCCCAGCTCAAACTCCCTATGAATTCCCAGCAAATGTTGAACCGAAAACACCCAAAATCTAGGTAAACCACACCAAGTAGCCACACCTTGCCACACCACCGACGCCACCATACATCCCGAAAACAAATGCTCAACCGATTCATCCTCCTCGCCACAGAAAACACACAACGGGGAGGGGATACAAACCTTTCTCTTTATCAACTCGCTCCTCGTTGCCATTCTCCCAAAATTCACCTTCCAAGCCAACACATTAACTTTAATAGGAACACAACTACACCATTGCAACTTCTGCACAGGCCCATAATCTTCCCCATGCTCCAACCTCTTCCTAAGCGACTTGATTGAAAAAACGCCAGAATTATCACCCTTCCATCGCAACCCCTCCCCCCCCATCCACCACCTCAATCAACTCCTCCCAACAAACCCCCAAGCTTCCCAACCTCCGAAAATTTTTAACAATATTACACCACACCCCTGAAGCCCCCATCCTTAGAGGAAGTCCAAAACCCCCCTGCCTCTCGCCATGCACACACCTCACCACATTTTTCCACAACTTCACCGCGCCATCCAAGAAATTCCAACCCCATTTAGCAAGCAAGCACTCATTCATTGTTTTTAAAGGAACAATACCCAAACCCCCATGCTCCTTGCTCCGGCAAACCACCTCCTTCCTCACCCAATGAATCTTCCTATTATTCCCGTTACCACCCCAAAGAAAGCTCATCCTAATCCCCTCCAACTTCTTCAACACCGCCACCGGAGCTTTATAAATAGAGAACATGTAAGACGGTAAGGCTTCCAAAACAGATTTCACCAATGTCAACCTCCCCCCCATAGACAGCGTCCTCGCCTTCCAAACCGCTAATCTATTCTGAAAAACCTCCACCACCGGATCCCAACTCTTGACCAAATTCATATTCAACCCAATCGGGATCCCTAAGTATTTAAACGGAAACACCACCTCTTTACACCCAAGCTTTCTAACCCAAACACTCACCTCGTCCCGCCGCACATTAAGCCCAAACAACCCACATTTTTCCAGATTAACTTTAAGCCTGGAAGAAAGATAAAAAACTCTGAGCAATCTATTAAGATTCAGAATATTCTTCTTAGACCACCGGCCCATAATGATTGCATCGTCCGCAAAAAAGAGATGTGAAACCATGTGTCCCCCATTCGGCAGCCTTAGACCCTCAAATAACCCACAAGAAGCAGCTCTAGATAAAACACATTGAAGAGCTTCCATAACAAGCACAAAGATAAAAGGCGAGATCGGATCCCCTTGCCTAATGCCTCTATAGCATTGAAACTCCGATGTAGGGGATCCATTAACCAACACCGACACCCGGGAAGCCTCCAAAATCCCTTTCATCCACCGTCTCCAAATCCAGGGAAAGCCCATCTGCTCAAAGACCCCATCAATAAACCTCCAGTCCACCGAATCATAAGCTTTGAAAAAATCAACTTTAAAGAAAAGACCATCCATCTTCGATTTCTTCAACCAAGACAGTAACTCGTTAACAATAAAAGGCCCCTCCAATATACTTCTGTTCTCCACAAAAGCCATCTGACACTCCGAAACCACCGAATTCAGAACCAACTTCAACCTAGAGGCCAAGACTTTAGATATCACCTTAGCAATACATCCCATCAAACAAATAGGCCTAAAATCAGAAAGAGAAGCCGGATTCCTATTTTTAGGAATCAAATGCAAGAAACTAGACCCACATCCCCTCCCAATCTTCCCATCTTTGAAGAACAACTCAAAGATCTTCACAAAAACATTCTCCATCCAATCCCATTGACTTTTAATAAAATCCAAACTAAACCCATCTGGCCCAGGCGTCTTATTCCCATCACAATCCCAAACAGCCCTTTTAATTTCCTCCCGAGAAAAAGGGGCCGTCAACATACTACACTCCACCTCCGAAATTTTCTTCACCCCAGGAATGCACATAGGAACCCAATCAAAATCTTGAGGTTTAAAAAGGTTCTTAAAAAATTCAGTCACCTCATTTTTAACCGCCGAAGGTTCCGACACCCACACACCGTTCACCCATAGCCCATTCAACCGAGAAGAACACACCTTTGCCTTGATCACTTTGTGAAAAAAACCAGAATTTTCATCACCCAGCTTCGCCCATCTCTCACTGGCTTTTTGTTTCACCATCTCCGATCTCCTCCCTTCCAACACAAGGAGATCAGCTTTGGCTTTAACCCAATCTTTATATTAACGAAAAAAAAATCCTTTTTGACTGTTTTTCTTTATTTATCAAAATATAGTTAAGTTCTCAAATCATCTAGGTGGCCAAATTTGATACTTCGAATAGGCTTTTTGTTTGATCTTTCGAGTATTTATTAATTTTCAATAAATGTTCTAGGAATGCTAGCTAGATACGAACTCAGTATTTGAATAACTGCATTTAAGATTTGTGTAAAAATTTATACTTTTATTTGTTATCTAAACAGGGGCGGATTTATGTGTATTGCAGTGGGGGCCGAGACACCCGCTGAGATTCATGATAGTAGAAGAAATTTTTTAGTTTCTTTAAGCAGGCCCCTTTACAAATGTTTGGAGAGGCCCCTGTAACCTTAAAAAATAGATACAGAGAGAAAGAAAGAAATATTTTCATGATTTGCTTGCTATGGAGTTTGAAGGTTTAAAGTTCAGTGAAGACCAGTTTGTTGGAAAAGATGAAGAATAAACTAATAATGAAGAGAGAAGATGTCCACAATTTCAATTTTCAATATTAAAGTTCTAAATAAACCCTTTTATTAAAGTATAGTTACAAATCAAACCCTTTAAATTTAAGCCGAGTTTTAAAAATCCTTAAACTTATGATATTTTCTTAATATGAAGTGGCAATAATTTTAACTAATAAACTAATTTAGGTTATACATAACATACTAAAATAATTAGATGAATAATAAGTTTCTACTGCTAATTATATAGTTATTTGTTCTCTATATCGACCAAGGATTGTTTTGGTAACTATTTCTTATCAAAGTTCAATGTTTTTTTTATCACCAACAAAGATATGTTTCATTTTTGTGTTGTTAAAATGGCTAACTCAATATCATGTTGTCACCAACAAACTAGTTTGATTCTTAATTTTAGCTTTGTAGACCTATATGTTGCATCCGAGCATAATTTAGTTTTTAAAAAAGAATAAAGTTTTAATAATCTTTTTAATACATCATAACTTATGAGGTTAGACCATTTAACAATTCTAAGCTTATGTCTCTAGTTGAAAATTTTATTACGAGACTAAAATTTGTGTAATATTCTTTGGAATTTGATTTTTTTTATTGCCATCGTCAACTACAAGTTTTTTTTGACCTGACACATCTTGACTCGACCCCTATAACATGATTTATTTTTTGCCCCCAATAACAAATGATTCTGGATCCGCCACTGGACATCTATGTCCCCAATAGGTTTGATCAAGTCTTGGTATTTACCCGTTAGTATTGGTGGCGATCATTCATTCTGAAACTATATTTGTTCTCAAATAAATATATGAGTTTTACTTGTATTCAGAAATAAAGTAATATATATTTTATCTAAAATATACAAATATTCTGACAAGTGATACGTTATGGAAAATAGTATTTAAATCATTAAATATTATTAGTTTAGGATAACCCAAATAAATATTTCAAGTTATATTTAAAGATAAAACTAAAAATATAATAAATATTTAAGTGTGAGATAAATACTTGGTAATTTCTAACATCTTAAACATAGATATGTTTTATACAAATAAACCTATGTTTATATCAAGATAGCTAAAAATATAACCCTTATACTCTTATGTCCAAAAATAATATTTTAACGGTTCTCTTGTCGGTTTCATGTCAGTTTTTACCCCGCTTACATTTATGACTCTTTTGATTCCAAATCTTTAAACAATTATAACCATAACTTATTTAGAATATTTTGGAAGTTGCATAACACTTTTAAAAGTCACCAAGATAATAACTTGTACATTAGGGTCTTCATGACATGTTTAAAAGATTAAATAACTCAACTTTATTTTTAGACGTCAAAGCCACATAACAAAACATTCATGTAGTTAGTTTAAATTAGTTTTCACTAACATTAAGCTAACAAGTTCTATATGTCTCGCAAATCATAAGTTAGGTTTTTACAACAACTTGTAACCACAAAAGTGACTAGAGGCGTCTTAATAATTGTTAAGAATCCGAGAGCTTCAAACAACAATTCACTCAAACAATTGATGGATTTCAAATGAAAACTAGAAAACGAATTCACATATCAATGAATATGTTCTGCGATTACAGAGAAAAATTAAAAGAGAAAGGTAAACCTACATTATGAGCTTAACGGCTACTTAAACCACACCCTAACAACCTTTAACGAAATATTAAAGAAATACAACAACAAGCACCCTCAAAGTTTCCGATTATAACATTTAACCCCCTGTACTTTGTAAACTTCGGATTATAATGCTTTAACCTCACATTTCTCCACCTTCAAGCATTATTGCCCTTAAAACCAATCACTTGAACAACAAACACATAATGTAAGCTTCCTGAATCTGAGACACAACCAAAGATACTCTAGTAACTGATTAACACCTGCTAACAGAGGCTCAATGAGCTTGATAAGCATGGTGTCAGATTACCAAAATACCCTTGACCTTCAATCAGATTCTAACTAGCTTACACTCATTAAAGTCAAACACTTTAAGAACTTTGACACTGGGAGAGCTTTAGTAAACAAGTCTGCACAATTTTTATGTGTGCTAACATATTCCAAAATCACTTTCCCATCAGTCACTATATCTCTTATGAAATGGAACCTAACATTTATATGTTTGGTCCTTTCATGAAAGATCCCATTTTTAGCCAATGCAATGGCCCCTTGTTTGTCACATCACACCTTGGTTCCTTCAACCTGCACACCTAACTCCTGCACAAAACCTGTTAACCACAAGCTTTCCTTCACAGCTTCAGTAAGGGCCATATATTCTGACTCAGTACTTGACAATGCAACCACTGACTGCAGAGATGCCTTCCAACTAACCAAGTTCCCAAACAACAAGAATGCATATCCTGTCACAGATCTGAACCTATCTGGATCTTTGGCATAATCTGAGTCAACATAACCTTGGATCCTATCTAATCCTACAACCCCTTTTCCAAAAATAAGTCCTACACTTGGAGTTCCAGCCAAATACCTTAATATCCACTTGACCCCAAGCCAATGTGCTCTACCAGGATTTGACATGTATCTACTCACTACACTAACTCCAAAACTTAGATCTGGTCTAGTACAAACCATAAGATACATCAAGCTACTTACAGCTTGGGCATAGGGAACTCTACTCATTTCCTCTATCTCCTCACTTGATCCTGGGCAATCCTTACAAGAAAGTTTGAAATGAGTAGCAAATGATGAGCTAACAGGTTTACAAGACTCCATATCAAAATTTTTCAATACTTTCTTGACATATGTACTCTGTGTCAACCTCAAAGTCCTACTGGCTCTATCCCTATAAATCTCCATTCCTATTATCTTACTAGCCTCACCCAGATCTTTCATTTCAAACTCAAGATTTAGCATGGCTATTGTATCTTCAATCACCCCTATATTACTACAGGCTAACAACATATCATCTACATAGAGCAACAAGTAAATGAAAGATTCAGGCTCAAATTCTTTGAAATAAACACAGGCATCATATTGACTCCTTATAAAACCCTGCTTTACTACATGATCATTAAATTTTCTATACCATTGCCTAGGGCTTTGCTTAAGCCCATATAACGATTTCTGCAATTTACACACCTTGTGTTCATGACCCTTTTCCTCAAAACCCTTAGGCTGATCTATGTAAATTTCTTCTTCCAAATCACCATGAAGAAAGGTAGTTTTTACATCTAATTGTCTTAATTCTAAGTCCCTTAGAGCCACTAATGACAATATCAGCCTAATAGAGGAATGCTTAACCACAGGGGAGAACACTTCCTGATAATCAATACCTTCCCTTTGTGTATACCCTTTTGCAACAAGCCTGGCGTTGTACCTAAAAGTCTTAGAATCACTGCTCTCTTTAAGCTTGTATATCCACCTACAAGCAATTACTCTTTTACCCTCAGGCTTGTTCACTAAGACCCAAGTCTTATTTTTCCTAAGAGAGCTTATTTCATCCTCCATGGCTTCAAGCCACTTCTTCTTATCTACACTAGCCATAGCTTCTTCAAATGTAAGAGGCTCATGTATACTTTCTTCCTCAGCTGCTAAGAATACAAAAGCTGCAGTCATACTGTCATCCCTGAATCTAATAGGTTTGACTATACTCCTTCTAGTTCTATCCTTAGCCAACTGATAAGTATCACCTTCTTGGGCAATTTCACTCCCTGCAGGTTGCTCCACCTGACTCTCAATACTACTACCACTAGTACTAGCTTCAGGAGAACCCTGTCCAAAGATACCACTCCTAGGCTCCACCTCTATCACAACCTTTTCACTAGACCCAGAGTTATCACCTAACTCTAAAGATATATCAAGATTCTTGCCTACAATATCTCTATACATGACCTCCTCTCTACAGGTCACATCTCTGCTCACAAAGACCTTAGGCCCACTACCTTCCAATTTCCAAAGCCTATACCCCTTTGTACCCTCAGGATAGCCTAAGAATACACACTTGATGGCCCTAGCATCTAGCTTGCCTAGTTTTACATGAGCATACACCAATGACCCAAATACCCTTAGATCACTATAATCTTGTACTCTACCCGTCCAAATCTCCATAGGTGTTTTCATGTTCAAGGCAGTAGTTGGGCTTCTATTGATAAGGTAGGCAGGCAGCAGTGGTAACTGCCTCCCCCCAAAACTTCTTAGGCAAACCAGAACTCATTAACATACATCTGACCCTCTCAAGAATAGTCCTATTCATTCTCTCAATAACCCCATTCTGTTGGGGTGTCCCAGGTACAGTCAAATGCCTAGCAATCCCCTCAGAACTGCAATATTGATCAAACTCATGGTTGCAAAATTCTAAGCCATTATCAGTCCTTAGTTTCCTAAGTTTCTTACCTGATTGAGTTTCAACCAATGTAACCCATATCTTAAACTTTTGATAAGCTTCACTTTTATGTTTTAGAGTATAAACCCATAACCTTCTTGAATAATCATCCATGATAGACAAGAAGTACCTAGCCCCACCTAATGATTATGTCCTAGATGGTCCCCACAAATCTGAATGAACATAGTCTAAAGCACATTCAGACCTATGGCTACTTCTTACAAACTTTACTCTATGGGCCTTTCCTAAAACACAATGCTCACAAAATACTTGTTTAATTTCCACTAAACCAGTAAGTAAACCTTGGTTTTCAGTTCAATTAAACCTTTCTCACTAAGGTGTCCTAACCTATTATGCCATAGCATTGACTGTTTCTCCTGGTTACCATCACTGACAGCAGCATTAACATCACATGTAACACTACCATCAACCAAATATATGTTATTCTTACCTCTAGTTCCTGTTAGTAAAACCATAGAACCTCTAGTAACCTTAGCTTTTCCCTGTTTCAAGTTAACACTACAGCCATCCTTTTCTAAAGTACCTATAGAGATTAAGTTTCTAGATAACATAGGGATATACCTGACTTCATTGAGCTCCAAGACTGACCCATTCTCCAGTTTTAGGTCCAAATCTCCGACTCCTTGAATAATGCATTCCCTATTATCTCCCAATGTGACTGTACCCATCTCTTGACACTTTAGTTTCTTGAAAAACTCTTTATGTGGAGTCATATGGAATGAACAACCAGAATCCATGATCCAATTGTCTCCACCTTGCTTCTGATCCACCACTAGAACATCAAGAGATTCATAACCATCTGAATCAGGTTCATAACTTGGTTTCTTTACCTTATTTCCATGATCAAACCTTTTCTTCTTAAGTTCTGGACACTCTCTTTTCAGATGCTTATCTGAATTACAGATAAAACACCTAAGTTTAGTCTTAAACTTTGGTTTATATGCAGCATCCTTCCTCTTATGCCCCTTCTGCCCAACCTTCTCTTTTACATATAGCCCTTCATTATGTTCATCTTGATCATCACTTCTTTTCTTCAATTCATTGGAATTGATCGCAGCAAGGACCTCCTCCATAGATAGTTCATCCCTTCCATACAACAAAGTCTCTACAAAATTCTCATAGTGACTTGGAAGTGATGACATAAACAATATAGCCTGATCTTCATCTTCAATTTTAACTTCAATATTCTCAAGATCAATAATCATCTTGTTGAACTCATCTGTGTGATCTTCGATTGACCTCCCTGAAGGCATACTATATGTATACAATTTCTTCTTCAAATAAAGGCGATTAGCAAGAGATTTAGTCATATACAATGACTCCAGTTTTACCCAGACTGCCGCTGCCATTTGTTCCCTGCTAACCTCTCTCAGAACTTTGTCTCCAAGACTTAGAACAATAGCACTATGTGCTTTGTCCAATATTTCTTGCCAATCGTCTTCTTCCATTCCATCTGGTCTCCCTGGTTCGCCGTACAACGCATCTGAAATGCCGTTATACACCAGAAACGCTTTCATCTTGACTCGCCATAGACCAAAATCGTTCTTCCCAGTGAATTTCTCGATATTGAACATTGAAGCAGTCATCGCGATTGATCAATTTCAGAACGAATTGAAATCGATCCCCAATTTCGAGCCACGCCGGCTCTGATACCAATTGTTAAGAATCCGAGAGATTCAAACAACAATTCACTCAAATAATTGATGGATTTCAAATGAAAACTAGAAAACGAATTCACATATCAATGAATATGTTCTGCGATTACAGGGAAAAATTGAAAGAGAAAGGTAAACCTACATTATGAGCTTAACGGCTACTTAAACCACACCCTAACAACCTTTAACGAAATATTAAAGAAATACAACAACAAGCACCCTCAAAGTTTCCGATTATAACATTTAACCCCCTGTACTTTGTAAACTTCGGATTATAATGCTTTAACCTCACAATAATTTTGGAGGCACAAAGCGAACTAAAAATCCAGAGGCCCTTTCAAACATATATCAATCTTATGGTTGTCAGATTATACAATATTCAAACCATATAAAACATAATATTCTTTATTTTTTTTTAAATTGGAGGCCCTATTAAAAATGAAGCCTAAAGCCCTAGTTTTAATTAATTACTCTTAAGCCACCCTGAAAGTGACTTTCTTTCAAGTTTTAAACATTATGAACACTTGAAATAGTACTTAAAAAAAAACATTTAACTTGTAATAAGTTATACCCTCTCATAAATATAAGTTTTGTCATCAAAAGATATTAAGATCTTTATTATAAAACAACTAACAAATTTAAAACATCAAGAATTTAGAGTGAGTGTTCATAGATTTCAAAAATTAGTATAAAATCATGAAATAAAGATAGGAATTAAAATATTCGCAATTATAAGTTGGTTTCATCAGAGATAGAATCACGTAGGAGAACTCGCCAGTGGTAAAGTTGGTAATCATTTTGTTTATATACTATCTTTAAGATTGTTATATGAAGGTAAAAAGGACCGTCTCTCAGCCTCAACTCAATCATACGTTTCTGTCATTGTTCACCAGCAGAGATGACTCTCGGGAGGACCATTCTATTAAGTAACAAATATATTGTGTGTGAATGTCATTTAGTCGTAGGACCTTATGGTCAAAGTATCGTTACGCTTGGATACATTGTCATGAACCGGAAAAGGAACAATCCACGCACCAGTTTATATAAATGAGTAAAAATCTTTATAAGGAGAAAGGGCACGTTTCCTCCCCTGCACCGCTCTCACGCATGCATAGTCATTCGTAGAAAAAACCAAGTCCATAAACACACCGCCCTCACGTATGTGAAGTGGAAAAATACTACCAACCAAAAATCCCAACCAATACCTTTAAACCGCTCTCGCTTGAGTCAAGTGTTTGTTTATATAGACTAAAACACATGAATAAATTGCTTTCCATGAGGCGTGAGTCACCGTAAACGGATCATGCATCTACTATAGTCGGCTGTCAGTCACCGACTAATGTGCTTCCGAGGGCACAAATGGTCCACAATACACAAGGCACGTTTGTTCTTAAGACCAGTAATAAACTTTCAATATAAATAGCTTTTCTCAAAGTCATTAACACATACCTTAAGGTTAGTTTATAAACTCATTTTACCAATCCACCAAATGTTTGTTTTCCCTCAAGTGAGTACACGAGTTTAGCCACTCATGGCTTTAAATATTTGCTTAAAAGAAAGTGGTAAGCTCATAAACAAACGTTAATCAAATTTGAATTAAGCTTATGTTCTTACAATCTTGAAGAAACAACTTCAAAACACCAAAAAATGGTTCAAAATAAAAATTAGACCTAAGTACTAGAGAGGAAGAAAAGAAACGAGCAAGTGAAGAAGTGAGGAGAGGGTGGTATTTATAGGCATTTTTGTGGGGTCGGCACGTGTCATGATTTTAATAAGCACGGGTCGTTCCGTGCAGAGGATCACCAGAAATATTTTCCCGACATGGCACGATTCATGTTGGCCAGGGCATGGGTCGTGCTTGTCAGCAGGGGTACGGGTCGATCTTGTCAGCAGCAAAAGTCAACTTCTCCGTCCATCCAGCAGTAGGGCACGGGTCGTACGTAGGTTTGGCACGGGTCTTGCCCAAGGCTAAAAATTGCAGAGCCTTCATTTTTTTCTATTTTCCAGTATATTTGACTCCTATTATTATTTTGGCCTGGATAAAACTAAAAAACTACAAATAGATCAATAATAAACTATATGGTGAATAATTAATCAGCTTTTACCCAGAATGTGAGGAATATTTGATATAAAAGGTGTATAATTTTGTGTACATCATTACATATAAGACCTTTCCTAGTATACGTGACGTCCGACTCCCGGAGTCGGTCCCAAGGGACGCCATGTCGTTGGATGTACGCATAAGTACATGATCATAACAAAGATTACATTAAGCAGCGAAAATTAAAACTTCTATAATCAATATAGTGTCTACAAGATAGGATTAAACTATACAACTATTTACAATCATCTAATCTATGCCATCCTTCAACGTACTCTTGATAGCCTGCCTCCATGCCATGCACAAACGTTCTCTTTGCTTCTTCTGCTAGGAGCTACTACATAACCTGGTATCCATGCTTAAAGATCAGCTTACGTTGGTGAGTTCTAATTTTTAACATAAATTAATTAACAGCTCATATAAGAAACATTTCCTTGAAATCACGTTCAATCACATACTCGTCACATACAACTCACATTACTTAACATGATTTTATATAATTAACATAACATAACGATCCTCAGATGGATTTTAGACATTCCAGGGTACCTAACCCTCTACCAGATCGGTCGTCACCAACCTTTACCATATGCCCGAGCCTGTTCCTCTCGGAAAATACCATCCCCCTCCCAGGGATATTCCTCTCTTTGAGAGGCTTACTTATCATTAATTCACACACACATGTCATGTTTTATTGATCTTGTTCTAAGAACATATTTTCTAGATAACACGTTGAAAACCACAGAGTATTCCGCCGCTTTTAAAACATTGCATTAAATCATTTCTCATTTTCAAACATAACTTGACCTCCACACCTCAATGTGGAAACACGTAAACTGTTAACTTCTCATAACCCATACCCATATCGTATAAAATATATAACAAGGAATCATAACTTCCATAAACAGTTGAGGTAACATTAAAAACATGCATACAACCCAAAAATGATAAACATCTTAAAGTGGGCTCATAGAACTCACCTTAGCTTTGCACAACATATCTATCTTTATAGCTATCCAAACCAGAGTATTCTTCACTTACCCCGACATACTATAACAAGATGCCCTAGCTAGGTTACAATACTGATAAACAGCTAACATTAACCTATGGACCAAACTCGACCCGAACGAGTTAAAATCACATACTTAACCATTTTCATAAAATGTTCTTTCCCTAATACGGTTGTATATCTCTTCCTAATTCTGTCGTATTCTTCATTCAAACGAATCTTTTAAAAATGATATGTCACGATACGGTTGTATCTCCTTAGCCTATAATACGATCGTATTGTTATTTGACAGTTTAGCGCTGGACCAAAAATGCTTTTTTACACGGTATATATATATATATATATATAGGGTTAGGTTCAAATGAGAACTTTTTGTTTTGAGAACTTTTGAGAACTAAATCTCAACCACTAATTTCAGGTGGGGACCACCATAATTCATTTGGGGGGGGGGGGGGGTTTCCATATATATAAACTAGTGGCTTAAAATGGTTCTTTATAGTTCTCAGACCCAATTGGTTCTCAAATGATCCTCTCCCTATATATATATATGTATGTCTATATATATGTATATAGGGTTAGGTTCAAATGAGAACTTTTTGTTTTGAGAACTTTTGAGAACTAAATCTCCACCACTAATTTCAGTTGGGGACCACTACAATTCATGGGAGGGGGGTATATGTAAATATAACTAGTGGCTTAAAATGGTTCTTAAAAGTTCTCTCAACCAATTAGTTCTCAAATGACCCTCTCCCTATGTATGTATGTATATATATATAATATATATATTTAAAAATATATATTAATTCGTTTAACCGAGTTCATTGTCAACCATCTTATTTTGGTGCCATGGTTAATTAATTTATACGTTCGGTCCATAATTTCACGGATCTAATAATATTATTATAGTAAAATAACGCGTGATACCTAAATCAGTTTCCAACCTTTCTACATCATCTATGAGCCAAAATCTATCATCTACCATCACCATTCACCACTGTCCGACGGCCTTCTGCCGCCACAACCCCTAATCCGGATGTTCACCATCATCTAGCGCCATCCAACCACCATCCAAGTTCATCAAACTCACTTCCATTACCAATCTATAACATGCATAACAAACGGGTCTTAATTAGAAGTTCTAAAACAGAAAAATAGAAAGAAAGCCCAAAGTTATCCACAAACCAACCAAATTGGACCCCTTACCATCACACCATCGTCTGAATGCACAGAGACAGCAGCGCGCCGCCCCTGGCGACGGGTCTCTAGCCAATATGTGGTTGTCGCCCCCTGGAACCCTACTCACAACATAGTCGGACTACCACTAGTCCAACAACACCTTGCACCGCCATCTGCTGAGCTCTAATTGAACCCTGGGCGGTGTTGTGGTCTCCGCAACCAAGAAGACAGAAGGGGAAAACGAGGTTGGGTTTCGATTAACTGCAGAAAGGGAAGATCGGGGCATGCAAGTAACGGGGAGACTATCGCCGTCCATGGCCATAGGCAGGCTGGAAGTGCGTTGGGTCGCCGGAGGTGGGAGCTCAACCGAATCAAGTGTTAACTAGTCAACTGAATCGTCTAAACCACCTCGAATGGAATAACGAATCGATGTCGGCTAATATCGCGTAGCCGTGTCGATCACCAATTTCACCGTTTCTTGCACCGATTGTTACAGTCACACTTCAAATACTAGTACCCAAGTATTTATCGATACTTATTACTCTATTAATCCCTCACTAACCTTGATGTCAGTATTGACGACATATACGCGTTAAATACGGTTATAATACAACTTTGTCCAAATCACTATTTTGGACTTTCTCGCTTCGTTACAACTCGGATTTTAAATCCGTTTTCGCCCATGATCCTCATTTTCTATCCTATATCATATGATGTAGGATTCATCCATTTATATCTTCTCAAGTTTCGAGTTGAATCTTCCTATCAAACTGAACTTTGGTTAATTATATCCACTCTGTTACATGACGTTTCTTCGTTTCATCGTTGCATATCCTGTTATATCAAATAACAAGTCTCATATGTGCAATAAATATACCTAATACATTATGGATATCCATTACCATTTTACGTACCTAATATATGTAAAATGGGTGTTACAGTATAACTAGATTTACTAGATTTATAGCATCCCAGGTGATATGCGCAAAAATGTACATGTTTTTATATCATATTTTCCTCAAACACGGGTCGCGCCTCCCCCTGCAGATACGACGAATGCGTTGACAATCTGCTTGATGACGTGTCCTAGCTCAAACAACACGACCCGTGTCGATTTTGACCACGGGTCGTTCCCCTCTGACAAGATCCTACAAAAGATTTGAAGAAACCATAAAATGGTTGACTTTCAACCTGAAACGGGTAGTGTCTCTTGACGGCCAACCTCTAAAAATACCAAGCAACTTCTTCATTTCAACTTGCTTAATTATTTCCTCTTCTCTCTACCTTTTGTTTTGTAGCCACCTCTCTTTTGAAGTTTGGTAATTTTTCTCAATATTGTATGGCATTAACTTACATTTGTCTATGAACTTTTCTTCTTTCTTTAAGTAAATCTATAAATCCATGTTTGGCTAAACCTTACACTCACTTGGGGGAAATGAACCTTTGGAGAGTACATAAACTTCCCTTATGGTGTGTGCATCAATGACTATGAAAACTAATCTTTTATATTGAAAGTTTATTACCGCCCTTAATGGAAAATGTGCCTTGTGTATTATGAACCATGTGCGCCCTCAAAAGCGTATCAGTCAGAATGTGACAACCAGTTAGAGGATGAGGATTTGTTTTGACAATGATTTAAACATCAAGGAAAGTAATGCATTCTTGTGCGTTATTTCTATGTAAACAAAACACGGTATTCGACACGAGAGTGGTTTGAAGGTATTTGGGTTGTAGTTCTATGTTGGTAATATTTTCCACTTCATACGTCGCAAGAGCGGTGTGTTTATGGACTTGGTTTTGGTAATGACTAAATGCGTACATCGCAAGAGCGGTACGTAGATAGAAACAAACTATTACTCCTTATAATATATTTTTATTCAATACAACAAACCGGTAGATCCGAGCGCAGCGACAGTGTTTGGTCACGAAGGTTATGGTCTTACGACTAAACGACATTGATAAGACACTATATTTGTTATTTTAACCGAACGATCCTATTGGGGAGTCCTCCATACTGATGATCGAAAAGGGGAGTGCATGACTGGGTGTATGTGTGTATCCTAAGATGGGGTACTTTCTATTGAGATATAACAATCTTGGGGGAGGGGTTATTTAAAAGAAGGTTTTAAATCCACCATTGGCAACTCACCGCAAGTGACATTATTTTTGATTAATTTGACTAACTTCACGTTATTTTATTTTTATTCTATTTTACTTTAAAACCCATTTTCTCAACTTATAGATATGGTTAGACGTCGATAAAGATTTTGAGTACAGAGCTCTTGTGTCCTTGGACGACCTCGGTATCTTCCATTCGCTATAATATACCTACGATGGAACACTTGCCCAAACATGTGGTGTATGGTGATTATCTAGTTATTATGTTTTTATAAATTTAAAACTTGCATAAAAAGTGGTGTTTTACGACCAATTATCGTCATATTATTATACATCAACACCTATATGTCACCGAGCATCAATAACAATTAAGAGGGCTATGATTCAAAAGAAATTCATTAGAATATTAAATAGGAATACATGGAAAACGTAATATTTTATAATAACTCCTATGCTAATAGAGGGCAATGTCAATCAATTTCAATCATGGTCATCCTGGTATAGATATCCTTAATACGCCCTTGTAATATGGAGGCTCCATTGGAGACTCTGATCTTGGACCGGATATGCAGATATGGTTGATGAGATTAGGGCTTAGTGAGAATATCAGCCAACTGATCCTTTCAGCTCACATGTAAGACTTTAAGTGATCCTGATGCAACCCTGTTCTCGCAGAAAGAGATAGTCAAGAGCAACATATTTCATTCTTGAGTGATAGATAGGATTAGCACATAGTTATGTGGGACCAGTGTTGTTACAATGAAGGGTTGGCGGCAGTGAGATAGGAAGGCCAATCTCAAACATTAAATGTTTAACCCAATTTAATTCAGCAGGAACATTTTCCATGGCCTTATACTCGGATTTGATGGACGATCTGGAAAGGGACTTTTGGTGACTGGAGCACAAATAAACAATGTTTGAGCTGAGATATACAACGTAAGCTATAGTAGAGCGGCCACCATACGTTACCCCACCTCAGTTAGAGACAGAGAAAGCTGATAGATGAAGTTATGAGGCCCGATTCAAAATAAGTCCATGATGGTTTGTTCCTTCTAAGTAACGAAGGACCCGCTTGAGGGCTTGCTAGTGAAGCTCACTCAGAGCATGCATGAATCGAGGCAGCTTGTTGACAACAAAGGAAATGTCTGGCCGAGTAAAAGCCAAGTATTGGAGAGAACCCATTAGTTTCCCATAAGGTGTGGGATCTACACTCGGGGACCAGTCATTTGTAGAGAGAACGTCCATGGAGCTCAGAGAAGTAAGAACTTCTTTGGCACCATCCATTTCGAACTAAGTGAGGAGATCATGACTGTGTCTATGTTAGGATAGAAACATCCCAGTGGTAGTTCGAATGAATTCAATACCCAAGAAGTGATGGAGAGAACCAAGGTCTATGATAGAAAAAAATTGCAATGGTGGAGATAAAGTGATCGAGAAATGTTGTATTGTTTCTAGTGAGGAAAATGTCATCAACACAGACAAGATAGTAGCACACAGTGGACTCGCGATTGTATACATAGAGGGAGGGGTCAACGAGTGACTTTGTTAAACCAAAATAGAGAAGAAATTTGGTGAGTTCTTTGTACCAAGCCCTGGGAGCTTGTTAAGACCGTAGAGAGATTTGTGCAACCGACAGACATGGTTGGGAAATTGTGAATGTGTATAGCCAGGAGTATGGATCATGTAGAACTCTTCATGAAACGTGCCATACTTCCATGTAAGAAGGCATTCTTGACATCAAGTTATCTTAAGGGCCAATTTTTAGAGAGCGCAATGGACATAACGAGGCGAACGGTAACCGTTTGGGAACCGGCTGAAGGTGTCAAAATAGTCTTTATACTGTTGGTGAAAGCCTTTTGCGACTAGAAGATCTTTGTATTTATTGACAGACCCAACCGAATGTTTTTCTATGCGGAATATCCACGTGTACCCAATGAGTGTCTTGGGAGATTGTGAAGTGAGCTCCCATGTTCCATTCTGGAGCAGCTGAACTCATTATCCATGGTTTCATGCCATTTAGGATCCTTCATGGTTTAAGTGTAGGTGGTGGGCTCAAGAGTAGGTGGTAGCTGGTGGATGGTGGAGTGATTAACCAAGTTGGGATTGAGATACTATGGGTTTCGTTTACGGATTCGAGGTGGCAGAGGGGGGTTAGGGAGTCGTAGGCAATGATGGGATGTGGAGATCCGGGGAAATGGATGACGGATGGGAATAAGGGTTGATGGAGAGACAGAAGGCGAGGTGATTAAGAGAGACGAAATAAGATGAGGAAGCGGGTGTGGCGAATGAGGTTTTGGAGGGTGAAAATGTCTACATGGATGGTGGGTTTGTGGAAGGGAAATGTTTTAGGGGAGTGTGCAACAGTAGCGTGAGGAGCAGGGACTATATTATTAGTCTGTATAGTGAGTTGAGGGTTTAAGCTATTGGATGAGGGGTTTAGTGAGGAAATCGGATTAGGAGCTTGAGGGAGTAGATATGGATAGAAATGATTCATAAGAGGAGGGAGTAAAGTCAGGAGAGTGAGCTTTTTTTAGAGGAAATATGTGTTCAATGAACTTGACATGTCAAGGGTGATGAAGACGATGTGTTTGAGTGTCAAAGCATTTGTAGGAAAATTTGAGATATAGTAGCCAAGAAATAAACACATAGAGAGTAGAGGTTGGAGTTTGGAAGTAGTGTAGGGACGGATCAACGGGTAGCATAAGAAACCAAATGGTTTGAGTTTGGCGTACGAGGGTGGTTGTTTGTAGAGAAAGGTGAAGGGACATTGGTTGTCAAGGATGGGTGTGAGTAAATGGTTGATTAGGTAGATATCCGTTTAAAAAGAATGAGACCAATATTTAGTTGGAAGATGGGAAAAGTGGAGGAGAGCTAGACCAGTTATGACAATATGACGGTGATGTCGCTCGTCACACCATTTTGTTCTGGTGTGTGTGGGGTTGTAGCGAAATGAGAGATACCCTGGGTTTAAAGGTAGGGTGAGAGACCTTGATATTCTCCACTGTTGTCGGTGAAAATTGAGATAAGAGGTGTTTGGAAAAATTTCTCAACTAAGGTTTTGAATTGAGGAAACAGTTGAGAAATGCCCGATTTGCGTTTCATGGGGTATAGCCACATGTATTTGGAGAAATAGTCAACAAAAATTACATAGTACACAAACCCATCAATTGATTTTTCAACTAGACCCCACACATCGGAATATAGCATTTGCAGCGGTTTTGTGACATTAAAAGAATTTGGTCCAAACGGTAATTTGTGGCTTTTATTTATGGAGCAAGATTCACAATAAATAGTTGAATCAAGACAATGATCTAGAATATATTCCTAAATTTTTAGTAAGAGTCTTGAAAACTTGAAAGGAAGGATGACCAAACTTGTAGTGCCAATCAAGAAGCGAGATTGTGGTGGTAGAGTTAAGGCATACTAGGTGTCATGGATGTTCCTTCCCCGTATTAGCCCCATGCCTCCCCCCGGATGCATATATCCTTCAAAAAAACGATTTGGAAAAAACAACTTGGTGACCCGCCCTTGCTTCGCGATGGGCCACTCATTTACCTGTCAGTTTAAGTAAAAAAGGTTTTAGTGTGGTTAAAGTATAAAACTATAAAGAACATGTGGCTAAAGTCGAAAACTCTAAAAGTATTATAATAAATGAAAGTAGAAAAGTTATGGAGTATAAAACGTAAAAGTCTAAAAGTTTCTTCGTGAAAGTATAAAACTATAAAAGTATACTAAAAAAACAAAAGTAGAAAAGTTAAGTGGTATAAACGTAAAAGTCTAATAAAACTATAAAATAGTCGTGGTCAAAGTCGAAAACTCTAACTTAAAACAAAACAAAATAAAAAAAAATCTGTAAAACTTAAGGGGTATAAAACATAAAACGATAAAAGTTTCGTGGCCAAAGTAGAAACTATAAAAAAGTCATGTTCAAAGTCGAAAACTTTAACTTAAAAAAAAAGTAGAAAACTTAAGGGGTATAAAACATAAAACTATAAAAGTTTCGTGGCTAAAGTATAAAAAAATAAAAACAATAAAAAACAAAAGTTTTAACTTAAGGGGTATAAAATGTAAATTTATAAAAGTTTCGTGGCAAAAGTAGAATACGACAAAACTTAAAACCAAACAAAATAAATAAAGTTTAAAAGTTAGAGGATGGTGACCCGCTCGCGCTTCGCTGCGGGCCACCCATTTACTCGTCAGTTTAAGTAAGAAAAGTTTTAATATGGTCAAATTATAAAACTATAAAAAAAATTAATTCGTGGTTAAAGTCGAAAACTCTAAAAGTCTAATAAAATACGAAAGTAAAAAAGTTAAGGGTATAAAACGTAAAAGTCTAAAAGTCTCGTGGTGAAAGTATAAAACTATAAAAGTATACTAAAAACGGAAGTAGAAAAATTAAGGGGTAACCGGTTGGGTGGTTTGTTTGATATCTATATATGCTGCTGTGATTTTAGTTTGCCATGGTTGTAGGAATATGGTTTGTTAGTCGCCGCTTTTGTTCGTGACGATGTTTTCATGCAATTCTGGAGGAAGAGTTTCGATATCACGTTCGAATTGGAGGGCGAGGAACATGACTCTTTTCATTCATGCCGATTTAATCAGGGGAGTCTGTTCATGTTCTTTTATTTTTCGTCTTCTTTCTTTTGCATTTATTTATTTATTTTCTTTTTTATTTACTTGTTTATGCATTGTTTCTCGGTTCACATTAGGGACAATGTGAGTTTCAAGTGTGGGGAAGCGGAGACTACGTGTCGTGTCTCGTTAGTCGAGTCAGTCTTAGTGTGTTTGTTTAAAGTGTGAGTTTTGTTTGAAAAAATTTGAGAAATTGAAAAAAAAAATGTTTTTGATTAAATCTATAGTTATAATGGAAGATGATAGGTAAAACTGAGGATTGGTTGTCTGATTAAGGGCTTAAATGGTAAATATAATTAAGAGTTGAAAGTATTGCCGGTTAGTGATGTTATGGTAGGCCCTGCTAACTTAGTAAAGCTTAGTTATCCCATTGTGTTTATTGTTGTATAAATATGTAAGTAATCAGTCTGTTAGTGGGTTCCCATTTTAGGAGTGATAGGAATACTGAAACTGATGATTAGGAGAAAAGAGACCACTTTAGGCTAGATACTTCTATGTCCTTAGAATAACCTGGCACACCAATGCGGTGTCGCCCCATTTTTCCATCGTGAGCATAGTAGGTAATAAATTGGTTAATACTTTTAGAGTGAAGGGGCAAAATACTCATGTACGAACTAAGGATAGTATCCCGTGGTGAGTGCCTCTGATGATGTCTTGGATCTCGCGGGCAAAATACTCACGTATGATTTTGAGGGATAACATCTCGCAAAAGAGTACCTCTGATGATGTTCATTGGTAATCTTAGTTAAAATTGACCAATTAGAAAAAAAAACAAAACAAAATTATGGAAGAAAAAAGAGAAAAAGGAGAAAATATAGTAGAGTAGAGAATAAATGCTCAAAGTTTCACATTCCATCAATTTCCATCATTCTTTGAACATCTTTGTATCAGATTTAAAGGGGGTGGGCAAAAATCAAAAAAGTTATATCTTTATTACCTTGTATTTGGACTGAATATGATTCGGGATTAGGTTGAACTTGATCTTTCTAGAGTGGGACGCATAGGTAGACTGAAATATATCCTGTAAAGTATAAACACCTTGGGGGCTCAAACGTTGGTGGTTGGGTTTAATCGGACCGAAATACCGATAATCGCTACCGGAATATAAGTAGGCTTATTTAATTGAAATTGATGAAATTGAAAATGTTGGAAGCCAATTACTCAGGTTATGATTCCATTTGCAGGTTTTTTCGGGGACGAAAAAAGGTTAAGTGAGGGGATATTTGATGTGTTGCAAAACACATAGGTTTTTCTTTACGTTTTTAGGTCATTTTGTGAGTCTTTTGAGTCATTTTCCTTGGGTTTTGAGTTGTTTATGAGTTTTAGAATCTTAGGTTATGTTTTACGTTTATTTTGTAGTTCTGGTGTAGATCTCGGAGAAAATGAGCAAAGGAGAAGAAGTGAAGATCAAAAAGCAAATAAGTGCTAAAAATCAAGCACTAGACGTATCGCCTAGTGCCCTTGAAGATGCAAACGATACGCGAGTGTCAAGTAAGTCAAAGGGGGGGAGGGGAATAAGTTGACCCGACTAATCTGTCGCGTAGTGCTCTTTGGCGTATCGCCTGCTGCTCAAGACTCCTCCAAGCGATACGCTTGGAGGCTAAAATTCCGGAAACCCTAGTTTTTCAATTATAAATATAACTTAGAGGGTTCCAGTCGAGATAACTTGCTGGCTGCCGTAACTCAGAGGTTCAGGAGACGAATTCGAAGCTGGTGATTAATAGAGAAGCATTTAGAGAGGCTGGATTGAAGCATTCGACACCAATTCAACTTTTCGGGTTCTTGTCTACTCTAATTTCGTTCTTGTTTTTCTAGACCAGATCTGTTCATGACTCAAGTTATTGTTTTTAATTATATTCTGGACATGTTTACGCTTCTTGGCTAAGCCATTTACATTACCTAGGCTATTTGATTAATAATTGATAATTTCGACTAGCTCGGTTTGTGAATACTTATGTACGGATTGATAATCTAGTAAAAGTTTCTATCTTTCTGATTTGATGCGTATGAATATAGTTTTTAGTCTTTGAATTGATTGCATATTCCTCTTGTTACCATTTGAATGTCTTTGATTTTTTAAATTAGGATTAATTGTGTGCTTTTTCTTTTTCTTTGTGTGCTTAGTTAATTTAATTTTTAATTTTTGCCTTAGGTTTTAATTGTTTCTTCAATTTGTTTTCTGCCTTATTTCGTGTGCCTTAGTTAAATTAGGTTTAATTATTTTTCTTGTGTGCTTTTCTAGTTTATGCCCCATACCCGTTCAAAAGGATCGCTTGAATTTTCTGCTACGACCGAACCCGAGAAAGATATCCACGAGCGCATACGTGAGCTTCATGAGCAACTGAGAGTCATTCGCGACAATAAGGTACACACCCCTAAAACCGCCTCTCGTTTACTTCCACCCATTCCATTTCCCGACTGAATATGGCTGCTAGGCGTACTGTTCATGAAATAGCTAGTGACGGAGTCGTAAACGCTAGGTTTTCCATTGCACCAACCACCATTGCTAACACTGCCAACTAACAAATCCCATCTCATGTTCTGAACACCTTGACCCAAACCATTCAATTCCATGGCCTAGACGAGGAAGACGCACCCGCTCATTTATCTCAATTCGTGCGTATCTGTGCCACCTTTGGTCTCAATGGCATTCAACCAGAACCTGTCTACCTTCGCTTGTTTCCATTTTCGCTCACAGCCCGTGCTGCCGAGTGGCTTGAAACCTTACCCACTAACACGATTGCCACGTGGGACGATCTTCAACAGAAATTCCTAAAAAAATATCACTCGCCCGCAAAAGCCACACGTATTAGGGAGCAAATTCATTCATTTCACATGGACCCCGACGAGCCATACTGTCACACCCCCAATTCCCACTAACGGAGTTTTACCGTTTGGGATGTGAACCAGACCAGGATCCGAGTCATTAGTTACATCAAACATAAGTTAAGGGTTCAATATGTAAATATATTTCCAAACGGGAAATATCAAACCAGAGTTTAAAGTTTAGCGAAAGCACATAAAAGTCAAGTTGTGCGAACAAGCGCCCGCTAAGTAAATACCAGTTCAAGTTGAAAAGATTTGAAAAACAAATTCCCAAAATAAAAAGGTTTAACCAGCGTACGTGCCCAAAATCAGATTCTCCTAGCGTCCTGCAAAGCATGCATAAGAGCAAGTGTCAACTAATGTTGGTGAGTTCACATAAGCACATAAGTATAACTAGTATTGATATGCAGTACGAATTCAACAGTCTTTATTCGTATGTAAGTATGTATATTACAAGTACAATCCATATCGTAGGTAGCGAGCCTAAGTTCATGTCACTAAAAAAAAGAATAAAACAACAAAAAGAAATAAAAACAGGTGGTCACGGGACTCGAACCCGTGACCTCAGGTTTGGAGTTCTGGACGTTAACCACTGGGGCAGTGGTTCGTTTGTTAACAACCTTCAGAAGCATGATTTTTGTTCATTCAATGGCACCAGAATCAATTCAGGAAGCAAACCAGGGAAATCATGGAAAAAGAAAAGGAATAGAGGTGGACAGGTTTCGAACCCAGGACCTCTCTGTCCACAAGGAACGCCCCAACCAACCATGCTACAGACTCAGTTGTGTTTTAACCCAGCACAACCAGTATATATACAATTTCGACCTGTCATCACTTTCTTCCCCAAAACTCCGGTGGCCGGAGTTTTATTTCCGGTCACCGGAAAATCGTGAAAACTCCTAAATAGACCTAGAAAACATGAGATTAACATAATAAAGTGGTTACCTCGAATTGGAGATGATTCTTGACACGTTTTTTACGCCGAAACAAAACTGAAAGTCTCGACCCGTACCACCCGATAGTGCTCCGTTCCCAAAATCGTTGCTACGGGGTTGCTTGTCAGAGGGAGGCGACCAAAGTGGTGCGAGAATGGTGATGAACCAGTGCTTGGTTGGCCGGAATTTATGAGTCCACCGGAAAAAAAAAAGAGTAGGAAACAAGAGCAACAGGGATGACGATCTCAGTGTGAATGTGATTCAATGATGAGGTGAGTGGTTGATCAATACCATCAAACGTGGACATAATTGAGAATTAAATCGGAATTGAATTGGAGTCGAGGTCGGTTACGAGTTTTGAATCGCCACAGTCGTTCATTGCAAACTTAATGTAGGTCCGGAAATCTCCCAAACACACGATATCTAATCAAACACGAGTGCGGAATCCTCGTATAAGATCGATTCAAGATGAATAGTAGTAGAAGAGACTAGATCTTTGTGAAAGATGAAGTCTTGAATGAAAATCGGCTACTATTGAAGCTAACAAAGGCTGATCGTAAACTTGAGAGAACAAGAAGAAATTGTAAACCCAATATCAAAAGCTTTTTTTAATCATAAACACAAATGGGTTTATATAGGTACCCAATGGGTTTACTATTGGGCCCCTTGTGGATCATAAACCCAATAGTAAACCCAAACCCAATCATAAACTAGCCTAAATACAATAGCAAACTAGCCTATGATTCTAATGAAACCCTCTAAGCCCAGCCCAACATGTTTAATATTACACGCCTTATAATCTAGCCTCTACAATCTTCCCCTAGGCTTGTGATATTAAATGTCTTCGATCTTTGAAATTCTTCTTCTTGAGTGGCTGGCCTAGATGCTGATGAAGATTCTTTCCGCAGAAATCTTCATTGGGTTTCATGACGGGCACTTGGGACTTTCTCTTGATCAGCATCAGCTCGAACTTCTTGAAATGAACAAGTTAATGAGATGGAGGATTCTCAATGACTTCCTTCTTTTGAAAGAACTGGTTCTTGTTGTATCTTCGGTAACTGTCTTGAATCTCCATAAATTAGAGGGTTGAAATTTTGAAAACCCCTAACTTTGAAGAATTTGATTGTTGATCTTCAAACTTCATGATCTCTGACTGCTCTCTGTATCGTTTTCTTCAACGAGACTTGAAGTCTTCAGCTTCCCCTAAACATGTGAACATCTTCTTTGAAGCTCTTTTGAAAACTTGTAAAGACACCAACAACTTCCCCTGAACACATGCTTATTCAGATAGAAGTCTTGTCCGGCTGGTTCTTTAACTTTGAGCAGCAGCGGCATCTTTCTATCATCAACCTGTCTGACACACATTTGAAAAAATATACACCAACAGACATTTGATGACTGGTCTTTGGGTTAGAAGGTAATTATCATCTGTTCAGTTGATTCAAATTAACATAATTTTAACCAAAAACCCTAATATAGATTACGGGTTTTCTATAAAACTTCCCCTGAACCCA
The DNA here is from genome assembly GCA_039602395.1 of Deinandra increscens subsp. villosa. Classification (NCBI taxonomy): domain Eukaryota; kingdom Viridiplantae; phylum Streptophyta; class Magnoliopsida; order Asterales; family Asteraceae; genus Deinandra; species Deinandra increscens. Next base: position 59,535,818 of record JBCNJP010000008.1, on the reverse strand, counting down.
AGACCTCTAAAGACTTCCCCTTAGCTGATTACATCCCCTCAGCTAAGGACTTCCCCTGAGATAATACATATTATCCTCGAGTTCCCTTCGGATACAATGTATTATGGAAGTCTTTTCGGATAATAAGTATCATCCTCGAGTTCCCTTCGGATAATACTTATTATCCCATACTTCTTCCCCTAAAAATTTGTCAAGATCTGTCAGGGGCATATTGTCATGCATTAAAACCCATGAAAACCACATTTTGACTTCTCAAATCAACCTGGCCAAGACGAAAACACACTAAAAAGAACTTAACGACTCACACACGAAAGATAAAAACCAAACAAATACTTACCAAACCAAACATGAGAAAGTTTACACGGGATCAAACCGTATGAATCTGACTGAGGAACCCTTTTCAGCTTCAGTTACTTGACTAGTCCAGGTGATTGCCGGTATGTTTGTCCGCTTTAAACTCAAACCCGTTTAATCCCAACCGAATGCGTCATGCTTAATATAGTACATTATTACCGTCATGTCTAATTGTCCCCACACCCAAGCGTACACAGCAAAACCTACCCAACCTCAGAGTTTATTGAGGATTCACAAACCCCCAACTTGAGGAACCATGCATCACCGCTATGACTACCACTTATTTTCATTAACCATCAGTTGGTGATCAGGTCGGCCGCTAAGCACGCAAAGAAGACCAACTGAGTGATTATTTATTCTCTTTTCTTTTTCATTTTCTTTTTCTTTTCTTTTTCTTTTTCCTTTCTTTTTCATTTTCTTTTGCTCTGTGGTGTTGTCAAGATAGCATAAACATGGCGTGTGAGAGAGTGAATACTAGGTATAATTACCACTCTCAACCCGTTTTTGTCGGGACTCAGTCTTTTAAACTATGCAACCTAGGATGGGAAGCTAAACATATATATCTTTTAAGTTCACTGCACTTTCATTGGAGGTCATAAGTTTAGGTCGAGCCTACCGAGCATATCACCGTGGAGCTTGCCTTTCACTTCCGCCTTACGCGTGTCAGCCATCTCCAACCCGAACATTCATTTGACTTCCCCTAAACTTCTCAAAAACAAGAAACAATTAAAAATTGAAAAGCACACTATTTTTAGGGGTCAACATTTTCATCTTCTTTACATTTCTTCCCCTTGCTTTTTGATTTTTAATGTCACAATTTTGTGAGCATCATCATTTTTTTTTTAACAAAATAAAACACACAAACACACAAACAAATTAAATGACTTTACACACATCTGGCCAAGCTAACTTTCAAAGTATTGATTTGAAAATTTTTAGAAAATAGGGTTTCATGACATGCACACTTCATTGCATTTGAAGTCAAACACTTAATCAATCAATTGAAAATTTTAGGAAATTTGGTTTGACTCAAAACACCCTTTGCCGCTTCATTCACACAACCAAGTTAAGAACAGTACCTTTCGTGCTGATTTTGACATTTTACCTCTCAAAGAGACATACCTTTCATTGTATAGATATCTTGTCATGACATGAAGATACGTCTCCTAAACTGTGCCTGGAACAATCACTTACCAACAAACAACTTAATAAAAAAAAATGTTAGTGATAATCCTCCTTGATCGTTCCTGCACACAGTGAGAGATTAGTTAGCTAATAGTACCCAGGCCATTGTTTTTCTGGGTACTCCTGAGGAATCAATGAATGAAATTTCTTTTAAAAACATTCCTTTTGAAAGATCAGGAAGTTGGGATGATTCGGTTGTAGCTGCCTTGACTTTTGGCTTCCAAATTCCAGGTGATTTAACATTTGTTTTAGTCACTTTTGGAGTTGTGACTTTAGGTGTTTCAACCTTCTTCGTTTTTAGTTCACTTTTCAACACAGTTTTTGTGACATCCGAGAATTTCAAGGTTTACTTCCGTTAGACATTTCCGTTAGTTACGTTATAAGTGTTAACTTAGTAACTAATGCTTAACTAGGCCGAATACGTCCACGTCCTTTGGTTGATCACCGAACCCGCCCATATGTGCTATGTGTTCAATTGTTGTTGTCATTATGTGCAATGTGATTTAAATACATGAGTTAGTATTGTGAATAGCATGACAATTTATGAATCGTGTTTATCTTGCTTAGAATGTGAAATTGACCACTTGTGGGTAACCAGCGAAACTACCGGGCGAAACTATAATGTCGCCCGGCAGTCTGTTGGCTCACTCGTGATCAGAGCCAGTTTCGCCAGGCCAGCGAAACTGCCAGCGAAACTAGCCTCTGATATAAATAATCTTAATAAACCCTAGTTCTCCTATTTGCCTCATTTACACAAAAACACACACACTCTTCTCTGGAGAATCTGGTCAGCTGAAAACTATCAAGAGAAACCAAGATCTCAGCCTCAAGACAACATCCATTCGATTCCTTGATCGAATCGTGAGTCCCAAAACCTTCCTTTATGCCATTTTTATGTGTTTTCTATGTGTTTCTTCATAAAGCATGCTTAAACCTTCATGATATCATTAGATCTTCTGTAGGAATGCTTAGGAATGCTAGATCTACCATAAAGTTGATAACTTTACGTGTAAAACTGATCCATGATAAATATTTATGCCATTTAGGTCATTTTAGGGTTTTGAATGTATTTTAGTGATTTGATGATGAAAATGCATGTTTAAGGTGTTAAAGCTTACTGATTTATGTTGGTAAATGGTTATGTATGCTAGATAATGAATTGCATGTAATATGGAAGCTGTTAGATTGATTTTTAGGCTGATTTATGTGTTTTTCGCGACCAGCGAAACTGTACTGTTCTCTGGGCGAAACTATGTAGCGAAACTATGTATATCTCCTTCCAGCGACACTATGCAGCGAAACTGCAGTGTCGCCGGGTAAACCAACCAGACCAGCTCGAGCGAATCTACCGAACGAAATTCCCTGAACGAAAGTTCAAACCAGTTTCGGGCGAAACTAGGCTAGCGAAACTGTGCCAACAGTTTCGAGCGAAACTAGCCTAGCGAAACTGTGTCATCGGGTATTGCCTAGCAAAAGTGCTGCCCGTGCACACAGCGAAACTGCCTAGCGAAACTGCTAGCGAAACTGAGACCAGAATCCAAACTTGTGCAATTTGCTTGAATGTTATGCCATGACTTACATGATTATGCTATGATGATACATGTTTTGACTTCTGATATATATGAACCCTTGTTTATGATCAACCATCGGTGTCGTGTGTCTGTATGTCGAGTCATAGTTCCAACGTGCTATGTTATGGGCCATAGTGACGTTAAGTAAAGATTAGACACAAAACTAATACTTAAGACCTAAACGTGTTCATAGGTCTTCGTTAAGCAATACTTGGATTATTAGCAAGTGTAGCAGTGCAACCAAAGGTGAGTGTCACTAACCCGTTTACTGTGAGCCCGTTTGGGACACACTGAATAACTTAATGGAAAACAATGCTGACAACTTTACGAGTGCTATGCACCACTTGATGAAATTGAAAACTTAGAATGCTATGCATCTACTTGATGAACTTGAAGTGTTTTATGGGAAACACTTGTGAAACTTAACAAACTATTTCTGAAACAAAAACCGTTTTTAATATGGCTAGTGTAGGTTAAAGTCTAAACCACATGATATCACATGATTTCTAAGGATTGCCTTTTTAACTGAAAAAGTCCTCAACTTAATTGTGCCATTAATTGTAAAGCGAGGGGATGTTGGGTAGATCTACTGGAGTTTGACAAACTCCGCCTCATGACACTGGAGGTGCACGGAGGTACAATATCAGCCTATCTGACCGTGATCCCGAGAGGACACGGGGGAGGCAAAGCCGCGATGACAGATGTCCGCAAAACAAAATGGCTGAAGGCTCTGCCTCTACTATACTTAATCGTCAGCTTTGGTACGAACTTCCTTAGTGCATGGAAACAACGGATTAGCTACCCGCGATATCGGTTGAGCACTTTAATTATACAAGACTAGTACATACCTGATAACTCTGTTACGGACAATAACTTTACTAAATAACAAATGTTTATAAATTGACGTATATAACTGAGCATTGCTTTTCACAAACGAATATCACGAATGTATATGTTGACACAATTATGATTATGAGACCGGGCCAACGCATGACATGCCCACTGTGAACTCACCAACCGTTAGGTTGACACTTGTGTGGTTTTCACTTTTGCAGATCGTTGAAGAGTATCCACTGGAGGTTGGCATGGCACAAGAAGGCATTTACTTTCATTAAACTAAATTGGGAATTTGAATTTGAAACAATGATTTGTAAAGCACGTGGTTAGTGCTAAGATACAATGTTTTATTCCGCTGCGTACTTTAAACTGTTTTTATTATGAACATTTGGACTTTACTCTGATTCGTTTAGTATTTGTAACTAATGGTTGTGGTCCTGGTTTGCTCGCACCCCTTAACGGTATAAACTCCGTTAGTGGTTAATTTGGGGGGTGTGACAGATTGGTATCAGAGCCATAGGTTGCAGAGAACTGGAATCATTTTGAAAAACGATTTGGAAACTGCAACTTGAAACCTTAGTTACAAACGAACAAACAAATTCCCAAAACAAAATTTTACGTGCCAACCTGGGATACTCGCTCCACTGTGTAAGTAAATACTCCATATGTAGATATATATATATGTAGATATATATAGAGACCGTGTCTAAGTAGTCTAACGGAAAAGCCTTAGGAAGTTTTCACACACGAATACGAAATGCGAGCGATAATACACGCACTACTATGGGGGAAAGCGACAACGAAACGATGCTACACGCGACGTCCTGATTTCTACTACGATGACTACGCCGACAGTGACTGTTATGGGGAAGCCGACTTTCGACGATAGTACTTACGACTTACGACGTTCTCCGACGACGCCTCGATTGTGCACAAAATTTTCTGGACTAATAGAGGGATAACGGGAAATTGCTAATATATATATTATGGGATATGTATAGAATATAATCGTTACTGAACACTGTCTACTTTCACAATCCAGAAAATGTCTGGAAGAGCGGGAAGGAATAACATCAACCTGACGCCTGCACAACTGCAAGCAATGATCAACGAGCATGTGCAAGCCGTCGTGGCCGCCGTGCAAGCTACAATTGCCGCGCATGGTAATTGTTATGCCGGTTAAGGCACAAGACGATATATATATTTTGACCTGTTTAAATTTGAAACCCGAACTATTAATTGCATCAGGAAACGTTCATCACTACACATTTAAGACTTTCATGGACTGCAAGCCGATGACGTTCTCCGGCGAGGAAGGAGCGGTGGGACTCCTCAGGTGGATCGAGAAGTCTGAAAAGGTCTTCTCTATGTGTAACTGCCCGGCTGAGAACAAGGTGAAATTTGCGACTGGTACATTCGAAGGAGCTGCTCTCTCCTGGTGGAACGCTGAAATTCAAATGGTCGGGGTAAATGCGGCTAACAACATGGAATGGGAAGCGTTCAAGGAACTGATAATGGAGGAGTATTGCCCACGGGACCAAGTCAAGAAGCTTGAGGGAGAATTTCTGAACTCCAAGATGTCTGGGTCTGAAGTCGAAGAGTACACTGCGCGTTACCACAAGTACGCGGTACTGTGTCCGTCCATGGTTGATGCTGAATTCAAGCGCATTGAGCGTTATCTGGAGGGTCTCGTACCCCAAATCAAGAGTTTGGTAACTGCCAGCAACCCAATCACTGTGCAACAAGCCATCCGTCTGGCTCACAAGTTAACTGATCAGGAAGTTGAGAGGGGTACACTTCCTGCAAGAGTTTCTGAAAAGACTGCCTTGAGTGGCAAAAGAAAAGCTGAAGGAGAAGCTCCTGAAAATTCAATGAACAATCAGAGTGTTGGAAACAACACGGGGAGATCCTTTAACTCCCAGGGTCAGAGCAAGAGATCTGGAAACAACAGTGTTAACAACCACCAGGGTGGAAATGGCCAAAGTAACTACAAAGGTAACCTGCCCAAGTGCAACAAGTGTGGGAAGCATCACACCGGTACCTGCAGAAAAAGTTTGACCTGCGAAAGATGTGGCAAGAGGAGCCATGAAGCAAAAGACTGTTGGGCAATTCTTCCTGAGCAACAGAACCGCCAAAGGCACAACAACAACTATGGAAACAACCGGGGCAATGGAAACAACAATGGTCAGAACCGTAACAACAATGAAGCTCCCAGAGGAAATGGTAATGGGAACTGCTATGAATGTGGTGCTCAAGGCCACATAAAGAGGGACTGCCCGCAGTTGAGAAGACAGGGGAATGGTAATCAGGGAAACAATGGTGGGAACGGTAATGGCGGAGGTAATGCCAACGGGAATGGTGGAAATGGCAGGGGAAGAGCTTTTGTTATGGGTCAAGGTGAAGCTCGCAATGATGCCAACGTGATTAACGGTAAATTCATCCTTAATGGTTTCTTTGCTACTGTATTGTTTGATTCTGGTGCTGAAAGAAGCTTTATTTCCACTAAATTTGCTAAGTTGATTAATGCTAAACCTATTGCCCTAGACGCTAAGTATGTGGTAGAGCTAGCAAATGGTAAACTTCATGATACAACTCAGATAGTTAAGGACTGTAAGTTAGAACTAGCTGGCCATACATTAGGAATCGACCTTATGCCTTTTCCGATTGGTAGTTTTGACGTTATAGTAGGAATGGATTGGTTATCTGAGAATCGAGCTGAAATCTTATGTAAAGAAAAAGTGGTTCGTATCCCACTCGAAGGAGGTAAAGTGTTAACGGTCCAAGGTGAAAAAGGTGGAACAGTAACTGGTATTATTTCGTTTCTCAAAGCTCAAAAGTGCCTTCGTAAAGGTCACTTTGCGATTCTTGCCAACGTCACCGATTCGACACTTCCCGAGCGTAAAATCGACGACTACCCGATAGTCCGTGACTTCCAAGATGTATTTCCTGAAGATCTGCCTGGTTTGCCTCCATTTCGACAAGTTGAGTTTGGAATCGACTTAACTCCTGGAGCCGCTCCGATTGCACGCGCACCTTACCGTTTGGCGATAAGTGAACTCAACGAACTCTCTTCACAACTTCAAGAGCTACTCGACAAAGGGTTTATTCGTCCCAGTTCGTCTCCGTGGGGTGCTCCGGTATTGTTTGTTAATAAGAAGGATGGAACGTTCCGAATGTGTATTGACTACCGAGAGCTTAACAAGGTTACTATCAAGAATCGGTATCCACTTCCTCGAATCGACGATCTCTTCGACCAGCTACAAGGTTCAAGTTACTTCTCAAAGATTGATCTACGGTCTGGATATCACCAACTTCGTGTTCGAGATGAGGATGTCCCCAAGACTGCTTTTAGAACTCGGTATGGTCACTACGAATTCCTGGTTATGCCGTTTGGGCTAACCAATGCACCGGCCGTATTTATGGATCTGATGAACCGAGTGTGCAAGCCGTACCTCGATAAGTTTGTGATAGTTTTCATCGATGATATTTTAATCTACTCCAAGACAAAGGAGGAACACGAGGAGCACCTGCGACTTATCTTGGAATTGCTCCGCAAGGAACAGCTTTACGCCAAGTTTTCGAAATGCGATTTTTGGATTCGCGAAGTCCAGTTTCTTGGCCACATTGTCGATCAGAATGGAATTCATGTCGACCCAGCTAAAGTGGAAGCTATCGAGAATTGGCCTACTCCTAGAGCGCCAACCGAAATCCGACAATTTTTGGGACTTGCCGGATATTACCGAAGGTTCATTAAGGGTTTCTCGCAGTTGGCTCAACCCTTAACGGCTTTAACGCACAAAGGAGTGCAATACAGATAGGGTGAAAAAGAAGAACGTGCGTTTCAAACTCTTAAAGATATGTTATGTTCGGCTCCAATCCTCGCGTTACCCGATGGGATTGATGACTTTGTGGTTTACTGTGATGCATCAATCCAAGGACTCGGTTGTGTGTTAATGCAACGGGATAAAGTGATTGCCTATGGGTCCAGGCAACTGAAGGACACTGAGAAGAATTATACAACGCATGATTTGGAAATGGGAGCCGTTGTTCATGCACTCAAGATTTGGAGACACTACCTCTACGGAACAAAGTGCACAATATTTACCGACCACAAAAGCTTACAGCACATCTTTAATCAGAAGGATCTCAATATGCGACAACGACGGTGGGTCGAGCTACTGAATGATTATGACTTAGCAATCAAATATCACCCGGGAAAAGCCAATGTTGTGGCTGATGCCTTAAGTCGGAAAGAATACGAAAAGCCTCGACGAGTACGAGCGCTGCAACTTACCATCCACACGGGATTGCCGGATCGGATCCGCGATGCCCAACAAGAAGCTCTAAAAGAAGAAAACTTCGCAGCTGAAGCACTGCGAGGGGTAGATGGTAACTCTGAAATTAAATCCGACGGACTCAGGTATTATAATGACAGAATTTGGGTCCCTTTGCTTGGAAATCTCCGTGAGCTCGTGATGGACGAGGCTCACAAGTCAAGGTATTCGGTGCACCCAGGATCAGATAAAATGTACCAAGATTTGAAGAATTTGTATTGGTGGCCGAATATGAAAGCCGACGTTGCTCGATATGTGGCTAAATTTTTAACATGTTCAAGGGTTAAGATTGAATACCAAAAGCCTTCTGGGCTATTACAGCAACCAAAGATCCCAGAATGGAAATGGGAGGATATCTCGATGGATTTTGTAACAGGATTACCTCATCGATCGAATCGACCGGATGCGATTTGGGTTATCATTGACCGGTTAACCAAATCTGCACACTTCATTCCAATGAAGGAAACTGATAATATGGATAAGTTAACTAAGCTGTATATTGACCGAATTGTGGCACGGCATGGAGTGCCAAAGACTATTATCTCTGACAGAGATCCTCGATTTACTTCCCGACTATGGCAATCTATGCAAGAAGCACTGGGAACCAGACTGGATATGAGCACAGCCTATCACCCGCAGACCGATGGTCAGACGGAAAGAACTATTCAGACTTTAGAAGACATGCTCCGAGCTTGCGTTCTCGACTTCGGTAAAGACTGGGAAGCTCACCTTCCGTTGGTGGAGTTCTCCTACAACAACAGTTATCATTCAAGTATCGGTGCAGCGCCTTTTGAAGCTCTTTATGGCAGAAAGTGTAGATCACCCGTGTGTTGGGCCGAAACGGGTGAGAAAGGACTCACTGGACCAGAAATTATTCATGATACAACCGAACGGATTATTCAAATCAGAAAACGGATAGCCGCAGCACGTGACAGACAAAAGAGCTATGCCGACAAACGTCGTAAACCTTTGAAGTTCGAGGTAGGCGACAAAGTGTTATTAAAGGTATCTCCCTGGAAGGGTGTGATACGCTTCGGAAAGCGTGGAAAGTTAAATCCTCGCTACATCGGTCCTTTTGAAATTATTGGTGAAGTAGGCCCGGTGGCCTACCGATTAGAACTCCCTGCCGAACTCGATGGAGTTCACAACGTGTTTCACGTTTCGAACCTAAAGAAATGTCTGGCTGAAGACATCGAAATAATTCCTTTGGAGGAATTGGAAATTGACGAACACTTGAGATTCATTGAGCAACCAGTAGAAATCATGGGACGCGAGGAGAAAGCCCTCAAACGTAGCAAGATTCCGATCGTCAAGGTTCGATGGAACTCAAAACGTGGACCAGAATATACTTGGGAACGAAAGGATCAGATGAAGAAAAAGTATCCTCACTTGTTTGAGCAAACGTCCACGGAAACTCAAGGTATGATTTAATTTTGGGGACCAAAATTCCTGTAACAGGAGGAGGATGTGACGACCCTAAAACTTTTGCTTTCTTTCCCCAGCAACGACAGCTGATGCTGCGAATGCTACGACGCAAGAATAATTTTCGGGACGAAAATTCCAATTACAAGGGGATGATGTGACATCCGAGAATTTCAAGGTTTACTTCCGTTAGACATTTCCGTTAGTTACGTTATAAGTGTTAACTTAGTAACTAATGCTTAACTAGGCCGAATACGTCCACGTCCTTTGGTTGATCACCGAACCCGCCAATATGTGCTATGTGTTCAATTGTTGTTGTCATTATGTGCAATGTGATTTAAATACATGAGTTAGTATTGTGAATAGCATGACAATTTATGAATCGTGTTTATCTTGCTTAGAATGTGAAATTGACCACTTGTGGGTGACCAGCGAAACTACCAGGCGAAACTATAATGTCGCCCGGCAGTCTGTTGGCTCACTCGTGATCAGAGCCAGTTTCGCCAGGCCAGCGAAACTGCCAGCGAAACTAGCCTCTGATATAAATAATCTTAATAAACCCTAGTTCTCCTATTTGCCTCATTTATACAAAAACACACACACTCTTCTCTGGAGAATCTGGTCAGCTGAAAACTATCAAGAGAAACCAAGATCTCAGCCTCAAGACAACATCCATTCGATTCCTTGATCGAATCGTGAGTCCCAAAACCTTCCTTTATGCCATTTTTATGTGTTTTCTATGTGTTTCTTCATAAAGCATGCTTAAACCTTCATGATATCATTAGATCTTCTGTAGGAATGCTTAGGAATGCTAGATCTACCATAAAGTTGATAACTTTACGTGTAAAACTGATCCATGATAAAGATTTATGCCATTTAGGTCATTTTAGGGTTTTGAATGTATTTTAGTGATTTGATGATGAAAATGCATGTTTAAGGTGTTAAAGCTTACTGATTTATGTTGGTAAATGGTTATGTATGCTAGATAATGAATTGCATGTAATATGGAAGCTGTTAGATTGATTTTTAGGCTGATTTATGTGTTTTTCGCGACCAGCGAAACTGTACTGTTCTCTGGGCGAAACTATGTAGCGAAACTATGTATATCTCCTTCCAGCGACACTATGCAGCGAAACTGCAGTGTCGCCGGGTAAACCAACCAGACCAGCTCGAGCGAATCTACCGAACGAAATTCCTTGAACGAAAGTTCAAACCAGTTTCGGGCGAAACTAGGCTAGCGAAACTGTGCCAAAAGTTTCGAGCGAAACTAGCCTAGCGAAACTGTGTCATCGGGTATTGCCTAGCGAAAGTGCTGCCCGTGCACACAGCGAAACTGCCTAGCGAAACTGCTAGCGAAACTGCTAGCGAAACTGAGACCAGAATCCAAACTTGTGCAATTTGCTTGAATGTTATGCCATGACTTACATGATTATGCTATGATGATACATGTTTTGACTTCTGATATATATGAACCCTTGTTTATGATCAACCATCGGTGTCGTGTGTCTGTATGTCGAGTCATAGTTCCAACGTGCTATGTTATGGGCCATAGTGACGTTAAGTAAAGATTAGACACAAAACTAATACTTAAGACCTAAACGTGTTCATAGGTCTTCGTTAAGCAATACTTGGATTATTAGCAAGTGTAGCAGTGCAACCAAAGGTGAGTGTCACTAACCCGTTTACTGTGAGCCCGTTTGGGACACACTGAATAACTTAATGGAAAACAATGCTGATAACTTTACGAGTGCTATGCACCACTTGATGAAACTGAAAACTTAGAATGCTATGCATCTACTTGATGAACTTGAAGTGTTTTATGGGAAACACTTGTGAAACTTAACAAACTATTTCTGAAACAAAAACCGTTTTTAATATGGCTAGTGTAGGTTAAAGTCTAAACCACATGATATCACATGATTTCTAAGGATTGCCTTTTTAACTGAAAAAGTCCTCAACTTAATTGTGCCATTAATTGTAAAGCGAGGGGATGTTGGGTAGATCTACTGGAGTTTGACAAACTCCGCCTCATGACACTGGAGGTGCACGGAGGTACAATATCAGCCTATCTGACCGTGATCCCGAGAGGACACGGGGGAGGCAAAGCCGCGATGACAGATGTCCGCAAAACAAAATGGCTGAAGGCTCTGCCTCTACTATACTTAATCGTCAGCTTTGGTACGAACTTCCTTAGTGCATGGAAACAACGGATTAGCTACCCGCGATATCGGTTGAGCACTTTAATTATACAAGACTAGTACATACCTGATAACTCTGTTACGGACAATAACTTTACTAAATAACAAATGTTTATAAATTGACGTATATAACTCAGCATTGCTTTTCACAAACGAATATCACGAATGTATATGTTGACACAATTATGATTATGAGACCGGGCCAACGCATGACATGCCCACTGTGAACTCACCAACCGTTAGGTTGACACTTGTGTGGTTTTCACTTTTGCAGATCGTTGAAGAGTATCCACTGAAGGTTGGCATGGCACAAGAAGGCATTTACTTTCATTAAACTAAATTGGGAATTTGAATTTGAAACAATGATTTGTAAAGCACGTGGTTAGTGCTAAGATACAATGTTTTATTCCGCTGCGTACTTTAAACTGTTTTTATTATGAACATTTGGACTTTACTCTGATTCGTTTAGTATTTGTAACTAATGGTTGTGGTCCTGGTTTGCTCGCACCCCTTAACGGTATAAACTCCGTTAGTGGTTAATTTGGGGGGTGTGACAGTTTTTGTTTTAGTCACCTTTTGAGTTGTGACTTTAGGTATTTCAACCTTCTGCATTTTATAAATATTTTTCAAAACAGTTTTAGTTACCTTGGGAGGGGTAACTTTAGGTTTTTCAAGTTTTGATTGCTTTGAAAATGGTTTCTTCACCTGTTTTTGAAAATTTTGGTAACTTGGAAAGCTGTGGTTTTGATTTAAAGATTTTCTTTCAGCTTTGGCAGCGCCCCAATGTTGATCAGAGGGTTTAACCTTAGGAGTAACAGTCTTCATTGCCTTAGGTTTCTGCACCATCATCGGCTTAGACTTCACAGACTCCTGAGATGAAACCCTTTGACTTTTTGGAAAGTAGGGTTCATAGGGGCGATAAAGACAGTTTCTAGCAATATGACCAGCGATGCCACAATTAAAGCAAGTCTGCTTCTTTAGATAGAAGTCAGACGTGTACCCATTTGTCTTTGGTGGCTGATATGGAGCTGGTTTGCTCTGTGTCTGCCTCCTTGGTCCATTTGCTGATCCAAGATTGACTCTTGGCTGGTTCCTCGAAGCCTGTGTCGAACCTGTCTTAACCGTCTTTGTGCTTCCTTGATTCGTTGACGTTGAAGCACCATTCTTGCAATTACAACAACAACTGCATGATCCAACTGAAGAAATGGGAGACACAGCCACTCCCTTGAGTTTTTCATTCTTCACCACAGTTGTTAACTTCACACTTGGATGCTTAATGGTGATCTTTGGCTTCTTAACTTTGGCTTCACCGACCACTCCATCAGTTATTCCCTTGAACTTGGAGGAGAAGGATGGTAAGTCATACCCAACATCTGGTTCTTGGTCAAACATAGATCCAGATGTCATAAAGATCTTCCCCCCAGGCCGTGTCGTCAAGATCACCTTTTCCCTTTTGACTTCGTCAACAACTTTCAAGCATGGGTTTTCAATTTTAAGGTATGGTTTCAACTCTACCCCAACATCATCAGACTTGGAATTATGACATCTGTTATACTTCTGGCACTCAGCATCATCTCTTGATACGTCCTCTATTCTCCCTTCACCATATGTCATGTTTGCCTCGTTGTCTATTTCCTCTTGAGTCAATGGTGTAGTTCCAACCAAGACACTATCAATAGGAGGAGCAGCTTCTTTATAGTCTGACTTGGTTCGTTCAACTTGATCCTCACTAAGAAGTATTCCTATAATGTCTCTGGGAACTGGTGGAGGAATAATGCTATTTGCAGCCAAGGCCTTATCAGTCTTTTCTGATCCAAATCCAGGTGTGTGTTTCCCAACTTGACCAGTCACCACAGCATGTGACAATTCCTTTCCAGCTTCAAGCATTCTTTTGCTCCTCATTTGATTCATATCAAGCTTAACCTGCATCTCATTGTTCTTATGCTTCAGGTCATCTATCTGCTTACTTAGCTCAGCTATCTCTAACTTAGCGTTGTCATACAAATAGGCGTTCTCAGTTGCAAGGTTCTTATATTTTGTTATATCTAATTTTTGAGCTTTAACCTTCTCTTCGTTCTTTTGCCATCTACCCTTAAATGAGCTCTTCTCGCATTTTGTCTCAAACAATTCTGACTGAAAATTTCTACACATTTGCTTAAGTTCAGGAATTATACGAGCACAAGTAGGATTGGGGCATATCTCAGCATCTTCGTCCTCAAATATATTCTTTTCTTCAACCACTGAACTCATTATGCAGCTTCTGAAAATCTTGAAAAATCTGCAAAAACGGCAAAATCGGCAAAAGTACTATTCAAAAAATAGTGTCAAAAACTTAAAACTGAAAAACGGAGGCCTTCAGAGTGGAATTTGGGGGTCCAAACGAGCTCCCCTGGACATTAGTCTAGGGTAATTCTGGGGCTTGATGTCACGAACGTCGTGTTCAAATTTGAGCTTCTAACTCCAAACGAGTCAAAAGTTACGCCCGTTTCCGTGAAAGTGTGAAAAACTGACTTTTTGCCGCAAACCCTGTTTCCGATCGTAAACCCTGTTTACGATCGTAATCACCGTGGATCGTAAACTCCTGATCGTAAACTATTAACCGCCTTTAAAAATCGTAAACTCAGATTACGATACTCGATTACGACCACCGGAGTCGTAAACTCCTGTTCCCGATGCTACAAAGTCGTAAACTGTGTTTGCGATCCAACCAAATCGTAAACTCGTTTACGATATACAAGTACAGTCGTAATCTCTTTTCTCCGAGTCGTAAACACCTAAAAATGTGATCTTGAAGTCGTAAACACACCGATGATGAAGATCTTCAAGCAACTCAGTCGTAATCACTCTGAAAACCCAGAAAACTCAGTCGTAAACACCCAGAACTCGAAGAACACAGCAGCAGCAACAGTCGTAAACCCAGAAAACACTTGAATCTATATCGTGAGAACCTCGAATCTAAGATTCTTGGCTCTGATACCAATTGTAGGTCCGGAAATCTCCCAAACACACGATATCTAATCAAACACGAGTGCGGAATCCTCGTATAAGATCGATTCAAGATGAATAGTAGTAGAAGAGACTAGATCTTTGTGAAAGATGAAGTCTTGAATGAAAATCGGCTACTATTGAAGCTAACAAAGGCTGATCGTAAACTTGAGAGAACAAGAAGAAATTGTAAACCCAATATCAAAAGCTTTTTTTAATCATAAACACAAATGGGTTTATATAGGTACCCAATAGGTTTACTATTGGGCCCCTTGTGGATCATAAACCCAATAGTAAACCCAAACCCAATCATAAACTAGCCTAAATACAATAGCAAACTAGCCTATGATTCTAATGAAACCCTCTAAGCCCAGCCCAACATGTTTAATATTACAAGCCTTATAATCTAGCCTCTACACTTAACTATTAGAATCAACTATTATGAAATTGCACAAATAGTCCCTCCATAATATACACAATAAGGAAACATGTTTGGGTAATTACAAGTTAGGTGCTTGCAGGTTTGTGTAGCTAAAATAAGTTTTAGTAAATGACAGAAATAGTCCCATAGGTTTATAAAAGGCTAACAAGACTAAAAGAGAGTAACAGAAGACGTAACCGATGGCTAGACGAGTGTATGTATTTCAACACCCTATAATACGTAATGTTTATGAGAAATATAAACTTAAACGACCAAATAAAATCATAGATAACAACCTCTAATTATCCGTTTAAATTCACATAAAATCATAGTTATAACCCTCATAACTAAATATTTTTAAGTTCCTATAAAATTATAGAAACAGTTCGTCTGATTACGTGATATTTCGTCACATAGAATCATAAAATGACATGCGTATATATACACATATATATTGCATAAAAATAAATATAATTGCCACATAAATTGGCAAAACGTTTTCGTGAAATCATAAAATATAATTTATATAAAATCATAAATTATAATTATTCAAGTTAGTTATCCGACTTCTAGACTCATGTGCAATGTTCGTGTAACTATTCTAGTTAACCGAAGTAATGGACGTTATCAAAATATAACACAAGTTATTAACGGGGTTAACCTGGGAAATTGCCGGTTGTCACACATACTACCTCGCGTACGAGCGTTTCAATACCCTCTTGAGTATATGTCCACAACATGGTTTGACCAAATGGGCCATAATCGAAAAATTCTATAACCGTCTTACCTACGAGACGGAAAAACAATTCAATATTTCTGCGGGGGGCCACATGATGGAGAAGCTGAGTATAGACGAGTGCAAGAGCCTGTTCGAGAGTTTTGCCTTAGCAGAGCAGCAGAACCCCGGTGATCGTAGGGCCACTTTAGCTCCGACAAAACCTTCACTTTCTACATCCCGAGGGGTTTACGTGAATTCTGACACGCTTGCTCAGACTCAGCTTGATGCACTGCAGAAACAAATAAACGACATTAAACTCCAACAACAGGCTAAATGTGAGTTATGTCGTGGAGATCATGACACCATCGACTGTCCATTTGCCACCCAGGAGCAGGTGGATTTCATTTCTAACCGAAACCAGTTCGGTAACTCTTTTCAGTCGGGGTGGAAGACTAACCCAAATTTTGGTTGGCGGGGTGGCGCGAACCCTTCGGGTTTTCAATCGCGTCAAAACCAGGATGGCGGGGTTAACCGGTTGGGTGGTTTTTTTGATATCTATATATGCTGCTGTGATTTTGGTTTGCCATGGTTGTTAGAATATGGTTTGTTAGTCGCCGCTTTTGTCCGTGACGATGTTTTCATGCAATTCTGGAGGAAGAGTTTCGATATCACGTTCGAATTGGAGGGCGAGGAACATGACTCTTTTCATTCATGCCGATTTAATCAGCGGAGTCTGTTCCATTTTTTCTGTTCTTTTATTTTTCGTCTTCTTTCTTTTGCATTTATTTATTTATTTTCTTTTTATTTTACTTATTTATGCGTTGTTTCTCGTTTCACATTAGGGACAATGTGAGTTTCAAGTGTGGGGATGGGAAGACTACGTGTCTTGTCTCGTTAGTCGAGTCAGTCTTAGTGTGTTTGTTTAAAATGTGAGTTTTGTTTGGAAAAAAAAAATGAGAAATTGAAAAAAAATGTTTTTGATTAAATCTGCAGTTATAATGGAAGGTGATAGGTAAAACCGAGGATCGGTTGTCTGATTAAGGGCTTAAATGGTAAATATAATTAAGAGTTGAAAGCATTGCCGGTTATTGATGTTTTGGTAGGCCCAGCTAACTCAGTAAAGCTTAGTTATCCCATTGTGTTTATTGTTGTATAAATATGTAAGTAATCAGTCTGTTAGTGGGTTCCCATTTTAGGAGTGATAGGAATACTGAAACTGATGATTAGGAGGAAAGTGACCACTTTAGGCTAGATACTTCTATGTCCTTAGAATAACCTGGCACACCAATGCGGTGGCGCCACACTTTTCCTTCATGAACATAGTAGGTAATAAATTGGTTAATACCTTTAGAGTGAAGGGGAAAAATACTCATGTACGAACTAAGGATAGTATCCCGTGGTGAGTGCCTTTGATGATGTCCTGGATCTCGCTGGAAAAATACTCACGTATGATTTTGAGGGATAACATCTCGCAAAAGAGTACCTTTGATGATGTTCATTGGTAATCTTAGTTAAAATTGACCAATTAGAAAAAAAAAACAAAAATGTGGGAAAAAAAGAGAAAAAGGAGAAAATATAGTAGAGTAGAGAATAAATGCTTAAAGTTTCACATTCCATTAAATTCCATCATTCTTTAGACATCTTTCTATCTGATTTAAAGGGAGTGGACAAAAATCAAAAAGTTATATCTTTATTACCCTGTATTTGGACTGAATATGATTCGGGATTAGGTTGAACTTGATCTTTCTAGAGTGGGACACATAGGAAGACTGAAATATATCCGGTAAAGTATAAACACCTTGGGGGCTCAAACGTTGGTGGTTAGGTTTAATTGGACCGAAATACCGATAATCACTACCGAAATGTAAGTAGGCTTATTTAATTGAAAATGATGAAATTGAAAATGTTGGAAGCAAATTACTCAGGTTATGATTCCATTTGCAAGTTTTTTCGGGGACGAAAAAAGGTTAAGTGCGGGGGATATTTGATGTGTTGCAAAACACATAGGGTTTTCTTTACGTTTTTGGGTCATTTTGTGAGTCTTTTGAGTCATTTTCCTCGGGTTTTGATTTGTTTATGAGTTTTAGCGTCTTAGGTTGTGTTTTACATTTATTTTGTAGTTCTGGTGCAGATCTCGGAGAAAACGAGCAAAGGAGAAGAAGTGAAGATCAAAAAGCAAATAAGTGCTGAAAATCAAGCACTGGGCGTATCGCCTAGTGCCCCTGAACATGCAAGCGATACACGAGTGTCAAGAAAGTCAAAGGCGGTGGATAAAACGTTGACACGACTAATCTGTCGCGTAGTGCTCTTAGGCGTATCGCCTGCTGCTCAAGACTCCTTCAAGCGGTACGCTTGGAGGCTAAAATTCCGGAAACCCTTGTTTTTAAATTATAAATATAACTTAGAGGGTTCCAGTCGAGATAACTTGCTGGCTTCCGTAACTCAGAGGTTCAGGAGACGAATTCGAAGCTTGTTATCAATAGAGAAGCATTTAGAGAGGCTGGATTGAAGCATTCGACATCAATTTGACTTTTTGGGTTCTTGTCTACTATAATTTCGTTCTTGTTTTTCTAGACCAGATCTGTTCATGACTCAAGTTATTGTTTTTAATTATATTCTGGACATGTTTATGCTTCTTGGCTAAGCCATCTACTTTACCTAGGCTATTTGATTAATAATTGATAATTTCGAGTAGCTCGGTTTGTGAATACTTATGTACGGATTGATAATCTAGTAAAAGTTTCTATCTTTCTGATTTGATGCGTATGAATACAGTTTTTAGTCTTTGAATTGATTGCATATTCCTCTTGTTACCCTTTGTATGTCTTTCAGTTTAGGGTTGCATGCTAGATTTCCTACTGTGTATTTGTGATTAGTAGATGGTTTAGGAGACGTCCAACACCATAGGAATTGCTTTTGATTTATAGGTTGATTTCTGCATTCTGTTAGACTTAGATAAGCCGGAAGGTGATATGTCTATTGGGTAGTCGGTTGTGTTAGGGTTTTAGGTCGAATTTCCTCGGGAGAGGGATTCCCTAGTAACGTTTGCATTCCTGTTATTCCATGTTATTTTGGTAGATAGCAACCACTCCTCTCATCTATTAGGTGTTTGGGATAGGAACAAGCTGGAAGGTGACTTATTTGATCGAGTACTAGAGTATCTGTTAGGGACAAGCCGGGAGGTGACCTAATCCAATCAGTGTGCGTATTCAGTTCTTAGAATTGCGTATTGCGTCACACCGGAGAGTGATCTGGGGTCCATTAGGGTTTTCTTAGAAATGGCATAAAGATCCTGGTTCCGTCATAGTTTTCCTTAACCGAGTGAAGTCGTGAGCATCAATTATGATTCCTGGCCTAGGTAGTGTCGTTTCTCATATCTGGTTTCATCTTTGAGTTTTAAGTTTCAGTAGGTAATTTCTATTTTTAGAAACTTTCTATTTTTAGTTCCTTCCAGTTTTAGTAAGTTTTAGTCATTAGTTAATTTCAGTTAATTAATCAATTTTCAATCAAAAACCCAATTTTCACCAATTAATAAGTATTTCCACATTTCTTAGTTAGTTTTGTCTTTCATTAGTGTCTCTAGGGTTCGACCTCGGTTTACCATAAGCTATTCTACATTTGATAGGTTCGCTTGCCTGTTGATTCGGTCTAGTTTTAGGTTAATTTGGTTTAATTTAGTGTGTCTAGGTCTAGGATAATTTAGTTTATTTTTATAGATCGATTTTTGCACATCAGTGGCCAAATTCAAAAACTCTAAAAGTATACTAAAAAGCTAAAGTAGAAAAGTTAAGGGATGTGGTATAAAAGGTAAAAATCTAAAAATTTCATGGTCAAAGTGTAAAGGTATAAAAATTATACTGAAAAAAAAAAGTAGAAAAGTTAAGGGGTATAAAACGTAAAGTCTAAAAGTTTCGTGGTCAAAGTATAAAACTGTTAAAAAAATTAATGGCCAAAGTCGAAAATATACAAAAAATGAAATTAAAAAAGTTAAGGGATATAAAACGTAAAAGTCTAAAAGTTTCATGGTTATAGTATAAAACTATAAAAAGTATACTAAAAGACGAAAGTAGAAAACTTAAGGGGTATAAAACGTCAAAGTCTAAAACTTTCGTGGTATAATATTAAACCAAAAAAGAATATTAAAAACCTAAACATTGGGTTCAAAATTAAAAACAATGGTCAAAGTGTAAAAGTATAAAAATTATACTAAAAAACAAAATTCAAAAAATTAAGGGTTATAAAACATAAAGTCTAAAAGTTTCGTGGTTAAAGTATAAAACTATAAAAAAATTATGGTCAAAGTCGAAAATATACTAAAAACGAAAATATAAAATTTAAGAGACATAAAACGTAAAAGTCTAAAAGTTTCGTGGCCATAGTATAAAACTATAAAAAAATATACTAAAAGATGAAAGTAGAAAAGTTAAAAGAGTATAAGACGTAAAAGTCTATAACTTTGGTGGTAAAATATAAAACCATAAAAAAAATATGGCCAAACTTAAAAACCCTAAACTTTATTGTCAAAGTTTAAAACACTAAACTTTAGATGGCCAAAGTTAAAATGACAAAAGTTTGTGGCCAAAAATAAAACCTAAACTAAATTTTGGTGGTCAAACAAAAAGAACCTAAACTAAATTGTTGTGTTCCAAGTTAAAATATGAAAAGCTTGTGGCAAAAGTAATAGAAACCTAAAGAATACTATTAATCTATGAAATGTGATTGTTATATATATATAATTATATAATATATAATTCAACGGAAACATTTTTAGCCTTGCAAAGTTTAACAACCGACATTTTGTAAAGACAGAGAATGAATGGGTGTGTGAAGTTGGGTTTTACCCAAATATGATATGGGTAGACACATACCATCCCTGAGTATTATTTCATCGGGTCCATCATATTCCGATAGAGATTGAAGTGAGGAGCGGTCGGAGGCAACATGGCTTGAAGCTCCACTATCAAACATCTACGCATTGACAGGAGGCCTGGATTCTGGATTGAGATTGAGTAAAGTTAACAGTAGAGGCTCCTACAATTATTTGTGATCCAGTAATGTTATTTTGTTTGAGGAACTTATTGAGTTTAAGTCATTCATGGGTTTCATGTCCAGAGATACTGCAAAAATTGCAAAAAATAAAAAATAAAAAAATTGTTGCTACTATTAGAATTGTTTCAATTTGAGCCATTCCAATTTTAGCCATATGAATTTGTGCCACTGTTTCGATTGGATTGATAGGAGAAATTGTGGGACTGTTTCTCGGGGGAATCAATTGGTTTGGTTGGTAGTGGTGCTGGAGTCTTGGAAGGGATTGGCTTGGGTGGTTTGATTTCCTATGGTAATGGTAGGAGGGGGAACGGGTTCGGCCTCCTTAAGCGTGCGTTCAAAATCAACAAGATTTCCAAAAAGCTCCGGGTAAGATATAGGGTTTTCATGTACCTTGTTGGTATTTTAGTGTAATTAAGGTTACGTATGACATTCAAACAAGACTGCAGGTTGTTTGAATGTCATCGGGACTAACGGGGGTTCGGGGGTAGCACCCCCGAGAAGCGGGGTCCAAGGGGCGGCGGCCCCTGACGGGGTCCAAGGGGCAGCGCCCCTGGCTATTTCTTGGGCTTCAAAGAAACAGACTTGCATAACTCATTCAACAATGGAATCTAAGTTTGTTGCTTTAGCAGCAGCTGGTAAAGAAGCTGAATGGCTTAGAAATCTACTTTATGAGATTCCATTATGGCCCAAACCAATGTCTCCCATTTCTATCAGGTGTGATAGTGAAGCAACTTTGGCTAAAGCATATAGTTAAGTGGACAATGGCAAGTCAAGACACTTAGGTGTGAGACAAAGCATGGTTCGTGAGCTCATCATGCATGGTGTAATATCAGTCGAGTATGTGAGAACTCAACATAATTTAGCTGATCATTTAACCAAAGGGTTAAGTAGAGATCTCGTGAAAAGATCAGCTGTGGGATTGGGGTTAAAGTCCATCTCAAAGCTCTCATGTTAAGATACCCAATTCCTATCTAATATGACGTTAGGTGCAGAATTCAATGTGGAAAGCTTAACATCAAGAGTTTGGAACACAACATTAAATTATCCCAAAGGTATGTGTTCAGATCTGCAAGTTAAGGAAAGTTGAAGTATGTCTTCTTAATAGTTCTTTTGGAAAATTGCATTTGGGACTTTGCTTTGATATGCTTATGAAGGATAGTGACATAGGCTAGTAGAATAATGTGTCAAGTTAGATCTATGAATGTAAACTAATGTGTATATTATCTTTATGTATTCAATATGGATATTGTGAGCTCAATCCTTAGAGACACCCTAATATTCGAATATTTGGAATGTGTAATATACTAATGTGAAATTCAATATTCGTGACATTTCATTTAGGCATTAGTTTGAATGTTTGCTGTGAATTGTTAGTTAATCTATGATTACACTAAAATTGCGGAGGTTTGTTGGTATTTTAGTGTAATTAAGGTTACATATGACATTCAAACAAGACTGCAGCTTGTTTGAATGTCATCAGGACTAACGGGGGTTCGGGGGCAGCGCCCCGAGAAGCGGGTTCCAAGGGGCAGCGCCCTGGCTGGGGTCGAGCTCGATAACTGAATATACGCTCCTCTGGGATTTGGGCGTTCTCACTCTGAAATTTTACGATTTCAGAAAATCCTCTCAATCAACAACGAATATAATCCATTCAGAAATCTTGTCTACTCAATCTGATTTTATCCGGTCATTTAATTGGTATACACTCCAATTTGTTTGATCTGAAAGTGTTTCTCACACGACTTCAGATTATCCAAGAAAACCAGAAATTTCCCAACATACCTTTAGAGTGGCGATGATGTTATTAAACTCATCACCGAGTTGGGCAAGGATGTGAACCATCAAATCCCCTTCATCGATGGGCATGGGCGAAGCATTGAAGGGACCGGAGGGGGTGACCGCCCCCGCGGTTTTACCGGCCAAAAGCACTGCCGATTTTATGTAAAAAAAATTATATATATTGAGTATCGTCCCCTCGAATGTATTGAGTATCGCCCCTCAGGGTTTTCTTTTAAGTTTCGCCACTATCGATGGGGCATTGCGCAAGAGCTAAGTTGTCAACGATGGTGCGCATCTCGTGTAGGTACTCAGTAATGCTACTAGACCCTTTAGAATTTTTGGCGAGTTTGCTTTTGAAAGAGATGATGTGGCTGCGGGAGGCACTGGCATAACTGTTGTTGAGTCGGGTCCATGTGTCTAAAGATGTTGTCGCAGACAATATTGATAGGAGGGATGATTCCAAAGTGATTATTCTATTCCATTATACACATAAATATAGGAAATATATTTACAATATTGACCCCTAGGGAATACACCAAATACATAATACGTAGTTCACTCTATTACACCCCCGCACTCGAAGCGGGAGGAGGCCGAATACTGAGACTGGACCGAAAATCTTCGAATAGAACGCGCGATAGACCCTTTGTAAATATGTTAGCCACGTGAAAGCATGAAGGGACATGTAAAATGCGAAACGAACTGCGCCTAACATGGTCTCGAATGAAGTGAATGTCTAGTTCAGTGTGCTTCGTGCGTTGATGTTGAACCGGGTTCCCCGACAAGTATATCGCACTAATGTTATCGCAGTAGACTACCAAAGCCCGAGATAAGGGTCGATGTAGCTCGAGGAGGAGATTGCGAAGCCAACATAGTTCGGCAACGATGTTCACAACTCCTCGATATTCGACTTCGGCACTGGATCGTGATATGGTAGATTGGCGTTTGGACGACCATGAGACCAGATTGTTGGCGAAGTAAACGCAATATCCAGACGTTGACCTGTGGGTGTCAGGGCAACCAGCCCAGTCGGCGTCCGTGTATGCTAACAGAGAGTCCGACGTGGAGCGGGTTAGAGTTAACCCAAAATGCGTAATTCCCTGAAGATAGCATATAATACGCTTAAGCGCATTCCAATGATCCAAGTGAGGGGCGTGCATGTGCATGCACACCTGTTGAACCACGTATGTAATGTCGGGCCGAGTGAAGGTCAAATACTGAAGAGCCCAGGCCAAACTGCGGTAGATAGTAGGGTTGTCGAATAGCGGCCCGAACTCGCTACTCAGTTTAGAATTCATGTCAACAGGAGTAGTAGTGGGTTTGCAGGCGCTCATGGATGCGCGTTCGATGATGTCTCAAGCATAAGATTCCTGTGACAATAATAAGGTGTATCCGAGGCGTGTAACGGCAATGCCGAGAAAGTAACTGAGAGGTCCAAGATCCTTCATAGCAAACTCTTTGGAGAGGCACGTCATCAAAGAGGAACGTAGTTTGCTTGAAGATGTGGTGAGGATAATGTAATCTACATAAATGAGAAGGTAGGCAACATCTGAACCATGGCGGTAGACAAAGAAGGAGTTGTCACACCTGCTTTGGTAGAAACCTAGTGTTAAGACAAAGTCAGTGAACCGTTGGTACCAAGCCCTGGGTGCCTATACCAAGCCCTGGGTGCCTATTTGAGCCCGTAAAGAGATTTCTTGAGAAGACAGACGTGGTCGGGATAATCCCGATGTTGAAAACCCATCGGTTGGTGCATGTAAATAGTTTCATGGAGATTACCATGAAGAAAGGCATTGGAGACGTCCAACTAATGAATATCCCAAGACTAAGAAAGAGCCAACGATAGTATGAGGCGAATGGTTGCTGGTTTGATGACCGGACTAAAAGTCTCTCCGCAATCTATCCCGACCTGTTAAGTACGCCCATCGCATACAAGCCGAGCCTTGTAGCGTTCCAAAGTACCGTCTGATTTGAACTTGTGTTTGAATAACCAAATGCTCCATATAATGTTCATATGAGGTTGCCGAGGAACCAGTTCCCAGGTCTTGTTTTTAAGAAGGGCACTAAACTCGTCGGTCATAGCTGTTTTCCATTCTGGACAAGACAAGGCGGCTTAGGGGTTTTTCGGAATTGGTGCGATGGAGGAGGAGTGAAGATTGAGAATTTGACGGGGTTTTGTTATGCCGGATTTGGAACGGGTGTGAATGGTCCGAGGTGGCGGGTTTGTGCTCGAGTCAGATGGAGCACTGGAGGTGGGAGCATGGGGGGGGGGGGGTTGTTGTGCATGTGAGGGTTTTTCGGAGGTGCACGTGGGGAGGGAGACGTGGATTGGGCCGAAGAAGGGAGTGGGGAATTGGACGGTGTGGGATGAAGAGGAGATGTCGAGGGAGTGGGGGTTAACGATGTGGGCTGTTGTGGGCTGCTGGGGGAGGGGGGGCGGTTGGGCCTGAGGTGAATGGGTCGGAAGATGATCATCGGACCACAAAAGGGGATGCAATGAGTCGGTTAAAAACTCGTAGGAAGGTGTGGTGGGTGAATGAGCGAGATGTTCTTTGTAAGGAAAAGAGCTCTCGTCAAAGTAAACGTGACAAGAGATAGTGATGGAATGGGTAGAAAGGTCGAGGCATTTGTATCCTCGGTGGTTGGGTGGATACCCGAGAAACACACAAGGTGTGGTGCGAGTGTCTAGTTTGTGTATGGAGGACGAAGGGCGGAGGGGGTAACATAAGCAACCGAACACGCGTAGGTGATCGTATGTCGGAAGCCTATGATAGAGGAGGAAGGTGGGAGTTTTGTAGTGAAGCTTTTTGTGGGGAAGGATGTTGAGGATATATGTTGCCATGGCGAGAGCATGGTGCTAAAACGTGGGCGGGAGCGATACGTGAGTGAGCATGGTTCAAATGATATTGTTTATTGATTGAATGGTGCGCTCCGCTTTACCATTTTGGGAGGACGTGTATGGACACAAAAAACGAAAAATCATGCCATTTTGTTTGCAAAAACGTTCGAAGTGATGGTTTGCAAATTCCTTTCCATTGTCGCATTGGAATTGTTTAATTTTTCGTTCAAATTGAGTGTTTATATAAGTTGAGACATGAGAGAAGCTCTCAAAAACTTGTGATTTTTTAGCAATTGGGTATGTCCATAAAAATTTTGTTTTATCATCAATAAATAGAACATAGAAACGATGCCCGTCAGTGCTTACAACCGACGACGTCCACAAGTCACTATGAATAATGTCAAACGGCGTATAAGTAAAAGTTTTAGAAGCAACAAAAGGCAACCGAGTACTTTTGCCAAAAATACATGGTTGGCAAATGTTTTTATTTATTCTACCATAGTCTATAGATTTATTATTCTTGAGATGATGCAAAAGGTCGGGGCCGGGGTGGCCCAACCGTTGGTGCCAAACTTGATGAGAGATAACAGCAAATGAAGATGGAGACTTGAGTCGGGTAAGGAGGCTAGGATGAAGAGGGTAAAGATCACCGACACTATTGCATCGTAGGATAGGTTCCCTGGTCTTGAGATCCTTGACAAAAAAACCAAACGGGTCAAATTCTATAGAAGTATTATTGTCTAGTGAGCCGATGTACAGAAAGTAAAATTTTTATTAAATGGGGAGCTAAGAGGACGTTTTATAACTTGAGCGGTGGAAATGGGGGTTAAAGGGTGTGATTGCCTTGTCCAGTCACAGGGATGGAACTACCATTACCAACCGTAATATTTTGAGAAGTGCCAATATTAAAAACAGACGTGAGATTACCTGGATCGTTTGTCATGTGAGATGTCGGCCCCGTGTCAAGGTACCACTGGTTATCAGGCAGGTTGAGGTTGACCGTGTACATTGCTTGCTCGAGACCGGTGGTGTTGAAGGAGACTTGAGACGGGTCAACTGTGGGGTAACCTGCAAGATGGGCCTGCTGTGGTCTGGGCCCCGGAATTCCAGCACTGGGGTTAGGTTGAATGGAGGGATATGGGCAAGGAGGGATCTGCGGGTTGGGGTTCCAAACGGGTCACAAAGTGGGGTTTTGAAGTGGGCCAACCCAGTTGAAAGGAATGGGCCAATGAGGGTGCATGTACCCATACGAATTGGGCAGACCCCTGCTGCCGTTGCGTGAGTGCTGCTGTTGTTTCCCTTGGTTCTAATTTCTAGAACTGTTTCGAGGACGGGGACGATCCGACGGAGGAGCGGTGGGGCGGTTGTCGGAGTGAGATGGTCCGACGGCATGTAACGCAGACCCGGCGGCGGCGGCGCTATTTAAAGCCACCGTCGCTTTTCTTGATTCTTCGAGAAGAAGAGGGGAGCGAGCATCAAAAAAAATCTGGTAACGGGTTCAACTGTTGGAGGAGCATACCGATTCCACGTATTGTTCATTGAGACCCGAGATGAGTTGCATTACCAAACGTTGATCAGAGACGGGGGAATCAACGTTTGCGAGTTGGTCGGATAAGTGTTTTAACTCTTGGCAGTATGTCGATACGTTGGGAAATAAAATTGAGACGGGTGTTGCAAAGTATTTGATCAAGTTAGAGCGCTCGCGCGGTTTGATTGTCGCCAAAAACTTTCTTCAGTGCCATCCACGCGTCATACGCGGTCATGTCTTTCTTCATGACGTTGGTTAGGAGATAAGTGGTGATGGTACCATAGATCCAGGTCAGCACGATGGCATCCAGACGATCCTAGTCGGTATCGTCTTTCTCGGCAACCTTTTTGGCGGCATCATCAGCAGCGGAGGAAGGTTTAGGACGAGGTTGAAGATGATCGGCGACGTTATACGCTTTGTAATGTATCTTAAATAGCTCGGACCAGTTCCCATATTGTTGAGTCCTGATCTCGAGCGTGATAGGGATGGAGTGGCGGATGTTTGAAACGGTCATAGCAGGGTGGATCTTCGGATCCATGGAGGAAGAAGGATGTGAGCAAAAGAAGGGTGGTAGCAGGAAGGCAAAGGCGTGGGGTAGAAGGCCGATACTTTTGGAAAGGGAATTAGGGTTGGGAGAGAATTACTGGCGTGATACCATGATAGGAGGGATGATTCCGAAGTGATTATTCTATTCCATTATACACATACATATAGGAAATATATTTACAATATTGACCCCAAGGGAATACACCAAATACATAATACGTAGTACACTCTATTAAATATGATGGGTTGAATGGAGTCGGAGCAACTTCCGAGTATAGCCCCACTGAGAATTTGATCTCGCCAATACCATACGACGAATTCGGGGTTGAGTTTGGTCTCCTCTTTGTCAAGAAATCGAACCGGTTTTTTGGTGGTGCTTGAGATGAAGTGATCGAGATCAAGCCCTATCAGTGTGGAGAGAACTTGATTCCTCCATACCACAAAATTCGATTTCGATTAGGTTAACTTGATAGGAAAGTGTGTGCCGGCGGTGATCGGTGTAACTGTGTTGGAGGCCATGGATTGAATGGTGGAAGAACTCGATTTTTTAGGGGACTCATTGGAGTCTCTTGAGGCTTTGTTACCATATAACACTTGAGAGGACTATGATTCAAAAGTATGTAATTCAATAGAATATTGACATGGACATATATGCAAGTAATTACAAATAGGAAATGAATCACCTAAATGTTATGGCCTTAAAGACTTTTGATTTCAACACAGGATTTCCACGATCATGGGTATCCAAACGGTCCAAAGTGTATTTTTTTATTGCCCAAAGTTATTTTAAATTTTTTTTAGTTATTTAATTTTATAATTATTTATAAAGAACTTAAACGAGTTAAACGAACACAGTGACTAAGAGTCTTTGTCAGGACCGTCTCGATGACTTCTCGACAAGTCTTTGTCGGTGTTGGGTCCCCACGGCCCATTTTTGTTTTTTATTTTCAAAAACTTTCCAAACGATTTCCAAACAAACGTTTGGAAGTTTTTCGAAAATAAAAAAAACCATGGGCCGTGGGGACCCCACACCGGCAAAAATTTGCCGAGAAGACATCGAGACTGTCCTAGAAAATACTCCATGAGTCTTAAAATTTATTATTTTAAGTCACTAATTTGTTCATTTAAATACCCTTTATCAGCTATGGTGAATAAACCTTTTTAATATTTATAAAAATTAAATAGTTTAAAACATTTATAAAAGAAAAAGAAAAAAAATTACAAACGACCGTTTGAATGCCCATGACCGTGAGTATCCTGTGTGGAGATCCCACCTCCCTGTGTGGAAATCACCTCCCAATGTTATACATGGAAAACACAATATTTTATAGTAACTCCTATGCTAATAGAATGCAATGTTAATCATGGTCATCTTGTTATAGATATCATAAGTAGGAGCAACCCTGGTAGCGGAGTTTTATGGGTGACAACCGTTAGTGGGGTCCAAACGCGAAATTCTTTTATTTTGACATAGAAAAGTTACTTGAAAACAAGTTTCGACGGTAGTAAAAGTTTTGGTAGTAAGTTTATTCACCGGTAGCAACTTTCTTACATTAGTAACAAAGTTGTATAAGATTGTGATAAATAATTCCCTTGATTAATGAATAATACAATGGCCCTATATATAGATTACAAAGATACACTCGACACCCCTATACTTTCAGAACTATATAAAGATAAACATAACATATATTTATAGTTCTAATAGTCCCCCGCAGTTGGAGCGGTAGGAGACCGGACGCTCAAACTGGAGGGAAACTGCTGAAACAACTGTCGAGGCAGACCTTTGGTGAAGATGTCTGCATATTGAGACGAGGAGGGAACATGAAGCACACGAATGTGACCGATCTGGACCTTTTCTCGTACGAAATGTAAATCCATTTCTACGTGTTTCGTACGCTGATGTTGAACCGGATTCTCTGATAAATAAACGGCCAAAACATTGTCGCAATAAATAATTGTTGCACGACGAATCAGAATACGTAACTCGGTTAAAAGATTTTGAATCCAACCGACCTCGGCGACGGTATTAGCAACCCCACGATATTCCGCCTCTGCGCTTGAACGAGAGATGGTGGCCTGTCGTTTGGAGGACCACGATATTAAGTTGTCACCAAGAAAAACGCAATAGCCCGAGGTGGAACGTCTCGAATCGGGACACCCACCCCAATCGGCGTTCGAATATGCTGTCATGGATAAATCAGAAGAGGCGGACAGGTGCAAACCATAATCAATAGTGCCCTGAAGATACCTGAGAATCCGTTTGAGAAACGCCATGTGTGGCTCTCGTGGGGCATGCATGAACAGGCACACCTGTTGAACGGCATAAGTGATATCTGGACGTGTGAACGTTAAATACTGTAAAGCCCCTGCTAAGCTGCGGTAGAAAGTGCTTTCATATAGTGGCTCGCCATCAAAGGCACTCAATTTAGAGTCTGTATCTGTGGGTGTCTGACACGGTTTACAATCAGTCATGTTCGCCCTATGAAGAATGTCTTTGATATATTGTTTTTGAGACAAGAATAACCCCTCTTTGCTTCGAGAAACTGAGATGCCCAAAAAATGATGTAACTCCCCCATATCGGTAATCGCGAACTCACCTGCAAGAGTAGTTATAATATTCTTGAAGAAAATAGGATTTGAGGCCGTTAGTATTATGTCATCCACATACAATAAGAGGTACGCAGTATGAGGCCCTTTATGATAAACGAACAGAGACGAATCTGAGATACTGCCTCGAAACCCTTTTGATGTAATAAACCTCGAAAACATGATCCGGATAATTTCCATCAACAAATCCGGGCGGTTGATGCATATAAACTGTTTCCCCAAGATTACCATGCAGGAACGCGTTTTTAACGTCCATCTGGTGAATATGCCAAGACCGAGATACGGCTAAGGATAATACCGTCCTAATAGTGGCTGGTTTAACAACCGGGCTAAAAGTGTCCAGACAGTCAATACCAACGGTTTGAGATTTACCGTTGCAGACTAGTCGAGCCTTGTATCGATCCAACGAGCCATCGGCTTTAAATTTATGTCGGAAGAGCCACATACATCTAATAATCGGGCTGTCCCGTGGCCGTGGCACTAACTCCCAAGTGTTGTTTTCCTGCAACGCACTAACTTCATTGTTTATAGCCCGTAACCAATTTGGATCAAGTAATGCCTTTAGGTAACAGGTGGGAACGAGGGATATGTCGGGAACGGATGTAGTGTTAAGGTTAAATCGGGGATTCGGTTTGGAGATTCCGGCTTTGGACCGGGTACGCATCGGATGAAAATTGGGTGCAGTTGGAAGAGGGGAGTCAGGATCGGGCGAAGGGCTATGGGGAGAATCGGTGGTTTCAGACTGTTGGGCCGAAGCCGAAGGGGCGGAAGGCTGGGGTTGGGGCGAGGAGAACTGGGGCAGCGAAGATTGGGCTGGAGTGGGTGTAGGTGTGTGTTGGGCCGTGGGAGTTGTGGGATGGGTATTCGGGTGTTGGGTTCGGTGGAACTGATCCGTGATGTAGGGGTGGACATCGTCATCAAGAAAGGTGTAGGACGAGGTAGATGCCGGATAAGCAAAGGGAAAAGTATTCTTGTCAGAAACAACATGACGGGAACATGTGGACGCGACCGGTTAGGGGGTCTAGGCACCAGTATCCCTGAAAATTAGCTGGGTACCCGAGGAAAACGCAACGAACGGACCGGGGGGGCCAGTTTGTGTGACTGAGTGGTGGACAAGTTCGGGTAGCACGCGCAACCATGTATATTGTGTAAGATTGTCTATAAGCACCATATAAAATTTATACCCGTGATTACTGACAACTGGTGACGTCCACAAGTCACAATGAATGATATCAAACGGTGCAAATGTCATAGAATTAGAATCAACAAAACGCAAACGTTTACTGTTAGATAACTGGCACGACGAGCATACTATAGATGACTCGTGTTTATTACAACTAATAAGAAAATTATGGGAAAGAAAATCAAGGATAGTGCCGCCAGGATGACCCAAACGGTTGTGCCACGGTTCTTAGGTGGCCGCAACATTTATTGAAGCTGGTGCCATGAAAGGATATAGGTCCCCCGTGCTATTGTGGCGGGAAAGTAGGTTGCCACTCTGCAGGTCCTTCAAAGAAAAATCGTTTGGATCAAATTCAATGGAAACTTTATTATCACGAGTAAATTCACGAATCGACAAAATATTTTTAAGGACAGTTGGGGAATGGAGAATGTTTGGTAATTGAAATTTTTTTTAGGGAGAGAGTAAAGGCCATTCCCAGATCCTAAAATTGGTAAACTTTGACCATTCCCAACAAATATAGGCGGTACAGAAAAATTCACTGGAGTTAATATACTACCTGGATTTGCAGTAATGTGGTTGGATGCCCCTGAGTCCATGTACCATGATTGATCCGGGTAATTCAGATTAGTAGTATTCATCGCAGTAGTTGGATTTATAGCGTTGAGAACCGTCGGATTATAGGCTATGTTCGCAGATGGGCCAGGGGCGTAACCAACTGGCTGGGCTGGGGTTTGTGGCACTGTAGATGGGTAAGGCTGATGGGCTTGCTGATTGGTATTGGGCCAAGAATAATTTGGAGCTTGGGTGGGGTAAGGAGCAGGTGGTGGCGGCTGGGGTATTTTGGTAGTAAGGTGGGACTGGATTGTTGTATTGATTGTATGAAGTATTGGGAGGGTATTGGTTATAGGAGTTGTTTTGGTAGTAATTTTGACCGACCACGCCCGCGACCAGTGTTGCGATAACCATTGTACCGAGCACATCCGCGGCCACGGTATTGTTATGAGGGGTCATCGGGGCGGGACTGTTGGGGTTGTTGGGTCGGTTCGGGATTTCGGGGTATCTCAGGAGGTCGATATGGGGCCTGGGTTCAGGGGCGGGTTGATGGGATTGGGACGGTTAGCCATGAGTGCCGCCGGGTTAGCCCTAGCTTGTAACTAAAGCTGCTCCAGTTGAACCATGCCCTTGGCTTGGTCCCATGTATAAGAGTTTTGATTTATCATTGCTGCTACGGTATCATATTCAGCCGGGAGACCACGTATCATCTGCAAAATTAAACGATCGTCCGAAACCGGATGGTCGACATCGCATATTTGCTCAGCGGTTTCCTTTAGTTTTTCAAAATAATCATCAAGAGACAGAATGAAGCTGGTAAACTCGTGTTCGAGTTGAAGGGATCGAGAACCCTTGTTGTTTAAAAACATAGTTTGTAATTTTACCCATGCGACACGTGCAGTAGTATCACCTTCAACCGTACGTACCATAAGCTCCTTCGAGAGGGTGGAATAGATCCACTTAAGTACAAGAGCATAAATTTCTTTCCATTGCTCGAGATCAAGGCTATCCGCTGCTGGTTGTGGTGTTCCATCTATGTGATTCATGACCTTGTGAGCAATTGCTTGTATCTTAAAGAGATTAACCGATGTGGCATACGTGATGATCTTGCCATCAAGGGGTTGGATGCGGGACTGGATATTGCTCACCATGTAAGCGGGGTGAAGAGATGGCGGACGAGGGTCCGAAGGCCCGGCGCCTGAACTGGCTTTGGGATTTGGATCAGCCATGATCGACGGGAAGATGGGAGGTCGGAAAAAAAAAGAAGCCGAGGAGTAGGGCCGGCGGTACAAGGGGAAGAATAGGGTTTAGGGAATCAGGAAAATCGCTCTGATTACTGTGACCTTTCAGTTTTTCAAATATTTGTACCCGACCCGAATTCAAATCGTGATTGATAATCAATAAATAATCATATTTCATTTCATCTCATTTATCATATAATTATGTTTGGATATGTCATCGTTGTGTTAATCGTAAATCGTTTCGATATTTCAATTACATTGCATTTTGAATTTCAGTTTCAATCGTTTTCGTTACTTTAATTAAACCAAGAGAATTCGAGCAATCCAAACACGTGTTAAGCTTGTGGGTAATACTAGTCACGCACACAAGTGGATACGAGTGTGATTTCGTGAAAATTTGAGGTTTAAAACGTAAATAACGACGTTTCAGTTTTGCGTGATTTCGGTACGAACCGGAAAACCGGCGAAACTCTAAAATCATATTTTTATGGTTCATCATGTTCTTATATGTGTTTTGTGATTGTGGTTAAAATTTGGAATGGTTTCGACATGTAACGAAGTCAAACGAAGCAAAACAAAACAAAAGAAAAAGTAAAAAAAAAAAAAAATTTGCTGACTGCTAGTTTCGAACCAGCGACCTGCAGGATATAACCTAGCAAAATTACCACTTGGGAAGAATAGCTTTGGTGACTAGAATCCAGTTACAGTTCTTATATTCACAACCAGTTTCGAGCTGTATTTTCACAGCTACAACTATGCTCGACTTTTGGCTAAAAAAACTCAACCAATACATGTTTTTAATCCAAAATAACCACCCATAATCAATCCTTATCAACTATAATCGTATACTAATCCTCTGGAACTTTCAAACATGTTTTAGATTGAATCAAACACCTCAATTTATTATTTTTTTTAAAACTTTCAAAGCTAGATAATCATTATCTCCTCAAGTTCGACCTAATCACGGATACCCCACTATAAATACATGCATACCTCTCTTCTGGGATCCACACTCGACCATTATCTGCTCTCAATTTAGTCCCAGAAGCTCCCGATCTTTTTTTCAAAAGTCAACGGGTCAGACTTTGACCATCCGATTTCTCCATTGTTCTTCGACTTTTTGAGGTAAGTTTCTTCACGAAAGTTGTTCCTTTTATTGTTTCCTTCAAGATCCTACCCTCTGTTTTCGTTAATTATGCCTAAATCAAAAAGTCAAACTTGTGTTCTTGATATTTGATTGGGGAATTCTTAATAAACCAAATTAATCAATGTTCCACAGATCTCCACTCATTATAAATAACTTATTAATGATATTATGATGTTCCTAATGCATAAAACCCAGATTTTGATCATAAAAATCAAGGCTTTAACAATTGACCCGTTTAAACAAGACTTTTCTTTTGTAAATTTTTATCCGGAAAATTTGGTAATGATTTAATCATAGTTTTCTGATCCGGATAATCCATAATCATGTTAGAATAGGTTCGAAATCATAAACTTGGTTTAATATGCAATTTTGTAAAGTTTAGGGTTGTTTTTGTAATTATGGAAACTATAGGGTGGATTTTGTTATTTAGGCAAAGTTGTGATATTTTCAATTCTAACCCTGTGATTTTTAAACTAATAAATTAAGAACCTAAATTTATTTTAAAGTTTACACGTAAAACTTTAGAATTGATTTTCTACAAATTAACAATTTAACGTAATAAACAAAATTCCCCAATTATATTTGTGAAGACTATATCTTTTCAATTCCTCTATTCATTTAGCATATTCATTCAACTAGGGTAACCTCGGGATTTACGATTCTATTTTCCTCGGTGCTATTTTCTCAACGCTCGCACTACTAATCCGTGAGTATTCATAGCCCCTTTTTATATTTTATTATTTGGGGTGCAACTTGTATTTATATTTAAATCATTAAACATATTATTCTTTAAACATTTATGCGATTTCATGTGCTCATTGTGTGAATTCTATGTGTGTGAAACTTGTGTGGATGGATTGTTGGTATTCGTTAGTCATTAATCATTAATCATTAATCGCATGTGTTCCATTAACGACCCCGAGCCTATGGTAACAATAATAGCTAGTGGTTGATGACCCACCCATGATGTCGGAAATGAACTAATTTTCGATGGGTGATTGCTCCCTATATAGTCAGATGATTGGTTACACATCACCCATATTACACGTTGAACATTGCATATGAACATATCACTTGACATGTAATCGCATGTTTTAATCTTTATATATATATATAAACTTATGTTTGCTCACCAACTACTTTGTAGTTGACCTTTTACTTTATACATGTTACAGGAATTCAGACTTGAGATTTTTGGTTGATCACGCTAGGGTGCTGGACTTAGATAATGACCTTAATCAGTTATTTGATATTTTGTTTGTTTTAGATTGTTTAGTTTCGTTTGTTTGTTTAGTTTTTGTAAAACATTTCTTATTATTCAATAAAAGGCATATCTAAGTATTTGAACTTTTAATTAGTGTCATTGAGCATCTGGACTATCATCACGCCCCGACATATTCCGCCGTCGGTTGGGGTGTGACAATTACCATATAAGATTGTGATAAATAATTCCCTTGATTAATGAATAATAGAATGGTCCTATATATAGATTACAAAGATACACTCGACACCCCCTATACTTTCAGAACTATATAAAGATAAACATAACATATATTTATAGTCTAATAAGTTGATCATCAGCAACAAGATTCATGTTTAACGTGTACGTCTTTATTACTACTAATGGATTGTTTGCTACTATTGTTTACTACTAATGTAACTATTGGAACTACCGGTGGTTATAAAGGCTAACTATTTTATATATATACAATAGAGAACGGAGCTTATGGAATCGTGCCGGTTAGCAAAGAGAACATTGTTTTGTATTTGTATTTGTCTTTGGGAAAGAAGACCAGTTGCTTCTGTGGTTGGGATGGTAAGCCCGCTGTAGCCTTTTCGAGTCGACCCCGGTTCGAGACACGAACAACATTTTACTTTTCTTTTTTTACGGCCACTTTTAGTTTCCCGCTCTTATAAGGTACACATGTATCGTTACTTTTAATTTCCCGCTTCTATAATGTATACGTGTATCGTTTCCAGAAGCCTAGACCTTCTAGGTCTCAATACTCTTAGTTTATAGCCATGGTGAGTCATTCTGTTCCTCCTCATATTTTCCTCTGTTCCGTCTTTTATTTTACGATTTGCTTCTTCTCGGTTTCTTCGCGCCTGTATGTGTTGGTAATTTCTACAGGTTTGTCTTATCTTTCTTCACTCTTTTTTGTTTAGCTGTTCAAGTTGGCGGCTGTTCAATGCTTAAAGTTAGGGTTTATGTTTAATTACCTGAGATTATCTACGATTTACTTATCTTCTTTGCAGCTCTGCTTCCTTCAGCTGCTTTCTTGCTTTTCAAGAGGTTAGTAAATCTGTATTTTTCAACTGCTGTTTGTTTAGGGTTTTTTTTTACTGATTTTGAGCTACCTGATTGTGTTAGTTGTTCCTGTGATTTGTAGTCTCTTGATTTGAATTTCTTCTGAATTATAAAAGTTAGGCTTCTGATTGCTATATGTGTCACTGAGCTGGGCAAATTATATGTGATGTTTGATTTTTAAGAATTTAATTGAGGTATGTGTAGGGTGCTTTATTGCTGTGTAAGTGTCTTTAGGGGGCTTCAATGACCTGACTCAGGTTTGGTAAGGTCGTCCATGTTATTGGTATGGAGTTTCTTACTTTAAGAATTCATATCTCAAGTGTAGACGGCCAGGATTTGATTATTGACTTCAGTGTTTTTGTTAGTGAAAGAATAGTCAGGAAGGCGTTGTGTAAGATCTGTGTGTAAGAGTACTGATTGTTTTTCGAGTGATCTTAAACAATGGACATATTATTTAAATAGGATTTGTGAGTTCCTTTGTTGGGGTGGCCTTTATTTAACTGTATTTCTTCCGAGTGTGGAAGCCAAAATTAGTTAGATTGAAACTAATTTTTCAAAATATATTACTTTCATCCGCCTAATAAAATGACACATTTGTTTACATGAAATATGAGGTGAATGATATTAATGTTTGTGTTTACCATCCTAAATTTGTATGGGTTTTAGTTGAAGAGCCAAATGTATTTCCCTATGCAGGTTTACAACTACAACTCACTAGGTTTTTTTTTTTCAACATTATTCTGCCTGATAACTTCAGTTTAAACAATGTCATCTCATACTATCTGCTGCCTCTCCCCTTAGGTTTACTTACAATGACTACAAGATTCAGCTTCTATCACTTTCATCATAAATATTACATTACAGGCTCCGCATAACACATATGAACACTTTTCAATAAAAAAATTACAAACCTCTAAATTGATATCACCTAATTTTAACCGTTAACCTATCATACGTTTTGTTCAATGTCCATGAGGCCATAAACCTCTATTTTAATTTTAAAACAGTTTAACATAAAACAGTCTTTACCAGCTTATAAAACCACATAATAGTTCTCAATAAGCTGGTGTGGTTTTATATGAACTTCGTTAATAGACTTTTTTATCTGATAACACTTTCACACAAACTGAATCGACAGGTACCGGGAAGAAGCATAAAGAAGATTAGGCTGCATATTGGCAACACCTCTGTTTGCAACTGATGCTTATGTTAAATATACCGCTTCTATGTTAGTCTTTTGTAACTAGGTGGGACTGCTGGCACTAAACATTCAAGGGATTGCAAAATAATGAATGTACGCATTGTCCCTTACCATTACTTAACAAGCCCCCCCCCCCCCCCCCAGATTACATACATAAAGATCGAGAATAAATTATCAGTAAACTTATAACAAAAGCATAATGAATATTAATTATTAACTTAAACAAATCACTAAAAATTAAGATCAGTAGATACCGAGCCCAGCTTGATAAATAAAGGTCTAACATTACAACTTCACCATGTATTACTACCTCTAATAAAACCTGATATACCGCAGCAACGCGCGGTCAATTTCTAGTTTACTTACAAATAAAATGTTGTCATTGTTCGACCCCATATATAAAGGAATTTGTGTTTTGTTATAAAAAATATAATAAAAAAAACGTGAGAAACTAAAATAGAGGGAAGCGTCTTTTATAACATGGAAAAGATTACCAAATGACATTTAGTCTAATGGTATGGGATGATGGTTAGAGCTTCGGGACTTTGAGGTCTCAAGTTGAAACCTGATTTAAAAGGTTTTTTTTCCAAGTGGTGAGTTTCCTACTTTATGGTGATCATGTGTGAGTCAAGCCTGAAGTGTCAAATCCAGTATGTACGGTTGCAATTCCGTCTCAGAAATGCTCACTCGGTATTGAAAATTTAGGGATAGTTTCAAATGCTGTTTAAAAAACGTGAAAAATCTTATATTCTTTGAAACTTTATATACGTGCTCATTAAAGATTTAAACAAAGTGAGAGAGAAAGAAAACATAAAAAGTTAGTTTTAGAAAAGATTTAACGAGGGGATGCGAGCCCGTATTCACACGTGAAAAAACTTTGATTTAATGTCAAAATAAAATTGCATAATAAATAATAAAGGGTTATTGGATTCAAATAATCTCAACTATAACTTTTTGGCCGGGAACACTCTCAATTAAGGAAATAACCAACACCACTCCCAACTATCGACCTATTTTCTTTTAACACTCCCCCCGTTAGTTTTTTTAACACCGTTAGTTTAGAGCCTACGTGGCATCCTACGTGACTAAAAAGGCATGCTAGATAGCTTACGTGGCATAAAAATGATTATGTGTTGGCATAAAATGCCTTATCTTATTTTTGTTTTCATTTGACAACTTCTAGCCACACACCCACGCATATGTTAGAGAGAGAGAGAGAGAAAGGCATGGCTAGAGAGAGAAAGAGAAGAACTAGGAAGAAGAGGGGGAAGCCGGTGGTCACCGGCGACCGCTCGTGTTCCGGCGAAGCCACAATGGCGGCAACGGTAAGGTTTTTGAGCCAACATCCTTATCTATCTTTCTCCTCCAGTCAAAACCGAAGCTCCCTAGGGTCGTCGGAGCTGCAACTTTTGCTCGGAAATCACCATCAAAACCTCACCGCTACTAGGAATGGTAAAACACAAAGGAAACCACGACCAAAAAGGGTTGTCGGAGCGCACCCGGTACACGCCGTCGCCACTACAAGGGTGGAACCCTAGTCGCCGTAAGCGGCTACCGCCACTTCTTCTTGGCCTTTGCGACTGTAGACGAGCTTTAGTGTGGTAGATATGGCACCATAGAAGAAAGGGAAGAAGAACAGGACAGAAACTGGGGCTCGCCGCCGTAAACCGTCATTCCGCCGCCGCTGGTCCGCCGTAACGAGGTAAGGGTTCGATTTAGGCCGCCGCTAACAAGGTAAGGGTTCGATTTAGGCCTCCGTTTCTCTTCGATTTACACTTTATGACGGCCGAAAATGGCTGCGAACCGCCGCTCTCTACCTACTGGAGTTGACTGCGAGGAGGGGGATGGGCTGATGATGATGGAGGTGATGAGGAGGATGGAGGCGATGATGGGGAGGGGCTAACGATTGTTTTTTTTCCTCCTATTTAGAAATTTAAGGGAAATAAGCCAAGAAACTAGCCACGTAATCATTTTATTCCACGTAGGATAACCATGTAGGCAGCTAACTAACAGAGTTAAATAAATTTAACGGAGGGAGTGGTGGAGAAAAATATATTGATAGTTAGGAGTGCCCGAGGGAAAGTCGTTAGTTGGGAGTGTTATTAGCCAAAAAGTGATAGTTAGGATTATTTGAAGCCAATAACCCAATAATAAAAAGGGAGTTTATATAATTGAATAGTATATATTTGAGGTGTAATATGGTTGTAAACGAATATAACGTTCGGCAGAAGTTTATTTATGTTCGTTTGTTTAATAAATGAATAAACATAGACATAAAGTTCATTTTGTTTAGTAAAACAAACGAACATGAACAAAGATTGTGTTAGTTTATTTGTGTTCATGAACGTTCGGTAAGATGTTCGTTTACGTTCGCAAAAGTTTTTTATTATAATTTTACCACTTACAACTTTCATCTTTGTGATATTATAATGGGATAATTATGTTTATGATAATTATATTTAACTTATGCTTTATTTTAAATAATTATGTTTATAATTATGTCATGGGTTTAAATATATATTTATTTAAGATGATTATGGAGATATGAAGGACGGGTGCGGGCGGGTCAAGATGATGTGGGATAGTTAGGAGGTGTTGAGGCAGAGTAAATGAAGGAGTCCGCCGTGGGGGAACTAGCGAGATTACCATGAGCATCATATGCGAACGGAAATAAAATTTCAACGAATTGTACACGCCTTGAGTGATAAAGACGACAAGCCACGGGATCAAAGCATTTGTAAGCCGATTTTGAGACCGAGTATCCAAGAAAAATACATTTTATAGACCGGGGTTGAAGCCTCGATGTGACATACGGACGTAGCCACGGGAAGTAAAGACAACCAAAAGGTTTACGTTTTTGGTATGTAGGAGAGGCATTGTAAAGTTTGTCATATGGAGTTTTGTTTTGTAGGATAGGTGTCAAAGATGGTTTATGAGATAGACGGCCGTTTGAAATACGTGGGACCAAAAAGTCACCGGGAGATGAGCATGATGAAGAAGTGAAAGGCCGGTTTCGACAATATGTCTATGTCGTCGTTCGGCGATGCCATTTTGCTCTGACGTGTATGGCGGAGTTGTAAAGTGGGATATACCATGTTGTTTGAGATACGGAATAAGACCCACGTATATGCCACCATTATCGGAGAATAAAGAGATTAGTGAGGTTTAAAAGAATTTGTCAACTAGATTTTTGAATTGAGGAAATAAAATGGACAAATTTGATTTCTTTTTCATGTGATAGAGCCATGTGTATTTAAAAAAATAGCCCACAAATATGACATAATATAAGAAACCGTCATTTGATTTGGTGATGGGACCCCAAACATCCGAGAATATAAGTTCAAGTGGTTTGGTAACATGAAACGAGTTTGCACCGAAAGGTAACTTATGACTTTTATTAAGTAAGCAAGCATCACAATGAAAGTTAATAGATGATGTCACACCCCCAATTAACCACTAACGTGGTTTATACCGTTAAGGGGTGCGAGCAAACCAGGACCACAACCATTAGTTACGAATACTAAACGAATCAGAGTTAGTCCAAATATATGTCATAAAGAAAGTCTCAAAATACGCAGCTGAAAATATTGTCTTAGCACTAACCACGTGCTTTACAAATCATTATTTTAAATTCCCAATTTGATTTAAGCAAAAGTAAAATGTCTTCATGTGCCATGCCAACCCGCTCCGGATACTCCTCAGCGATCTGCAAAAGTTAAAACCACGCAAGTGTCAACCTAACGGTTGGTGAGTTCACAGTGGGCTTGTCACGCAGTGGCCCGGTCTCATAATCATAATTGTGTCAACATATACTTATGAGCACTGCTCAGTGATAATACACCAGTCCAAAATCATAGTAGCGTGATTTAGTAAAAGTAATGTCCGTAACATGCATTATTGGGTATGTACTAGTTTTGTAAAATTAAAGTGCTCAACCGATATCGCGGGTAGCTAATCCGTTGTTC
This sequence comes from Deinandra increscens subsp. villosa, assembly GCA_039602395.1. Classification (NCBI taxonomy): domain Eukaryota; kingdom Viridiplantae; phylum Streptophyta; class Magnoliopsida; order Asterales; family Asteraceae; genus Deinandra; species Deinandra increscens. The sequence continues at coordinate 59,493,845 of JBCNJP010000008.1, read as the reverse complement.
CATGCACTAAGGAAGTTTGTACCAAAGCTGACTAATAAGTATTGTAGTGGCATCGCCATCATCTATTTTGTTTTGCGGACATACGTCATCGCGGCTTTGCCTCCCACGTGTCCTCTCGGGATCACGGTCAGATAGGCTGATATTGTACCTCCGTGCACCTCCCGTGTCACGAGGCGGAGTTTGTCAAACTCCAGTAGATCTACCCAACATCCCCTCGCTTTACAATTAATGGCACAATTAAGTTGAGGACTTTTTCAGTTAAAAGGCAATCCTTAGAGATCATGTGATATCATGTGGTTTAGACTTTAACCTACACTAGCCATATTAAAATGGTTTATCGGATTCTCATGAATCTCAAAATGTTTTCAGAAATAGTTTGTTTAAGTTCCACAAGTGTTTCCCATAAAACACTTCAAGTTTATCAAAGAGGTGCGTGGCACTCATAAGGTTTCAAGTTCATAAAAGAGGTGTATAGCACTCATAAGGTTGTCAGCATTGTTTTTCATTAAGTTATTCAGTGTGTCCCAAACGGGCTCACAGTAAACGGGTTAGTGACACTCACCTTTGGTTGCACTGCTACACTTGCTAAATAATCCAAGTATTGTTTGCTTAACGAAGACCTAAGAACACGTTTAGGTCTTAAGTATTAGTTTTGTGTTTAATCTTTAACTTAACGTCACTATGGCCCATAACATAGCACGTTGGAACTATGACTCGACATACCGACACACGACACCGATGGTTGATCATAAACGATGGTTCACATAACTCAGAAATCAAAGCATGTCTCATTATTGCGTAATCATGCAAGTCGTGGCATAACATTCAAATAAGTTGCACAAGTTTGGGTTTTGGTATTGGCACAGTTTCGCTGCACAGTTTCGCTATGTGCACGGGCAGCACTTTCGCTAGGGAATACTCGAAACTGGCACAGTTTCGCTAGATAGTTTCGCTCGAAACTGATGACACAGTTTCGCTATCTAGTTTCGCTCGAAACTGATTTGAACTTTCGTTCAGGGAAAAGGTATTATTTCGCTCAGTAGTTTCGTTCGAGAAGGTCTACTTAGTTTTCACGGCGACACTATAGTTTCGCTGTATAGTGTCGCTGGAAGGATATTCAAATAGTTTCGCTATATAGTTTCGCCCAGCGAACAGCCAGTTTCGCTGGTCGCAGAAAACTCGTAAATCAGCCCAAAAATCAATCTAACAGCTTCCATACTTCATATAATTCAATATCTAGCATGCATGAACATTTACCAACATTAAACAGTAAGATTTAACACCTTAGACATGGATTTTCATCATCAAGTCACCAAGAACACATTTTAAGCATAAAATGACCTAACTAGCATAAATCTTCATTATGGCATGATTTTACACGTAAAGTTGCAGACTTTATGTTAGATCTAACATTCCTAAGCATCATACTAGAAGATCAAACAATTCTATGAAGGTTTGATCATGCTTCTTAAGAAAACACATAGAATATGCATGAAAAATGGTTTTGGGGACTCACGGTTTGATCTTCAAGCTCGATGGATGATGGTTCGAGGCTGAGATCCGGTGGTTCACAGCTGATGGCGGTTTAGAGAATGGGAGTGTGTGTGTGTGTTTTGAAGATAATGTAGGTAAATGAAAGAATTAGGGTTTTTGGGACTTTATATAATATATAGACCAGGTACTAGTTTCGCTGGCAGTTTCGCTGGCCAAGCGAAACTAGCTCTGAATGCATGTAAATCGAAAGTTTAGCTACCGAGCGAATCTACAGTTTCGCTCGGTAGTTTCGCTGGCAACCAAAAGGGGCCAATTTACATTCTGAGCAAGATAAGCACGATTCATGAATTTGTCATGCTATTAATAATACTAAATCATGCGTTTAAATAACATTGCACATAATGACCATAAATAAATGAACACATAACACAAGTGGTCGGGTTCAGTGATCAACCAAAGGTCGTGGACGTATTCGGCCTAGTTAAGCATTAGTTACTAAGTTAACACTTATAACGTAACTCACGGAGATTGTCTAACGGAAGTTAACCTCGGAATTCTCGGGTGATCTACATCTCCTGCTATAAA
>JBCNJP010000008.1:59409901-59491266 GCA_039602395.1 Deinandra increscens subsp. villosa | reverse complement strand
AGCAGGACGTAGCGTGTAGCATCGTTTCGTTGTCGCTTTCCCCGGAATAGTGTGCGTATTAGCGTTCGCATTTTGTATTCGTGTGTGAAATTTTCCTAAGGTTTTCCGTTAGACTACTTAGACACGGTCTATATATATATTTATATATATATATATATATACATACGTACGAAGCATTCACTTACACAGCAGAGCGAGTATCCCATGTTGGCACGTGAAAATTTTTGTTTTGGGAATTTGTTTGTTCGTTTGTAACTAAGGTTTCAAGTTGCAGTTTCCAAATCGTTTTTCAAAAATGATTCCAGTTCTCTGCAACTTATGGCTCTGATACCAATCTGTCACACCCCCAATTAACCACTAATGGGGTTTATACCGTTAAGGGGTGTGAGCAAACCAGGACCACAACCAATAGTTACGAATACTAAACGAATCAGAGTTAGTCCAAATATATGTCATAAAGAAAGTCTCAAAATACGCAGCGGAAAATATTGTCTTAGCACTAACCACGTGCTTTACAAATCATTATTTTAAATTCCCAATTTGATTTAAGCAAAAGTAAAATGTCTTCATGTGCCATGCCAACCCGCTCCGGATACTCCTCAGCGATCTGCAAAAGTTAAAACCACGCAAGTGTCAACCTAACGGTTGGTGAGTTCACAGTGGGCTTGTCACGTAGTGGCCCGGTCTCATAATCATAATTGTGTCAACATATACTTATGTAATATATATTTGTGAAAAGCACTGCTCAGTGATAATACACCAGTCCAAAATCATAGTAGCGTGATTTAGTAAAAGTAATGTTCGTAACATGCATTATCGGGTATGTACTAGTTTTGTAAAATTAAAGTGCTCAACCGATATCGCGGGTAGCTAATCCGTTGTTCCATGCACTAAGGAAGTTTGTACCAAAGCTGACTAATAAGTATTATAGTGGCATCGCCATCATCTATTTTGTTTTGTGGACATACGTCATCGCGGCTTTGCCTCCCCCGTGTCCTCTCGGGATCACGGTCAGATAGGCTGATATTGTACCTCTGTGCACCTCCCGTGTCACGAGGCGGAGTTTGTCAAACTCCAGTAGATCTACCTAACATCCCCTCGCTTTACAATTAATGGCACAATTAAGTTGAGGACTTTTTCAGTTAAAAGGCAATCCTTAGAGATCATGTGATATCATGTGGTTTAGACTTTAACCTACACTAGCCATATTAAAATGGTTTATCGGATTCTCATGAATCTCAAAATGTTTTCAGAAATAGTTTGTTTAAGTTCCACAAGTGTTTCCCATAAAACACTTCAAGTTTATCAAAGAGGTGCGTGGCACTCATAAGGTTTCAAGTTCATAAAAGAGGTGCATAGCACTCATAAGGTTGTCAGCATTGTTTTTCATTAAGTTATTCAGTGTGTCCCAAACGGGCTCACAGTAAACGGGTTAGTGACACTCACCTTTGGTTGCACTGCTACACTTGCTAAATAATCCAAGTATTGTTTGCTTAACGAAGACCTAAGAACACGTTTAGGTCTTAAGTATTAGTTTTGTGTTTAATCTTTAACTTAACGTCACTATGGCCCATAACATAGCACGTTGGAACTATGACTCGACATACCGACACACGACACCGATGGTTGATCATAAACGATGGTTCACATAACTCAGAAATCAAAGCATGTCTCATTATTGCGTAATCATGCAAGTCGTGGCATAACATTCAAATAAGTTGCACAAGTTTGGGTTTTGGTATTGGCACAGTTTCGCTGCACAGTTTCGCTATGTGCACGGGCAGCACTTTCGCTAGGGAATACTCGAAACTGGCACAGTTTCGCTAGATAGTTTCGCTCGAAACTGATGACACAGTTTCGCTATCTAGTTTCGCTCGAAACTGATTTGAACTTTCGTTCAGGGAAAAGGTATTATTTCGCTCAGTAGTTTCGTTCGAGAAGGTCTACTTAGTTTTCACGGCGACACTATAGTTTCGCTGTATAGTGTCGCTGGAAGGATATTCAAATAGTTTCGCTATATAGTTTCGCCCAGCGAACAGCCAGTTTCGCTGGTCGTAGAAAACTCGTAAATCAGCCCAAAAATCAATCTAACAGCTTCCATACTTCATATAATTCAATATCTAGCATGCATGAACATTTACCAACATTAAACAGTAAGATTTAACACCTTAGACATGGATTTTCATCATCAAGTCACCAAGAACACATTTTAAGCATAAAATGACCTAACTAGCATAAATCTTCATTATGGCATGATTTTACACGTAAAGTTGCAGACTTTATGTTAGATCTAACATTCCTAAGCATCATACTAGAAGATCAAACAATTCTATGAAGGTTTGATCATGCTTCTTAAGAAAACACATAGAATATGCATGAAAAATGGTTTTGGGGACTCACGGTTTGATCTTCAAGCTCGATGGATGATGGTTCGAGGCTGAGATCTGGTGGTTCACAGCTGATGGCGGTTTAGAGAATGGGAGTGTGTGTGTGTTTTGAAGATAATGTAGGTAAATGAAAGAATTAGGGTTTTTGGGACTTTATATAATATATAGACCAGGTGCTAGTTTCGCTGGCCAAGCGAAACTAGCTCTGAATGCATGTAAATCGAAAGTTTAGCTACCGAGCGAATCTATAGTTTCGCTCGGTAGTTTCGCTGGCAACCAAAAGGGGCCAATTTACATTCTGAGCAAGATAAGCACGATTCATGAATTTGTCATGCTATTAATAATACTAAATCATGCGTTTAAATAACATTGCACATAATGACCATAAATAAATGAACACATAACACAAGTGGTCGGGTTCAGTGATCAACCGAAGGTCGTGGACGTATTCGGCCTAGTTAAGCATTAGTTACTAAGTTAACACTTATAACGTAACTCACGGAGATTGTCTAACGGAAGTTAACCTTGGAATTCTCGGGTGTCACAGATGACATTTTATTGAAATCAACACCAAGTTGTTTAAGTAGTAACTTGATGATTTTTATTGATTGGTGACCTAACTTATGATGCCACGATAAAAGGGAGTTGCTTGACGTTGAAGTGGAATGGAGTTGAGGAAGACGACTGATGTCTTGAGTTGTTGCAAAATAGACATCATCAACGTTCGTGCCCCGCATGAGTTGCGTCCCCTTGCGAAGGTCCTTCACAACAAAGTAAGATGAGAAAAACTCAACAGAAACATTATTAGACTTACATAATTTTGCAATAGAGATAAGGTTGTTCCGAAGGCCGGGAACAAGGAAAATATTGTGGAGATGTAAGGGACGAGTATGAGTGGAGTATGAGTGGATGAGACGGAATGACCGGTATGGGAAATTCGAAGAGAGGAGCCGTTACCTAGCACGATTTAATCGGGACCTCCGTAGTCGGATAGGGTGTGTAACACAGTTGGGTCCGACTTCCGAGGTCACGTGGTGAGAGGCAGCACTGTCGAACATCCATTCATTTTATGACGGTGATGAGCGAGCAGTAGAGGTGTTAATGACCGGGTTTGCTGAGGAAGATTCATTAACACTCATATTATGGGACTTGAGAAATCTTTTGAGCTTCCGACAATCACTGGTAGTATAACCTGCAATGGAACAAAAGTCACAAAATAAAGTATTACGATTAGTAGTGGGAGAAGGCAGCAGACCCGCAGATGGGCCAGAGGAATGAGTGGGCCGTTGGCCACCAAAATTTCGATTGGGCCCTCTATAATCACTGTTGGGCCTTTAATTTTGAATGCGCATGAAATGGCGCTGAGTTTGGTCCACTGTAGCAATAGTCGGTGTGGAGCCAGAAGCATTTATTGACCTTTCATGGTCAAGGAGTTTATCAAATAAGTTAGGAAAGGTGATGGTTGTGTCTCTCATTTATAAGGCCGCCGTAACATGAGCATAGTCTTCGCCTAGTTGGCTGATGACATGAACAACGAGGTCCTCTTCAGAGACCGGACTTTGGGCTAGTGCCAAGTCATTGGCGATAGTCTTCATCTCCTGCATAAAAGTGCTGATGGAACGGGTGCCTCGGGGATTGTTGAACAGCCGGGATTTGAGGGTGACAATCCGGGAGCGAGTTTTACTTGCATAACTCGCAGAGAGGCTCTCAAAAGCTTGTGCCGAGGTGTTGGCGGAGGCGATAACATGCTGGATATCTTCAGAGCAACTACCGAGAAGTACGCCAAGGAGAGTTTGATCCTGGCGGAACCAAGCAAGGTATATAGGATTGACCTTTGTGGCATCATTGGAGAGCGTTTTTTGAGGGGCTGTAGCAATACCGTCAACGTACGCATCAAGACCAAGGTCAATTAGAGTGGCCATGACTTGCTTACGCCACACCGGGAAGTTGTTGGGGGTAAGCTTGATGGGGAAGTGGGTGTGAGAGGTGACTTTAGTGATCGAGTCAGACATGGTTTGGCTTAAGGAAAGGCCTGCGAGAGGATGGAAATGGACGGAAAGAAGGCTGGTGGAAGGAGGAGGGAGGGTGGATCGCAGAAAAAAAAACTCAAAGGAGCGTTGGAGGCTGTGATATACCATATGGAGATATGAATTGTGATTGCATTCATTAACAAACCACAACCATATATAATGGTGTTTACAACAATAGGAGAGTAATTACAGGAGTGATATAAGGCCCTAACTAGGGAAATATTGACAATCCTAAATAAGTAATGATACACAAATATACATTCTAATAATATAGTAAATCACGACAGAGTTTTAGAATTGGTGCTAATAATGATTATGTCTTGTGTTTGAAATTAAGAGTGTTGATTTTTAATTTTTCTTTTTATACAGCATATGTTCGTTTGTATTCGTAAACAAGTTCGATTTCTTAACAAACAAACACAGACATGAATTTTTGTCCGTTATGTATTCGTGAACATATTTAATACTTAACAAAGGAACATAAACAAGGTTTCCTTTAATTCGGTTTAGTTAGTTTATAGCCCTAGTCAACAATAACATATTATATGTATATATATAATTAAATTCGTTCATATTGTAACATTTGTTGGTTTTTATCTCATGATATACCTAATCTTAATTTAACTTTTAAATGAGACTAATAATAAATCTATTAAAGGATATATGGTTTTTGTAACGATTAATAATTCAAACCCAAACCAAACCAATATGTTGTCTAGGGTCTCATTTTATTGTGATGTTCTTGTTACTTTTGCAAATTAATTGCTCATACATATATATAGGCACAAGATTATGCATGTATTTAATTTATTACAAGCTAAAAAAAGCCTATAATTAACAGAAATGTCATTATTCATATAATACATGCATTCATATGAAGTGCTTACCATCATCTTAACTGTCATGTTTACTTGTTACATTATTATAATTTGATCCTAATATATTTGTTAACTAATTAAACCTTTGGAGCTACGAGGTGGCAGTCTTTGACTCCCAATCCGCAATCCTTTGTAAGGTTCTGAGCCGTATGAAAAACCCGAAACTTATCAATTTGTATCTCAGCTTTTTGTAGAGCTTTATCATACGTCTGTCGGATTACATCGCACTGGCACTGATTCGTAGTTTTCTTTAGCTCCGCACAACATTCTTGAAGGGTCATTATTTGCTCTCCTGCATGTGGTTTACGCACAACGATCGCCTCAAAGACACGGGCGTAGCAGGCGGTCTCATTTGAAACCTTGGGGCAGTTCTTCTGGGAGGGTTTGGGGTTATCCAGGCTGTGCACATTGTCCGCTATGGTAGCCGCTATAATGTTATTACGGGTATCGAATGCACAAAACTTAGAAAACGATATGATGATAATCGTGAAGATAAATGTAAAGAGTGCAAGTTTTGCCATCTTGGGATGTTTGTTTACATCTAACGCGTTTGATGAAAGAATGCAACTAATTAAGTGAAATATATAGGCCTTTTTGTTTGTTTTTTTGCATATACCTTATTAGTTAAATTGCTTATTTTATATATTTACATATTTTAATAAACAGTTTAAGATTATATATTATTTAGAATTCTATAAAATGTTTGATTTTAGTGTTAAGTTTAACATAACAGTATAATAACAGTATAATGTATATTAGGGCGGCGGGTAATTTAAACTCGGTGATGGATCACCGGAGAATCGTTGTTTGTGAGTGAGAGTATATCGCGATGGAGGAAATCGACTCAGAGAACCAGGTGAACACCACCTTTCATTGAATCAAACCGAGCTGGATCAGATTGGACTTGAACGGGATCACCCATATACATACATACATGGGAAAGTTGCTTTTTAGAAAGAAAACTCGAAAACTCTTTCGTTTCTTTCCTTAAAAATTTATATTTATTCACACAATTATTTTTTAATTGAACCATAATATTAAGAATTTTGTTATCTTTTCTATGATACTTTTTTTCAAAAAAAAATGTGTCATACGTTTTTCAGTATTGAATATACTTATCACAACTAGTGATAGTGCTACATATATGTAATCATCATACTACATATATGTTGATTGCTACATATATGTAGTATATTATAATACTAATATGTAGTGGATATACGTAATATACCTATTAAATATAACTTTTTACTTTTTTTTAATGTAAAAGAAAAATTATAAAGTTAAAAAAAATAAAAAGAGTATTTTAGTTTTATATATATATCAACATTTAATTGTTTTATCAAGCTTAGAAAAAAGTAGTTTACCTTAACATGTACCAACTTTTACCGGATTTTGTTTCAAGTCTTTGTTGGTATAATATTCAAAAGTTATTAAATTTCAAATAATACTAAATCAGTTATTATGAACATGGCATGTTAAGATGTTTAATTTCATTTCATATTCATGTAAATCACTCATTGACTCATAGTTAATTAATTTATCACCTTTGTAGCAACAAATCCAATAACTATGTAACGAACTAACGATGAATACATGACAATGTAACAATACATATCCGAGCATCTTAGGATCTTTACATATATACTCTTACATATTAATTAATGTTTATGATCTTAATGTTACTAATCCCCTATAATGATTGATATTAGTTTTTGTTGGATCGTGGTTACAACTAACTAACCAAACAAATTACTTGAAGGTATCAAATAAGAAAGGCGGAATTAGACTTGTTTGTGTTTATGTTTTGATGTCTTTGATCGATAACAGTAACCGATAAACAAGAAGTAAAGTAGTAGAATACAAGATGTAAATTCCAAGCACTACAATATTATTACTTCTCTGATGTTTACAACAAGTTACAGCTGATGAACATGAAAGAACTGATCGATAATAAACAAGAGAAATACAGCTAATATATATAGTGCAAGGAGGAAATAAAAGATAATCTTTTATTTTCATTTAGCTACTAGGCTAAATAAACAAATCATATCTACTCCAAAAGTTGTTGTACCAACAAGCATTGGCGCTGTGAACAGTTGAGCAACTAAATCGGTGAACAGTGTAAAGAATGGCGGAAAGTAAACTGCTCTCTGACAGCTTTACTGCATTGAAACTTGAACCCAGACAGAAGTCAAACTTTCGGAGTAACAAAGGAAGAGTTCCGGAGGAACCACTTAGAGAACCAAAAGTTCCGGAAGAACTTCCTTCGGAATTCTAACTTACAGAATTTCAGCCAAACTGAACATTCCCAACAGTCTCCCCCTAAGATGTTGCTACCAAAAACTGTTCTTCTTGCTGAATTTTCTTAATGCCTTTACTTGAGCTCTACTACAACCTTAAGGCATGCATACATAGATGGGAGTTCCCATTATGGTCATAATATCCATCTGATGCAACTTATCCCAATCATCCAATCTTAAATTCTGTTTCTTCCTTACTTCCCCATTGCTCATGAAGAAGTAGTGCATGTCTTCACTTTTGTGTGATTCAATCCTTAGAATACAAGGATGAGTGACATCGACATGTGGGTTGGGAGGATCTGAAGGTTCAGATTCTTCTTCTGATTCACTCGCTACTATCTTCTTCCTTTTAGCTACAGGCCTCTTTCTTGCAGCCATGGATTTCTTTCTTCTAGAAAAGGTGAGCGGGATGGGTGGTATGGTTGAAGGTTGCTGGGATGAGGATTCAGTCTCAGGTTGTGTAGTGTAGGTCCGAAATTAAACCAAGAACACGATATTTAATCGTAAATGAGTGCGGAATCCTCAAGAACGATTGATTCAAGAAACAAGTAGATGAAATAGATTAGATCTAAGGTAAAGATCTAATCTTGAATGAAGAACCCACTTGTGAAGCTGATCGTAAATGGAATGAAGAACAAGAAATCGTAAACCTTGAATATTGTATTAGAAAAGCTTGGTTACAATCATAAACTAGTGGGTTTATATAGTACCCACTATAGAAATCGTAAACCACTAATAAGCCCACATGGCCCAATCATAAACATATTAAAAACCCACTAGATAAGCCCAAAAGAAATAAACTAGCCCACTAACTAATGTTCATGCCTTAACTAAATATAGCCCTACAATCTTCCCCTAGGCATGAACCATTAGACCACTTCACGGCAGCAGCAAGTCAAATCTGAATGAGGTTTGAACGTTGTTAAACCACCATCCCTTCTCTACAATCTTCTTAGCTGCTCCATCAAAGATGCCAACCCTTATAGCATTTACCATATCAGTTTCGTCTCCAAGAATGGGTTGGGTGGACAGAAGCTTAATATCTCTTTCACCAAATCGAAGTAGATCCACCGGGTCATAAAATCGGAATTGACGCATCGGCTTGCAGAGAACCACCACCTCATGTGTTGTTGGATCGTAGTACCAGCAATCAAAGTTTCTTACCAGTGTTCCATCCTCGATCTCATCCAACATGTTGATGACCCTTGTGCGCTTGGTCGGTGGCCTCCGTACTTCTCCAATCGGCTCCCCTGTCACAGGGTCAGTTCCGATCTCTCTCCACCTGACCTCTTTCAGCTCAAAATCTCTGAAATCATTCTCCATGTGGCCTAGCAGATTATCTCTGATCAGATTCCCTTCTGGTCCATTCCACCTGTTAATAAATGGAGCTCTCAGAAGTTTCCTTATCTCAGGCTCAGTCCAGGAGTGGAATTGAGCACGTGATTGATAGTACTCCACTGGACTATAGCCGTCACGGATAACAGCAAAGATCTTCTTCTCCATGTCGTAGTGCCAACATAGGATTTCCTCACAACTCCCACGCTTATCAATTGTGCTTTTGCCAACGTCGATGGTGTATAGAATGGGAGCTGGTCCTTGGAAGAACTCTCTGAACCAGTTCTCGTGTCCTTCAGGGGCTTTGGAGATAACTCTGCCACTTCGGGCGTAATCTGGCATCTCCATATTCTCATCACCTTCGTCAGTCTCCATGGCAGCAGCTTGATTTCCCTGAGATGAACTCTGACCAGGGGCACCAGAGTTGTTAGGCCCTGCACCCTCCGTCAGTTCATTAACCTTCCTTCTCAGGTCCTTTATCATCTTGTAGAGATATTCCATTCTTTCCTTGTCAGCTACCTCATATTCTCTCATATATTTGCTGCTAGCCTCCTCCTTCTCTCTCAAACGCTGATTTTCTTCCATGAGAGCCTTGATCTCATTTTGTCTCATCCTATTCTGAGAGATCAGGAAGTTAATCTGAGGATCAGCACTAATCCTCAAATCAACTGGAAGCTCAGCAGCCATCAAAGGGCGGAAACCTGGAGCTGCGAGTGGTTGGCTGGTCGCGGTAGAGAGGCTCACTCTAACCGGACTTGGAACAACGAAGGTGCTATCAACCTCCAGAAATTGCCTATCTTCACGTACAGGGCTTTGCACGTTCAGAATCGGACTAGCTTGCTGCACAGGGGCAGGTTGATCATCAGCATCTTCAGTCTGTGTGAGAGACGGTTGCTCTTGGAGTGCTTCAGTAAACAGTTTCTTCTTGACCACTGGCACCCACAGAACTGGGTCCAGTTGGTTCTACAATCATTAGGCTCGAGCTAGTCTTGGTGAATTTGAACCGTATGCTCCTAGGATCAGTTTTCTTTCGTGGAGATGGTTCACGAGCAGGGACGGGTTCTTCTACAAAAGCTTCATCAACGATTAATATTCAGCTCAGGAGGTGTATCATCACTGCCAGACGACCCAATCATATCTTCTCTTGACCTTTTATGGGTTAGTGGCTCCAAATCCCCATAAATATCATCTTCAGCTAAGTCCTGGCCAGTAAGGATGTCATCCATTATATTTTCTTCATCGGATGGAATGACATCATCTTCTTGAACATTGACAGCTGGAGTTACTGTCAAGTCTTGGTCTTCGGCAACCATGGCATTCACAACTGGCAAGTCAGCTTCTGGCTCTTCATCCTCCATAACTTGTTCCCGGGCAACCTCTGGAAAGGCACCTCTCTTAACCCATTCCAGTCTACCTTCAAACATGTATTTGCCACTTCTATCCTGAGTCTGGAGACCAAAAACACCAGCATCCATCACCTTTACATCCAGTTTCTGTATCCTTTCCTCAATCATTGGATATTTCAGCATGACCACCATCTGCACGAATCTTGGTGTCATCAGAAACTGCTCACGAGCACTCAAGTTAGCATTGCCGATCCAATCTAGCAGCATCATCTTCGAGAAATTGTAGTTCCAGTCAAGGGCCAACGCGACGAAAGCAGTGCCGTGGACCTTGTTCAGCTGGTCAAAGCTCGTTCTCTTGCCCAGAAAAGATTTCTGCATGAAATGGGCAAGGCATCTCCAGTAATGCGGCAGTTGCTTCTTCATGATAGGCGGGAATCTGCCTTCATATCCCAGTAATTGGGCACCTGCCAGAACGGCTTCCTTGGGGTAATCAACCGGATCGGTAGCACGATCGTTGATATTCAGGCCTCTTCTAATATCATCTTCCAGAATGACCACCTGACGGTTCTGGATGGTAGCAGTGATTCTTGTCTTGTCAGCACTCGCTCGTGCAGTACCCCAGAATTCTCTTACCAGCATCTCATCAATAAGTACACTTGTCCTTAGTGCATGATTTATCTTGCAGATGTTCATCCCGGCCACCAGAGAGTAAAATAAGTCCATGTGATGCTCTGGAGGGTTTTCCAAAAATGCTGGAATACAGTGATCATGATCAAACTTGATTGGTTCGTCAATAACATTTCCTGCCATCTGAGACAAACAAGACATATGCATCAGATTTGATCATGAAAGAGCAATTATGATTATCAACCCTTAACGTGTTCAATTGACGATCACATTTTACTTTTTAACTTCACAAAATTTCAATTTGAACATTTTAGGGAAAAATAATTGAATTAAGCATTTACTCACACACCGTCAAATTTTATCTCAAACACGTTCAGTTTTAATGAGATTTCAAAATTTGTTAAGTGTTTTAAGATTTAAATTCTTATTAATTCTCATTAAAAAAGAGATTACGATCCAAAATTATGGTTTACGACCCATTTAATCGAGTTTACGATCCGCAATAAGGTTCACGACTGGGTTCACTTTGGCCCAATCGTAATCTTCTCAAAGTAATCGTAAACGCCATTTAAAGCCCAAATTGATTCTGGCCCGATCGTAAACAGACCAAACACTTTTTGTCGTTTTCACCGGGTCATAAACGATCCGATCGTAAACACAGTCAGTCGCATTCACGATCGTAAACACCGTAACCTTGTCTTCTTCACAGAAACGGTCGTAAACACTGTTTTACGCCATGGATAGACCTGCAACTCTCTCATAAACTCGATTAAACACGTCAAAAACTCAACAAAGTTCATTAGAACTACCTTTAATCGATTCTTAACAGAAAACCGACACCAAATCTTCGATAAATCGACACAAACTCAGGTTAAACTCGACCGATGATAATTTTTAGGGTTTGGAACAATCAACCGAGAAACGATGGTCGATTAAGAGTCGAAAAACAGAGGGGTTTTTGTCGAAAAGTGTGGTGAAGAAGATGGTGAGTTTTGTTTGTGAAATGGAGGTCGGAATCGGGCTGGGTGAAGTTTTCCGGTGAGGGCGGCGGAGGATCGTGAACGGTGGGTGGAGAGAGAGAGAGAGTGATCGTAAATAGGTTAAAGAAGATATTTAAACAACCAAATTTACACTAAACCCCCTCCCTAAAACCGTAAACATGTAAAACGTTCTAATTAACCCCCTCAACTTTTAAAATTCTTTCAAGTTTACCCCAAACTTGCTAATTCTCACAAAATTGATAATTCTCAAAAGATTTGAAAAATTTAAAACATTGAGAATTTTACAAAACTTCCCCTCAGAGTCATACCCCGAGTATCCGATCATGATCATAATAAAAAAAATTAAAATTTAAAACAGATAAAATCAAAAACAAATTAAAATATTTACAAACTTACCTCAGAAATTTAAAATATTTACATACCTGGTGCTGGTAAATTTCACAGATAATTGCAGACAAGTCTTTGACTGAGGAACCCTTTTCAGCTTCTGTTACTAGACACTCTAGACAATTGTCAGGTGGTTTGAACACAGAAACTCACATCCAGCAAAGTGCTTAAATATTGTACAGATTTACCGTTATGTTTAACCGTCCCCACACCCAATTTTCCATAGCAAAACCTACCCAACCTCAGAGTTTATTGAGGATTCACAAACCCCCAACTTGAGGAACCATGCAACACTGTTTTTGACTACCACTTATTTCTGATTTTCATATATTATCAGTTGATGATCAGGTCGGCCGCATAAGCACGCAGAGAAGACCAACTGAATAATTTTATTTTCTTTTCTTTTTTTTTTCAGAATATTCAATTTTTGAATTCTTTTTCTTTTTCTTTTTCCTTTTTGCTGTGGTGTTGTCTTATACAGTATAAGCATGGCGTGTGAGAGAGTGAATACTAGGTAAATACCACTCTCAACCCGTTTTTGTCGGGACTCAGTTTTTTAAACCATGTAGACTAGGATGGGAAACTAAACATGTATAGAGTTTAAGATTACTGCACTTACTTAGATGATCATTGTTTTGGTTGAGCTTACCGACATATCATCTTCGAGCAGTCTTTCACATCAGCCTTACACGTGTCAGTCTCCAACCGTCATTAAGCATTTAGGTCCTATCAAAAGACATCATAAAAACCTTTCAGTTTAACCAGCACCATTTCTTCCCCTGTTTTTGTGAGACTTTTGAAACAAGACTCAATTTTTCAGTCATTTTCTTTTTTTTTTTTTTTTTTTAAATATAAAAACCAAAGACTTTGTACAAAAAACATTGATGATCAGATCATTCCTCGAAGGCAATCATCTTCAGGCCTTCAACACAAGATTCAAAATTAGGACGAGGAAGGGGTTTTGTAAAGATGTCCGAAACATTCTGATCGGAGCTTACCTTTTGTAGCTGAATCAGCTCACGATCAAAGCAATCACGAATAAAATGTACCTTAATATCAATGTGCTTGGTTTTGGAATGTTGGACAGGGTTTTTCACAATCTCAAGAGCAGCAGCATTATCACAGAATATGGGAGTGTTAACGAATTCCATACCGTAATCCGTGAGCTGGTTTTGGATCCACACTACCTGTGAAGAACCGGCAGATGCGGCCACATACTCAGCTTCAGCAGTCGATTTGGATACGGTATGCTGCTTCTTGCTCTGCCAAGAGATGAGCCTATCTCCCAGGTACTGACATCCTCCAGTAGTAGATTTCCTGTCAAGGTCACTACCTCCATAATCACTGTCAGTAAAAGCATATAATTGAAAATCAGTGTTCTTCGGGTACCAAAGACCAAGCCTAGGCCTGCCCTTCAGATACCTGAAGATACGCTTAACAGCAGCTAAATGAGAGAGTTTAGGATTAGCCTGATATCGAGCACACACGCAAACTGCATACATGATGTCTGGCCTGCTTGCTGTCAAGTACATTAGTGATCCAATCATCGACCGATAATGGAATTCACTCACTGACTCTCCGTTAAGATCTGCTGACAAGAGTGGTCTGGATGCCATGGGAGTGGCGATGGGCTTGCAATCCTGCATCTTGAACTTTTCCAGAATCTCATTCACATACTTCTCCTGATGAATAAGAATCCCAGAATCATTCTGCTTGACTTGAAGTGCAAGAAAGAAACTCATCTCACCTTGGTCACTCATCTCAAACTTCTTCTTCATGATCTCCTCAAATTCGGTGCACAATTCTTCGTTTGTCGATCCGTAGATAATATCATCTACATACACTTGCACCATAATTATGTCTTCTCCCACCCTTTTCCTAAACAATGTTTGATCAACGACTCCTCTTGTATATCCATTCTCCACCAGGTGATTGGACAACGTTTCATACCAGGTTCTAGGAGCTTGATGCAAACCGTACAAAGCCTTATCTAGCAGATAAACGTGATCTGGATTTTCTTCATCTATGAACCCTGGTGGTTGAGCAACATAGACTTCCTCGTTCATCTCTGCATACAGGAAGGCAGTCTTCACATCCATCTGATGTACGGTAAAATTGAGATACGAAGCTACAGCTAGAAAGATCCGAATTGCTTCCAATCTTGCCACCGGAGCGTAGACCTCATCATAGTCGATACCGTGGACTTGCCTGTGCCCTTGTACTATCAGCCTTGCTTTATTTCTCACAATGATCCCTGAGTCATCTTTTTTGTTCTTGTACAACCATCTCGTGGGAATCACCTTCTTGTCCTCTGGCCGCTTCACAAGACGCCACACTCCCAGCTTTGAAAACTGATTGAGTTCATTGTGCATGGCCTCCATCCAGTTTGGATCTTTAAGAGCGACCATCAAATTGGGAGGTTCAATCTGGGAGATGAAGCAGGAAAACATACAAAAGTTGATGTGTCCTGTTTGGCTTCTTGTGGTGACACCCGCTGTCACTGGCCCAACAACATTACTCAGTGGATGATCCTTGTTGATTCTGCTCTCTTGGACATCAGGCACTGAAACATTAACAGGCAGATTAGTATTAACAACATTTTCAGACATACCTGAGCCTTGAGAATCCACTGGAGCATCACGTGTTCCTGAACATTCTGGAATATCAGCAGTTGCATTCCGAGAAGATTCAGCTGATGCTCTATCCACATGAGGTCTTACATCTGCACTGGGAGCTACAATGTCTTCTTCTTCGCCCAAATTGTGGAAAACATTCGAGAAATTAAATCCCTCAAACAATGATCCATAGTCGAAGATCCAATTAGGTCCAGTGCCCGCATCAGTAGGATTGTCCTCCATCCAATCTACATTGAATACCTCAATGATCAACCCAGTGGTCTTGTTGTACACACGATAAGCACTATTTGCTGAGTAACCAACAAAATAGCACTCATCGGCCTTTGCTTCGAATTTCCCTACATCGGACTGGATCAGCACCGTGCACGGACATCCGAACGTCTTGAAGTAACCCACCTTCGGTTTCTCTCCATAAATGATTTGATATGGAGTTTGCTCGTGACGCTTGTTCAGAAGAACTCTGTTTTGTACATAACAAGCGGTATTCACAGCTTCTGCCCAAAAGAAGATTGGTAATTTTGCTTCACACATCATTGTTCGAGCTGCTTCAATGAGTGTCCTATTTCTTCTTTCGGCAACTCCATTTTGCTGAGGAGTGTAAGGAGCACTGAACTGCCTTTCAATCCCCTTTTCACCACAAAACATATTCAGTTCAGCATTTTTGAATTCCGTCCCATTGTCAGATCTGATTGCCTTCACTCTTTTATTGTAAGGATCGAATCAACCCTCACGCGATATCAAAGTCTATAATCACTGTGCGGAATCCAGTGATTATAGGTGATTCAAGTCTAATCGAAAGATAATATGAATATGCAATAAAGAACACGATAAGAACACAAACCAGATGAAGAAAACACTTTACTAATCACCTTGATTGCAACACAAGAATCGAAATTCTCTTAGGAGAATTTCGTAAACACCAAAGTTGAAAGAACACCCAAAAACAGCAACCTCATAATGAGGGGAGGGCTTCCCTTATATAGGGATTCTCCATCTTGGAGAACAAGCAAAGATAAAAACCCTAAATAACACCTAATTCCCGTATTTGACTTTCCAGGCCCACTAAAACCCATCTAAACTCTTTTAAACTGAGCCCAAACCTATCTAAAATGGCCCAATGACCCAATACAATAATAAACCAACTCATTTTTCACCTATTCTAACACATAGGCCTTCAAAATAGTCCGCCAATAGGATGATTTAATACACAAGCCACAAATTATTCCCTTACAATCTTCCCCTTGGCTTGTGATATTAAATGTCTTCTACTTTCAATCGTCAGACTTACAGTCTTCTCCTTGGCTTGAGCATGGGTTGATGAAGATACTTTTCTTTAACAATCTTCAATGGGCAGCAACGGTCGAGATCTGGGAGTTTTCTCTCAATCAGCATCAGCTTGGACTTCAAATGACAAACAAATAATGAGAGGAGGATTCTCAAATACTTGCTTCTTCTTGAAACATGACGAGTCCTTGCTAAACCATCAGTAACTGTCTTGACTTGCATGAGACTTCAGAGGATAAATTTTGAAAACCTCTGTCTTGGCATTTGAGACTACTCTGCATCTTTTCTTCAATTAGCTTCCCCTAAACCTGAGAACGGTGTCTTTGGACGCTTTACTTGAACAACCAACAAACTTCCCCTGAGCGTAGGGTAAGTCCTTTTCCGGCTGGTTCTTCAACACAAACAGTAGCAGAGTCACTTGCATTGAACTTCCTTCTTCTCCATGACTTATCTTTCCATTTAACCTGTCATGCACAACATGAAACAAACACTAACCAGACATGATGACTGGTTTATCGGGTTAGCATTATTTAACCAAACAACTTCCCCTGAACCCGAGGACTCTTCACATTATCTCCCCCTGAGATTCTGAAGGGGTGATACTTTCTTGCATAAAACCCATAAGAACTTATTAAAACCTTTAAATTAACCTGGCCATGGTTGAAAAATAAAATAAACAATAAAAACTTAAGATAACACAAAAGAAAAAAAATAAAAAAACAAACATACCAAATTTCTAAACAAGAAGGTTTCTATGGGATCAAATCGTATGAATCTGACTGAGGAACCCTTTTCAGCTTCTGTTACTCGAACACGTCCAGGTGATTGCCAATATACTGATCCACTTTAAACTCAAACCCTTTTCTTAATCAGGCTGTTTGTCACTTTATTATCTTTTATTGGTGCATTAATTATGAACAGCAAGTGGGTTTCAACAAATCCTAGGTACATGTTATTACACACTATCAAGCACATAAATTCCCTACCACATATTTTCACAACCTGATCCAGAAGTTTGAAACTGAGCTCCAGACTGGGTTGAGAAGAGAAAGAATAGATCACATAGATTTTTGGGTATAATATACAAAGTCAACTGAATTTTTGAAACATTTTTTAATAATGCTCTCATCAGTGACAAAGGCTGAGGGATTTGGACTCTTGAGGGTCTCTTTTCTTGTGCTCTTTGGCATCTTTTGAGGTGTATACATGCATTTTTTTTTTTAATTGCATATATTATTTATGATGATCTGTAAGCACGTATGCATGGACAACTCCAGGTCATTGCTCACGCAAAGCAGAGGAGAGCCTTACATACACGCGAAGCATCCCCAGGTCATTGCTCACGCAAAGCAGAGGGGACACTGACTTTTTGAGCTCATTTTCACACTCTTGGAGACAAGCGTGTGTATCGGGAACTTGAACATGCAGTCAAATAGAAATGCAATTAACCTAAGTGCTGTTACCCAACAAACTGCCATACGTTATCTTTAAGTGTGTAACGCATACCTTTTCAGATTTTAGAGCCGAGCCTACCAGCATATCACCATGGATCATGTCTTTCACATCTGCCTTACGCGTGTCAGCCATCTCCAAATTTTTGAGGGGTCTACTATTTCATCTTTTCTATTCTTCCCCTTGCTTTTTGATTTTTTTAATAACAACACACACATTTTTTTTTTTTTTTTTAGTCATGCACACACAGACACATCACTAAATATCAATAAAATCTGGCCAAGCTAACCTTCAAAGTTTATCTTTTGAAAATTTTCAGAAATGGGTTTTGTTTCATGCACAACCATACTTCACATCAAATCAGCCAAGAAACAAACAATTCAGACAGTGTTACCTTTATTGCTGATTTTCTCAGATTTACCTCTCACAAGGAAACATACCCTCCATCTTCATGTCATGTGGTAGAGAGATGCCTCCTATCTTGTGCCTGGAACAATCACTATCACAAACAAACAAGGTTAATGAAAGTCCTCCTTGACTGTTCCTGCACAAGGTGAGAGATCAGTTAGCCATAGGTACCCAGGCCATTGTAGTTCTGGGTATTCCTGAAGCATCAATAAATGAAACTTCTTTTAAAAACATTCCCTTTGTGATATCAGGAATTGGGGGTGTGGCTGCCTTTGATTTTGGTTTCTTGGTGTTGTTTTCGGTGGACTTTGGTGTGGGCTTTGTGGGTTCATTAGAATTCACACGACCATCATCGGAGATGATATTCGTGGGCTGATTGTTTTCTTTCCCTTTACCTTGTAGCCTTTTAGGTGGAATTTGATAAATGTTTGATTTATCATTTTTAACTTCATCAAATTGTTTGGAGTGCTTCTTATACACCCCTTTAGGTAGGTAACACTGATTTACCACCTTTTTCACATTCCACCTCTCTTGATTATTCTCAGAAAGACCACCATGTTTGGGAACCCAAATAGGTTTTAAAGCAACAACTGATTTGTTAACAGAATCATTCAATTTATGACTTTTGAAATCAGTTTTGGTTGGATGTTGAGGTGACTTAGGCTTTTGGTTAACTTTCTGTACCTTTGGTTGTAGGGGCACAGACTTCTGCACCTTGGGGATTGAAGGTGCAGGCTTTTTGGTCACCTTATGCACCTTTGGTTGTGAAGGTACATGTCTCTGCACCTTAGGGTGTGAAGGTGCAGACTCTTTGGTCACTTTAGATACCTTTGAGCCTGTAGGTACCTTTGGCTGAGAATTTACCTTTTTGTGGCCATGTTTGTGGTTTGTACCACCATATGATTGCCCTTGGTAGTTTTGCAAATGAGTTTTAGGGTAGTAGGGTTCATATGGCCTATATAAACAATTTCTTGCCACATGTCCAGGATTCCCACACATATGGCAGGACTGCTTCTTTGGGTACGCGGGAGCTTGGGAATATTTCTTCCCTGTGGATACCCAAGATGGTTTGGAATTTTTGTGGATCCACACAACTTTGCCATTGGGCCTCGTTGTTAGCACATACTCCCGCTGTACTGGCACAAATTGGTCATACACAGAAGTTACCTCAGGATATGGGATAAAGTCATGTGGTCTGGCCTCCTGCACATTCTGCACATTACTAGCATTATCACAAACATTAGCACACACATTCAAACAATCATTCAAACCAACCAAATTGGGATCAGTAGGCTTAGGATCAGCAACCTGTGGTCCCTTATCCTTTCTCAAAATCCTGACTTTCCTCAAAGGTTTGGAAAGTTTAGGATCACAAACACCGAAATTAAAAGTACCACAAACAGAAGTTTTGTCAAAAACATCAGACTTAGCAAAGCTCAATTCAGACTCAGATTTATTTCGACTCAGACGCAAAAATTTCAGTTTTGACGTCAGGAAACTTTTGACTCTCAATGCCAACACTTTCCCCCTTTGAACCTGCTTCTTTGTTTTCTGTATCTGCACAAGAAGTAAAAGAGTTAGTCTGGTTGGAAACAGGAGCAGAAATTTTAATGGGACAAGCTGCCAATTTCTTTTCAATCTCAGCTTTAGCATCCAAGTTGGTCTTAGAACACTCATAATCTGAGATCATTTCATGCATCAGGGGCATCGGTACCGTATGGGTGGATTTTTCATCTTTTATTTCAGTACCGAGACCCAAACCAGAGTTGGCTTTTAGATGACGCATACGAGCGTCTGTGTTGTAGAAAAGTGAGCTAGCCTTCATCATTTCTGACACAATCTTACCGTTTCGCTCAACTTTGGTTTGCGATGTTTCTAATTGCCCTTTAAGTTGTTCAAGTTCAGTTTTCAATGTGGCAATTTCTTCATTAGCAACTGTCAGATATGTGTTTTTGTTACTCAAGTCCCTTTGAAGATTTTTTATGTCAATTTTAGCAGCTTCAAGTTTCTCACTCAAGTTTTTACTTCTACCCTTATATTCCCTCAACTCTCTATCAACAAATTCACGATTTAGGGTTTCATTGAAAAACTTAGTTTGCCATTCTTTAGATTCAGTAAGAATAGTTTGACATTTAGGGTTAAGACATACCTCAGAGCTGCTGGCAGATACAGAATTACCTGGAAGAGAGGATGCCATGAATGTCTTTGATTGAACTTCTGGATTATTGAAAAGTGGGTTTTTGATCGGAAAGTGGGTTTTCAGTTGAAAGTGGCTTGATCGAAAAGTACTTTTCGATCGGAGTAGATGAGGATCGAAAAGTGTGTTGCGATCGAAAAGTTTAGGCTGGATTGAAAAGTGTAGGCTGGGTCGAAAAGTCTCGAAGGGGACTTTTCGATCACGAGGCACAATGGATCGAAAAGTCACAGGGGACTTTTCGATCAATGGAGACTGATCGAGAAGTCACAAGGGGACTTCTCGATTGAGAGGGTTGGATCGAAAAGTCTCTGAGGGGACTTTTCGATCGGTGAAACTGATCGAGAAGTCACAAAAGGGGACTTCTCGATTGGGCAGGCTGGTCGAAAAGTCACTTAGGGGACTTTTCGAGCAGGATCAATGGATCGAAAAGCCACAAAGGGGGGCTTCTCGATCGATTTAGGCGGCTGAGGAGGGCTTTTCGACCAGAAAACCTGATCGAAAAGTTCCAAAAACACACGCACAGCCTTCCGAACCTTCTGTCACGTATTGTAACCTGCACAAAACACCTCCGAAAGTGCTAAAAGCTGAAAACCACCAGAAAACTCAAATCGTTAGTACTCAAAACCTTGAATCTGATATCGCGAGAGCCTCGAAACTTGCGTTTCTTGGCTCTGATACCAATTGTAAGGATCGAATCAACCCTCACGCGATATCAAAGTCTATAATCACTGTGCGGAATCCAGTGATTATAGGTGATTCAAGTCTAATCGAAAGATAATATGAATATGCAATAAAGAACACGATAAGAACACAAACCAGATGAAGAAAACACTTTACTAATCACCTTGATTGCAACACAAGAATCGAAATTCTCTTAGGAGAATTTCGTAAACACCAAAGTTGAAAGAACACCCAAAAACAGCAACCTCATAATGAGGGGAGGGCTTCCCTTATATAGGGATTCTCCATCTTGGAGAACAAGCAAAGATAAAAACCCTAAATAACACCTAATTCCCGTATTTGACTTTCCAGGCCCACTAAAACCCATCTAAACTCTTTTAAACTGAGCCCAAACCTATCTAAAATGGCCCAATGACCCAATACAATAATAAACCAACTATTTTTCACCTATTCTAACACATAGGCCTTCAAAATAGTCCGCCAATAGGTGATTTAATACACAAGCCACAAATTATTCCCTTACATTTATCCAGCTGATTTTCAATAAGAGTCACAAACTGCTTTACTAGGGCCGGAGTTTCGTACTTGTTCGACAAGAAAAAGACCCAAGTAAATCGGGAGTAGTCGTCCACTATCACGAGGCAGTATGAAAACTTGCTGACACTTTGTACCTGCATGGGACCAAACAAATCCATATGTAAGAGTTGAAGCACAGAAGAGACAGAATTTGCAACCTTTGGACGATGTGGCAGTTTGTGCTGCTTTCCCTTAGCACAAGCCACACACTTCTCCACTGAAGTGAAGTTTGTGATCGGAAGATTTCTGACATGCTCTCCTTTAGCCAGCTTGGATAAATTCTTCATGTTTGCATGTCCCAGACGACGATGCCACAACAATGCAAGATTTTCATTCTGTTTTGATATAAGGCAAGCTTCTTCTGACGTAGGAGGATTGCTCAAGTTGAGAAGATATGAGTTTGAGCGTCTTGGAGTGCGCATTAGTACACACTCCTCGGGTATCTTTACACCTGGCTTCAGAATAATACACTCCTTTCGATTGAACATCACAGAAAAGTCTCTGTCACAGATCTGAGAAACACTCAGCAAACTGTGCGACAGTTCCTCCACATAATGAACGTCAGAAAATGACAGATTACCGCTCCTCACCACACCTTTCTTACTGATTCGACCACCCACACCACCTGCAAATGAAACTCCACCTCCATTGAAATCCTCTACATCTTCCAAAAGAGACAGATCTCCGGTCATGTGTCGGGAGCAACCACTATCAACATACCAGAGATTGTTGACAGATCTTCTAGGCTGTCCCTACACAAATCAGAGATCAGTTAGAGTCAGGTACCCAGGTCATAACAGATCTGGGCACTCCCTTGGAGTCAATGTAGTTAACCATCTTGAAAGACATTCCTGCTTTTGATTCAGGTTGATTTATAATTTTAGCATTAACTTTTGGCTTCCAATTTGGTTGCTTTTGTGAGTTTGAACCACTAGCAGAGTTCTTTGTGGGTGACGCTTTTCTTGGAGGAGATGCAGCCTTTTTACCTTTTGTTTTTAACAACCGGTGTCCACTCAAGTTTTAATTTGGTATAAACCATTTGTTTTGGTTGAGTAACAGTTTTTGGTTGTTCCATAACTGCTTTACCCTTAGGTTCAGCAGTCTGATTAACTTTTGGCACTTGTTTCTCAAAAGGCTTTGTTTTAACTTTGTTAGGTCTGTTGTAAACTTCTTTAGCTGCATGAGCAGGTTTTGAAGTTTGGCCCACATCTCTCCTTTCATTGACAGGCTTTGTCACTGGGGCTTTTGTGTTTAGAACCTTAGACTTTTGAGTCTTCATTGGTTCAGAACTCTGCTTCCCCTGTGACGAAGCTTGCTGCTTTTGAGTTCTGTTCTCACCCCTCATCATTTTCTCAAGCATATTTGTCCGCTTGTTCTGCGGATAATATGGCTCATAGGGTCTATTCATACAATTAGCAGCAAAATGACCTGGTTGACCACATTGAAAACAATTCATTTGTCTAGGCCCATTGACGTTGCTACACAAGTATGAGCGTCTTGGGTAGGACGACTTCCATTCCGGTTGATCATCCCATTTGTGTATCACACGTTTTGAATGTTTTTCAGGTTGTGTTATTAAACAAAATTGTTCAGATTTTGATTTATCAGTTCTATTATAAGTTGACACAACCTGGGGATACGGAACAAAATCATTGGGCTTAGACTGACGGCCAATCTTTGTGTTAGGAACACGCATTTCAAAAGAACTAACGACTTCATTAGGATTAGAAACATGTTTTAACAAGACAATTTGATTGGACTTGGATGGTTCAAGTTCTGACACAGATGCCAGAACGTCATCCTTAGGTAAACTAAAAACAGAACAACTAGACTCATGACACTCATTGACTCTCAAGCATTCAGCATCCTCCCCAGATACATCTTCAATGCCTACAACATCTGCACATGTAACAAAAACATTAGTAGAACTAACATTATTGTTTAATGATTCCTGGGAAGGACCTGGTTCATTTCTGTGTTCATCTACCTTGTTCTGACTACTCATCCCATATATTCCAAGTCTCTCTCTTTCTAAATCCTCTTCT
Source organism: Deinandra increscens subsp. villosa (assembly GCA_039602395.1). Lineage (NCBI taxonomy): Eukaryota > Viridiplantae > Streptophyta > Magnoliopsida > Asterales > Asteraceae > Deinandra > Deinandra increscens. The sequence goes on along the minus strand of JBCNJP010000008.1, from coordinate 59,467,693 downwards.
GTCATAGGGGTCACACCTACCAACATACTATCTATAGGAGGACCTGCTTCATGATAACCTGACTTAGTTCTGTCTACCTGATCCTCCTCATAGAGCATTCCTATAATATCTCTAGGGATAGGTGGGAGAATTATAACATTTGCGGTCACGGACTTGTCAGACTTTTCCGACCCAAATCCTGGCGTATGTTTCCCTACTTGACCACAAGTGATAGCCTGAGATAGTTCTTTACCTGCCTGAAGCATTCTTTTGTTTCTCAATTGATTCACATCTAACTGAACCTGCATCTCATTGTTCTTATGTGTCAATTCATCTACCTGCTTTCTAAGGTCAGCTATTTCTAATTTAGCATTATCATACAGGATAGATTGTTCAGTTGCTATCTGTTGGTACTTAACAATATCTAGCTTTTGTGCCTTAATCTTTTCCTCACCTTTTATCCATCTACCCTTAAATGAACTCCTCTCACACTTGATCTCAAACAATTCTAGTTGATAATTCTTACAGACTTGTCTAAGACCAGGTATAATACGAGCACAAGTGGGATCAGAACATACCTTGAGGTTCTCAGCATCAGCAACGTATGCTTCCTTGTCTTCTATCTCAGTCTCTTCAGGCTTTTCTTCATCAGTGACCACAAAGGCATGATCTTTTTCATCATCCTTCTCCGCAGTAACAATCAAAGCATGTGTCAAACTAAGATCCGTCATCTGTGAACTCCAGTCATAACCTCCACTTTCCTGAACCACTAATGCCTTGCCTTCTCCTTTACCTTTTACCTCAGCCGCCTTCTTCTCTTCAACCCTCTCTTTCTTTGGCTTCGTGCATTCCCTGGCAAAGTGACCATACTCATCACAATTGTAGCACCTCAGCTTCGACTTGTCAAACCCCATTCTGATTTTATCCTGATCCTTCCAGACGTTCCTTCCAGTTTTGGCCATAAATTTCTTGGCTCTGAAAACAGCCATGGCCATTTGCCAAGAGCCCTGAAACACTTAGAAAAACACTTGAAACACATTAAAAACCTTAGAGAGTTCCCTCGGAACATCTCTTGTGAATGAAATTGCTTCAGGAGTAAGTTCCCTCGGAACAATTTTGTTCCCTCGGAACTTACTCTGGAATGCTCAAAACACTTGGAAAATCTCATAACTTAACAGATTTAGCAAATTTTGTGCGGTTTTAGTTATGAACAAATTACAGTGAAATTTTCAAAGAATTTTCACTGTAATTACATTAGAAGAAGTGGATTAAAAGACACACAAGCACTTAAGAGATCATAAATATATGTACAGAAAACAACAATTGACAGCAAAAGTTAACCAAAGTTCATCATCCTAATAGCTATGATAAGGAAGAAGAATCTTGCCTCATCAAATGCCTTTGTGAAAAGGTCAGCTAGTTGAAGATCAGTATGAACTTTGTGTAACTTAATCAATTTCTTTTCTGCACAATCTCTAATAAAATGGTACCTTATGTCAATGTGCTTTGTCTTTGAGTGCTTCACAGGATTGTTGGTGATGAAAATGGCACTGGTGTTGTCTGCATACATAGGAGTTTCTAGAAATGTAATTCCATAATCCAACATTTGATTTTAAATCCATAGCACTTGACCATAGCAGCTTGAAGTAGCAATGTACTCAGCTTCAGCAGTTGATGTAGAAACACAGGTTTGTTTCTTGCACTGCCATGAAACAAGCCTATTTCCTAGAAATTGACATCCTCCTGATGTTGATTTCTTATCCAAATAGCAGCCACCATAGTCACTGTCAGTGTAGGCAACGAGAGAAAAGTCATTATTCTTTGCATACCACAACTCCAGTTTTGGTTGTCCCTTGAGGTATTTGAATATTCTCTTCACTGCCTTCATGTGGGATTCTTTGGGAGCAGACTGATATCTAGAGCATAAGCATATACTAAACATAATATCAGGTCTACTTGCTGTTAAGTACATTAATGAACCAATCATTGCCCGGTAAGTGTGTTGATCAACAGGTTCACTTTCTGAATCTGAATTCAGATTGTGTGATGTTGAAATAGGGGTTTTTACAGAAGAGGAAGATAGCATATGAAACCTATTGAGCATATCTTGAATATATTTGGATTGGCTCAAGAAGATGCCCTGACAGTTTGCTTAACTTGGAGACCGAGAAAGAAATTAAGTTCACCCATTAAACTCAATTCAAATTGATCTTGCATCAGGGTCTCAAACTCCTTGCACAACTTAGGATTGGTTGAGCCAAAGATGATATCATCTACATATATCTGAACAAGTAACTTGTCTTTTCCAACTTTTCTGATGAAGAGATTTTTATCAATAGCTCCTCTCCTATAATCATGGCTAAGCAGGTAGTTTGAGAGTGTCTCATACCATGTTCTTGGTGCTTTCTTGAGGCCATATAGAGCTTTGATTAGTTTGCACACCTTGTTAGGATGGTGTGGGTCTTCAAACCCTGGTGGTTGACAGACATAAACTTCTTCCTTCAGTTTGCCATAAAGAAAAACACTCTTGACATCCATCTGATAAACTGTGAAGTTCTTGTAAGCTGCATAGGCAAGGAAGATTCTGATTGCCTATAATCTTGCAACAGGAGCAAAAACCTCATCATAGTCTATCCATTCTTCTTGAGCATATCCTTGGACAACAAGCCTAGCTTTGTTCTTGATGACAATTCCTATTTCATCCTTCTTGTTTCTAAAAACCCATTTCGTTCCAATTGGTTGAGGTATCCTCAGGAAGATCAACCAGTTCTAAAACTTGCTGTTTGTTGATTTGGAACAATTCCTCTTGCATAGCTTCAATCCAGAGATTGTCTTTCAGTGCTTGCTTAACTTGCTTTGGTTCTTCTTGGGACAGGAAGCATGCAAACAAGAAGATTTTTGCATCAGCAACCGATTTGCTTCTTGTAAGAACAGGAGCAGTCACATCACCAATCACATTCTCAATTGGATGAGTTTTGCTGACATTTGTATTCTGAAAACTTGGGAATTCATGACTCTGAACTTGCCTAGTAGGTGGCATAATTGGGGGTAGGTGAATACTAAGCTCAATTCCTGGTAATCTTTGTGAAGGAGGTAAGTTTGATGTAGTTGCAGCAGAACCATGTTGATCACTCATGTTGTTGGCAGAGTTGATGTTCTCTTCACGAGATGAGTCATCGCAATTTGACTCATAAGAACCATCATGACCATCAAATTGGTTATCATTTGGAGAATGATGCACACTCCCGTCATCACTTGTATCTGAGACATATCATTCACCTTGTGATTGTGAATTACTTGACTCAGTTTCAACCAAGTTCACTGGAGTGGGATCAGTAACTTGTTGGATTGCAGCAGTTGGCATGGTAGGTGGTTTGTAAAGTTGAGTGCTGACAGAGGAGTAGAAATGACCAAAATTGTAGCCATCCTTCTTTGCATTTGAGTTCTCCCCCTGAGACTGCACATACTCACTAAAAGACTTATCGATTGTAAAGTTGAAAGCATTGGTTAGTGAATCAATATCAAATAACCATGAGGGCTCAGAACTAAACTTATTATTGGATTTTTCATTGAAAAACACATTTATAGACTCTTCAATAATTTTAGTTCTGAGATTGTATACTTTGTATGCCTTAGCAACACCAGAGTATCCAACCAAATAGCCATCATCTGCCTTTTCAGCAAACTTAGCTAAATTCTCAGTGATAACAAAACAATAAGATTTCTTTCCCAAACTCATTACCCTTGTAGGACCAAAGAGATCCATATGCAGCAATTCTAAGGGTTGAGAAATTGAATTTTCAGATTTGGACTTATGAGAAGACTTGTGTTGTTTACCCTTTAAACAAGCAGTACAATGTTCATTACAGTTAAAATGTTTCTTTGGTAAACCATTAACCAGCCCTAAATTGACAAGTTTATTCATGGTTTTGTAATTAACATGTACAAGTCTTCTGTGCCAAAGGTCAGACTCATCAATAGAAGCTCTTGATATTAAACAAGTATTGCCATCATGAGATTTAGCACTTGCCATATCAAGTAAGTACAAGCCATCATGTCTTTTTGCTTTAATCAAAATCATTTCAGCAGGAATTTTGAGACCTGGCTTGAGTACTAAAGCTTCTTCATCATTAAACAGAACATTCATGTCCTTATCACAAATTTGTGATACACTCAATAGATTGAAATTTAGAACATTGACAAGACTTACCTTGTCAAGAGTAAAACTTCCATTTGATACATTACCAAGTGCTGTAATGTACCCTTCATTGCTTCCAAATGCAACGGGACCTCCATCATGTCTTTTTGTATTTTCTAGAAGATTTTTATTACATGTCATGTGACTGGAGCACCCACTGTCTACAACCCAAACATTTGCTTAAGATTTATTAGGTGGCCCCTACACAGGTAAACAACATGGTTAGTTGGAGTATGGGACCCAAGCCTTTATGGTCTTGGGTCTTCCCATGGCATCATTATATGAGTAATTTCTTAACACAAGTTGGTTTTCAGTGATAAAGTCATCATGCTTTGAAAAATCATCCTTTTTCTCAATTACATTCCTATTATAACTTTGCCATTTGGGAAAACCATGTTTCTTAATAAAAGTCTTCTTTTCTCAGTACTTCCTGTTGCTTCTTTGTTTTGCATTTTCAAACATTGGTTGAGAAGCAACAGTGGGAATTTCAGTATGAGAGTATTGAGTTCCGTAGGAACTCACTTGTGCAGGATGATCATGCGCTTCATACTGTTCAGAAAATTGTTTTCTTTCACGAGGAGAAAATTTTGCTCGTGAATTACCTTTGAAATTTGGGTGTGATAGATTTATAAACTCAGTGGACTGAAATTCAGGTCTTTGCCTTGAGGGTTTTGAAGACCTGATGTTGTTTAAATGTTTCGAGGGAACTGTACTTCTTCCAGAGGAAAGTTCTCTTGGAAGAAATGAAGTTCTTGCGGAATTTTGTTCTCTTGGAAAGTTATTTCTTTTAACATGTGAGAAGCTGTTATTCTTCTCGTTTCCAACCCAAACCTTCTGAGTTTTTCCAAAGACCCTTTGATCACCCTGGGATCTTCTTGGTGACATGTTCCTGCTATCCTTTGGATTCTTTGAACTAAACAGATTTTGGTTTCTCTTAGGAGAAATGTCAGCATTGTTAATTATTTGTTTAAAAGGATTGTAGGAACAGTGAATTGCCACATGTCCCAACTCACCACAAGTTATGCATTCCCTCACAGAATTGTGAGAGACCTGGTGTTTTGGTGATTCTTGTTTGAAAACGGGTTTTGATGTTCCAACCTTTTGAGTAGTAGAACCCGAAGAATGAGATCCTTCATGATCTAAACTCATTGACTCAGTGACATTTGAGGTTGGTTTTGAGATTTTCAAATCTTCAACCTTAGCAGAAATGCTGGTTGATGCTTTTGTGACATTGGAAAAACCAATGTGATTTTCAAACTGTATGTCATCATCCTTTTTAACACACTCAATTTCATTGGATAGGTCCTCAATTACAGGACCATTCTCCTTTGGGTCAGCTGTCAAGGAAACATTTGTTTCCTTTTTGGGTAAGGTTACAAGACTGGTGTAAGAGTCAGGGTTTTCAACAATTTTAAAAGATACCCTTCCCTTCCCATGTGTGTGCTCATGCCATAATTTTTGAGCTTTTTCACTTGCAATTTGAAATTTATCAGCATTGCATATGGCTTCTCTCAGCTGATCTTTTAGGGTTTGAATGTCAAGCACATATTCCACATTTTCTTTCTTTGAAATTTTAAGTTGCTCAACAACATCATCCATTTGAGTTATAAAATCAGTTTGTTGATGTTTCAAAACCCCTATGGTTTGCTTAAGTTCATCAGTTTTGGTTAAATAAGCTATATCTACCCTTCTTGAGTGCTCTTTCAACTCATTTAAGTTTGTTATTTCTTCTATTAGTGACAGATTATGCCTTTTATAACTCTCAACCAGTTCAATGCACTTAGGTATGCACAACACACTTTCAGGTTCAATTGTAGGATTTGAGTTTACCTCTACAATTGCAGGTGAAGAACCACTGGCTATCAAGGCATGGTTGGTTGGAGTAAACTCACACATCACTTCTTCCCAATCAACAAACCCTGTTTGGTTTGCCACAGCAACATTTGCATGGCTTTGGTTGTTATAAGAGGGCTTTGGTGGAGTAGGGCCTGAAGAAGAGCTAGGTTTGGTAAAACCAGAGCTTGGTTTGGTGTATTCTGGTTTCTTCTCAGCATTGTAACCACCATCTCTTCTTGGCTGAGAACACTCCCTGGCAAAGTGTCCTAACTGATTACAGTTGTAACACTTGACTTTAGATTTGTCAAAGCCAATGGGAGATTCTTGGCTCCATTATACTTCCTTCCAGTTCTCTTGTAGAACCTTTGTGCCCTCAGTGGCACCATTGCAAGCTGAGTTGTGATGTCAATATATTCTAGATCATCAGCACTGATGCATTCAAGATCTGATCTAGTGAACCCTGTGTAAGAACTGTTAGCAACATTTGCAAAGTTTTGAAAATATGAAACTTTATGTCCTTTAGGAGACTCGGGAAAGGAAATATGTGGTTCATGGTCAGAATAGTTCTCTGAGTGAGCAGTGATGAGGGCCAAAGTGCCTTTTGAAGATGATGCCTAGTTAGATGATACACCAGACTTCTCATTCATCTCCATCTCATGTGCACTCAGAATTCCATAGAGATCTCCTAATTTCAAAGTCTCGAGGTCTTTGTTGTACTTTATGCTAACTGTATAGACAGTCCACACTTCAGGTAAAGATCTTAAAAACTTTCTGATTATGTCAACATTTTCAAATTTGACATCTACACCTTGTAGTTCATCTATCAGTTTCACATATCTCAAGTATTGTTCAGACATAGTTTCACCTCTTTTGTGACAGAAATTTTCATATCTTTGTTTTAAAACATCTTTCTTATTTTCCCTAACCTCATCTGTCCCCTCATACATTTCAATGAGAACTTTCCAAAGATCATGTGCAGTTTTGCATCTCTTAAAGCCAATGAGTATGGAATTAGGAGGAGCTGCCTGGAGTGCCCACAAAGCTTTGTAGTCACATTCACAGGTCTTATGGTCATCCTCATAATAATTCTCATACGTTTTGATTAGATTAACAATTGGTTGACTTACAGATTTGGTTGTAATGGTTGTGGTCCTGAGTTAATGGAGTTCTACATTTTGTAGTCAGTGTTTTTGCAGAAAATCTCCATTCTGAGTTTCTAGGTGTCGAAGTCATCAGGAGTAAATGTAGGTGGTTTGTTAGTGCTGCCATTCCTTAGTTCACTCATTTTCAGAGATCAAGAATCGTAACAGTCTTATCAAAAGCAAACAGAAACACCTTTAAGTAAGAAAAGTTATCAAAAAATATTTAAAACTTTGAATCACAAGAGCCAAAGCTCTGATACCACTTGTTGGATCGTGGTTAGAACTAACTAACCAAACAAATTACTTGAATGTATCAAACAAGAAAGGCGGAATCAGACTTGTTTGTGTTTATGTTTGGATGTCTTTGATCGATAACAGTAACCGATAAACAAGAAGTAAAGTAGTAGAATCAAGATGTAAATTCTAAGCACTACAATATTATTACTTCTCCGATGTTTATAACAAGTTACAGCTGATGAACATGAAAGAACTGATCGATAATAAACAAGAGAAACACAAATAATATATATAGTGTAAGGAGGAAATAAAAGATAATCTTTTATTTCCATTTAGCTACTAGGCTAAATAAACAAATCATATCTACTCCAAAAGTTGTTGTACCAACAAGCATGGGCGCTGTGAACAGTTGAGCAACTCTATCGATGAACAGTGTAAAGCATGGCGGAAAGTAAATTGCTCTCTGACAGGTTTACTGCATTGAAACTTGAACCCAGAGAGAAGTCAAACTTCCGGAGTAACAAAGGAAGAGTTCCGGAGGAACCACTTAGAGAACCAAAAGTTCCGGAGGAACTTCCTTCGGAATTCTGACTTAGAGAATTTCAGCCAAACTGAACATTCCCAACAGTTTTTGGAGGTTCGGATGTGGATTTCTCAGTTAAAAGTATCAAATCCGAAGACCTCCTCTCTCGTTTCAATTGATAAAGACTTTTGGCATAAACGTCTCGGTCACCCGGGGCCTTTATCTTTTTAGTTGTCTAGCAATAATAACTCCACTTCTGTTTTGCGTGTTTAGCCATCTGAACTTTGTTCTTCTTGTGTTTTCATCAAACATATAAAGATGCCATTTATAAAGTCTATTAATTATTCTCGTTTGCCTTTTGATATTTTACATACATATTTATGGACCTCTCCCGTTGTTAGTAATGGTGGTCACAAATACTACTTAATTTTTTTGGACGATAGAACGAATTTTTTGTGGTTGTTCCCCCTCTCACATAAATCCCAAGTCTTCTCTATCTTTCTCACCTTCTATAAATACGTCCAAACACAATTTCACTATAACATAAAATCAATTCAATGTGACAATGGTCGTGAACACGACAATATCTCTTCCATACCTTTTGCAAAAATAATGGCCTAGTCTTTTATTTTCGTGCCCCCATACCTCATCACATAATGGTAAAGCAGAACGCAAACTGCGATCCATCAATAACACAATACGTTCTATTATGTCTCATTTGTCCACTCCTTTCCATTTCTGGCCCCATGTCCTACAACATGCTACTTACCTCCATAGCATCACACCCACAAAAGTCATAAATTTCTATACCCCAACCCACCTTCTTTATAACCAAACACCAACTTATGACCATTTAAAAGTCTTCGGGTGTCTTTGCTTTCCTCTATTCCCCTCCACAACCATACATAAACTACAACAACGATCCACCCCGTGCATTTTTTTCTCGGGTACCAATCTAACCATCGAGGATTCAAATGCTACAATCCTCACACAAAACAAATTATTATTTTTCGTCGCGTAATTTTATACGAACACTTGTTCCCATTTAAAACCCAACCTCAAAATTCTACTCCTCCACATTCACATTCATCCGAAGTGAGCCCCCTCCTCTGGCCCATCTCTGTCGCAAGCCTAGATATCCCCTTCCCCACCTCTCCGGCCCCTAACAACCCCCCCCCCCCTCCAGCCCATGTCAACTCTCCTCCCTCCACTGACCAACCCCATCTGGTCCACCCTTCTCCACCGAGTTTTGATTCTCCAGCCTCCTCATCCAGCTCTGGTGCCCACTCTACTACCCCCCCCCCCCTCCCCAACCTCCTACGACCCGGATTATCACAACCCGGAGCATGACCGACATCCACAAACTCAGAAAACTCGTGAACTTACATGATACTACCACACCCGCACCAATTCCTAAATCACCTCTCGAAGCCCTCCGGGTACCCAAATGAAGCAACGCCATGGCCGACGACTTCCGGGCCCTTATCGATAATAATATGTGGAAATTAGTGCCTAAAAATAATAACATGAATGTGGTTCGTAGTATGTGGATTTTCAAACATAAGATGAAATCTGATGGTTCACTTGAGCGATACAAAGCTCGCTTGGTTTGTGATGGCAGGTCCCAACTGGTTGGCGTGGATTGTGGAGAGACGTTTAGCCCGGTGGTCAAACCCACCACCATTCGCACCGTTCTCAGCATTGCAGTCTCATCAAACTGGCATATTCATCAACTGGACGTGAAGAATGCCTTTCTCCACAGGCATTTAAATGAGACTATATATATGCATCAGCTGGTTGGATTTAGGGATCGTCAATTTCCCGATCATGTTTGTTTATTGAAGAAATCTTTGTACGGTCTCAAACAGGCCCCCCAGGCGTGGTACCAACGCTTCGCCGATTACGTCTTCTAAATCGGTTTCAGTCATTGTCGATGCGATCATTCTCTTTTCATATATAAACGCGGTAATAAAACGGCTTACCTCCTACCTTATGTTGACGACATTCTCTTGGTTACCTCGTCGGATCCATTGCGACATCGACTAATGACATTTTTAGCCCAATGAAGCACCTCAGGCCACTAAGCTATTTGTTGGGTATTCAAGTCACTACAAAACCGGGCTACCTGTTTCTCTCACAGCAAAAATATGCCTCTTAAATTCTCAATCGAGCGAGCATGACAGATTGCAACCCCGCTCGCACACCGGTGGACACTAAACAAAAACTTTCAGCCACTTCGGGAACACTATTAGATGATGGCACAAATTATCGTCAACTTGTCGGGGCTTTACAATACTTGACGATAACTAGACCCGACATTACCTACGCCGTGCAATAGATATGTATGCTCATGCATGCTCCTCATAGCTCGCATATGAACACGCTTAAACGCATCCTTAGGTATGTTAAAGGTACCCTCTCTTATGGATTAAACATTCGCAAAACCGACGTCATAAATTTACGAGCCTATACTGATATCGACTGGAGGGGGTTTCCGGACACCCGTCGCTCAACATCCGGTTATTGCGTATACATGGGGGCTAATCTCCTATCCTGCTCTTTAACGCCAACCTGTCATTTCTCGATCTAGTGCCGAAGTTGAATGCCGGGGAGTTGCAAATGTCGAAAGATGTTGGTTATGGAATCTCTTATTGGAAATTCATCGGCCACCAGCTATGGCAACACTTGTTTATTGTGATAATATAAGTGCAGTTTACCTTTCTAACAATTCGGTCTAACATCAGCGGACTAAGCATATCGAAATGGACATTCATTTTGTCCGAGAGAAAGTGGCAAGCGGGGTCGTTCGGATTCTTCATACGCCATCCCGCTTTCAGATCTCCGATATATTCACTAAAGGCCTTCCTCAAATTCTTTTTGATGACTTTCGAGATAGTCTCACCATCCCTAGGCCTCCTGCTTCGACTGCGGGGGTGTATTAGTCAACAGAGTCATAGCAATTATTTTGTAATACTGTGTATTCATTAAGCAATATTATGTATTCATTGTAAATCCTCTAAATGAGGAAATGATTGTCTCCTTTGTATTATTTACAAGTTGGTCGACCCGCGCTTCACGGCGGAGTCGGCCCATTGGAAAAAGTCGGTTAGCTAAACCATTATGGATTGACAATGGAACATACAAATGGAACTTTCAAGGAGTTGTTTTTAATAGAAAAAGCAAACTTTAGAGGAGTTTTGTTTTCAACATGTTACTTTGTGTAGGGTGTGTACTTTTGATTGCTCTTATTTCCAAAGGTAACGACTCTTAAGATGCTTGTATTTGTGCTATGCCATTGCTAGTTAGTGCCATTTAGTTTTCTTTGTTGTTACAAAAAAACTATTTAGTTAGTGCTAAGTATATTAAAGCATTCAGGAAGTAACAGAGATAGCTTTTTAGAGTTGGAAGATTTTGGTTTGGCTTTTGATGGCATGTATTGGCTCTAGTATTTTCATGGTAATCGTGACTGATCTTGTGTAGCCACTATCGTCCACACTATACATGTTTCAAAAGAGTTATTTTAGCATGTGTTGTAAACATGTAATATGCTCAAATCAATGGCTGAAATCAGTTAATCCCGATATTCCTTTCATTTTAATAGGTAACTAATTCCAACCTGTAATAACATGACAGAGATGTGTATATTTTGTTGGCAACTCTTTTTTTGTTTAGACGAAGTGAGCTTGCGAGATGGAACAATGGAGATCTCCAACAGAAGATAGAAACATTCAGAATTATCAAAGAAGACAATGGTGCACACACATACATCTCTAACTGATCTAGGGGCCATATTTATTAAAATACTAAGAAACAAAACTACTAATACTAAAGATGATATATAATAACACAAAATCAAACAGAGAAACTTACAAATATCAACAGGAGCAATGATCTGCTTGTATACCTAAAAACTAATTAAAATACAGGAACTATGACAACATGTAAACAATTCAAGTCAACTCATCAATTTTTATAGAACAGTAAAGAAATTCTCTCTTTAAAAATGCAATAAAATAAAAATATTTTAAGTCAAAACTAATATGCTAGAACTATCTATAAACTAAACTGCTGCAATACCTTAGAAATTACAAAAAAATCACTACACAACAAAAACACATTATGAACTCTGATTATAATTTTGCTCTAAACACATAAATCCAAATGAAGAATATACTCAAAACTCAATGTTTTGGCAACTTTTTGTGAACTTTTATAAGTTTCTATCAAAACATAGAATCATAAACATACCTGCTGTAGCAAACACACAAACCAAAAAATACACATATCTCACAAAGAAAACATAAACTATGTGAATCCCCTATCAAATAAGCATTTAGAAAACTATTTTAATCAAATAAAGTGCTCAAATTTCTTGAAAAAGAGCATGCAGATGACAAATATGTCAAAACAATAAGATCAATGCACAAACATTAGATGGTACAAAATTAGTAAACTGGGTAAGCATATAATCAAACAACAACTCTAAAAAACCAAACAAAGCAAAAAAAAATGGTGTTTGAATTGTATCTATCAAAGCAAAACCTTTATTTGAACACGTCTTGAATAACACCAGCACCAAGAGCATGAAAATGGAAATGGAGATCAGCTGATGTAACCTATAATATAATTTGTAACCAAGCTTCACTTTAGCTTTCTTTAAAAGGTTTTCTTGACCATATTCTACACATTTAAGCCAATGTCAAAATGGATATATAATAATATAACATCCATATCATACAAAATAAAATGTAAAAAGTTTCCGGAGCTAATTTGATGTTCCATTTGTCAATTGAACAAAAATTTTAATACCTGACTATTGTTTGTCAATTTCCTAAACCCAGTACCCCCTATGAAATTCTGACGCACAGACGAAATCTAAAACGAACAGCAACAGACGACAGGTAAGAAATGCAAGGGGCTGAAGCAAAACGGCAAGAGAATGACTATAACATTACAAACCTCATACCTGCAGTTAGCGTTCTATTGTTGGTGTTCCACCTTATGGTTGACTGTACAGGTCATCCATACACTAGTTTCTTTATTTCCTGTAAAACCTACACGGTTCTGTTTCAAATAAAATATCCAATCACTCAAGAAACAACAATAGGACTCCCTTGACACTAAAATCCTGCAACATTGTTTCCATCACTTTTCTCTTCATGTATAAAAACAGTAACATAAGACACACACTCAGAAATATGAAAGTCTAATGATAATTAAAGCTTTTTTATTTATAGAAAACAAAATGGAGTAGAGTTACTTGCAGGTTAACCAAACAAAATGCCTACCAATGGCTATGTTGAAATGCATTCATCCTCTGTTTCTGCACTTAGTCCTGTCAACAACGACGCATTACACATTAACTAAAATCCTAATCAAACAAAACAATTGATAACTCAATTTCACTCAGGTTTTTCTACATCGGTTCATTCTCATTCACAGTGTAGATTAGTAGATAACTGGGCTAATTTCCATTTGATTACAATTTACAAATTTAAAATATGCACCATGAACAGAATGAGGATTAAATTAACTTCTTAAGCTCTAAATAGTGTTGTCCCAGACCCAAATTTTGGTAACTAAATGACAAACATATTTGGGTAAATATAATATCGAATGAAGATCAACGAAATTACAATACAAAACCAAAAATCAAACAATTAAAATCCTAAACTAACCGGATTCGACGATAGAAGCACGGAAAAGTCCCTTTATTAAACTTGGATGAAGTTTCATACCCATATACATAATGACTTTTTAGTTTAGCACTTTATTTTAAACCTAAGCGACTCTCAAATTGAAATAAATATCAAATTCATAAATAACAATCAACCTAAGGTTAATTACAATGCCCTCACCGAGAGCTCGGTGAGGGTGATGATGTGGACTTCGGTGCTCGGTGGAAGCATTGGAGGTGCGTTGCGGTGCCTCGGTGAACTACTTAAGGAGCCAAGCTCGGTTCCCGTCCCCCGCACCAAACATCTCGGTGGAATGAGTTTTGTGGGCCCCTCTCCCCAAATCTCTCTCTCACAATCATTTTGTCTTCTTTTTTAATTAATTTGAATGAATTAAAAAAATAATAAAAGAAAAGTGAGGGGAGTGAAATGTGAAAGGTGAGTATTGAGAGTGAAATAAGTGAAAGGCGAGGGGAGTGATAGGTGATGATGTGGCGCTGAGTTGGCAAAAAAGTAAAGTGATAGGTGATAGGTGAAAGGTTGGTATTGTAAATAACCTAATAATAACCTGCAACAGAAATGTATTAAATAAATTAGTTTGTACACATTAGAATAATATCTCATGTACGAATCAATTGATGTTAGATCCACTAAACTTACCGAGAAAACACAGATTTAGAATGCAGTATTCCGAGTCCGTGAGGATATCTACGGGACCACGGACCACCATTAACGACATCTGCATTTAGAAACTTCTATTTAGTTGACATTTACAAAGAGAAGAAACCACACCCTCAATTACTCTACCTTAAACCCTAAATGGTTATTAAATTACTCTGTGAAACATAAGCAGAGGAAGAAGCAAGAAAAACTGAAAAGGTGAACCAAATACAAAGTCACTTACGTAGATCAGCAACACAACATCAAAATCGGAGGAGGCAAGACACATATCTTCAACAGTCTTCAACAGTAAAGAGGACGGTGAAGGTTGACCTAATGTTGACTGAGGATGCGCCGGAGACATCTGCCTTGAGTGGAGGAATGCTAGATCTATGGCTAGTGCGACATCTCATGTTTGGTGTCGCCGGTGGAGGTAGATTTGTTGATAGGACGATGGAGTGGATGGCTTTTTGAAAGGACGATGGAGTGGATGGCGGTGCAGTGAGAGAGAGAGAGAGAGAGAAAGTAGGTATGGAATGGTAAGAGTGAATGACCTACTTTTCATTTTCTTGTGCGCATATCAGGTTGTATCGGCGGCATTATTAAGGGTACCAAATACATAGCATGTTGTAAAACTTAAACCATGTGTGCAATACATGATTGTACATTAGGTTTTAGAGTTTGTACCATGGGTTGTGTTTTGTATATATAGGGTAATACATCATTACTGAAATGAGAAGGCAAGAATGTCGACCCGTGCTTCGCCGCGGAGTCGAACCGATTTAGAAAGTCGGTTAGCGAAATCTTGAGATATGGGTCGTGCTAAGTTCAAAAAAATTAGTTATCAAGGCCATATTATGCATCCAAAATACTCCTTTGCACCATTTTATATACTATAAACCAAAGAAAAATCTATATAACTAATTTCTAATTTCTTAGTTCAAATGAAGGACATTTAATAATTATAATCAACTCTAAACATGAACATGAAAGTTTTAATAACTCAATATTGAAAGTTTCTAATTTCTACAATCTGCACCTGTGAAAAAAAATAAAAAAAGATTAGAACAAAGAACATACATCAAAGAAGTTTTTTATTCCCCTCTAATTACAAACATGACATTGTGTCCAAACTGTGAAATAGTATATTACTAAATAGTATATTACTAAATAGTATATTATAAAATTGTGGATAACTGCAAGAACACAAATTGAAGCCGAGCATTTGAAAGTGGATAATCCTCAACCTTTAATAAACTGGTAAAGTATAGAAAACAAACAAATTAAATATCGCATAGCACATAAACCTTAGTACACATACCACTTCCTATGCAAAGATCCTAAGAAATAGACCTTCGTTTGAGAAGTGACTTCAATACATAGCATACTTACCTAAAATAGTAACCATTAAAAGGTATTTGATCTGAACCCATGAATCCTAAATCATTAATGCATAACCATATTAACCATTAAAAGTAATATATTGATGACGGTTAAAAGCCCGCAAGAATTATGTGAAACTTATTTCAAACCAGTGTAAAACAAAGAATGGTCCCTGAAGTTAATCAATGAAACTCTTTGAACCACTCAAGTTGTAGGAGGTTTGGTAAGCTGTAAAGAACAATCAACATTAAAAATAAACTAAAATCAACCATCAAACTTATATGGGATTCCAATCAACTTTGAACCAACTTTCGAAATCAAAATTGCCAATCACTTCATCTTACCTTCATCACAGCCTCATATAAAACCATCAAAACACCATCAAGTAAATAGGATCCCAACCAACTATGAACCAACAAATAATCACAACATAGGCTCAGAAAGATTTCATCACATCCTGATATAAACCATCAAGAACATCTAAACACCATCAAGTAAATAAGATTCCAATAACTTTGAACCAAGAAATAATCACAACATAGGCTCAGAAAGATTCCATCACAGCCTGATATAAACCATCAAGAACATCTATACACCATCAAGTAAATTAGATTTTAATCAACTTTGAACCAACAAATAATCAGCAAGGCTAAAGGTTTCATCAAGTATTTCGTTCGCAGCTACATAGGCTTAGAAAAGTTTCATCATCACCTCATAGAAACCATCATAACATCCAACATGAAGAACATACTCAGATCCGAAGATCATCACAGGCAATTCTGAACATCAACTTTTGAACAACAGTAGGGTGCAGCTAAAAACCACCATAACAATCCCAAAAAAAAATTCTAATTTTTAAGCCCAGACCCAGCAAAATTTTTGTCTCATTACCCAAGAAAATACACCAAGACAGTCGCCTCAACACCGAGCGTCGTATCTCAAAGTCACCGGAGCAACAAAAACAGAAAACAAAAAACCCACCTGAATTCCGATATGAGATTCGGGTTACCAAGGCAGTCGCCTCAACAACCACCGCTGCTGCTCAACGTTACTAGATCAAAGACAACGGAAAACAAAAAACTTAGATGCATGAGGACCAGAGAGCACATCGAGTACATAACAGTAACCCAACAAAAAAAACAAACAAAACATAAGAACAATCTCTGCAATATAATGAAACGACGGCGTCACTGGTAGTCATAATTGGCAGCGTTACAAAATCGACGTCGGAACAACAGACCGCCGTATCAATGTCCAAATCTACGTGTAACACCCATGTTCATTTTGTTGTCAAACACATCCATTTAAGACGTTAAAAATTGGTCCCAGAAAATTTCATTTCAAAACATATGCATTATTAATCAAGAAAAGCCACTATTGTGGTTAAGCTTTACAAAATGACATCCAAGTTTGACATCCATAACTAAAACCATGTTTACATGTTATATCATCCAAAAGTCTAATTCGATTATCGGTTCTTCGCGGGGATCGGTTCGTGTTGCCTTGATGAGCGTCTTTCATGCTTTCGCCTTACCTGCACATACTCACTTTAAATAGTGAGTCTCTAGTTCATATATGAACATAGTAATCATAATTTATGAGTAATAGTAAGTAAATTCGGATAATAGTTCCAGGCGTATCGCCTGGAAAGCTTTCCACTTCCAAGCGATACGCTTGGACTTCCTGGCGTATCACCTATGGCTCAATGAGCTCCAAGCGATACGCCTTGAGCCCGATTTCCAGAGACTGAGCTAATTCGACCAGTTTTTATACTTAGCCATTTTTCCAGCCCCTTTCCCCTATTTTGGCAGTTTTGCACTTTAAGTGCTAGAACTCATTGTTGACCACTAAATCAACTCCCAAACATAAATTCAAGCATAATACACACCCATTTACGTACCTTATCCATGTTTTCGTTAAATTGACCAATCCCGGGTTCACCCAACCCGTTGACCCGTTAGGGGGTTTCATTATAATTCCACACTCTCTTTGATGCAGAAAATGACTCTTACAAGCATTATATTGCAAGTAAACTAATCTCAATAGTATTACTATGCGTACATACAACTAGTACTATGATTCCCTACCTATCGGGTTGCACTATACTCTTACGAATAAGTTTAAGACTCAATACATATAAATCATTCCATTTGTCATTTGTTTACTAGATCGTAAGGGAAGTACCTCACATTCCATTTAATCATTTATTTGACCCGTTAGGACGGGTCCTTGCCTTTGGTTTACCCCAATGCCTCACTTGACCACATGTAAGCCTTGGAATCCATGGTTATCCAACCATTTGTGATTCCTCTCTCATTGTTACTTGGCATAGACTTCATAGAGCCTATCTCTGCCTTTTAACTTTCATCTATTCTAGGATTCACCCGAATCCCTTTTGTAGCCAAGTTTATCATTGGGGAACTTCAAGGCTTGGGCTTCACGGTTCCTAGAACCGTTCGTCACACCTTTATACAATTCATTGTTTACTCTAATTAAAACTCAACATGCATTTACTAGCTATTTCATGTAACATATAATTGTTACCTTTTGAGCTTGATGTTCCACTGCTTCCTCCAACACCGGAGCTATTCACTTGGTCACCTTGATTTCCTAATGGGTCACCAACCCGTTAGGTTCATAATCATAGTGGCGTTACTACATTTCCAATAACATAATTTCTATGCTACCATATACATTTACAAGTTCATGTAGGTATCAATTCAAGCACTTTCATCAAGTTTGCACCTAGCTTCATGTTTTTCATAATAATGCTCTAGCAAATCAAAACATTCATCATCAAGTATTGGCATGGATCATATTCCATCAAAGAGGAGTCATTTAGTGAACATAACATTCTCTAAGACCATTCAAGCTTCAATTCTAACAACTTGTTCGTTTTATAACCAATTAGTTTCTTTTAGGCCTTTTATCAAACACCTTATGTGCATACTTATATACACACATGAAACCCAATCCCATGACCTCCCAATTAACCAATTAGCCTAGGTTTGGTGAAATCCATCACCAACCCATCATCAATAACTCATTTAGCACAAATTTCATTCATGAATTCAAGAAATGCAAGCAATCACACAAGTGTTATAAATGGTTACTTCCATGGAGGTTCAAGAACAAGTATTTGGTGATTACTTCACCAAATGTAGATCAAATTGGAAATTCATGCAACATACAAGTTCTCTAACATCATAGCATTCATGAATCAACATCAATTTCGCAGATTTGAGGTCCAATTTCGCGACCTACACATGCAAGGTTCATGGGGTTTTACTTACTTGACACAATGATGGTGATGAAGGGTGTTTAACTACTTCAAATCTAGGTTTGCATGCCAAAATCGCAGCTTGGAAGCCCTTGGATTGCAGATAGTTGAAGGAACAAGCAAGAAGAAGGAGGAGAGGGTGAGGCTGGTCTCCAGGTCGTGATTCACGACCTGCCTCCCCTTTCTTCCTTTTTTGTTTAATTCTAATTTAGCCTATTTGCACATCTGGCCCCTCATTTTTAGTTAGTTGCTTTTATCTAGCCAAAACTTGAGTTTACCCATTAAACCCCATAATAAACTAAGCCTATAACTTTTGCTAACCCAAGGGGTTATTTTAACTACTAATGATTTTTACGTAATTAGACGATGACGGGAAATTTTAAGTTATTAAAAATTTGGGATGTTACAACTCCACCCCCCTTAAAGGGGTTTCGTCCCCGAAACAATTTACATACCGAATAAATGAGGGTAGTAGCGTTGCATTTCATCCTCAGCCTCCCACGTCAAGTCGGAGCCTTTTCTATGCTCCCATTGAACCAACACTTGGTTCAGTTCTTTGTTTCGGAGCTTCCTCACCTTGCGATCAAGAATCGCAATAGGCCTTTCAACATAGTTGAGCTTTTTATCCACAACCAAGTCATCAAGAGGCACGTAAGCACTTTCATCCGCCAAGCACTTCCGTAGGTTAGCCACATGGAATGTGCTGTGGATTCCACTCAATTCTTCCGGTAGTTCCAATTGGTAAGCATTATCGCCCACCCGAGCCAAAATTTTGAAAGGTCCGATAAACCTAGGACTTAGTTTACCCCGCTTTCGGAAGCGGGTCACACCCTTCCATGGGGACACTTTCAACAAAACCATGTCCCCCTTTTTGAACTCAATAGGCCTTCATCTCTTGTCCGCATAGGACTTTTGTCTATCTTGAGCCGCCTTCAAACGAGCCCTTATCATATCAAGCCTTTCAACGGCAACCTTGACCACCTTTTTGTGTGCGAGCTCGCGTTGGCCTACCTCACCCCAAAATACTGGTGTTCTACACCTCTTACCATAAAGCATCTCGTACGGGGGCATCCCGATGCTTGAATGATAGCTATTATTATAAGAAAATTCAACGAGAGGGAGGTAATGGTCCCAACTCCCACCAAAGTCAATAGCACACGCTCGCAGCATGTCTTCAAGTGTTTGGATGGTTCTTTCACTTTGCCCATCCGTTTTTGGGTGATATGCGGTGCTAAGTAGGAGTTTCGTACCCATCCATTCTCGAAATTCTCTCCAAAATTGAGAGGTGAACCGGGTATCCCGGTCGGACACAATGGAAACGGGTACTCCATGGCGCGCTACAATTTCGTTTATGTACACATCCGCCATTCTCTCGGAGGAGTAAGTCTCCTTGATTGGTATAAAATGAGCACTTTTGGTCAATCTATCAACTACCACCCATATCGCATCATAGCCCTTGGGTGTTTTTGGCAACTTAGTTAATAGATCCATAGTTATGTGCTCCCATGAAAATGCGTGAGCATCGGATCGTCTACTCGATCTAGCTAATCGGACATCGAAACGTAATTAACCGATTGTTTTATTGATCAAACAAGAACAATTACAATCAGTAAACACTCAGAATCAGACTCAGAGAAACACACTCAGAAACACACACTTAATAGATCTCACACGTTCAGAACTACCAAACACAAAGACCAAACAACTATATATATACGACTGGCCGAACTCCCTCCGAACCCCAGGTTCGGCCGGTCCGAACTTCAGGTTCGGACCTAGTTCGGCCAACCCTAAATTGGCTTGAACTTGGTCTTCATTTGATACTTCACACGACGCACATTTCATGTATCAACAAACTCCCCCTCGTCGTGTGCAGTATCCTCCTCTAATTTCTTTAACATCATCAACATTGTATCTTCAATCAAGCTCCCCCTCAAATTAAGATCTCGTTCGTCCAATGAGATGAATCTTCGAACAAACTCTTCCTCAACTCGATCGTAGCTCAATCTTGAATACTTGATGACATTCTATTTAACTCTGGTTTTTATCAACAAACTTCAGAAGACTTGAAATTGTGATCACTTGTACTACAGCATCCTGCATCAAACTTAAATAATCTTGGCGCAAAACGTCTCTTTGAGACTCCAAGATATGATTTTGAAAATGGATTTTAAATCACGTGTTGATCAGATCGAAAATAAAGCAGAAACAAAATCTTTTTGGCTTTTTGAAAGTTTATATTAAAACACACCAAAAATCTTTTTGTACTTTTCTCGATATGAAATGAAATCGTAATACAGAATCAGACACTATTTTTGGTATGAGAAAGATCACTATATGGGATCATATTGGTCATAACGCACTGAACTACACTTCAATTTCAATTAATTGAAACACATAAGTCATGTCGATTGCCGATATAATTTGTCCATCTTAAGCTCAAACAGAATCATACTCATAACATCTGGATATGTTAAGGTATTGATTAGATTTGCATTGACCAGTGTACCCCACACTATCAGACATATTCAGACATTTCCTGTTTTTCTTTCTTTTCCTTTTGTGTGATAGCATTTGTGAAATTTCACAACTCATAACAATTTTCATGATACAGTCAACTGTGTTCCATGCAAAAAGAAATAAGAACGTTAAATCGTCTACCTTAAGGTCGATCTTTCGATACGCAGATAAGGCCTCGGATTTAACAAAAAAAGAAAAATAAAACAAGTTGAAGTTGTATAACTCAACAACAATCAGGTCGGTACTCCCGTACACGCAGAGAAAGTCCGATGAGTTATACGAAACACCAAAGAAAATAAAGCAGAACGTCAAACGAACAACAATCAGGTCGGTCTTTCGACACGCAGAGAAAGTCCGATCGTTTGACAAAATAAAGAAAATCAAACAAGTTTAAATCTTTGCAAAATGAACGCATGTGTACACAGTGACTTCTCATTACTCTTTTCACACTTATTTTTCTTTTTGTGTCATGAAATACGCATCAAGATGTTATCCACATGATCAAGCATTAGTATTTAGTGTATATCACATCTGAATACTTTCTGATTTGTCGAGCCTACCAAGCACATCAAACAATGATCTTATGGCCCTTTCATCTATTCTATCCATGAGTCAGATACGCATGCCAATGTACCATCATTTCCCAATGATCAATTTCTCACAATTTTTATATTGTGCATGTATTCTCCTTCCTTCCTTATATATATTGCATGTATTCACCTTCTCCCCATACCATGCATTTTCTCAATTACTCCCCCTTACTTACAATTCTCCCCCTTAAAATGAAAACTCTATTTTTGAATTTTCATTTTACACAAAAACAAGACTCTATTTTTGGCATTTAGGAGAAAAACTTGTAAACAAACAAAATTGATCAATCAACACGGATAAGTATCAGATTTTAGAATTCAGAAAATATGCATATGAGAAAAATTTGTCATTAAATTTAAATTAAGCAGAATACTCCTCCATCAACAACTTTGCAATCGTCGATAGGTCTTCTAGAAGTATCTGCATACTGGTCAAACTGATTAGATCACAAATGACCCGAAGCGAATCGCTTCTGGTCGACCAGTATCCTGATTTTGCTTTGAAACCACTTTAGGTTTCCATTCTTGGTGTTTTGATAATTCAGTTTTTGACGAAGCAGTCACAGGTGACTGTGATGATGAACCTACATTTTGGTCCTTTGAAAACTTTGGAACAAAACGTTTTTGTTTTTGAAAAAATGTAGACTCAACTTCATCAAAAACTCTGCCTTGTTCATCGAAAAACTTAGTATTGGCAGATTTACCAAAAACTGGTTTCTTGTGAAACCTTGACTTCGATTCAGCAGAAAGTGGACAATCTTTTGCCATGTGCCCTCTTTGACGGCAAACATAACATAAATGTGTGGATTTGTCCCACTTTTGATGTACCTGTGACGAGCACACATGAATATCTCTAACATGATCAGAAAGAGAATCATATACCTGATGATGATGATCATGCACCCATTTAGAAGTTGGGCTACGAGATTGAGAACTTGCAGATGAAATATCAGCTTTCACAAAAACTTCTGAAATCTTCCGAGCATCAACGCAATGAAGAGGAAAATCTTTGTCAGAAAACAATTGATCTGAACCCTTGAGTTTATAAAACCGCTCGGATTGAACCTTGTCTGCTTTAAAGACATTCTTCTTTACTTGCTTCATTTTAAGTTTCTTCAAACTCTGTGCTTCAGATGCTGGAACCTTCTCATCTCGAACCTTCTTTTCATGAAATCCCAAACCAACTTGTTTACCAGATATCTTCTCCTCAGAATTTGAACTCTGATGTCCATTTTTAGCCAATCTTGTGAATTCAGCTTTCATATCAGTGATTTTCTTCTGATCATAGAAAATAGTCTCATCAATTTCAGGTGGAAACTGAATCTTGTCACTGGATGTAGCCGATTTCTCATTATCAGCAGAGAACGAACCCGAAACAAACTTCGGTGCTGGAGGAATTTCAGATTTCAAAACCTTTTTCTTGTTCTTCTTGTTTTTCTTCTTCTGCACAACTTTTGCTTCTTCAGAATTAGCAGATGAAGTCTTTGAATAGGCAACATCCTCAACATGTTCCTTCACTTCTTTGAAAGCTTCCTTAATATGAGCAGGAGGTGATGCAGTTTTATCAAACATTCTTTCAAAATTTGCATCATTTGCTAAGAAGCTTGTGAAAACTTGAGAATTTGAAACATTGTTGAGAAGTCTTTTAGCATCAAGAACTTGAATTTTGAGATCAGAAATTTGCTGTTGAGCTTCTGCAAATTCCTTTTCTTTAGCAATCAAACGCTTGGCAACTTTGTGAGTTTCAAATTTTTGTAAGCGAAGATTATCAAGTCCTTCATGTAACTCCTTCTTCAGTTTATCTTCATTTCTCTTTTGAATTTCCAAATTTGCAGTTTGCACCTTATTAACCCTAACCAACTCTCGCTTCTCATCCAATAACTTTTCTATATCAACTTGATATGCTTTAATCTTAGTATCAGATTCTTCAACACTTTTGGTAAGTAAATCAAGCTTGATCTTGGATTTGTCAAACAAATTCTGGAAATCATTCGCGGCATCTTCTGCCTCTTCCTTCCATTTCTTTACTTCTTGCATCAATTCATCCTTTTCTTCACAAATCTCAGCTTTTGAAGTTTCAACACTTTTCTTATCTTGCTTCAAAACATCTATAACTTCATTCAACATTTTGATTTCAGTAGCCAAACCCTCATTATTCAAAACCAACTTTGTTTCATGTTCTTTAGCAATTTTCAATTCAGAATTAATCACATCAAATGCTTCAGACAATTGTTGAACCTTCTTCATCAACAAAGCATTTTCCTTCATCAGACTTTCCAAGTTTTCAGCAGATTCATAAGAACTTGGAATTGAACTAGTATCAGAACTAGTATCCGAACAATAATCTTCTTGTAAATCATGAGTAACTATTAAGGCTGATGAATCATATCCAAATTGTTTACCCCAATCAATAGCACCATCTTTCTGAACAGTCAAAGCTGTTGTCTTGCCTGTGTTACTTGTAGATGGTTGAGTAAAACCAGGTTTGGATGATTGTGAAGTAGCAGATTTCTGTTGACATTCTTTGGCAAAATGTCCAAGTTGTTGACAGTTATAACACTTTAACTTTGACTTATCGAAACCCAACTTGTCACCAGAAATACGTCTTCCATGTTTCTTGAAAAACCTCTTTGACCGTTGACATAACATAGCATATTGCCACGAAACATCTAATTCAGTCAATTGATCATCATCAAGTTCATCAAGATCCTCACTAGTTAACTTTGCATCAGCAACATTTTTGAGAATCAAACCAAAAGATGATGAAATTAATGCAGATATCATTTTGGCACAATCCTCCGTTGATTCAGCCGAAAAAGCACTTTGAATTGAAATATTCGGAATTGTGAAATGGCAACCTCTTGAAGAATTATTATCAGAATTTCCTGAAGCTCCAGCTAGAAAAGCTACACTTGGTGCAGAATTCAAATTTGGTTTAGCTTTAGCATTCATGCTTGCTGAATTTTCACCATGATACAACTCAGGATGTTGCAAGGTAGCAGTTGATTTCTTTGAATTTAACATTTCCATTTCACGAGCATGAAGCTTTCCAGTAAGCTCATGAAATGTCAACGTTGAGTATTCTTTATCATGAGTGATAAGCAAAACATAATTTTCCCATTTGTCTGGTAATGCTTCCATAATCTTTTCCTTTAACTCTTCATCAGTTTTCTCAATTCCCACAATCTTCAATTCACTAATCAGATGAGATAACCTTGAGACAAGAGCTGTTATATTTTCATTCTCATAATGCTGGAAATTATCAAATTCTTTACTCAAAACCTTCTTTCGACTTTTCTTATACTGATCATTTCCTTCACACCTTGCTGATAAAGCATCCCATAACTGCTTTGACTTCTTACACGTGCTAAATTGATGTAACAGTTCAGTAGGTAAAGCCATGGTAAGATAACCATAAGCTTTTTGTTCAAGTTCATAACTTTTTCTTTCAGCAGCATCAAAATCTTCAATTTCCTTAGACTCTCCATCTTCTTTTGGTTTTTCATACAATTTTCTAATTGGAATCCATAAATCAATATTATTTGTGCTGATATACGCTGAAAATCGTTTCTTCCAATTCTGATAATCTTCTAATTTCAACAATTTGGGAACTTTCTGACTTGTTCCGATTTCATTGTCATAATTCATCATGGTCTGCATAGCACTTTGCATTGAGGCAAAAGCTTGAAATTCCGACATCGTTGAAAATTTGAAAAATAATTCTGATCTGACCGAACTTGTCCGAACCTACTGTACCCTCCGAACTACCTCCGAACTAGTCCGAACTTCACCGAACACCTCCGATCTCTCACCGAACCTCAAACTAACTCCGAACTTCAATAAAACTCCGAACCACGACTGATTTACCACCGAACTCTCGCCGAACACTTCCGAACTCTCACCGAACTCCTCCGAGTCACCTCCGAACCTCAAGTTCGGAGCGGTTACTCCGAGCTTGCCCAGTAACCTCCGAACCTCGAAGTCATTTTTCGAAAACTCGTGAAAACAGACTGATTTTGACGAAACTCGATATGGTGGATCAGAAAATTCGATAGAAAACGGTTTAGGAACAATTTTTGCACAAAACACACGTCAGAGATGATCGAAAACACGTAACGAAACTCGAGAAAACTTCAAAAACGTTCAATAATCCGAAAATAGCAACCACAGATCAATAGAGTGAACCAGAAAGCTCTGATACCACTTGAAAATGCGTGAGCATCGGATCGTCTACTCGATCTAGCTAATCGGACATCGAAACGTAATTAACCGATTGTTTTATTGATCAAACAAGAACAATTACAATCAGTAAACACTCAGAATCAGACTCAGAGAAACACACTCAGAAACACACACTTAATAGATCTCACACGTTCAGAACTACCAAACACAAAGACCAAACAACTATATATATACGACTGGCCGAACTCCCTCCGAACCCCAGGTTCGGTCGGTCCGAACTTCAGGTTCGGACCTAGTTCGGCCAACCCTAAATTGGCTTGAACTTGGTCTTCATTTGATACTTCACACGACGCACATTTCATGTATCAACATCCCACTTCCATACCGGAATTTCTAGTGGTTGGAGCTTACCATACGGCTTTTAGTGCTCCGCCTTGACTTGCGCGCAGGTTAAGCACTTTTCCACATACTTGACGATGTCCCGTTTCATACCGGGCCACCAATAATGGCTTTTCAAATCGTTGTACATCTTTGTCGCCCCCGGATGAATCGAGTATCGCGACTTGTGGGCTTCATCTAGTAACATTTTCTTCACTTCGCAAGTGTTAGGAACCCAAATTCTCCCGAATCGGGTTCTAAGCCCACTTTCTTCTTCCACCAAGCTTTTCACTTGGCCCACGACTCGCTCTTTCTTTTGGCTTTCAGTTTTTATAGCCTCCACTTGGGCTTCCTTGACTTTTGTGATCAAATCGGATGTCACCACCAACTTCATCGAACGCACCTTTATAGGGGCGTAATCCCCTTTTCGACTAAGGGCATCCGTTACCACATTGGCCTTACCCGGGTGGTAGTGGATTTCACAATCATAATCTTTGATGGTTTCAAGCCACCTTCTTTGCCTCATATTCAACTCTTTTTTATCAAAGAAATACTTGAGGCTTTTATGGTCGGTGAAAATAGTGCTTTTCACCCCATAAAGATAGTGTCGCCATATTTTTAAAGCAAACACCACCGCCGCCAACTCCAAATCATGTGTTGGGTAATTTTGCTCGGTCACTTTCAGTTGCCTTGAACCATAGGCAATCACCTTGCCTCGTTGCATTAAAACACAACCAAGGCCCAACTTTGACGCATCGGAGTAAACTACCATATCATCCGTCCCCTCGGGGAGGGTTAGTACCGGTGCTTGCGTCAATTTTTGTTTAAGGCTTTGACAAGCCTCCTCTTGCTCGGCACCCCATACAAACTTGGTGTCTTTTCGTGTTAATTTTTTCATGGGAAGGGCTATCTTCGAGAAGTCTTGAATAAATCTCCGATAGTAGCCCGCTAACCCTAAGAAACTCCGCACCTCCGTCGGATTCTTTGGGGGTTCCCATTTGATGACGGCTTCGATTTTTGCCGGGTCAACCATAACCCCGTCGGCACCAATGACATGGCCTAGGAATTGCACCTCCTTTAACCAGAAGGCACACTTGGAGAATTTTGCATATAGCTTTTCCTCCCTTAGTCTTTCTAGTACCTCCCGCAAATGTTTAGCGTGCTCAGCTTCGTCTCGGGAGTACACTAGAATATCATCGATGAACACAATCACCGACTTATCAAGCATCGGCTTGCACACCCGGTTCATGAGATCCATGAAGGCCGCGGGCGCATTAGTGAGTCCAAAAGACATCACCAAAAATTCATAATGTCCGTATCTCGTTCTAAAGGCTGTTTTGGGAACATCTTCCTCTTTCACCTTCAGTTGATGGTACCCTGATCGTAGGTCTATCTTCGAGAACCATTTTGCCCCTTGGAGTTGATCAAACAAGTCATCGATTCTGGGCAATGGGTACTTATTCTTCACCGTGAGTTTGTTTAACTCCCGGTAGTCTATGCACATCCGCATGCTACCATCCTTCTTTTTAACGAACAACACCGGTGCCCCCCATGGAGAAACACTCGGACGTATGAACCCTTTATCCAACAAATCCTGGATTTGGGTCTTCAATTCTTGTAGTCCCGCCGGTGCCAACCTATACGGAGCTTTAGCCACCGGCTTAGCATTTGGCACTAAGTCAATTTTAAACTCCACCTCTCGATCGAGCGGTAACCCCGGTAAATCATCCGGAAACACATCTTTATATTCTTGCACCACGGATAAGTCATCTATCGCGGGACTTTGAATTCTAGTGTCCGCCACCATAGCCAAGTAGGCTTGGCACCCGCGTGACATGAGCTTTTTAGCTTTCATCATCGAGCATAAAAGTGGGATATTCTGCTTTTCGCCATGAATGGTGACTTTGCTCCCCATTGGCGAAGATATCTCTATCGCCTTTCGGTCACATATGACCTTCCCGTGGTTACGGGATAGCCAATCCATTCCCACCACCACCTTGAATTCTCTCATCGCCATCGGAATGAGATCTATCGAGTATTCCTCGTTATCAATGGAGATTTTGCATCCCCGACATACATCAAAAACAAGAATACTTTTGTCATTAGCTATTTCTACCTCTAAGGGTACAAACAATTTTTCAATCATAAACGAGGGATGCTTAATGAAATCATATGAAACAAATGATCTATTAGCTCCCGTATCAAATAATACGTGGGCAGGTATCGAATTTACAAGAAATGTACCTGCCACCACATTGGGGTCTGATTTGGCTTCTTCGGCCGTAAGTTGGAATGCCCGAGCTGTAGCTTTCGGCGCTTCCACTCTTGCCCCACTTTTTGCCCCCTCCTTCTTGAGTTTTGGGCACTCAAACTTTCTATGCCCCGTCTGATAGCAATTGAAACACCATGGTTCCTCAGACGGGCAATTTGAAATGACGTGACCTTTTCTGCCACACTTTAAGCAGGGGCGGTCTTTGAAGATGCACTCTCCCGGGTGCATTTTCCCACAAATTTTACACTTCGACCCGGTTCCTCTTGTGTCCTTCTTTTTGGACGAGTCACCCACTCTTTGTTTCTTGGAGGGGCTTGAGTTTCCCCCATTAGGCCTTCTTGCTTCTTGGGCCTCTTCTCTGTTTACATCCATTTCTCGCGCCCGTGCGGCGTTAATCATTTGTTCCACCGTGGTGAAACGGTCTAGAGGCAAGAAATTCTTTATTTTCGCCTTCAACATGTTCCGGTAAAAGAACATTCGTGCCCCTTCAGTGGGTAGCACATCTGAGCAGAATTTTACCCTGTCAAGGTAAATACCGGTGATCTCATCAACCATTTGGGTATCCCCTTGCTCCAACTTGAGGAACCCCTGTTTCAACTCGTTGACCGCAGAGGGTGGGCAGTGGTGCTCCAGAAATAATTCTTTAAATTCCGCCCAAGTTAGGGCGTCTGCCACTGCCTGCCCTTTTTCTAGGACTTTTGCGTCCCACCAATCTTTTGCCCGATCTACTAGTAGACCCGTAGCAAAAATCACCTGATCTGCAGCCTCACAATGGCTTCTTTTGATCACCCCTTCCACGTTGGTCACCCATCGGTGACTCGCTATTGGGTCAGGATCTCCTGCGTATTGCGGGGGTTTACACGCCATAAAGTCTTTGAAGGAGCTCCCCTTCTTCTTGGGCGCAGTTGCCTCCCCTTTATTTAGGAGGGCATTCTTTAAATCCTCGAACTTTTCGTCCAAGGTATGTAATAGATCCTCCTGGATCTTTTGTACATACTCGGGAATAGCTGCCTGAATGGCATTTCCCACTTCTTCAGAGATCTGGGCCTTCAAAGCCCGCTGTCTCTGCTCTTCTGCAAGATCAACGCCATCAAGGTCCACCATTGATCTACAGAATAAAAATTTCCATTAGCTTATAGCTTTTATTCACCCTTACCGCAGCAAGGTTTTATTTATCATATTGGTCATAGCCAATATTCCCCCAGGTTTATACGAGGTTTTTAGCCGCAGCCTTACCCCGCCTCTACCTGGGACACTTCCCGCACATATAACATATTGGTCATAGCCAATATTCCCCCAGGTTTATACGAGGTTTTTAGCCGCAGCCTTACCCCGCCTCTACCTGGGACACTTCACTCACGCATTCCTTGGTTCAGGTATGATTATACCTCCCCATGCGTTTCCCGAGTGATAGCAACATACTCTGCCTTATAGGCATAAAGGAACATTCATTCAGTTTCATTATAGTTTCAATCATTAGTTAAAGGTTATGTACCTTGCCCGGACGCTTCATCAAGCTCGAACCGATCACCTTTCCCCGAACCCTAAAGCTCAAAGTTTGAGTCCAAGTACCTCATGAGTGCTTGATTCCCTCAAACCATGGCTCTGATACCAAATTGTAACACCCATGTTCAATTTGTTGTCAAACACATCCATTTAAGACGTTAAAAATTGGTCCCAGAAAATTTCATTTCAAAACATGTGCATTATTAATCAAGAAAAGCCACTATTGTGGTTAAGCTTTACAAAATGACATCCAAGTTTGACATCCATAACTAAAACCATGTTTACATGTTATATCATCCAAAAGTCTAATTCGATTATCGGTTCTTCGCGGGGATCGGTTCGTGTTGCCTTGATGAGCGTATTTCATGCTTTCGCCTTACCTGCACATACTCACTTTAAATAGTGAGTCTCTAGTGCATATATGAACATAGTAATCATAATTTATGAGTAATAGTAAGTAAATTCGGATAATAGTTCCAGGCGTATCGCCTGGAAAGCTTTCCACTTCCAAGCGATACGCTTGGACTTCCTGGCGTATCGCCTATGGCTCAATGAGCTCCAAGCGATACGCCTTGAGCCCGATTTCCAGAGACTGAGCTAATTCGACCAGTTTTTATACTTAGCCATTTTTCCAGCCCCTTTCCCCTGTTTTGGCAGTTTTGCACTTTAAGTGCTAGAACTCATTGTTGACCACTAAATCAACTCCCAAACATAAATTCAAGCATAATACACACCCATTTACGTACCTTAGCCATGTTTTCGTTAAATTGACCAATCCCGGGTTCACCCAACCCGTTGACCCGTTAGGGGGTTTCATTATAATTCCACACTCTCTTTGATGCAGAAAATGACTCTTACAAGCATTATATTGCAAGTAAACTAATCTCAATAGTATTACTATGCGTACATACAATTAGTACTATGATTCCCTACCTATCGGGTTGCACTATACTCTTACGAATAAGTTTAAGACTCAATACATATAAATCATTCCATTTGTCATTTGTTTACTAGATCGTAAGGGAAGTACCTCACATTCCATTTAATCATTTATTTGACCCGTTAGGACGGGTCCTTGCCTTTGGTTTACCCCAATGCCTCAGTTGACCACATGTAAGCCTTGGAATCCATGGTTATCCAACCATTTGTGATTCCTCTCTCATTGTTACTTGGCATAGACTTTTAGAGCCTATCTCTGCCTTTTAACTTTCATCTATTCTAGGATTCACCCGAATCCCTTTTGTAGCCAAGTTTATCATTGGGGAACTTCAAGGCTTGGGCTTCACGGTTCCTAGAACCGTTCGTCACACCTTTATACAATTCATTGTTTACTCTAATTAAAACTCAACATGCATTTACTAGCTATTTCATGTAACATAAAATTGTTACCTTTTGAGCTTGATGTTCCACTGCTTCCTCCAACACCGGAGCTATTCACTTGGTCACCTTGATTTCCTAATGGGTCACCAACCCGTTAGGTTCATAATCATAGTGGCGTTACTACATTTCCAATAACATAATTTCTATGCTACCATATACATTTACAAGTTCATGTAGGTATCAATTCAAGCACTTTCATCAAGTTTGCACCTAGCTTCATGTTTTTCATAATAATGCTCTAGCAAATCAAAACATTCATCATCAAGTATTGGCATGGATCATATTCCATCAAAGAGGAGTCATTTAGTGAACATAACATTCTCTAAGACCATTCAAGCTTCAATTCTAACAATTTGTTCGTTTTATAACCAATTAGTTTCTTTTAGGCCTTTTATCAAACACCTTATGTGCATACTTATATACACACATGAAACCCAATCCCATGACCTCCCAATTAACCAATTAGCCTAGGTTTGGTGAAATCCATCACCAACCCATCATCAATAACTCATTTAGCACAAATTTCATTCATGAATTCAAGAAATGCAAGCAATCACACAAGTGTTATAAATGGTTACTTCCATGGAGGTTCAAGAACAAGTATTTGGTGATTACTTCACCAAATGTAGATCAAATTGGAAATTCATGCAACATACAAGTTCTCTAACATCATAGCATTCATGAATCAACATCAATTTCGCAGATTTGAGGTCCAATTTCGCGACCTACACATGCAAGGTTCATGGGGTTTTACTTACTTGACACAATGATGGTGATGAAGGGTGTTTAACTACTTCAAATCTAGGTTTGCATGCCAAAATCGCAGCTTGGAAGCCCTTGGATTGCAGATAGTTGAAGGAACAAGCAAGAAGAAGGAGGAGAGGGTGAGGCTGGTCTCCAGGTCGTGATTCACGACCTGCCTCCCCTTTCTTCCTTTTTTTGTTTAATTCTAATTTAGCCTATTTGCACATCTGGCCCCTCATTTTTAGTCAGTTGCTTTTATCTAGCCAAAACTTGAGTTTACCCATTAAACCCCATAATAAACTAAGCCTATAACTTTTGCTAACCCAAGGGGTTATTTTAACTACTAACGATTTTTACGTAATTAGACGATGCCGGGAAATTTTAAGTTATTAAAAATTTGGGATGTTACACTACAGCGCCACACCGGCATCACCAAGGTGCTAAAAAAGGTCGCGACGACATAAACCGATGGACGCCGACAACAAGAGGCAGTTAGCGGTGGCGATACACTACTTACTGGCGCGTGAAAATGACGGCCATCATCTACCTAGCCGTTAAGGCGATGACAGGACAGCGGTGACAAACACAACGGACTAAGACGGCCAAGGCGTAGATCGGAAAGAGCTCAAAAATCTGGTGGTAGCTGTGTATTTTAGAGAGAGAGAGAGAATGTGTAAATGAGAGCAAATGAAGTGGTAGTGTGGTCAAAGAAAGAAGATGTACAGAGGACCCATTCCCCACCTTTCACCTTTTTTCTCTTTCGCATTCTTCACACGCAACACTGACTCACCCTGCTTTTATATATTATTAAATATGAAAATGTAGTGGTACAAAAGGCTAAATATGAAAATGTAGTGGTACAAAAGGCAAGGCAACGAAGGGTTGTACCCAAAAAGTTAACATAGTTGTACCATAAGCAATAGAGATTATTTTTTATGTTTTAAAGATTGTACTATGTAGTTGTCTTATGTATATATAGGGGATTATATCAAGGGCTTATATCCATTAAGATGCATAGCAAATCACAAGCAGATAAAATACAAACTGGCTTAAATATATATTTAGCTAAGATGATTGTGTCTTGTGTTTGAAGTTAAGAATGTTGATTTTTTAATTTTCTTTAAAATAACATATGTTCGTTTGCGTTCGTGAACAAGTTCAATTCCTTAACGAATGAACACGGACACGAATTTTTGTCCCTTATGTGTCCGTGAACATATTTAATGCTTAACAAACGAACATAAACAAGACTTCATTCGGTTCGGTTGGTTTAACAATAACATTATATATATATATATATATATATATATATATATATATGTATATATATATATATATGTATATATATATATATCTCCCTATTCTAAAAAACAGTTACATTTTACATTTGAGGACATGTCATCACCAAATTCATTCTCATCATAATTATCAATGCTCTCACTTATTAAATGCTAATAATTTTAAATAATGAAATATTAAAATCTAAATTTTCTTATTTAAATAATTATCACAACTTATTAATTAATAATAAGATTTTAATTATATCTTATATTAAAATTAAATTTATAACTATAATTTTTCACTCCTTGTAATTACTTGAATTTAAAATATAAAATGTAATTTTCTAACTCTAAAAAAGTAACAATACAACTCACTTCTCTGTTAGAGAAATTTCACTACTAACAAATTATGAAATTTGTTGTTGTAATTTGGTCATTGTTTAAACTTAGATATGACATGAAGATAATATAAAATAATTATCTTATAAAACATAGATGATATAGCATGGAAGTTAAATATTAATGTTATTTGGTAAAGGTTTTTATTTTCTTGAAATATTTTGAATTATGAGTTTCTTTTTCTTTTCTTATGTGTTTTGTCAATTTGCGTACTATTGATAATATAAAATAATTACCTCCTTTGTTGTTTTGTCTATATATCGTACTTAACAATGAAATTTAATTTATTTTCATACAGTTGACCAATTTTACTATTTTTCATGTCACATATTACGTGAATAATATGTTTGATCAAATATGTAT
The DNA here is from genome assembly GCA_039602395.1 of Deinandra increscens subsp. villosa. Lineage (NCBI taxonomy): Eukaryota > Viridiplantae > Streptophyta > Magnoliopsida > Asterales > Asteraceae > Deinandra > Deinandra increscens. The sequence goes on along the minus strand of JBCNJP010000008.1, from coordinate 59,433,166 downwards.
ATGGCATGTTGTTTAGATCTGCACCCAAATCATATAATTTTTTTGACAAACATGTGAATTGTTGGATTTGTTTGCGCTTCCTCGGAGATGAAATTGCAATCAACTGAAGAGTTTAAAGAACGTGTGCACCGATCTGTTTGCGCTCCTCGTAGTGAATGATTATTATTTACAATAACATCTATTAAAGTACTTTTATGTGAATCTTAACGTGAATTATATATTAAATTCTTAATAATTAAACCCGTGTAATACACGGGTTCTATCCTAGTATGTATATATATATATATATATATATATATATATATATACTAGGTTTGTGACCCATGTACTACACGGGTTTACGTGAAACTAATTTAAAATAAACCTAAGATAACAAAATTCAAATGGTATGTTCGTTTCATTAGCCTTTAGAGGTTGATGTTAAGTTGCACTCATGTCTATTGCTTCAATTGTATTGCACGAATTGGACAGTGAGAATGATAAAATTCATAATATATCTTATAACAAAATTACATAAACAAAAAAACCAAACAACTTACGAATTCAATAACATAAGACCATAAGAGGTGTAATAAATACAACTCTCTGTTGGAAAAAATAGGGAAAATATGTATTTTTCCTAACTTTGGACCTAATTATTTATATGTAGATATAATAACTAGATGGATTATTTGATATGGTTGAATAGCCTAAGACAAGGGCTTTCCAACGAGATATTAAACGTCCAAAGTGATTAAGAGGTGAATGAGATATCGATGCTCAAAGTGTGGTCTAGAAAACTATATATTTGAGCTAAAACCATTCGTCCCACATTGAAAGTGGTTCAAAATGAATTGTGGTTTATAAGCCAAGGAACTTGGATAGTTATCAAATTATAATGTCACTTTATACTCCAACATCTATGCGCGGGGGGGGGGGTGCAGAAAAATGAGTAACCCGGTTAAAATCTTGGGCGCGCTCGCGCATCCTGCGGACACGAATGCGACTCGAAAATGGTCGGGTTTGCGCAGACCGGTTTTTGCTCCTCCAGCTAGCTATCTTTGAAAACGATTTGATCTTGGAGAACACTCCATTCCAGTTTATGGAAACGATCTACGCAGTTAATGATGACCTGTCGTTGGGGTCATGCAAAAACCTAACTTTACCTATAGACAGGGTAAGTCGGGTATCGTATCCACGAGGAGCACGTGGTTAGTGTTATAAATTTTATCTGATTATTTATACTAAATTATCTAAGAAACTACGAAGTGTAAAAAATTGATTACTTGGTTTGGTTTAAATTGTGAAAAGACTAAAGCTAGCAAATGCTGAAGAATGTAAATTTGAATTGAAATTAGGTAATTTGTAAACTTATGGAGGAAAGATGATTCTCTCCGGGTTCAGGCTTATGAAATCTAGATTGCATTTGAGTGATTACTAGGAAGTCCTTAAGAGGGATTGTGCGAAGGTTTAATCTTGTGAAAATATGAGGACTAACTTAATTGGTCAGAACGTGCACATCAACAAATCCATTCACAGTTAAAGGCTGTGACGTGTGAATTCTTTACAAGGAGAAAACCAGACTTGAATTACCAACTAAAACAATCCTATAATGTTAAACAATCAAGAAACAATCCATAAATCAACAACTCTACACCCGGAGATAATCACGGGTAGTTTAGCTACTCATGTTCATGATCCAAACAAAATCTATGATCGAAACAAACAATTGAAACATGAAAACCTGGTAATCCGGAAATGTTCTCTGTGCCAAAATCGCCTCCTAAAACCCCAAAAACGGCTGGCATCAAAAGTGTTTTCGAAAACCTAAAAGTATGGCTTAAATACCAAAAAAAAAGGAAAAAATCCGGAATTGCGTCGAGGAGAGCGCACGGTGCGCCCTATAGGGCCCACAGTGCGCTCTGTCTGAAAAATCTGGAGGTTAGCTTGCTGATTGGCGCCCCTGTCTTGCTTGTTTTCACACACTGGAGGGCGCCCTGGGCGCCCTGATGGCCTCAGGGGGCGCCCTGTCTTGAACTTTTTCCAATTGCTTTCAAACTTTGTTCCGAGCTTCAATCCTAACTTCTGAACATTCGTTTAGATCTCATAAATCATCCAAAATGCTTCCTTTATGCATACGGGCTGAAATCAATCACAAACTCAAAGTACCCATATTCTACATGCTAAAACACATAAAATCATGGAATTAATCACATTTAACCGCTCCCAATCAACCTCTCATCACATCCCCACACTTAAAGCTTTTTCGTCCCGAAAAAGAGATGCAATGGAATCACAATTGGTATGCTAGTCTTATCGCAATTCATTTCAAACAGGAACATGACGTTACATTAACTGTGATTGCCAATATGTTTTGTCCAATTTAAACTCAACCGGTCTAATCCCATCCAATGCAATGTGCTTAATAATGTACAAAATTACCAGCATGTTTAATCGTCCCCACACCCGAGCATACACAACAAAACCTACCCAACCTCATAGTTTCTTCAGGATTCACTGACCCCCAACTTGAGAAAACCATGCACCACTTTTATGACACAGTAGAGATTAAGTCCAATTATTTTCCTTCTACGTGATATCCGGGACTTACCTCCCATTATTTTCTCAATCTTTTTTCTTTCTTTTTTTTTTTTTGCTTTTTTTTTCTTTTTTTCTTCTTTCTTTTTTTTTCTTTTTTTCATCTTTTTTTTCACAACTTTTTTTCTTTTCATTTTTTTTTTGAACTACCAATTTTATTAGGTGGTGGTGTCATAAAAGCAGAAGCATGGTGTGTGAGAAAGAAATACTGGGTATAAATACCACTCGCAACCCGTTTTTGCTGGGACTCAGTTTTTTAAACCATACATACTGGGATGGGAAACTAAACGCATATATTTCAATTAAGGTCATTGCACGCACATTGGTGTTCATAAGCTTAGGTCGAGCCTACCAACATATCACAAGTTAGATGCATTTTCTGCCCTAGATATCCAGTTCATGTATAAGCACAACCTACCAATTTTTCTATCATTTTCCACATATGCAACAACTCTTTTTCAGGACTTAATCATTTTCGCACCAATCACACAACCCACTTATTCAAGCAACAAAATGCAAAAATATACACATGACCTAACTAAACTAAACTAACATGCAAACACACAAAAATTAATCATTTTTATATAACTAAATTGAGAAAAGGAACGGGTTCACCTGATTTAGTTGTCGTGGCAAGATCTTCAAGTGTTGTGTCGATCTTCAAAGTCTATCTCATTAATCTGCAAAACTTAAAAAAATATGTGTAGAAGCAAGCTTTTCACGACACTAGCATACAAAAACTTTAAAAATTTTGCATTTTTTTTTCAAAAATTAAACGAGACTTAAAAACCACGAGTTGAAACAAAAACTAGTAAACCCCTTCCCCAACTTAAAGCATTGCATTGTCCCCAATGCAACACTTAAGTTCTAATTCAATTAAAAATAATTAATTTGAAGAAAAAAAAATAAAAAACCTAAACTCACTTTCGTAGGAATCACGGTTGCATTTAGCGTATGCAACAAGCTTTTTAAACCCCTCGGTAGCCCGAGTGGACGAGTGAAGTCTCGTGAGGGTTTCTAGTTAACACACCTACAAAGTTAATGGGTTGCCTCCCGGAAGCGCTAAGTTTAAGGTCCTCAGCCAGCCGTACCTGATTTGAAGCTCAAGGTGGTCTTAGCGCACACTTTCCTACCGAGTTCCCAATGTACGCTCGGTAGCTACCATGCCACATCCAGATTTGCTTGATGATTTGTGGCATGTTCAGTGAATACAATGAGATGTTGTTGCGGGCCATTGCTTGATAAATTGTCCAATGTCTTGTAACCCCACCTTTCTACTTCGCGGACTTGAGTCATCTTCCCCAACTTTATTCTTTAGGATTACCTCGGTCTTTGATTCTTCAGGAAGACTTGTCCTTTGTTCTTCTTCCTCTTCAATACCCCTAACAGTCTGCTTCACCTTCAGCACTTCAGCAATTGAGGGAATCATCGGTGTGGTATTAACCTCCACAACCTCTTCTCCAACTTGAGAATATAAGTCATCAGATAATGGTGTTATAGTCTCTTCTTTATGAATCTTCATCGAGAGCACATCACACTTCAAACTCAAGCATTCAATCTTTTCTTGATCTGAGAGGCCAGATAACGATAACAACTTGTCGATCCTAGATAATGTCGAGTTGAATCGAGCAATCTGTTCATCCTCCTCATATTGATATATCGGCTCATCGTACTGAATATCAAACTGCTCGTGTATCTGATGGGGAAAATGACACTGGTTCCGATAATAACCTTGGGAAGAATTATGTTCTGAGTATCAACGATAGCCCCCCTGGTAACATGGCTACGAGTACCCTTGAGAGTATGATGAATGTGGGTCATGATGTGTGTGATACGATGGGCTCTCATCATCCTCATCTTCAATAATTTTAATATAACTCGGTAATATTGGGCAATGAAAAACATCGTGAAAGTAACTTCCGCAGTTATGGCATTCATCAGGCTCATCCATGCTGAAAATAAACTAACTTGTACAAACAAGCTAGAATACCGGAGGTAAAGACGAACAAAAATAAAAATAGATAACTGAGAAAAAAAATGAACAAGAGGAAAAATATTTTTGATTTTTTATATATTTATAGCAAACAATCACAACTAAAATCAAACAAAGAAAATAACACTAAGCGCACTAGCTCCCCGGCAACGGCGCCAAAATTTGATCGACGTCGAAGGTACCGATCAAAGATAGAAGAATTGTGATCCTAATTACCTTATTAGATAGGGTAAGCAGGGTGTCGAACCACGAAGAGTTTGTGGTTGGTGATGTTGTCCAATTGATTGTACTTCTAACTAGATTAAAAACTACGAAGTGAAAAAGTTGATTCTTTGGTTTGGATTAATTTTGAAAAGACTAAACTTAGCAATTGCTGAAAAATGTAAATTTGAACTGAATTAGGTTTGAAAACTTATGGAGAAAAGATGATCCTCTCCGGGTTCAAGCTTATGAAATCTAGATTGCACTTGATTGATTACTAGGAAGTCCTTAAGGGGGACTGTGCGAAGATTTAATCTTGTGAAAATGTGAGGACTAACTTAATTGGTCAGAACGTGCACATCAACAAATCCATTCACAGTTAAAGGCTGTGACGTGTGAATTCTTTTTTAATGCTGATTGTTAATACGCAATCAGTTATTTCGGAAACGAATTCGTGTTTAATGCTGATTTTTGTCTTGGACAACACCCCATCTCGTGGCTATTTCAACCCGTCCATAGCGGACAGAAAATACGACCGAAAATTCATTCTCCTCTGCTCGACTCACTCTGCAATCTCAGGCAAGTAAAAGCTCCGGCAATACGTTGCTTTAGCCACCGTATCCTGGGAAATAGACCGAAATCTGTTTTAAGGAAATCGTGTTCAACACGAGCTCTGGCTTCGTCTTCTGTTGTTTATTTTTCCAACATTTATTTCATTATTCTGCTTCTACCCCTTTCTGTAGTTTGTAATATTGTTATGATTCAGTAAAAATTGCGTTATTATTATTTCTATTTGCAAATTCGCTGTTATTTTCCAGTACCGTGGCATACAGTCTTAAAACAGATTCAAACAACTTTGTTGTTCGAATTTGTAAAACAGATTTTTAGATTGTTGATACAATCTCTGGTTTCTTGATAAATAAATTTTTGGCAAGCACTCGTAGTTGGTTATATAAATTGGAGAATGTTTTTTTTTTAAATTCACACATTAATGTGGTACAAAACAATTGGATTAAAAAGGGCTTTAATCTCCATGTGTTTTGTCCAGATGTTGGTTTAACATGCGTGCTACAACTGGATATTTTATACCAAATGTATAAATGATTTATAAATGTTATTCTCCAACGTGAGTGCTACAAAGGACGATGGTTTTGAAAACCCGAACTTTATGTAAACTCGTTTTACAAACGTGTCTTGATGTGATGGCGATGACCATTGATAATTTAATGTTTTACATTAATAAAATGGTTTTGGTTAATGTGTTTACAACCCTTATAACGGGTCTTCACAAGAATTAAACAAGGTTGAAATTCTTTGAAACACATTGCTATTCTTGCGAGAAATAGCAATTTATAAAAACAACTTGGTGTTGTTCTCAAATATATTTATTTGGTTAAACTTGGTGTTGTTGCTTTGATCAGATTTGTTCAAAGACATAGAGTTTCAAATGAAACGAGGACATGAAGAGATGAGTACGTGGAGTTCCACTGAAGGAGTACCTCAAGACGAGACTCACGGAAATATCTTAGGGTTCACTCCATCATTTTCTGCAATGACACGAGTGATTGCATGCCGAGGATGGTTCATAATGTCTGGAGCAACTGTTCATGCGTGCTCTAATCGGTATTCCTTTAAGGAGTATCACGCCTTTAAAATTCGCATAATGCTGCTAGATGGCATGAAGCAAAAGGCAATTGGGATCGGTACTGTGGAATTAAAGGTGTCTACAAGATGTTCCCTTACCTTGGAAGATGTTGTTCATGTTCCTAGCCTTAAGAAGAATGCTATATCTGTGAGCAAGTTGAATATCGATGGCTACTCGATATTGTTTGCATCTACAAATTCATGGAGGATGTTTCGTCATCGGAATTCGGTTAAGTTCCATGCTGTTGGAACTGTTGTAGGAGGACTACATCGATTAACACTTTGGAGTGACGTTAAAGAGGTTATCGAGATATCTGATGATGAGAGTGTTGGGGATAGCAACTCTATATATGTTATGTTTTAATTAAATAAGACTTTGTTTCGTTATGAAATATTGGTTTAAATAAGGCTCTTTTATGTTTTAAATTAATGTGTTTATGGTTTGAAATTTTTTTTTGTTGCTTTGATGTTTGAGCATTATAATGCAAAGTTTTATTCGAATTATTTCCAATCCGATAGTGCAAGATGTCAGTTGCACATGTATAACCTTTGAGTTAAAATTAAACATGTAAATTATATATGAAACACCCCACACAATGGTAGATGATATAGTGTATTAAAATACACGAACATGGTATATCTTGTAGTATTGATGTGTTTAACATATACAGGTGCACAAGTGTGAATTGCGACGTATATTGATGTGTTCGGAACGACTCTAAAAATACTATAAAACCTAGACCTAGACACACCTAATTTTACCGAAACTACCTAAACTAAACCGAACCCTAAGGCAAGTGTACCTGTCGGATTGTAGCTAAGCTAAGGCAAGACCGGGAATATCGAACCCTAGAGACACTCTATAGACAAAACTAACCTAGGACCTAAGAAATGGAAATACTGAGTAATTTGGGTTTTGATTTGAGATTTGATTAACTAAAATTACCTAACAACTCAACCAACAAACGAAAGCAGGAAACCTAGAGACAACCTTCAGGAACAAGAAGAGCCACCACCTAGACTCGGAATCCTAATCACTAATGACAACTTCACTCGGTTATGACTAATCTGATGGTGGCTAGTTCACCTTTTAAGTCCTTCCTAGCTACACTTCTAACGCTCGAACAGGAGTTCACCTTTTAAGTCCTTCCTACCTCAATTAGACCTAACCACCTCCGAACCTAATCTCGGGCACCTCAGACCTAACAGGAGCTACCAATAACTACCACGAATGACACGGAATACCAAGCTAGACAAAACCCTAGGACATTTCCTTTTGAGATAATGCAACCCTAGAACTTTAACCAACCCAACTACCCGTTAAACCTGTACCTTTTAAGTCTCCAGTTTAGCAGCACATTACAATCAAGCTATCAATCAATTATCAACGCAATAGTCAAGGAAACCCTAACTACACTCTAGCAATTAACCCTAAGGTCAACTACTTTAGCTAATTTACCTAAACCGAAAGACATTCGCGGGTAAATTAAGCATCAACAATCAACTAATAATCTGCTCATAACACACATATGCATCAAACATGATAATCATTGGAATTTAATAAAAGTGCAACATCAATCAATAAGTCAAAACCGAATAGAAATCGTCAAAAGATCATAGTCATCCTAAGAGTCTAGGTGGCATGACAAGTTTAGCCAATAATCATGTCAAGTACAGAATTCACAATAAAGATTAAAACTTTAAACCCTAACATGATCAAATCTAAGAAACAAAGAAGAATAAATGAACCGGTTAACGATTTAAGATGAAGAATCGATCCACCGTTGAATTCCCCTTAATTCTCAGCCTCCTCTACTCTTGAATTCGCCTCTGGAACCTCTGCAATTCGTCTGGAAGTCGAGAATGACGAAAACAAACCCTAAACTTGATTTTATATCGACCTAGCAATTTTTGCGGTTTTGGACCTCCAAGCGTATCGCCTACAGACCAGAAACTCCCAGGCGATACGCCTGGGTCTTGCTCCGCGACAAAATAGTCGGTCAAACCGACTTAAAGCTTCCGTTGACTCTTTCCTCACGCGCGTAACGCGTCCCACTCATCAGGTTCCAGGCGATACGCCTGGACCTACTTGTTCAGCACTTCTTTATTTTTCTTCTATTCTTCCAACTTTCTCTCGAGGCCTCGGGACTTCATCAAAACTGCAAAACTTACATAAAAATATGAAAAGGAACTAACAACTCAAACTTAACTGAAAACACTAAAACAAAATGGAAAACCGACTCAAACTGACTCAAATATCTAACTAAAAGACCCCGGAAATGAGATGTGTTTGCAACACATCAAACATCCCCACACTGACTCTTTTTTCGTCCTCGAAAAATACTGCAATGGAATCATAACCAGGAAATTGACTTTAAACATTTAACATTCCAAAATTCAACAGCCACCATACAATTCCACCTTCCATAACGTAATCACACCCTAGCTACAATTGCCGATATTTCGATCCGATTAAACCCAACCACCAACCTTTTCTTTCGCCCCCATGTGTTTATGAAATTACCAGATATAAGTTCAGTCGCCTATGGATCCCACTAAAGAAAGCTCTAGTTCATCCTACTACCGAATCATATTCAGTCGAAGCAAAGGGTATAAATGATTTAAAATTTATATATTTTCTTCAACCCCCATTAAACCAGATACTAGGATGTCCAAAGAATAACTATTATTTATATGCAACTTATTGAGCATTTATTCTCTAAACTACCATTTTTCTCTTTTTTTCATTTTCTCATTTTTTTTTTATAATTGGTTACTTTTACCTAAAATTACCAACGGACATCACCAGAGGTATTCTTTCACAAGGTCTTACCCCCGAAATCATACGTGAGTATTTTGCCCACGAGATCCGGAACATCATCAGAGGTACTTACCACGGGATACTATCCTTAGTTCGTACATGAGTATTTTGCTCCTTCACTCTAATTCATTAACCAGATTATTAACAACATGCTCATTAGAAATTCTAAGGACATAGGAGTATCTAGCCTAAAGCGGTCTCTTCCAACCTAATCATCAGATTCAGAATCCCTATCACTCCTAAAATGGGAACCCACTAGCAGACTGATTAGCATATTTATACAACAATAAACACATAGGCAATTTAAGCTACTCCTAGGTCAGCTGGGACTACCAACACATCATAGACTAGTAATGCTTTCCATTCAACCCTACTTAACACATTTCCCAAATTATTCATTAATCTAACATTTAAGCATAAAATTAAAAAAATCAATTCCCAGTTTTACCTATCATTTTCCATTTAATTGCAGCCAGAATCTCGGACATTTTTGACAATTTTTCAATTTTTTTCAATTTTTCAAAATTTAATTTCATGACTCAATAACACACCAAAAATAAAAGACTCAAGACGCAAGTCTCCCATCCCCACACTTGAATCACACATTGCCCTCAATGTGGAATGGAAATAAAACAAAATAGAAATAAAAACACGAAAAAGAAAAATAAATAAATAAAAATAAAAATAAAACAAGATAAGTTGAAACGTGTTCACCTGGAACTCCAGAGACTCAGCACAGCAACCACAACGATCCATCGCACTCCGGTAAACAGAAATAAAATAAATCGAAAATTTAAGAATTTTTCTGAAATACCTCCTCCAGGCGTATCGCCTACAACCATGCATCTCCCAGGCGATACGCCTGGGACTGCACACCACCGGCCCGCTTGAGACTTCCACGCGTATCGCCTATAACCTACCAACCTCCAGGCGATACGTTCGGAACGTGATTTCCAGAGAATTTTTGGAATTTGACCCCAAAATTTTTTTTATCTCCTTTTCTCCACAGCAGCTCCTATAGTCGAAATCTCAGTCCAGATCTGCACATCTCATATTCCTCAAAGCTCGAATCTCCAGAATCACCTGCAAACACCAAAAACACAAAACCAAAAGACGCAACATGCACGAAAACTAAAATTGCAGAAAATTAAAAACACAAATATAATACTATACAAACCGGGCATTTAATCGTTTAGCACAAAACAGAAAGACAACCTTCCAAACTACAATCTGGAGGCTTCTCTTTAACATTCTTCATAATCATTACCCCAAACATCAAATCAGCTAGAATTTCTAGGGCCCCAAACAACCAACCTCCTAAAAACATACCTATAAACCAGTCGACCCACCAGTGTTTAAACCTACCCGGAATTAACTTAATAACTACAATAAAGCCCAACCTCGGGTCATTCTTACAACCTACTTCCTTTATCGTCCCCACACTTGGACTAAACACAAAATCATCATTAACACTCAACACATTACCAAGTGGGACATCTTCTAACACCTCATCATCTTTATCAACTACCGATTCATCGCACCTTAGCATGTTCCAAATGGAGATTGAGTACGGTTCATTCTTTGGTGCTTTCGCCTCGCTAATTTCACCAAATCCTTCCCCGAGTGGGACGTGTTCAGCCTCAACGGTCGGCTTCCCGTATAACATCTCTTCTAGCTTTTGCAAATCACCCTCCGGGTCAAACCGATCCTCATCTAACGCTTCTGGTGACATCATCGTCCACTCCTCACCAAACATTTCCACCATTTGTGCTTCAAATAAATCATTCGAATCACCCTTTTGAAGCACATCCGTCCTCATCTACCTCATTTGTTGTTGCACTCGCTGCGATCTCCTCCTCACACTCTTCATCCCACATAATATTGTCCTCTTCCTCCGACCAATCCCAAATTGGATCCGAAGAGTATGCATCCTCATCAACCATGTCATCATCCGTTGGAGACTCCTCATTAATACCATCTGAATCATCATCTCCTTCATTCGCGACTTCCTCCTCTGCGATCTCGACGGCGTCTATCGAAGTGATGTTATTCGTCCATTGATTTAGATCATAGTTATCGTCGTCACAAATCCATTGGATACCTTGATTAACCGGAGGTGGGACTTCAGCGTCCATTAGCGTCTCCTGATATCGGATTTCCTCAAACACCGTCCTTGATGACTCCCCCGTAAGCCTTTCTCTTTCCTCTCGCTCTCGAAAGATCCTTTGACAAATTTCTCTACAAATACCAACCCGAACCGGACATATATCATGGGAGTTATGTGGTCCACCGCAGCTCATACAACGTGGCGTGTTTTCTTCATGAAGTCGTTTTATCAGGCCAACAGCATTCTCTACAATCTCCAAGCCCTGAGGTAATCGCGGATCATATCTACACCATGTGGCCATCTCCTCCGCGAACTGTCGAATATTTATGATGAAGCTTTGTAGATCGATTGTGGCCATGACGAAAAGAAAAAAAACAAAATATATAAAAATTAAATAAGAAAATAATTAGACTAAAAAACTAACCTAAAACTCTAGACTCAAGAATGAAACTTAAACCTCTAGACGCAAAGAAAATAAACCTAAGAAAATTCTAGACTCGAGAAAGGAAATCCTAAAGACTCTAGACACGAAAAACCTAAAAAGACTCAAAATTTCCTAATAACGACCTAAGTTAGTCTTGCTATTGCCAAGTGTCCCCGGCAACGGCGCCAAAAACTTGATGTGTTCGGAACGACTCTAAAAATACTATAAAACCTAGACCTAGACCTAGACCTAGACACACCTAATTTTACCGAAACTACCTAAACTAAACCGAACCCTAAGGCAAGTGTACCTGTCGGATTGTAGCTAAGCTAAGGCAAGACCGGGAATATCGAACCCTAGAGACACTCTATAGACAAAACTAACCTAGGACCTAAGAAATGGAAATACTGAGTAATTTGGGTTTTGATTTGAGATTTGATTAACTAAAATTACCTAACAACTCAACCAACAAACTAAAGCAGGAAACCTAGAGACAACCTTCAGGAACAAGAAGAGCCACCACCTAGACTCGGAATCCTAATCACTAATGACAACTTCACTCGGTTATGACTAATCTGATGGTGGCTAGTTCACCTTTTAAGTCCTTCCTAGCTACACTTCTAACGCTCGAACAGGAGTTCACCTTTTAAGTCCTTCCTACCTCAATTAGACCTGACCACCTCCGAACCTAATCTCGGGCACCTCAGACCTAACAGGAGCTACCAATAACTACCACGAATGACACGGAATACCAAGCTAGACAAAACCCTAGGACATTTCCTTTTGAGATAATGCAACCCTAGAACTTTAACCAACCCAACTACCCGTTAAACCTGTACCTTTTAAGTCTCCAGTTTAGCAGCACATTACAATCAAGCTATCAATCAATTATCAACGCAATAGTCAAGGAAACCCTAACTACACTCTAGCAATTAACCCTAAGGTCAACTACTTTAGCTAATTTACCTAAACCGAAAGACATTCGCGGGTAAATTAAGCATCAACAATCAACTAATAATCTGCTCATAACACACATATGCATCAAACATGATAATCATTGGAATTTAATAAAAGTGCAACATCAATCAATAAGTCAAAACCGAATAGAAATCGTCAAAAGATCATAGTCATCCTAAGAGTCTAGGTGGCATGACAAGTTTAGCCAATAATCATGTCAAGTACAGAATTCACAATAAAGATTAAAACTTTAAACCCTAACATGATCAAATCTAAGAAACAAAGAAGAATAAATGAACCGGTTAACGATTTAAGATGAAGAATCGATCCACCGTTGAATTCCCCTTGATTCTCAGCCTCCTCTACTCTTGAATTCGCCTCTGGAACCTCTGCAATTCGTCTGGAAGTCGAGAATGACGAAAACAAACCCTAAACTTGATTTTATATCGACCTAGCAATTTTTGCGGTTTTGGACCTCCAAGCGTATCGCCTACAGACCAGAAACTCCCAGGCGATACGCCTGGGTCTTGCTCCGCGACAAAATAGTCGGTCAAACCGACTTAAAGCTTCCGTTGACTCTTTCCTCACGCGCGTAACGCGTCCCACTCATCAGGTTCCAGGCGATACGCCTGGACCTACTTGTTCAGCACTTCTTTATTTTTCTTCTATTCTTCCAACTTTCTCTCGAGGCCTCGGGACTTCATCAAAACTGCAAAACTTACATAAAAATATGAAAAGGAACTAAAGACTCAAACTTAACTGAAAACACTAAAACAAAATGGAAAACCGACTCAAACTGACTCAAATATCTAACTAAAAGACCCCGGAAATGAGATGTGTTTGCAACACATCATATATGGATTACAATATAGGGTATTGTAAATTATAAATCTTCGGAGATTTATGAAGGTCAAGTAGATGCGTCTACCACCTCAATGTTTATGAACTATTTGATGACTTGGTCTTCATTTGGGAGAGTATCCTAAAATGAATAGTTCTAGAAAACAATGGATGATGCACCGCGTGTTTTGGATTTATTCACATTGGTTAGGAATGCACTCACCAAATTTAATCAAATTAATGCTCAAGCCGAGGCCTTCGAGTTTCATTGGTGTTTTGGATACGTACCTAGGCAAATAAGTTATGATCCTAAAACCGAATAATGGGCTATGTATGGTTATGTAACATACATATGAGACGTACACAATGTTATTGGTCTAGTCTCACGAATTTGTCTAAACGGATGTGTGAATGTAGGAAATGGATATTGTAATATCCATTGAGGTTGTGATGAATCAGAATGATGCATCTTCTGTTCACAAGCTAACGTATTGCATTCTAAAGCATGCTAGACTAGCACTTGGTTGATTGTGATGCTCTGTTGAGATTAATCAACTATAACATTCAAGATACACATGAACACAATACTGGATTTGTGTATAGACAAAGTTCAAAGAAAGTCTACATTCGGTGTAAGGAACGTGATATAAACTATGGAAAACTTGAATGACTAGGTCATTAAAGTTAATATTACCTAGTTTTCGACGCCTATAGCAATTTTGATTTCTTCCGGACCACTGTTTCTTCCGAACATGGTGTTCCGGACTCATGTGGGTATTCCACAATTTCTAGAATTGTGCTAGAGGTTAACTTAGAATTATTCTAAGTATGAGGTGCTTGTGTGAACATACTTATGGAAAAAACATGTGTTGCTTACATCAACTCTAAAGCACTCGTGAGCTAATATATATATAATGAGTTGAACTTATGGACCGTGATGATACATTTGTTGCTCAAATCATGAGGGTCTAACATTGATCCTAAGTGATGTCACATAAAGCTTATCAAAGTGCAGGCAATGTGGGGGAGTGAGACCATTTGAGAAACAACAAGTGTGATGGTTGAAATGGCGTAACCATAGGAAAGGGAGAACCTTTCATCACCCTATTTGGATACCATCCAATGACACTTAAATGTGGGGGTGGCTTGCATTTGATACATGTTTGGAAATGAGGATTGCAATCATATGACTAAGTGGAGTACACAAAAGTCATGAAAAATGTGTTCACCTTGGAAAAACTACAATGTGGTCATAAAGGGTGCTTATTGCAAGTTAAGAACACATAATACAAATTGCAAGTTAAGATTATAGATCTTGGCTGCAAATTATCGTGGTTGGTTTGACAAAGTACGGGAGCCATCTAGATTATGATAACCGGGTGGTTGGTGTCCTAGGGGAAGATTCACTAGCTCCCATGCAGAGAGTATACTCATTGATGTGAGTAACGACAAGACATCTTGAAAGCAAGATTTGACATGAAAGACATGAGAATGGCAAATGTGGTTTTGGAAATTCAAATCACACGAAGTCGTAGATTTGTTATAAGTCAAACCCACTATGTGAACAATATTCTTGAGAAGTCATATGCAAATGACTCTAATGCAGATAGGACTCCAAACTGATGCGAGTCATTATCTAGCTAAGAACAGAGGAGAGCCTGTTAACATATGGGAGTACTCAAGAATTATTGGCAGTTTGATAGATCTGATGAGTTGTACGAGACCAGGCTTAGCTTATGTTCAACTCATTGGAGTTGTGTGATTAGGTTACTTAGGTACCTAAGGTACACAATGGAATATGGGTTGCACTATAACAGATATTCAGCAGTGATTGAAGGACACTGTGATACAAATGATTCCAGAGCAAATTAGATATCTGATGCGATATCTGATACGGATGATTCCAGAGCAACGAGTGAATATGTATTCACACTTGGAAGTGCAACCACATCGTGGAAATCTTCAAAAAAAAAATTGGTTATTGCTAGATCCACGATGAAAGCAGACTTCATCGCTTAGATAAAGTTGGTGAAGATGCAGAATGGCTACGTCAATTTATAGAGAATATACCAAGATGACCTAAGCCTGCAACGGCCATATGTATACATTGTGATAGCCAAGCAGCAATTGGCAGAGCTCATAGCACAATGTATAATGGTAAGAATAGACATATAAGACGTAGACATAATATCATATGACAACTGCTCTCAACGGGGATTATCACAATTGACTACGTAAGGTCAGCTGATAATATAGCGGATCCGCTTACTAAAGGCTTAAGTAGAGAGGCAGTATATAAGTCGTCAAGAGGAATGGGATTGAAGCCCGTGAATGTATAATTCCTACGAAGGAAACCTAACCTATCACTACTAGAAACAGGGCCTTTCTTGACGCGTAAACGATGACGCTCAGGTTTTTATGACGCGCAAAAACACTTGTCATAAAAAAACTGTCAAGAATTGTGAAATTCAAAGGATAGATGACGCGCATTTTTGAGCGTCATAAAATTCTGTCATAAATTAAAAAACACGGAGTACACTAAAAATGCGCGTCATCTTAAAACTGTCATTTTATGTTTTTTTCCCGCTAACATTTTTCCCCAAATTTTGATTGCTGGTAACATTTTTCCCCAAATTTTCATTGGCGCTAACATTTTGCCCCAATTTTTCCCAATTACTCCTATTCAAGCTTTCATTCCCGCTCACCAACATTTTGCCCTAATTCCCTCCTTCAGCTCGGCAATTTCCTATTCTTCTCCTTGTTTCTTCTCTTTGTTATTTAGCATCATGATGGTCTCATGGGTCGACAAGCTCGAGGAAGCGCATGGTTCTTGAAAGGCAGATTAACAAGCCCATGAATAGATAAGTTTTTCTGCACAAAATCGTTTAATTATTCTACACAAAATTGTATGTCTCTAATTAGGGTTCCTGTTTTGTGAATCCCGGTCAGAGGGAGAGCGCCGTGGAGCCTGTGCTCGATTCCTCTAGGTATTTTGTTTTGAGGATTGAGGACGACACACATTTATAGGGCTAGGGTTTACGGAGAGAAATGAGGACCCAAGAAGACAAGATGCTGGTCAGAGGAAGAGCGCCGTGGAGCATGTGCTCGTTGAGTGTTCAATGGAGGTTAGCGACTTTTGCTATTGTTTTTTTAAGTGCTTATTGCGTGATTGTTGCTCTCGATCATCTATTTAATCGCTACTTTTTTTTATTTCTGAAATCAGAAGATCACGATTTAAGGTGAAAAACTCGATAAATTGGTAAATTAGGTGATTTAGGCTGCCGATTGTTCTTCTCCCATCTCTCTGTTTCACACTTCACAGCCATTTTCAGGTTGCCAGAAAATCGAGCACCAAAACCCATCATCTCACCTTATTTCAGTGAGTTCTCGAATCCTCATCACCCTACCAATGGGGAAAAACGATAAATCATGGCTAGGAAGAGCCCTAGTTAAGCATCACAACCAAAAAAATCATAGAATCGATGGAAAAGGGCCAGCTGTACTATACACAGCACAAGAAGGTTCTCGAATCCGTCACTGATGTCGCCAATATCGACGCCCTAATCCAGCAAGCCGATGAGGCTATGCGCCTCTTCTCCGTCGACAATCCTGCCACCATCGACAGCCTTATTGATTTGTACATCGTTTGCTCCTAAAATCCGTTCGTTTCCATCTATTGATATGATTAGTTTGGTGTATGTTTTGATATGTTTACTTTCAGCCTCCTTAATTATTATGTGTTGATAATTGTGTGTAATTAGGGTTGTGTATGTAGTAATAATCAGGATCTTTTTGAAATTCGTACATATTGTCTTTGTGATAAAGTTAGGCCTTGTGATAGTAGAGCTAATTCTACTCAGACACAATTCTTTTTCATGTTTGTGAATACATTGTCATGCATTCATGCGAAGTTTATTTTTGTAGATACATATGTTTTATAGGACAACAGTGGTGTTGCTCTTGTAGCTCAAGGGAAATTCACAAAACCAAAAAAAGTGGAGGTAACCATTGTACTTTTGATGTTGTTTAGTATTTTTTTGGTTTGAGCAGCTGCTAATATCTAATGCATTTTCAGAAACTGGTTATAACACCCGTTAAGAAGGAATCTAGCCTTGCATTTAAGGGTATACAAAATATGGTGGTTGAAGTACTGGAGGTAAAGTAATTAATCACTACTTGTAGGATTAATATCAATTGAAATTCAATTGTACCCGAACGATCCGAACATGATTTCAGAGCAGCCCGAGTTTTTCTCCCGAACACATATTGGTATTTTTTTTCTTTTGTAAGCGGTCATGGAATTTCTACATCTCTTAACAGTTTGATACTTGGTTATGACTTTCATAACTACTTTATTTGCGGGTTAATGTTCTCATAAGTGTTAATGTACCCAAATTCTTTTGGCAATTCACACTCATGGATCTCCAAGTTTTCTTTTGTTAATATGTGTTTGTTTTGTTTTGTACCCAAAGTTGATTGGTTTGATCTTGAAGAGTTATGAATAGATGTTAAAGGAGTGATGATTCTTTTCATCATTGGAGTTGGTTGCTGGTAATATGAGTTAAGATATACCGGCCTTTACTTCTGAATGTAGTTTATTTAATGTTTTACAAAAAAATTTGAACTTACTTTTTTTTGTATTTCTAATGTATTGGTTTTTGAGATTTTGGTTTGTTTTCCATTTGATTGTTACTAAATTTTGGTTATCTTTGCATTTATTTCAGGTTGTTCTGATTCAATTGAAGAGGGGGCAAGTCGATCGGGTATGAATGCATCTATTTCTTCTTAGCGCCTCAGTTATACTGAATATGTGCTATTGGTTTATAAAAGCATTTTGTTGCTTATAGTATGTACCTTTGACCTAGCTTATCATTCGGCCGCTCTCCTTCATCCATTTGCTTGCTTAATTAATTATCAGTTTAAACTTCAGGTTGTTACATGTTCTTTGGATTTCTGCTATGATATCTACCAAGGCCTGTTCCAACCAAACCCCTTGATCAGAAGCCTACATCCTATGACACCTATGGACCAGATGCAAAATAGAAAATCTAATTTACAAAATACAACATTGACTATGATTGGTGAAGAAGGAAACTTATGCATTTTAATTTTGCTACTTCACTTAATAGTTTGATTCATTTTCAGAATAAAATTCCATTATTATATGCGTGCATCACTAAAAGAAAGATAAGAAACTTGAAGGAATACAACTTATGTACCAAAGGGTTTTGGTTGTATGAAAACCTAAGAAATTGTTCTTCGTTCTTTATTTTCATTTTGCAGATTGCAGGATCACTCAAGATGTAATCTAACTGCGTAACCCATCTTCAAACATACAAGGTCATCTTTTTTGGTATGTTAGTAGTTACATTAACTGATACCCATATTTGAGTTATTGATTTTTTTTCTTTTTTATCGATTTAGGGGTTAAAATCACCTCTCTTACCTGTTAAAATCACCTCGCCGCAACGCGAGAAGGGTTACAAAACTAGTCTATAGTAATGATTCAACTTGTTTACCTCTTTTTGTTACCATGAGAACCGGTTACCTTTTTGTTGTATAGTATATGGTTCTTTAATTTGGTGTTAATATTCTAATATCTAAGTACCAGCTTATGTGTTTGTTTACTTGCGTGCA
The DNA here is from genome assembly GCA_039602395.1 of Deinandra increscens subsp. villosa. NCBI lineage: Eukaryota > Viridiplantae > Streptophyta > Magnoliopsida > Asterales > Asteraceae > Deinandra > Deinandra increscens. The sequence continues at coordinate 59,413,965 of JBCNJP010000008.1, read as the reverse complement.
GTATGGAGCTGCTACTACTACACGTGAGGTTGTAGTTGAAATTAATTAGGTTGATATAGTGATTGACTATTGTGACCCTAAAGATAAATTTCGGAAGTTTTCTTAGTATGTATGAAACGAATTATTTTGTTATATATGATATTCATTATTTTGCTATAAGTGTATTTTTAGTTTGTATTATCAGGTTTATTGTCATTTAATGTGGAAAATAGTGATTCTAATAAAAAAATAATTTTTTTTATTTTTTTTTTAAATCCATGACGCGCAAAAATGCGTGTCATCTCCCTTTATGACTGAGGCTTCCTTGATTTTTTATGACGCGCATTGAGCGTCATAAATGGAGCGTCATCGTTCGCGCGTCAAGAACGGGATGACGCGCATTTTGCGCGTCAAGAAGATTCTTGACCCTACCTTCCTTGACGCTTTTTTGCGCGTCATCTGGGCCCTTTCTTGACGCGCAAAAAGCGTCAAGAAAGCCCTTTTTTGTAGTAGTGTATGTGACTGGAGATCCCAAGATCTAGGTTCAATAGGACAACCTACTTGTATGAGTTGAGGAGGTCACTGTGGGGGAAGTCATGATATAACTACACCCAAAACTAAAAGGAAGTTTCCAAACTTTCAAACCCGTTCCTTTATTAAACAGTGATAGTGAGGATAAGCTTCCAGCTTTTAATGATTCGAGGAATCACCTATGTGAGAGAGAAGTGGGGTCGCTTCGAAGAGAAATATGGGGGCTAATTTCTTAAGACTCTCGCAGAAACAGGCAAGTGTTCAGGACCATAAAGGACACGACTATGAGGAGTTGATACTGTCAGGAAGAGTCATGTGTAAAGTGTATTGTCGCCTACACAAACGGCAGCTCAGTTCAAAGACATCGCAGTCTACTGATAGCCAAGAGGCTAAGTACAGGTTCAAAGGGGGCACCTACCTATCCTACGCAAGACTCAATTATTGAGATTTCATAATGATCGAGTACATTGCTCCATCGATCTCCATTCATGTGGGGGATTGTTGGAAAAAATAGGGAAAAAGATGTATTTTTTCCTAACTTTGGACCTAATTATTTATATGTAGATATAATAATTAGATGTATTTTTTGATATGGTTGAATAGCCTAGGACAAGGGCTTTCCAACGAGATATTAAACGTCCAAAGTGATTAAGATGTGAATGAGATATCGATGCTCAAAATGTGATCTACAAAACTATATATTTGAGCTAAAAACCATTTGTCCCACATTGGAAGTGGTTCAAAATGAATTGTGGTTTATAAGCAAAGGAACTTTGATGGTTATCAAATTATAATGTCACTTTATACTCCAACATCTACGCGCCGGGGGGGTGCAGAAAAATGAGAAACCCGGTTAAAATCTTGGGCGCGCTCGCGGATCCTACGGACACGAATGCGACTCGAAAATGGTCGGGTTTGCGCAGACCGGTTTTTGCTCCTCCCGCTAGCTATTTTTGGAAACGATTTGATCTTGGAGAACACTCCATCCCAGTTTATGGAAACGATCTACGCAGTTAATACGCAATCAGTTATTTCGGAAACTAATTCGCGTTTTAATGTTGATTGCTGTCTTGGACAACACCCCATCTCGTGGCTATTTAAACTCGTCCATAGCGGACAGAAAAGACGACCAAAAATTCATCCTCCTCTCCTCTGCTCGACTCTCTATGCAATCTCAGGAAAGTAAAAACTCCGGTAATACGTTGCTTTAGCCACTGTATCCTGGGAAACAGAGCGGAATCTGTTTTAAGGAAATCGTGTTCAACACGAGCTCTGGCTTCGTCTTCTGTTGTTTATTTTTCCTACATTTATTTCATTCTGCTTCTACCCCTTTCTGTAGTTTGTAATATTGTTCTGATTCAGTAAAAATTGTGTTATTATTATTTCTGGAGTAAATTACATAGAAGGTCCTTTATGTTTTATCTCGATTTCAAATTAGGGCCTTTAAGTAACGTTGTTACATCCGACATCCTTTATGTTTTCAACTTGTTTCATAGAAAGTCCTTTATCACTAACGGTGTTAAAATCCTTTGTTAAGTCAGGGGCACTTTAGTTATCTTATAAAATCTTTAAAATAAAACATTAAAATAAAAAATAAAAACTATTAAAAAACCTTTAAAGATCAGATCCATTGGTCTCCTCCCTTCTAGGGCTCAAGATGTTCCCTTTCACCTCTTTTCTTATGCATCAGAAGATCAGATCGATCTCACAGTTCTAGCTTTATATGTTTTGACACTACCGGCAATGACGTCAACATTCCGCCGCTTGATCTCCGCCAGAAGATCAAACAGAGATCGAACCGCGACCTTTATATCAGACATCAAAGTCACCGTAAGAACATTGTAGTAGTTGACCCGCTCTAAGCAGCCCCACTCTTCACCGGCTGCGAGCAATTTGGATGATTGATTAGGGAAATCGAGAAGATCGATCACCGGGATCTTCCACATGGAAAACTGATCATGAATTTGTTGTAGAGCTACATGATTATCTTTTTCTTATGGAAGATAACAAAATCCATATCAACGTTTGGAGCAAGTATGAAATTGGAATTGAAACTTTTCTAGTGTGGCTTTAAAGTTATAGAACTAGATTCGCCCAAATTTTTTATATATCCATTCACTCACTGTATCTAATATGTAATTCAAGCTTCAAGTTAATGGCTAGTTTCTTGTGTTGTTTGTTGATTGATTGTTTGATTTCATTGTTAAAGTTTTCATTTTTTGATTTATGATTTAATAGATGGAGAAAGGAAAGGAGTGATGGAAAGTCAAAAATGGCCGGTCGAATTCACAGATAGTTCGGCCACCCCTTCCACCCGTGACATTCCCGACCCACTTGGCTTTACCCATGTCCCCATGATCAAGATTGAGTCCTAGTTTTTCTCTGCTACCAAGGAAGAAAGACGATTGATGATCCTTTATTAATTTTTTTTTTATTTTAATGTTTTATTTTAAAGATTTTATAAAATGACTAAAGTGCCCCTGACTTAACGATGAGTATTAACACCAAGGATCTTCTATGAAACAAGTTGAAAACATAAAGGATGTCGGATGTAACAACGTTACTTAAAGGACCTACTTCAAAATCGAGGTAAAACATAAAGGACCTTCTATGTAATTTACTCTTATTTATGTTTGCAAATTTGCTGTTATTGTCCAGTACCGTGACATACACTATCATATAGTTTCAAAATCACTTAGTATTTTTCGAAGAGCATATGGGTTAAAACTAACCTTTGACAACTTTAGACAACTTCAAACCATTTTACATGTTTCTTAATTTACTTCAAACCATTTTACATGTTTCATATAAACACAACATTGCACATGGTTTAAAATTGTCACCTTTAATGTTCGTTTATAACAACATTCTAATGTTCGTTTGGAATACCATACCATGAACAGGCTTCAGACAAACAGTAGACTCACTCAAGGCATCTTTCTTAATATCTATAGATTCATAAAGATGAAGTGGTTATCAGAATTCTCATTTAAAGTTTATGTTGTAAATACTAAATAAAGTAAAACAGAGCTGCCAAAGGTTGGCAACTGAGTTGCTAAAAAATGAGATTTGCCATATGAGAAGTGAGTAAAAAAATACCTGAATTGCTTGGGAATACTCGATAGTCGATATCAATTGATAGTAAGTTCATCATTGTGCGGTGATGTATATGCAACCTAATGCAACTAAAATGAACATTTAAGATGAATTATGATTGTTAATTTGTCACACACAGTTCTAGAAATCGTAATGAGATGGGTTTGATATGATAGAAGACTGTAAAGCGAATTGTCAATGGGCATGACTATTTGCTCTTGTTTGGATCATGTATACTAACTCCCATCAGATACAAACAATTCATAAGTAAATAACTTGAAATTTCCATTATTATGCAATCTAACTCACCAGAAAATAATATAAATAAGTAGTTAGTAACTTCCACAAAACGTAAATTTCACAACCAAAATATTGTATAAAAACCATACCTTCTGCATTATGCATTAATCATTTAAGCAAACGATTAGTAACAAATTTAGAGGGGTATCTGTGACACC
>JBCNJP010000008.1:59343996-59409401 GCA_039602395.1 Deinandra increscens subsp. villosa | reverse complement strand
GTAAGGTTAAGGGACATGTAGCACGCGACTGCCCAAAGCGCACTTGCTACGGTTGCGGAGCTACTGGGCACTACTAGAGTGAATGCCCGAAGATGAAGAATCAAGGTGCTAACCAGGCTAGGGGAAGAGCTTTCGTGATCAATGCCGGGGATGCCCGCCGTGACCCCAACACGGTGACGGGTACGTTTCTACTAAACAACCATTATGCTTCTGTTTTATTCGATACTGGTGCCGATAGAAGCTTTGTGTCTACTGATTTTAGTCAATTGCTTAAAATCACCCCTGTTGCCTTAGACACTAAGTTCACAGTAGAATTAGCGAATGGTGACTTGATAGAAACCGGAATCGTCTATCCGAATTGCCCGTTAGAACTCTCCGACCATTCTTTCTGTATCGACTTGATGCCTGTTGAGTTAGGTAGTTTTGATGTAGTCATTGGAATGGATTGGTTAGCGAAGAATCATGCGGAAATCGTGTGTCATGAGAAGATGGTTAGAGTGCCATTGACAGATGGTAACACTCTGAACGTACAAGGCGAGAAGAGTGGAACCAAACTAAATATCATATCGTCTATGAAGGCACGGAAATTCCTTCGCAAAGGATGTCATGCCATTCTAGCTCATGTCACTGATAAGAAACCGAAGGAGAAGCGTATTGAAGATGTTCCTGTTGTCTGCGAATACCCGGAAGTTTTTCCAGAAGAATTTCCAGGCCTACCTCCAACACGACAGGTTGAGTTTCGCATCGACCTAACACCCGGAGCCGCCCCCGTTGCCAGGTCCCCTTACCGACTGGCACCGTCTGAGATGCAGGAGTTATCTAGCCAACTACAGGAGTTGCTAGATAAGGGATTTATTCATCCAAGCCACTCCCCATGGGGTGCTCCCGTGTTGTTCGTGAAGAAGAAGGATGGAACGTTCAGGATGTGTATCGACTATCGAGAGTTGAACAAACTGACTGTGAAGAACCGTTACCCGCTTCCAAGGATCGATGACTTATTTGATCAGCTTCAAGGATCATGCTTCTATTCCAAGATCGATCTAAGGTCGGGGTACCACCAACTCCGAGTTAGAGATGAAGATGTCTCGAAGACAGCGTTTAGAACACGCTATGGTCATTACGAGTTCCTCGTTATGCCATTTGGTTTGACTAACGCACCGGCCGTATTCATGGATTTAATGAATCGCGTGTGCAAACCATACTTGGACAAGTTTGTTATCGTGTTCATCGATGATATTCTTATCTACTCTCGTAATAAGAAAGAACACGAAGAACATTTGAGACTTATCTTAGAACTGCTGAAGAAAGAAGAGCTCTATGCGAAGTTTTCCAAATGTGACTTTTGGATTCGCGAAGTACACTTTCTGGGTCATGTGATCAACGACCGAGGTATTCACGTTGATCCGGCTAAGGTTGATGCAATCAAGGATTGGAGTACTCCCACGACCCCAACCGAGATTCGACAATTCTTAGGGCTCGCTGGCTGCTATCGCAGATTCATTGAAAAATTTTCCAAGATAGCCCAGCCGCTTACCGCCTTGACTCAGAAAGATAAGAAGTACATCTGGGATGATAAAACCGAAGCTGCTTTCCAGTTGTTGAAGCAAAAGCTTTGCGACGCCCCAATCCTGTCCTTACCAGACGGAATCGACGATTTCGTTGTATACTGTGATGCTTCGCATCAAGGCTTGGGTTGCGTACTGATGCAGCGTGAGAAAGTCATTGGTTACGCCTCTCGACAACTGAAGATTCACGAGAAGAATTATACGACTCACGACTTAGAACTTGGAGCCGTTGTCTTTGCCCTTAAGATCTGGAGGCACTACCTCTACGGGACTCGGTGTGTCATATTCACCGATCACAAGAGCCTCCAGCACATCTTTAACCAGAAAGAGCTGAACATGAGGCAACGACGATGGGTTGAACTGCTTAACGATTACGAGTGTGAAATTCGTTATCACCCGGGCAAGGCTAACGTTGTAGCCGATGCCTTAAGTAGGAAGGAACATGCCAAGCCGCGTTGTGTTCGAGCATTAAGTATGACCATACGCTCGAATCTCACGTCACAAGTTCGTGACGCTCTAATCGAAGCTCTTAAGCCTGAAAATCTGGAGAACGAATGCCTACGTGGTATGGAGAAACAACTGCTTGAAAAGCCTGATGGAACCCTGAACTTTATGGATAGACTATGGGTACCTAGTTTTGGAGGTTTGAGAAAGCTCGTATTCGATGAAGCCCATAAGTCAAGATATTCCATCCACCCAGGATCGGACAAAATGTATCATGGTCTACGGGATCACTTCTGGTGGCCGAACATGAAAGCCGAGGTAGCTACCTACGTCGGTAAATGCTTAACGTGTTCAAAGGTCAAAGCCGAATACCAGAAACCGTCCGGACTACTGACACAACCGATCATTCCGGAATGGAAATGGGAGGAAATATCTATGGACTTTATCACCAAGCTGCCTAAAGCTAGATCTGGTTGTGATGCTATCTGGGTAATAGTAGATCGACTGACGAAATCCGCTCACTTCCTGCCGATTAAGGAAACTGATAGTATGGAAAGACGGACTAAGATTTACATGAAGGAAGTCGTCTCTCGTCACGGTGTACCTATATCTATCATATCCGATCGCGATAGCCGTTTCACTGCGAACTTCTGGAAGTCCCTCCAGAAAGCGTTGGGTACTCGCCTTGACATGAGTACCGCGTATCATCCCCAAACTGACGGTCAAAGCGAAAGAACGATCCAAACGCTTGAGGATATGCTACGTGCATGTGTGATCGATTTCGGACCTAATTGGGATGAGCATCTCCCACTTGCCGAATTCTCTTACAACAACAGTTATCACACTAGCATCCAAGCCGCTCCGTTCAAAGCACTTTACGGAAGAAAGTGCAGATCTCCGCTTTGCTGGACTGAGATCGGTGACAGTCAACTGACTGGTCCCGAACTGATCTTTGAAACGACTAAGAAAGTGTTTCAAGTCCGTAACCGACTGAAAGCTGCTAGGGATAGACAAAAGAGCTACGCCGATAACCGCCGCAAGCCCTTGTCCTTTAAAAAGGGTGACCGCGTCATGTTGAAAGTGTCACCTTGGAAAGGTGTCATCCGGTTTGGCAAACGAGGAAAGCTTAACCCTCGTTACATTGGTCCATTTGAAATCACTGAAACAATCGGACCAGTAGCTTACCGTTTGCGTCTACCTGCAGAGCTAAGCAGTGTGCATAATGTGTTTCACGTTAGTAACCTTAAGAAATGCTTGTCTGATGAAACGCTTGTCGTCCCACTTGATGAGATTCAAGTTGACGAGACACTCCACTTTGTTGAAGAACCTGTCGAGATACTTGACCGAGAACTTAAGAGACTGAAGCATAGCCGCATTCCCATTGTTAAGGTGCGATGGAACTCTCGACGAGGTCCGGAGTACACTTGGGAACGCGAGGATCAGATGCGTCAAAAGTACCCTCGTCTTTTCGGAAATGTCGCAGTCAACCAGTGATCAAGAACTGAATTTCGTGACGAAATTCTTCTAACTGGGGGAGAATGTGACACCTCGTCCGAAAATCCAGGTCAAACCACCTACTTTGACTTTTAATTAAGTATTAATTGTGCTTTATCTGATCTGATTTCTGTTAAACTGTTAAATTACTGTGTCTGACTGTTAACTGATGACGTAAACCTAATCCCGCGTTTGTACCAGAAGCGTATGCCCGTTAAATACTTAAAAATTTCACGTATAAATCATGGAACTTCAATAACAAGAAAAATAAATATAAAATGTATTTTTATATTTTATTTGGAACTGGTGTCGAACGTTTATATAAATCGACATGTCAAAACTGATAAGCGATCGTACGTTTAGAACTATTCGGTTTTAAACAACCTGGACGATCGGGCTTAAAACTGTTACAAACGGACAAACTGAAAACGTTATCCGTAACCCGTCTGGAAAACTGAATAACATAACTGATTTCTGAAAGACATTTATAAACAACTTAAACAATCGTTTTTATGAAATAAAAACATCACAAACTGGAACTGTTGTCAAGACTTAAGCCTAACCCTAACCGAACACCCAATTGGGCCCGACATGGCCCAGTAGGCCCAATAAGCCTAAAACAATTAAACCGAGCCCGAAACTTCGATCCGTTACTCAAATATAATATTCCGAATAATCGTGGCGACCCGAAACCTCAACCGATGCAAAACGGGCCCGGGCCTCGAACCGGTGCCCCGTTTGGGCCCGTACGGCCCATTACCGACAAACGAGCCCGAATTCATTTTTCTTTAAATGATTTGGCCCAATAAAAAGCCCAAAGCTTAATGGGTTTATTTTTATAAATTAAACCCATCAAACTTGTATTAATTTTTATAAAATGATTATCACCTTTCATATTTTTATAAAAATTAGTCATGGACTTGTACTAACTTTATCCATTGATTAAATATAAAAGTTATGGTTATTTTATTTCCCAAGACCTTTATATATGTTATAAAACTTTTACAAAACAACATCATATTTAGTAAACATGACAAAGTTTATAAAACTCTCACCTACACACCCATATATTATTTTTATAAAAACTTAGTTAGGAGATATTTTTTTTGAATTGTGATAGAAGAGATGGCCACACCACCCCTAACCTAGTCTTCTAATCCTAGCAATCATCACCAATAGTGTTGGCATGACTCAACACTCAACATCACCACATCTTCACCACCAACCTCTTACACAAGACACCCCCTCACCTCACCCTTTTCTTTTCTCTTGTCCCTGCCGAGAAGTGAGCAGCCAACCAAGCACCCTCCTTGCTGCCGAGAAACACCACACGCAGCCCTCCCCGATGCCATGAGCTAGCAACCATCCAGCCACCCTCCTCTTCTTCCTTTATTCTCCTTCTTCCTGTCAAACATATCGCAGCCACCACCACCTTCAAACACCACCATGTATCACCACCATCTACTCCAGCCGGCACCACCATAAACCCACCGCCACCCTGCATCGCTACTGCCCACTGCCGCAAACCACCTCCCCTCCCTTGTTTTCCTTCTCGGCAACCCACAGCCCCGCCACCTTCCTCCCGCTGCCGCTACCGGACACAGCCTCCCCCGCCACCTTCACGTTCAGCCGCCACCACCACCATACCAGTCGCTGCCACCACCACCGTAACCCACAACCTCCGCCACCTTCCCCTTTCCTCCCTTCTTTCTCTCGACAACCAAGCAGCCGCCACACCACCATCCGCTGCTGCTATTGCCGACTTGCTGCTGCCATTCCGCCACCTCGCTGCTGCCGGAGCCGCTGCTGCCGGAGCTGCTACTGTGGACAGCCGCCAAGCTCCACCACCGCCACCGTTCCTCTCGTTTTTTTTCATTTCCTCACCCGTTGTGAGTCTTTTAACCGATTATCGTTTACGTTTTATACGATTTAAACGTCCCAAATGATAAACCGGGTCTTGACAACGAATCGTTACAACGTGAAGTTTTCCTAACAATCAAAAACACTTAAACTAAATCCTTTCGTTTTCCTTTTAAAACCTTAAGATTTCAAGGTTTGAAAATGTGAGTTTATGTGATTATTTGATGATGAAAATCTATGGAAACTAAGTTATATAACTTGTTATTTAACATGATTACATGATGATTTTATACCTTGCATGGTTTAGTTAAATAAATTGATGATGTTATGATGCTTTTATATATATATATATAATAGCATGATCAAAGGTTGATATTATCATGTTATAAAATAACTAGAATAGCAAATTATAAATTATGTTATTAATCATCAAATGTGTATAGACTAATATTTGCTAATGACAAGTATTCATGGACTAGATAATGTGTTAGTGACACATATGGACTTAGCTTGGACATTAAGATGTTTATGTAAAAATATTAGACATGAAATGATATCATGAAACCCTAAAATGAAGCTTATGGGTTAAAATAATAACTTAGTAATTTATGAAAATTACTAGGGTGAATTAAACTATAAAAATATCACAATAACCATTTTTATATAAAATGGTCACATTTTATAAAAATATAAATCTTAAAAGACAAGAATTAAAAGTCTTGTTTAGATTTTATAAAAGAAATAAAATGGATAAAATATATAATTATATTTTATGTTCAAAAATGATAGAATATCATATTTTTGAATAAATGACAAAAAGTATAAAACATTTGGATTTTTATACAAAAATAGAAACATTTTATGTTAATGAATTTCTATAAAAGTCTTTTATTTAAAACCCTAACTTTGTTTAATAAATAAAGTTATTTAAAAATGATTTTATAAAAATAAAATCAAAAGACTTATAGAAACTATGAAAAACATATTTTAAACATTTTTGATTATTTTAAATGAATCAAAATAATCAAAACGTTTTAACCGGATCAAATGTTTATTTTTAAACGTTTGGAATTGAAACGAAATCCTTAAACGATTTAAAAACGTTTTACGACTTAACGAATCGTAAATAATTATTTTCGACAAATAATTGTCTTTATGAATTTTAGAAACCCTAATTTGAATTAAAATCATTTTGGTTTGTAAATATAATTATTTTAATGATAATTATATTTATATTAATTCAAAACCCTAAATTTTCATAACATAAATATTAAATGACCTTTAATATTTACATACTTATGTTAAAGCACTTAACTTGTAATAATTTAATAGAATTATTTCGACAAGTTATAATAATTATTTCAATAATAATTATCAACCCTAGTTATATATATTATAACTTAACGCGATTTATTATTCAATCGATCGAGCGAACATAAAAATAATAATAAATATTATTATTTAAAACGATGTTTAATACTTGATTGAACTGGACTTCATGATACGTTATCGCATGTTTAATACTTGTGTTTATTTACATTAAATGCCTGTATACGTGAATGATTGCATTTACTGATTTTGTAAACTGATTAACTAACGGGTTTTCAAAACGCTACAAACGGGATTATACGTCAAGACTTGACCGGTATCATTTGGGTAACGTTCGTTACTCAAATGATTATGTGGACCCTTATGCATGTTGTCTTATGTTTTAATAGGACTTTACTTGCTAGTTGTCACTCGGCAATTCATCATTACCACTGAATCAAGTGAGTTTCACGGCCCCTTTTCTTTACAACTGTTTTACACTTATGGGGGAGAAATCATGAATTGATAAACTGTTTTAACTTAATGTTATGATTACTGTTAGCCGTATGACTATCTGTTCCCTTACTGATTGCCCAACTGGTACTTTATCGTTATAAACGTTAGTACAACTGAATCCCACCATTAGTTGATTTCAATTAGTTCTGATCGAAACGATAACTAGTAAATAGATCTATTTGGGTTGACAACCCTGCCCAGATTGGTAGCTCCAATTCTGACTTCGTATATTGTCAAGGGGTACACGTCAGTTATTCTTGCCTGTTCGGTATCTCTCGGGCGAGGATACCATGGGTGGGTAAACCGTTAGTATTTGAAATCAAGGTTCAGGTGAGATCATACAACTACAACAGTAAGCCAATATAACATTCTGAGTTTCCTGAAAACTCTTTTACAATCTTACTATCGAGTCCTAAACCTGTGAACCTCACCAACTTTATGTTGACCTTTTTAAACTCATGATTTCTCAGGTAACTAAGCTGATCATGGAAGCCGTGCAAATGGGACTTCGCCTTTATATTCGGACCTGCTTCGTTGGAGTCCTAGTCCCTATCTATCCTAAATAACTACTTTATGTTTTCAATAAATGAAACTTGACTTTTAAAGTTCAAATGTAAGATAATATCGTATGCCACATTTTCCGCTGCAACGATTAATGATATTATGTTTAAATTAACGTTTGAATTTTATAGTAGTTGTTCTGTATTTCTGTGACTATGATTCCATCTCGCTCACACCCAATCATTTGTCCGGGGTGTGACAGTATCACTTTCAAATGATTACATGTTAACCCCTCAACCCCTTATTCTATCCTCTACCTCTCCTCGTTTGGATATCCTAAAGTAGGGGAGATTGTGGCTTTCACTTTACTGAACATGTTGTTTGGTCAAATCGTGCACTCTCGTCTTCGAATCATCTATGACCTTTGATTCTCGGTATGGTACTCATTTCATGTGTGTACGCCATTATCCATGTCATTGTCAAATGTATCACATTTTATATAAACTACGTCTGGATATTACGGTGTCAAGTATTCCCTTCCATGCTTTTTGTGTTGTGTGAGGGAGTCTCTCCGTAGGCAACTAGCACGCTTTTGAAGTAGCAACGATGTGGTGGGTTAGCTGTGGTACACCCTATATATAAGCATTGCTGGTGCTTTAAAAGTGGGCTAGGTGTCGGACCGAGAGTTGGCCCTGGTGTTGTGTCAAAATTAGTGTTACAAATTTATATCACTATTTCAAAGGAAACATTTACAATTAAATTTTTTTTTTGTATAAGGGTACTTTTCGGTATAACATTTAATTATCCTCATTCCTGTTTCCTACAGTCTCTACTAACTGAATTTCGGGACGAAATTTCCTAAAGTATGAGAGACTGTAACATCCATATTTTTCAAAAACCCGAAAACTCGACCCACATCAAGCTCCAAGGTTTAAGCCCAATTCTCAACACCATAAATGGTAGATTACTCTCTTCCATATGATAGTACTCTGAAAATGGTGAACGTGGGCGAAAACAGTGCGCAAAACCGAGTTATAACGAAGCGGGAATCGCGAAAACAAGTTTGGTGTTATTGTTGATTGCAAAGACGCGATTTTCCTTCTAAACTCATCCCACATCGCCCATTATACTATTTTTTTCCTTCATTTCACACCTATAAGTACCCTCCCTTGATCCCTAATATCTTGCAACTCCTAGTTTGAGTATAAACAAATGGAATAACCAAATTTTGGCGGTTCCACAACTACAATACCCCTTCGGGTGTCGCTTAGTAGTTTTTATGCTCTCGGCGAAGAGGTGCTGCCTTTCAAGCTCGTCACGTTTGAAAAGCTTCTTTGAAGGTAATTCTTCTTCTTTTTCTTTCTTTGTTTCCTTTCTTTCTTTCCTTTCTTTCTTTCCTTTCTTTCCTTCCTTTCGTTATTCGTTTATTTATCGTTTTATTAGTTTGATTAGTTTAGTTTAGGTTCTTAGTTAGGTGCTTTAGGCTCGTTTAGGTAGCCTTGCTAAGGCTCGTTCTTAGAATGCCTAGCATTGCTAAGGCTTGTCCTTTAGACGGCCTAGCTTTGTAAAGTCACGTCATTAGGACGTGTTGCCTTGCTTAGGCCGATTTAGGCTTGTTGTAGCCTTGTAGAGGCTCGTTAGGCCCAAAAGTGTCTAACCCATCATGTTCAATTTCATCTATTTTCCTCTAATCCAAAAGTCAACGTTTTTATGCATGAACAAATTGGGGATTAAGGCTGGTTTTTCACAAATCAACAATTAAACTAATTCTCAATCATTATAATATGTAATTCAGGCTGTGAACATAAACTCATTTTTAAGAATTTCAAATAAACTTAGAAATCGCTCTCTGTTTAACAACATATTTAGTGATGGTACTTGAGACGCGAATGACATGTAGTAACTGGAAGGGTGAAAACACCGGTAGTTGGGGTCTCTGTCAAAGGATAAGTGTTCGCATAAATCCCGTAGTCGGACTTGGGTGCTTACCTGGGATGCCCCGATGAGAGTGTCATAACCTATTAGGCCAAAGCATGTCTAGTAACGTTTAAGGTACTATTACTCTTAAAAGTTAACATGTTTTCGAACTTTAATTTATAACATTAAAACCCATTCCCCAAATGCATAAGAGCTTAGAATCTCATATTCCAATATTCATGTCGTCCCCTTCTATTCTTTTAGGATGAATCTTCGGGGCTAATCCTTTCATCTTCACTTTTTGCTTCGTGGACTTAACTTTTAATCCAAGTGAGTAATCCTTGCCCCTTTTCTCATTTTCTCATTTTTGGGGTTGCAACATGTATCCTATTTCAAAGTGTTGTCTTTCAAGTTTATCATTTACCATGCGTATGTGATCTGTGTGTGAATTATGTGTTATGTGACTTCTAGCATGATTTGTCAATATGTAATTTTCAAAGGATTTCATGTTTATCAAAGGTTTTCATGTTTATCATTGGATGTCAAGTATGTCATGGTTGTCATGTCTGTCATGTCTTTCATTTGGCATAAACATTAACGTAAGGCCTGGGGTAACAAAGGTAGATCTATCGGTTGACAACCCACTCAACTTGACCGGTTTGGCGTTGGGTGTTTGGAGCCTATTTCATTATTTCATATAGTCTAACCTGCGAGGTTAGAGAATCTATCATATGTCATTGAGGTTTGTTTATGCCTAGTCTTTCATGTTGTCATTTATTACCAACAATTTTGGTTATGCCTAGTCTTTCATGTTGTCAATATCTTCTAGCATGTTATATTTCACGTATTCTATCATATGACACGTAACGCATGTTTTCAAATATATGTTATGTATCAAACTTGTGGTTACTCACCAACTATTTATAGTTGACCCCCTTTTATTTTATACATGTTGCAGGCTATGATGTTGATGTTTCAAGATGCTATCACATAGGGCTTTTGGACCTAGTTTAATAAAGAAATTGTATTTGTTATTAATATGTGATGTATTGTTTTATTTTTCAATGCTATCAATAAAATTTATTATTTAACTATTGTCACTAAATTAGTTGTCATGAGCTTATGGGCAATCTAATCATACCTCGACGTTTCCGCCGTCGGTTGGGGGGGGGGGGATAGTGACTAGTAGTGATATTTGTGCTTCCAAACATAGATAAAAGACAATTTTGTTGCTAGCAATACATTAATATGAATGTAATGAAACTTTATTACAGATACCGAAAAACATAGGGTCCTGCTATTCGCACCGGGTCATTTATTGATTTGCACTGGCCCTATGCGGGGCATTGAGGCCTCCACGCCCCCATTTAAGTTTTAAAATAAAATTCATGTTAAATTAACTAGTTTTATTATTTAAAAACCTCAAACGAGCAAAGAGTAACGAGTAACGAGTATTATTTAAAAAAGTCTAACAAGTAACATACTTGTTACTCGTTACTCTTTGCTCGTTGCTCGTTTGACCTTTTTAAAATAATAATACTCGTTAGTCGTACCCTTTGCTCGTTTGCCTTTTTTAAATAATAAAACTAATTACTTATTACTCGTTACTCGTTTGACTTTTTTAAATAACACTCGTTACTCGTTACTCTTTGCTCGTTTGACATTTAAAATAAATAATACTCGTTATATATTACTCGTTAGTCGTACTCTTTTCTCGTTTGCCTTTTTTAAATAATAAAACTAGTTAATTTAACATGAATTTTATTTTAAGACTTAAATGGGGCGTGGAGGCCTCAATGCCCTGTTTAGGACCTAAATGGGGCGTGGAGGCCTCAATGCCCTGTTTAGGACCGGTGCAAGGAAAATATTTTCTGGTGCGAATAGAACATGGCAAAACATAACATATAGAAAAATCAATTTAATAAGAAAGAGTGAGAGAAACGTTAGACATGTTAATTTGTTTGCACAATTTATTCGTGTTATCAATAACATTAGCTCCATTAGGAAAAGCGGAACAATTTTTTCATACTTGGAATACAAAAATTCTCGAAAAACAAACACCTCCATTCTGTTTTATTAGAGAAACACAAAAGATATAAATAGGATATAGCATAAAACAGAACCAATGGTCAATATTGACATATATACTCTTGCAATGCTTCTAAGAGAGCCATCCTAACAAAAGAAACTGCTCTAATTATTTTATGTTATTTCACTTGTATCATCAAATTCCATTCAGTAGTTGCTGGTGCAAGGGGGAAGCTTTTAAGGGCCAGACCGGGCCCCGGCTCGGTCTGTTTTTTCGCTCCGTAGTATAAATTTATACTCATCCGGTCCAAAAAAATTTATATACTTAGTCCGGCCCTATCTGCCTTTAGTCCGGCCCCGTCCTCATTTTGGCCCAAGCTTCGCCCAGTGCTGATTTATATATAATTTACCAGTTTAAATATACTTTGACCAAAAATTTCAAAGAAATATGAGATAAAATATAGTACTCACGAAATTCAATGTAAGCAACTTAATTACAAAGTAAACTTCAGACTTTCAGTAAGATGATTGTGAAATAAAATTAGAGAAGAAAGAAAGGAGACTGGACTGGCCAAGAAGATGTTTACTTGTTAAAATTAATAATAATAATAATAATAATTAATTAGAGTAGTGATATAATTAAATTCATTCATATTGTAACATTTGCTGGTATTAGTTTCAATGATTCATCTACCTTTAATTTATAATTTTAAAGGATACGTGGTTTTTGTAATGATTAATAAATCAAACCAAACGATAGATATTGTCTGGGTTATCATTTTATTGTGATGTTCATGTTACTATTGCAAAATTAATTGCTCATACAAATATATAGGCACAATATTAGAAGAAGCTAAGAAGTCGATAATTAACAGAAATGTCATTATTCTTACTTATAATACATTCATCTCAACTTACCATTATGTTAACTAATTAAACCTTTGGAACTACAAGGTGGCAGTCCTTGACTCCCAATCCGCAATCCTTCGTAAGGTTCTGAGCCGTATGAAAAACCCGAAACTTATCGATTTGTATCTCAGCTTTTTGTAGAGCTTTATCATACGTCTCTCGGATCACATCGCACTGGCACGGATTCGTAGTTTTCTTTAGCTCGGCACAACATGCTTGAAGGGTTGATTGCTCTCCTGCATTTGGCTTAAATTTACGCATAGTGATCGATTCATAAATGCGGGCATAGCAAGCGGTCGTATTTGAGAACTTGGGGCAGTTCTTCTGGGAGAGTTTGGGGTTATCCAGGCTGTGCATTATGGTAGCCGCGATAATATTATTGCGGGTATCGAATGCACAAAACTTAGAAAAAGATATGATGATGATCGTGAAGATAAATGTAAAGAGTGCAAGTTTTGCCATCTTGGGATGTTTGTTTACTTCTAACGCGTTTGATGAAAGAATGCAACTAGTTAAGTGAAATATATAGGCCTTTTTGTTTGTTTTTGCACATACCTTATTAGTTAAATTGCTTATTTTATATGTTTACATATTTAATAAACAATTTAAGATTATATATTATTGAAAATGCTATAAAATGTTTGATTTTAGTTTTAAGTTTAACATAATAGTATAATGTATAATTAGGGTGGCGGGGTAATTTAAACGCGGTGGTGGATCGCCAGAGGATCCACTATTTGTGAGTGAGAGCAATGGTGAAGTTTGAAAGAAAACCTTGAGGGGGCGGGACTTAAAAATTCTACCGAAAGGGCGATACTTAATACATTCGTGGGGGCGGTACTCAATACATATAATTTTTTTTTACATAAAATCACAAAAATATGTATTTGCGACCGAAAAAAACCGGAGGGACGGTCCCCCCCCCCCCCCCCCCCCCGCGGGTCCTAACTATCCTTCGCCAGTGAGTGAGAGTATATAGCGAAGGAGGAAATCGACTCGGTGAACACCACCTTCCGCCAAACCAAATCGAGCTGGATCAGATTGGGCTTCACCGGGATCACCCATATATATGTACATATACATATATGAGAAAACTTCTCTTTACGAAGAACTGACATACTTAGTTCCTTATATATAACTAGTGGCTCGGAATGGTTCTCAAATGTTTTCAAATTCAAATAGTTTTCAAATAAACATCCCCTATATATATATATATATATATATATATATATATATATATATAGGGGAAGGATCAAATAAAAACAAGATGTTATTGCGAAAACACGAAAACAAATATTAAAATCTCTAAAACTTTTTCATACGTTAATATTTTTAAAAAAAAATTGCACCAAAATTGTGACGCCCACTCCCAGACTTGGCCCTAGGAGCGGTCACGCATCGGATTTTACTCATGAACACAAGGTATAACAGAGATAACTAAAGCAGCGGAAATTAGAAACTTTTTATTGATACGCCAAGTATTACATCGTAAGAGAGACGATTACAAAAGATAACTATATATCTATGCCAGTCTTCAAAATGTCTTCTCTTGACAGTTGATATTCTCTTGATAGTGTATGCCCCCTAGTTCCTGCTCACATCTCAGCCTTCCCTTTTCTATCCGAAGGTCCAGCCTTATCTGACATACACAACTTAACAAGTCAGCTTACGTTGGTGAGTTCTACGTTTTTGGAAAACTTTACCTTTCGAAGGCACTTAGGTCTGTCAAACACATTTATGCAATTAAACACAAAGCATATAGTACATGTATTCACATACCCTAACCTTGTGAATAGACTAACCTTCTGTTGCTTTGTCATCCTTGTCTTACATTAAGAATTTATCCTAATGTTAAGTATTATCTTAGGGAAATAGTGTTTCTATTTGCCTTACGAACATATCGTGTAGCAACGGTCCCTTTAGTTTTGACAGTATATAGCTTTGACGCTTTCTGGCTTTGACGCCGCTTAGCTTTGACGCTTTCTGGCTTTGACGCCTCTTAGCTTTGACGCTTTCTGGCTTTGACGCCGCTTAGCTTTGACGCTTGGTTTTGACACCATTGGGACAACACTATTTAACTTCTTATTTCAGAAGTCCCTTACTTACCAGTCTTTTCTCGATTACCATTCTTGATCTATTCTATTAGAAACATTGAAATGGCAATCTATCTTTCCTCCACTCGTCACCATACAACCAATACATGTAACAAGTAATTATAACAGTTGAGAGTATTTTCACCAAAACGTTATGTATATCAGCCCAAAATGGTTTAAAGAATTTAAACAATTTAAAAGAGGGCTCATAGAACTCACCTTAGCTTTGCAAAGCTATTATTCTTGGGTTAAGTTCTTGTGAATCAGTTTCTTAATGCCTTTAACGTAATGTCCCTATCAAGACATCCTAAATGTTACAAATCACGTTTAAGAACTACCTCATTATCCAAAACCCAACTCTTTATTGGTTAATACCCTTAATAGTCAAAATGACCATTTTGCCCCTTTTACATATTTTGTTATATCTTTATCAATTCTTTGCTCCTTAACGTTTACCGCTCGTGTTTCCTCATGACCGATCATTTGGCGGAATTACTATGAGGAATAGTCACGGGGTTTGGAATTTGGTGACGATCGTTACCGGCCGTGTAGGCGTCATTGACGACCATGAGGCGGAATTACTACAATCGTTGCACCGAGTAGTTCAATTATTAATTATCAAAATTTGAACTCATATATATTTAATATATATGTAAACATGTTACCATACCAAAATTCAAGTCCGTATACCCTCCGGATTATTTTATATTAAATATCCATATTCCGAAACCCTAATTACCCATTTTTCTCGTTTCTATAACAAAACTCATTTTTATACAAAACCATCTTAGGTTATTACCCATTATGACATTTTATAATATCCCTTAAAATGGCAAAGCTTAATTTAAAACCGTTTACTCGATTTGGGCAAAACAATGTCATGAAAACCCTAATTTTCACCCGTTTACAAAACTCATACCAAACCTTCACCAATTCTGAAATAAACTTAGGGCTTTCTTAAAAAACATCAAATTAGGATTACCTACCAAAATTCAGGTCCTAATTCCCACCCGATCATCCAATTTTACCCAAACAAGCTCAAGAACCCTAATTTAAGCATAGTTTTAAAAGTCATACTTAGAGATTGATTTAGACAAAACTGAAAGAGGTTATTTTAGACTTTACCTAATAATGCTTGACTGCAGAAATTCGGATCTTAACTCTTCACCGTTTGAGAGAATTGCTCGTTTGAAGATTCTGGTCCGAACTAGGGTTTTCTATGGGGTTTTTGAGTGAATTCAAGCAGATTATGTCGAATTGGGGCTGCTATATATAGCCATTAGAGGCGTCCCATGGTCCTAACACGTGTCTAGGTGAGTAATCGAGTTAATTTGACGCGTGGAGGGCGAAATCGTGCGAAGAAAGGCACCATACGTGGCCAAAAACGGACCAGCCATAAGATCTCTGTGCAGACACCCCAGTCGCGGACCGCGAAAGTTAGAGAGAATGTGGCTCGCGGTCCGTGAGCCACGCTTTTCGGCCAGCTTTCACTTTTTGTCATATTTAGCCCCTCTAGTTTGGTTTATTGCGGAATTAACCCCTGAACTTCTATCCTTTTAATATTTTATGCTCTAAAATATTATGGGGCATATTTATAATATTTTCTAAGGTTCGGGATATGCTCGATGATATACGTATACATACGTATATATTTAAATATATATATATATATATATCTTTTGCTATTTTACGTTCTAGCCCCTCAAACTTTCCAATACTTATCATTTCATGTTATGGGTCACATTAGGATATATTTTTACTATATCCTAAGCCTTAAATGTTCATAATAATTATAGATACGTATAATATCCGTATACGTTGATAACTTTACATAAATTACACTTTTGGCCCTTCTACTTTTCCATTAACTATTAACACATGTATGTAACTATCAATTCACACATATTTCATCATGTTATTTGTATAAACATATATTTATCTCATATTTTACTTTCTTTACCGTTTAACTCATCCGTTAATACAAATTTCATCATTTTGGCCATTAAACACGTATTTCTAACACATGCAATTTATCTAATGCATAGTTTACCATTTTCATCAATCAAACTTACGTATTGATATTATAGACACGTGTATACTATATATATCATGTACCTGTGAAATTTGGGGTGTTACAAAAATCCTTAAAATTATGTTATCTTTAGTTCTGGAAAAAATTTAAAAAAAAATCAAAATTTTTTAAAAAATTATTATTGCACAGGTGCAATAATTTTTTTATTATTATTATTGCACATATGCAATAATATTAAAACCTTTATAACTTTTTTATATGTTAAATTTTTTTATAAAAAATTGCACTATAAATCTTATAATTCTGTTATCTTTAATTCTGGAGAAAATTAAAAAAAAAATTCAACGTTTTTTAAAAATTTTTATTATTGCACATGTGCAATAAAAATTTATTATTGCACATGTGCAATAATATTAAAACCTCTATAACTTTTTCATACGTTAATATTTTTGATAAAAAATTGTACCATAGATCTTATAATTCTGTTATCTTTAATTCTTAAAAAAATTATAAAAAAATAATGTTTTTTTTGTTAATATTGCACATGTGTAATATAACTAATACGTATTATTACACATGTGCAATAATAAAATAATCAGGAAATTTTTTATGTTTAATTTTTTTTTTTCCCAGAATTAAAGGTGACATAATTTTAAGACTTTTGGTGCAAATTTTTTTAAAAAATATTAACGTATGAGGAAATTATAGAGGTTTTAATATTTGTTTTCGTGTTTTCGCAATAACATCTTGTTTTTATTTGATCTTTCCCCTATATATATATATATATATAGGGTGAGGTTCA
The DNA here is from genome assembly GCA_039602395.1 of Deinandra increscens subsp. villosa. Classification (NCBI taxonomy): domain Eukaryota; kingdom Viridiplantae; phylum Streptophyta; class Magnoliopsida; order Asterales; family Asteraceae; genus Deinandra; species Deinandra increscens. The sequence goes on along the minus strand of JBCNJP010000008.1, from coordinate 59,391,932 downwards.
TTGTAGACACTTTCGCATTTGAAATAGCTCTTTTTCACATGTGAAAGTTTCTAATTAATGGGAAAAAAGAAAAAAGAAAATTAATCACAACCATTAGATCAAGAGATCTAATGGTGAAAAAGAGTGTCTACCTATCTACACTTATGGGGGTGTCTACAATGAACTTTTCACTATATATATATATATATATATATATATATATATATATATATATATAGAGGAAGGGTAGAATGAAAACCATCATGAGTTGGGAAAACTTTAAAAACTAAATATGGACCTTTGATCATCATGATCTAATGGTTTAGATTTTTTTCACCATTTTTCATTTAAATTATTTAACTCCTAGCTTTTGTCTTTAGTGCTAAAGGGCATAATGGTAATGTCCTCCATTTACCTTTTTGTACTTTTCTGATCAAGCAACTACTACATAGAATCTCTTTTAATTAAATTCAAGATATACATCATATTACTCAACCATTCACATTCAATTCAAAATTTCATACATCTCCAAACTCCACAATCTCTCTCCAAATCCTTTCATCATTAAACCATAAAATCAGATGCATCTCTTGTTGTGAGGTTCACTTTGATTAGGTGCGGAGCTAATGACGGGTGTGAGGTCGGATCGTGATCGTCGATGTGTTTTGGTGTTAAAAGGGACTGATCTCCGACGACTTATACCTCCATCTCTGGCCTATCTCCGATGACTTTCACGGCATCAGTGGCCCTTTTTGATGGTCCGACATAGACGAGGTTCTTAGTCCTTGACAAGCTAAGAAATGGTGACAGAAGGTTCGGAGGTACGGCCTGAACCCGGTAGGCCTCCGACGACGGTTAAGGTGGTTATTCCGGTCACCAACAAACCATAGAACATGGATCTGAGGTAAGAGCTAGTAAAATTGTACTCATTTTTTTATAAGAACATGTGGAAGAAGATAGTTAATAAATCGTATGGTCTTTAATTTAAGTTGAATTTGACACAATTTTCAAAATCTAACTTACAGTGTGTACTAACCTATTATTTTTATTAAAGGCTCATATATTTTTGTAGGTCCGAAAAAATACCCGAACACACGATATCAAGATCTAACACGAGTGCGGAAACCTCGTGAGAGATTGAATCAAGAGAAATAGTAGAAGTAAAGACTAGATCTTGTATAAAGATGAAGCCTTGAATGAAAACCGTCTACTAGAAGCAATCAAACCAAATCGTGAACACCAAATATGAAGAAGAAGTCGTAAATGGTATATAGAATGCTTGCAAGAAACGGTTACAATGAGGTGGTATTTATACCACCTCAAGTCAAAATCGCAAACCTAGTAAGCCCAATCATAATCGGCCCACATGGCCTAATAATTAACTAGACTAGCCCAATAGATAAATACTAAACAAGCCCAAAACAACTAACTAACAAAAGCCTAATAACAAATGTTCATGCCTCATATGAATATAGCCCAACAATCTTCCCCTAGGCATGAACCATTTGACCACTTTACGGCAGTAGCAAGTCAAATCTGAACGAGGCTTGAATGTTGTTTGACCACCAACCATTTTCCACAATCTTCTTGGCAGCACCATCAAATATCCCAATCCTGATAGCATTCGCCATATCATTTTCATCACCTAGAATGGGTTGGGTTGCTAGAAGCTTGATATCCCGTTCTCCAAAACGAAGCAGATCCACCGGGTCATAGAATCGGAATTGACGCATCGGTTTACAGAGAACCACCACCTCATGAGTTGTCGGATCATAGTACCAACAATCAAAGTTCCTTACTAGCGTACCATCCTCTATCTCATCCAACATGTTGATCACCCTTGTACGTTTGGTAGGTGGCCTCCGAGCTTCTCCAACAGACTCCCCTGTCTGTGGATTTGTTCCCGTCTCTCTCCATCTAAGCTCCTTCAGCTCAAAATCCCTGAAGTCATTCTGCATATGCCCTAGCAGATTGTCTCTGATCAGGTTTCCATCTGGCCCATTACATCTGTTAATAAACGGAGCTCTTAGAAGGTTTCTGATCTCCGGCTCTGTCCAGGAATGGAATTGACCACGAGTCTGGTAGTATTCGACTGGACTATAGCCTTCACGGATCACGGCGAACAATTTCTTCTCTGAATCATAGTGCCAACATAGAATCATCTCACTACTCCCTTGCCTATCAATAGAACTTTCACCAACGTCTATTGTGTACTGAGTGGGAGCTGGTCCTTGGAAAAACTCCTTGAACCAGTTCTCATGGAAGTTTGGAGCCTTTGAGATGATCCTGCCACATCGGGCGTAATCCGACATCTCAATGTTTTCATCTCCATCAACAGCCTCCACAGCTTCTCCAGCTTGAGATGAACTCTGACCTGAGGCACCTGTGTTGCTAGGCCCTGCACCACCTGTCAGCTCATTAACCTTCTTTCTCAGCCCCTTGATCATATTGAAAAGATATTCCATCCTTTCTTTGTCAGCTATCTCAAATCCTTTCATATAATCTCTGTTTGCTTCCTCCTTCTCTCTCAAAATTTTGATTTCATCCTTGAGAGTCTTTATCTCATTCTCTCTCATTCTGTTCTGAGAGATCAGGAAGTTAATCTGAGGATCAGAACTAATCCTCAGATCAACTGGAAGCTCAGCAGCCATTAACGGGCGAAAACCTGGAGCAGCGAGAGGTTGGCTTGTCGCGGTAGAGAGGCTAATTCTGACCGGACTAGGAACAACAAAGGTGCTGTCAACCTCCAGAAATTGCCTATCTTCACGTACAGGGCTGTGTACATTCAGAATCGGACTATCGTGCTGCACAGTGGCAGGTTGATCTTCACCGACAGTTGTAGTTGTTGTTGTAGTTTCGGCTTCTTCAGCAGCTTGGCTTTGTGAGCTCTGACCCACCTCTGGTTGTGTTATCACCAGACTGGAGCGAGTTGCAGTAAGAGTGAATCTCAGGCTCCGTGGGTCATTCCTCTTCCTTGGAGAAGGTTCTCTCAAAGGAATAGGTTCTTCTGCAACCTCAGTCCTATCAAACTGAGTGTCAATCTCCAGAGGAGCAGAATCACCCGAGGAAGAGCCACTCATCACATCTCTTGATCTCTTGTGACTGAGTGGGCCCAAGTCTCCATAAATATCCTCATCTTCAGGATTGGCAAAGATATCATCCATGACGTTTTCTTCGTCAGAGGGAATGACCTCAGGATCATCAGTCACATTAACAGCTGGATTGACTTCAGCATCCTGATCTTCTGCCACCACAGCATTTACAGCTGGCTCATCAGCCACTGGCTCATCTTCCTCCATAACTTGTTGACGGGCTACCTCTGGAAAGGCACCACGTTTAGTCCATTCAAGCCTACCCTCAAACATAAACTTTCCTCTTCTGTCCTGGGTCTGGAGACCAAATACATCAGCACCCATCACCTTTACATCCAGCTTCTCTATCCTTTCTTGAATCATGGGGTATTTCAACATCACCACCATGTGCACGAATCTTGGTGTCATGAGGAATTGCTCACGAGCACTCAAGTCTGCATTCCCTATCCAGTCCAGCAGCATCATTTTAGAGAAGTTGTAGTTCCAGTTAAGGGCCAATGCCACAAATGCTGTGCCATGGACCTTGTTCAGCTGGTCAAAGCTCGTCCTCTTGCCCAGAAAAGATTTCTGCATAAAATGGGCAAGGCACCTCCAGTAGTGCGGCAGCTGCTTCTTCATAATCGGTGGGAATCTGCCCTCATATCCCAGTTGTTGAGCTCCTGCCAGAACGGTTTCTTTAGGGTAATCAACCGGATCGGTAGCACGATCGTTGATATGCAGGCCTCTTCTAATATCATCTTCCAGAATGACCACCTGACGGTTCTGGATTGTAGCAGTGATCCTTGTCTTATCAGCACTCGCCCGTGCTGTCCCCCAGAACTCTCTTACCAGCATCTCATCTATCAAGACGCTTGTTCTTAAGGCATGATTGATCTTGCAGATGTTCATCCCTGCCACCAGAGAGTAGAAAAGATCCATGTGATGCTCAGGTGGATCTTCCAGGAAAGCTGGTATACAGTGGTCATGATCAAATTTGATTGGTTCGTCAATAACATTTCCTGCCATCTGAGACAAACAAGACATATGCATCAGATTTGATCATGAGTAAGCAATTATGATTATCAACCCTAAACATGTTCAATTGACGATAATTTTTTACTTTTTAACTTCACAAAATTTCAATTTTGAACATTTTCAGGAAAATAATTGAGTTAAGCATATGCTTACAAACACCAACAAATTTTATCTCAAAAACGCTCAATTTTAATGAGATCTCAAAATTAATTAAGTGTTAAAGATTGAATTTCTCATTTTATTAGAGTTTACGACTCATTAGCAGTGTTTACGATCCCTCAATGGGTTTACGATTAGAACAAATTAGGCCCAATCGTGAACATGTAACATCGATCGTAAACTGCGTTAAAAGATCAAGGCCCAGTCGTAAAGGCCCAAATTGGTTTTGTCGTTTTACTCCGGATCGTAAACGGTCACTTCGAAAACCCGGAGTCGTAAACAACCCGAATCGTAAAAGATCCGAATCGTAAACGATCCACACCATCTTCTCCTTCACTGCGTCGATCGTGAATGCCGAATCCGCCATGGATAATACCTGCAACAACTCGTAATCGAGATAAAACTCATCAAAAACACAAGTTATTCATCAAAAACTACCTTTAAGCAAGTTTAAACACTGTTCCGATTTTGAATCACCGAGAAATCGTCACAAACACAGTGAAAACCACGGTCGATGAAATTTTAGGGTTTGAAACATAAAACCCAAGAAACGATGGTCGTTTTTGATGCTAAACCGAGGGGTTTAGGTCGGAATTTGATGACGAGAGTGATTGTGATGTTTGTTTGAGGAAAGGTGAACGGAGTCGGGAGAGGGAGCAGTTTCCGGCAAGGGGTGGCGGAGGTTAGGGTTAGAAAAGGGAGGAGTCGTGAACGGTGGAGAGGGGGAGGGTCGTGAATGGGGTTTTAATCTCCCAAAGATATTTTTTGAACCAATTTACACTTTGCCCCCCTCCAATAAATCGCAAACTTTTAAAATTTTCAAACAAAGCCCTTTAAACTTTCAAAACCATTCAAGTTCACCCCAAACTTGATACTTCTCAAAAACATTTGAAATATTTGACACTTTGAGAATTTTACAAAAACTTCCCCTCAGAATCATGCCCGAGTATCCGATCATGATCAATAAAAGATTTTAAAAATTAAAACAGATAAAATCAAAACCAACTTTGAAATATTTACAAACTTACCTCAGAAACTCAAATATTCACATACCTGGTGCTGGTATTTTTCACAGATAACTTCAGACAAGTCTTTGACTGAGGAACCCTTTTCAGCTTCCGTTACTAGACACTCTAGACAATTGTCAGGTGGTTTAAACACAGAAACTCACATCCAGTAAAGTGCTTAAATGTTGTACAGATTTACCGATATGTTTAACCGTCCCCACACCCAATTTTCCATAGCAAAACCTACCCAACCTCAGAGTTTATTGAGGATTCACAGACCCCCAACTTGAGGAACCATGCAACACTGCTTTGACTACCACTTATTTCTGATTTTCATACATTATCAGTTGATGATCAGGTCGGCCGCATAAGCACGCAGAGAAGACCAACTGGATAATTTTATTTTCTTTTTCTTTTTCTTTTTCAGAATTTTCAATTTTGAATTCTTTGAATTCCTTTTTCTTTTTCTTTTGGTGTTGTCTTATACAGTATTAACATGGCGTGTGAGAGAGTGAATACTAGGTAATACCACTCTCAACCCATTTTTGTCGGGACTCAGTTTTTTAAACCATGTAGACTAGGATGGGAAACTAAACATTTATAGAGTTTAAGATTACTGCACTTACTTAGATGATCATTGTTTTGGTTGAGCTTACCGACATATCATCTTCGAGCAGTCTTTCACATCAGCCTTACACGTGTCAGTCTCCAACCGTCATTAAGCATTTAAGTCCTATCAAAAGACATCATAAAAACCTTTCAGTTTAACCAGCACCAATTCTTCCCCTGTTTTTGTGAGGCTTTTGAAACAAGACTCAATTTTTAGACATTTTCTATTTATTTTTTTTTTTTTTTTTTTTTTAATATTTTTGTTTTAAGAAAAAATTGAAAAACCAAAGACTTTGTACAAAAAAAACATAGATGATCAGATCATTCCTCGAAGGTAATCATCTTCAGGCCTTCAACACAAGATTCAAAATTCGGACGCGGAAGGGGTTTTGTAAAGATGTCCGACACATTCTGATCGGAGCTTACCTTTTGTAGCTGAATCAGCTCACGATCAAAGCAATCACGAATAAAATGTACCTTAATATCAATGTGCTTGGTTTTGGAATGTTGGACAGGGTTTTTCACAATCTCAAGAGCAGCAGCATTATCACAAAATATTGGAGTGTTAACGAATTCCATACCGTAATCCGTGAGCTGGTTTTGGATCCACACTACCTGTGAAGTACCGGCAGATGCGGCCACGTACTCAGCTTCTGCAGTTGATTTGGATACGGTATGCTGCTTTTTGCTCTGCCATGAGATGAGCCTATCTCCCAAGTACTGACATCCTCCAGTAGTAGATTTCCTGTCAAGGTCACTACCTCCATAATCACTGTCAGTAAAAGCATATAATTGAAAATCAGTGTTCTTCGGGTACCAAAGACCAAGCCTAGGCCTGCCCTTCAGATACCTGAAGATACGCTTAACAGCAGCTAAATGAGAGAGTTTAGGGTTAGCCTGATATCGAGCACACACGCAAACTGCATACATGATGTCTGGCCTGCTTGCTGTCAAGTACATTAGTGATCCAATCATCGACCGATACTGGAATTCACTCACTGACTCCCCGTTAAGATCCGCTGACAGTAGTGGTCTGGATGCCATGGGAGTGGCGATGGGCTTGCAATCCTGCATCTTGAACTTGTCCAGAATCTCATTCACATACTTCTCCTGATGAATAAGAATCCCGGAATCATTCTGCTTGACTTGAAGTGCAAGAAAGAAGCTCATCTCGCCTTGGTCACTCATTTCAAACTTTTTCTTCATGATCTCCTCAAACTCGGTGCACAATTCTTCGTTTGTCGATCCGTAGATAATATCATCTACATACACTTGCACCATAATTATGTCTTCTCCCACCCTTTTCCTGAACAGTGTTTGATCAACGACTCCTCTTGTATATCCATTCTCCACCAGGTGATTGGACAACGTTTCATACCATGTTCTAGGAGCTTGATGCAAACCGTACAAAGCCTTATCCAGCAGATAAACGTGATCTGGATTTTCTTCATCTATGAACCCTGGTGGTTGAGCAACATAGACTTCTTCGTTCATCTCTGCATACAGGAAGGCAGTCTTCACATCCATCTGATGTACGGTAAAATTGAGATATGAAGCTACAGCTAGAAAGATCCGAATTGCTTCCAATCTTGCCACCGGAGCGTAAACCTCATCATAGTCGATACCCTGGACTTGCCTGTGCCCTTGTACTATTAGCCTTGCTTTGTTTCTCACAATGATCCCCGAGTCATCTTTTTTGTTCTTGTACAACCATCTCGTGGGAATCACCTTCTTGTCTGCTGGCCGCTTCACAAGACGCCACACTCCCAGCTTTGAAAATTGATTGAGTTCATTGTGCATGGCCTCCATCCAGTTTGGATCTTTAAGAGCAACCATCACATTTGGAGGTTCTATCTGGGAGATGAAGCAGGAAAACATACAAAAGTTGATGTGTCCTGTCCGGCTTCTTGTGGTGACACCCGCTGTCACTGGCCCAACAATATTACTCAGTGGATGATCCTTGTTGATTCTGCTCTCTTGGACTTCAGGCACTGAAACATTAACAGGCAGATTAGTATTAACAACATTTTCAGACATACCTGAGCCTTGAGCATCCACTGGAGCATCACGTGTTCCTGAACATTCTGGAATATCGGCAGTTGCATTCCGAGAAGATTCAGCTGATGCTCTATCCACTTGAGGTCTTACATCAGCACTGGGAGCTACAATGTCTTCTTCTTCGCCCAAATTATGGAAAACATTCGAGAAATTGAATCCCTCAAATAATGATCCATAGTCGAAGATCCAATTAGGTCCAGTTCCCGCATCAGTAGGATTGTCCTCCATCCAATCTACATTGAATGCCTCAATGATAACCTGGGTGGTTTTGTTGTACACACGATAGGCACTATTTGCTGAATATCCAACAAAATAGCACTCATCGGCCTTTGCTTCGAATTTCCCTACATCGGACTGAATCAGCACCGTGCATGGACATCCAAACGTCTTGAAGTAACCCACCTTCGGTTTCTCTCCATAAAGGATTTGATATGGAGTTTGCTCGTGACGCTTGTTCAGAAGAACTCTGTTTTGTACATAACAAGCGGTATTCACAGCTTCTGCCCAAAAGAAGATTGGTAATTTTGCCTCACACATCATCGTTCTAGCTGCTTCAATGAGTGTTCTATTTCTTCTTTCGGCAACTCCATTTTGCTGAGGAGTGTAAGGAGCACTGAACTGCCTTTCAATCCCCTTTTCACCACAAAACATATTCAGCTCAGCATTCTTGAATTCTGTCCCATTGTCTGATCTGATTGCCTTCACTCTTTTATCAAGCTGATTCTCAATAAGAGTCACAAACTGCTTTACTAGGGCCGGAGTTTCGTACTTGTTTGACAAGAAAAAGACCCAAGTAAATCGCGAGTAGTCGTCCACTATCACGAGGCAGTATGAGAACTTGCTGACACTTTGTACCTGCATAGGACCAAACAAATCCATATGTAAGAGCTGAAGCACAGATGAGACAGAATTTGTAACCTTTGGACGATGTGGCAGTTTGTGCTGCTTCCCCTTAGCACATGCCACACACTTCTCTACTGAAGTGAAGTCTGTGATCGGAAGGTTTCTGACATGCTCTCCTTTAGCCAGCTTGGATAGATTCTTCATGTTTGCATGTCCCAGACGACGATGCCACAACAATGCAAGATTTTCATTCTGTTTTGATATAAGGCAAGCTTCTTCTGACATAGGAGGATTGCTCAGGTTGAGAAGATATGAGTTTGAACGTCTTGGGGTGCGCATAAGTACACACTCCTCGGGTATCTTCACACCTGGCTTCAGAATAATACACTCCTTCTTATTGAACATCACAGAAAAGTCTCTATCACAGATCTGAGAAACACTCAGCAAACTGTGCGACAGTTCCTCCACGTAATGAACATCAGAAAATGACAGATTACCGCTCCGCACCACACCTTTCTTACTGATTCGACCACCCACTCCCCCTGCAAATGAAACTCCACCTCCATTGAAATCCTCTACATCTTCCAAAAGAGACAGATCTCCGGTCATGTGTCGGGAGCAACCACTATCAACATACCAGAGATTGTTGACAGATCTTCTAGGCTGTCCCTACACAAGTCAGAGATCAGTTAGAGTCAGGTACCCAGGTCATAACAGATCTGGGCACTCCCTTGGAGTCAATGTAGTTAACCATTTTGAAAGACATTCCTGCTTTTGATTCAGGTTGATTTACAGTTTTAGCATTTACTTTTGGCTTCCAATTTGGTTGCTTTTGTGAGTTTGAACTACTAGCAAAGTTCTTTGTGGGTGATGTTTTTCTTGGAGGAGATGCAGCCTTTTTACCTTTTGTTTTAACAACCGGTGTCCACTCAAGTTTTAATTTTGTATAAACCATTTGTTTTGGTTGAGTAACAGTTTTTGGTTGTTCCATAACTGCTTTACCCTTAGGTTCAGCAGTCTGATTGACTTTTTGCACTTGTTTCTCAAAAGGCTTTGTTTTAACTTTGTTAGGTCTGTTGTAAACTTCTTTAGGTTTTGAAGTTTGGCCCACATCTCTCCTTTCATTGACATGCTTTGTCACTGGGGCTTTTGTGTTTAGAACCTTAGACTGTTGAGTCTTCATTGGTTCAGAACTCTGCTTCCCCTGTGACGAAGCTTGCAGCTTTTGATTTCTGTTCTCACCCCTCATCATTTTCTCAAGCATATTTGTCCGCTTGTTCTGCGGATAATATGGCTCATAGGGTCTGTTCATACAATTAGCAGCAAAATGACCTGGTTGACCACATTCAAAACAATTCATTTGTCTAGGCCCATTGACGTTGCTACACAAATATGAGCGTCTTGGATAAGACGACTTCCATTCCGGTTGATCATCCCATTTGTGTATCACACGTTTTGAATGTTTTTCAGGTTGTGTTATTAAACAAAATTGTTCAGATTTTGATTTATCAGTTCTATTGTAAGTTGACACAACCTGGGGATATGGAACAAAATCATTGGGCTTAGACTGACGGCCAATCTTTGTGTTAGGAACACGCATTTTAAAAGAACTAATGACTTCATTAGGATTAGAAACATGTTTTAACAAGACAATTTGATTGGACTTGGATGCTTCAAGTTCTGACACAGTTGCCAGAACGTCATCCTTAGGTAAACTAAAAACAGAACTACTAGACTCATGACACTCATTAACTCTCAAGCATTCAGCATCCTCCCCAGATACATCTTCAATGCCTACATCATCTGCACATGTAACAGAAACATTAGTAGGACTAACATTATATTTTAATGATTCCTGGGAAGGGCCTGGTTCATTTCTGTGTTTATCTACCTTGTTCTGACCACTCATTCCATATATTCCAAGTTTCTCTCTTTCTAACTCCTCTTCTGTCATAGGGGTCACACCTATCAACATACTATCTATAGGAGGACCTGCTTCATGATAATCTGAATTAGTTCTGTCTACCTGATCCTCCTCATAGAGCACTCCTATAATATCTCTAGGGATAGGTGGGGGAATAATAACATTTGCGGCCACGGACTTGTCAGACTTTTCCGACCCAAATCCTGGCGTATGTTTCCCTACTTGACCACAAGTGATAGCCTGAGATAGTTCTTTACCTGCCTGAAGCATTCTTTTGTTTCTTAATTTATTCACATCTAACTGAACCTGCATCTCATTGTTCTTATGTGTCAATTCATCTACCTGCTTTCTAAGGTCAGCTATTTCTAATTTAGCATTATCATACAGGATAGATTGTTCAGTTGCTATCTGTTGGTACTTAACAATATCTAGCTTTTGTGCCTTAATCTTTTCCTCTCCTTTTATCCATCTACCCTTAAATGAACTCCTCTCACACTTGATCTCAAACAGTTCTAGTTGATAATTCTTACAGACTTGTCTAAGACCAGGTATAATACGAGCACAAGTGGGATCAGAACATACCTTGAGGTTCTCAGCAGCAGCAACGTATGCTTCCTTGTCTTCTATCTCAGTCTCCTCGGGCTTTTCCTCATTAGTGACCACAAAAGCATGATGTTCTTCATTACCCTCTTCAGCAGTAGCAATCAAAGCATGTGACAAGCTCAGATCCTTCATCTGGGAAGTCCAGTCATAACCACCACCTCCCTGAACCACCAAAGCCTTGTCGTCACCTTTACCTTTTACCTCAGCTGCCTTCTTCTCCTCAACCCTTTCTTTCTTTGGCTTCGTGCATTCCCTGGCAAAGTGACCATACTCATCACAATTGTAGCACCTCAGCTTTGACTTGTCAAACCCCATTCTGATTTTATCCTGATCCTTCCAGACGTTCCTTCCAGTTTTGGCCATAAATTTCTTGGCTCTGAAAACAGCCATGGCCATTTGCCAAGACACATCTAGCATCTCTACGTCCTCAGGATTGATCTGATTAAGATCACCAGACACCATATCAGAAGGTACAAGATTCCCAGCAACAAGAGCATGATAACTGTTCATGAACCCCATACCAAGGGCAAAGTTTGGATCATTGACATCACCAGAATTGACACCACTGCTTGAACTTCCTTGAGGCTGTGCCACAAATGCATTACCCATTGAGACTGAGCTTGATCCACTTCCTGAAGCCTTTCCTTCATGCTTACCTTCAACTTCTTCAGATAACAGAGCCTGATTCAATTTCCCTGCCAAACTTAATGAGCTTATGTGGTTTAGCTCTCTCTGCTTATCATCTATCATTTTTGACTTCAGTTTGTTAATCAGTTCATCCAAAGTCACTTCTGTCAGTCTGTTGTTGTCTTTGATGATGGATATGTTGGTGTTCCAGGATTTTGGCAGACTGTTCAGCAACTTCAGGTTCTTGTCTTCAGTATCCGGCTCCACACCATAACTTGACATCTCAGCCATTAATGACACATATCTCTGAACTTGAGACTCAAAAGATTCTCCCTGGATGTGATTGAACAAATTAAACTTTTGCTTCAACATCTGCTTCCTGCTGGCCTTGATATCCGGATTTCCTTCATAAGCAACAATCAAAGCGTTCCACAGTTGCTTTGCTGTTTTGCAGTGCTTGAACCCTTGAGCGATATCTGGAGTCAATGCCATTGTCATGATAGCAAAAGCCCTCTCTGCTTTGTTGCATCTCTCCCAGTCATCATCATCATATTCCTCCTCTTTCTTTTCATTCCCGGCATTTGTTCCTGTTGCATGTGTAGGTACGAATGGTCCATTGAGAACAGCCCTCCATAACCTCAGATCCACACTTTTCAAATGATTTTCGAATCTATACTTCCACTCCAAGAAATTATCCGCTGAAGTTAGTCTCGGCGGACGAGTAATAGATCCGATCTCGAAATCCAGTTTCTGGTACATACTCGGCTCGAAATCCATTTCACTAGCTTGGGTAACTAAACCTAAAGTCCAAAAGTCCAAATAACAACAGATTACGATCCAAAGAAGCGATTACGATCGACAGACACCGATTACGATCGGAAACACTGATTGCGATGACACGTGTCACACGTAAACACACACCGCCTTTGAAACTCGTAAACACCTTTTACGATCCTTTGATTACGACTCCGGCAGTCGTAAACACCGAATCCGATCCAAACACAGTCGTAAACTCCCCTTTTACGATTATACACAATCGTAAACACAAGTACAGCCGATAGTACACTCGTAAACACCTTTTCCAAAGTCGTAAACCACCAATCTTCAACCAGAAACAATCGTGAACACCCAAAAACCCAGAAATCTTCGAAGAACAGCAGCACCTCAAGTCGTAAACCTCAAAAACACACTCGAAACCTCAAAATTTCGAACAAAAACCCAGAAATACTCTTGAATCAATATCGTGAGAGCCTCGAATCTAAGATTCTTGGCTCTGATACCAATTGTAGGTCCGAAAAAATACCCGAACACACGATATCAAGATCTAACACGAGTGCGGAAACCTCGTGAGAGATTGAATCAAGAGAAATAGTAGAAGTAAAGACTAGATCTTGTATAAAGATGAAGCCTTGAATGAAAACCGTCTACTAGAAGCAATCAAACCAAATCGTGAACACCAAATATGAAGAAGAAGTCGTAAATGGTATATAGAATGCTTGCAAGAAACGGTTACAATGAGGTGGTATTTATACCACCTCAAGTCAAAATCGCAAACCTAGTAAGCCCAATCATAATCGGCCCACATGGCCTAATAATTAACTAGACTAGCCCAATAGATAAATACTAAACAAGCCCAAAACAACTAACTAACAAAAGCCTAATAACAAATGTTCATGCCTCATATGAATATAGCCCAACAATTTTTACATATTATTTATATTTACAAAACAAGCTAAATAATATCATGTTACAGAATTGATAGTCAAGTAGATTTGTAGGTTGTAATTTAATTAATTTTCTTTTAGTTAACATTTTTTATTAATCGTTTGGATTATATTTATTTTGTTTAGCCCTATTCCTTATCTTTATCTTGTTAGTTATGATGTAATTGTTGTTAAAAAATGTAAAGATATAATTTTAAATTTAAATAATAGTAATTGAGTAGTTACAATAAGATATTAATCCAAACATTTATATAGTTGTGAAGGAGGGATGTTGTATAAAGAAGCTATAAAAAATATCTTTGTAATGATTTAAGATATGTAAATGTACTTATGTAAAATTTTAAGAGTATATTTAATAAAATATTATTAAAAAACTATGTGTTTTTAATTATATTACATATGTAATTTACTACTCACAATCTCACAAGTCTTATGGTAAATTTACCTATGTACTTATGGTAAATCTTGCCATAATTTTTAACGATGTTACATTTGTATTTTACCTATGTAATGATGTTACATATGTAAATTTTCTAAAAACTTATGGTAAATATTGTCAACATTTTTAAGAATCTTACATACATATGTATTTTACTACCTATGTAACATATGTAATGATGTTATATATGTAAATTTACCTATATACTTATGGTAAATCTTGTCATATTTTATAACGATGTTACATACGTATTTTACCTATGTAACATATGTAATGATGTTACATATGTAAATTTACCTATATACTTATGGTAAATCTTGTCAGAATTTTTAATGATCTTACATACATATGTATTTTACTACCTATGTAACATATGTAACGATGTTACATATGTAAATTTACCTATATAGTTATGGTAAACCTTGTCAGAATTTTAACGATTTTACATTTGTAATTTCACATATGTAACATGCTACATCTTGTTATTTATCTAAATTTACATATATAAATGTACTTATGTAATTTTTTATGAGTATTAACTGATGAACTTGTTCATTTTTGTAGGTGAAAAGATTTTTGTGTCAAAAATGAAGATGAATATCAAGAACGGAAGTATAATTAGCTTTTACATTTTTCTTAAGTTTCTTATATTTTTTGATCATTTTTAAAAATACTTTTAGTTCGTATGATAATATTGTTACGTTTAATATTCAAATTTAGCTTTCGACTTAGCAATGTTACATATGTACTTTATCAAAGGTAACATAGAGATTTACCTATACTTATGGTAATCTTGTCAGAAATTTTAAAGATGTTAGATATGTAATTTTACATATGGAATTACATATGTAACATGCTACATCTCGTTATCTATCTAAATTTACATATGTAAATGTATTTATGTCATGTTTTACAAGTATTAAATGATGAACTTGTTTTTTTTTTGTAGGTTAAAAGATTTTTGTGTCAAAGATGAAGATGACTATCAAGAATGCCAACTTAATTAGCTTTTATAATTCTTTTAGCTTTGTTATATTTTTTTATCGTTATTTAAAATTATTTTAGTTCGTACTATAATTTTGTTACATTTAATATTGATTGTAATGACTTCTTATAAATTAATAAAGAAAAATTAAATGTATATCTAAAAAATGATGGTACATATGTAAGTATATGTTAATTTACTTACGTATAACGTTACATATGTTAATTTACTTACGTAATATGTTTCATCTCATTTATATATTTAAATTTGCATATGTAAACTCGTCATCCATATGTAAATTTACGTATGCTTCATGCTTGAACGAATGTGACTAAACATTTTAAAGATTTAGAAAAATACACATCTACACAATGATGTTACATATGCAAATTTACCTATGTACTTATGGCAAGTCTTGTCAGAATTTTTAACGATGACACATATGTAAATTTACCTATATACATATGGTTAATCTTGTCATAATTAATGATGTTATATATGTAACTTTACATATGTAACATGCTACATATGTAACTTTACATATGTAACATGATACATCTCGTTATCTATCTAAATTTACATAAGTAAATGCATGTACTTATGTAATGTTTTACAAGTATTAACTGAAGAACTTGTTTTTTTTGTAGGTTAAAAGTTTTTTGTGTCAAAGATGAAGATGATATATCAAGAACGGAAGCTTAATTAGCTTTTATGGTTTTTTAGCTTTGTTATATTTTTTCATCATTTTTAAAAATATTTTTAGTTTGTATTAATTATCAGTAACACGAATGTAATATATTTAAATGCATATCTAAACAATGATGGTACATATGTAAAACATAATTAGCTTTAATATATTTCAGTTCATATTAAACATTTTCATATTGATTGTAGTGATTTCTTATAATATAATAAGATGTATATATCATATTTTTGTTACACATATTCAAATTGTTTACATATGTAACAAGCTGTAAGAGAGAAAAGTAAGACAACCATTTTTGTTACACATATTCAGATGATTTACATATGTAACAAGTTGTAAAAGAGAAAAGTATGACAACCTTATCCATACTTGATTAGAAAATAATGGCTATTTGTAAATCTAACGGATTAAAAAAATCTTATAAATCACTAACTAATATAATGAAACTTCTCTAAAAATAGTTTATGTTATATTATAAGAGCAGAAATTTGTATAAACGTTTTGAAATAATTTAAAAAGTGATTAAAAAGTCAAAATTTATAAACGTATTTATTAAGAATACATATATGTTTTGTAGTAATCTACTTTTTAGTAATTTTTACAGTTGATTTGATAAAACAATTATGATATTTATTATGTACTATTATTGATGGTATTGATATTTTAGTGGTTACGTTGAGAAAGTTTTATTATCTTTAAGTTTTAGTTGGTGTATCAAGTAATTATTATTGTAATTATCTAACTGGAAATGAAAAATAAAAATTATCTTTCTGGGTTCACATTGTTATACAAGCCAAAAGTTCAAAAGAAACAAATAAATAAAGTAAGAGAGAGAAGATGTGAAAGTACATTTGTTATAAATAAGAATAATAATATAATATATAATAAAGTACAAAGGAGAAATAAGAGATGGGAGATGAGATAGGAGAGCGGAGAATCTTTTAAAGACTAATGTCCATTTTGCCCTTGAATGGATTAAGTCATATGATATGATGATGTGGATCAATCATACCCATCCATTTGGTTTTGAAAGTTTTCCCAAGTGGATGTGGTTTGCATACTAACCATGTCCGCCCTATATATATATATATAGGAATGAGAACTAATAATAACCCCCTCTTATAGTGATAACCAAATAACTCCATCTTAGTAGTTGGATCAAAAAGCAGGTGCTATGGATGAGTGCCAAGTGGCACTTACTTGTTTTCTTTTTCTTTTTTAATTGAAAGGGTATAAGTGGTATTTTAACCAAAAGAAAAAGTACCACCCCATTTTTAAAACGGCTATAACATTTTTATCCGAAGTCGGTTATTTATAAAAATTATACCATTAAACTCGCCTCATTTTTACCTTTAATTCGGATGTGGTCTCGACTTTTTTTGAAACTTTTTTTTTCAAACGTACGTATTAACATCAATGCTACAAAAAAGGGCAACAGCGCCACAAAAAAAGGCACCAGTGCTACTTTTTGTAACATTACATGTCAGTACGAACGTTTGGGAAAAAATATTAAAAAAAGTCGGGACCACATCTGAATTAAAGATAAAATTACGACGAGTCCAACGGTATTTTTTTTTATAAAAAACCGACTTCAGATAAAAAAGTTATAGCCGTTTTAAAATGGAGGGGGTACCTTTTTTGTTGGGTTAAATGTCTAAAATACCCTCCCTGGAAAGAGAAAGAGGGTGACACTTGTCATGATTTTGGTGGTTCAAATGGGTTATTTGGTTATTGCTCCAAGCAAGGTTATTAATAGTTCCACACCCTATATATATATATATATAGGGAAGGGTTCCGTGTAGACCCCTTAAATTTTGTAGAACCCGTAGACCCCTATAAAACTCAATAAAAATAAAACTCAGTGTTGTAAATTTGGTTTTTTTATTACGATAAGCTTTTAAGAACCAAAATAAATAAATAAATAAATTTAAAAAAAAACAAAAAACATTAAAAATCGAACATTTTAAGACAATGAGTTTTAAACAAATGAGTTTTAAACGCAACACTGAGTTTTATTGAGTTTATTGAGTTTTAAACTCATTGATTTTTAAAACTCATTGTCTTAAAATGTTCAATTTTTCATGTTTTTCGTTTTTCTTTTTTTTAATTGTGTTTTTTTTGTTCTTAAAAGTTTATCGCAAATAAAAAAACTAAATTAACAAAACTGAGTTTTATTTTTAGTGAGTTTTATTGAGTTTTATAAGGGGTCTACGGGGTCTACAAAAAATAAGGGGTCTACACGGATCTTTTACCTAGGATCATTTGAGAACCAATTTGGTTTGAGAACTTTTGAGAACCATTCTAAGCCACTAGTTTATACATATAGAAATCCCCCCATGAATTTGAATGCTTCCCCCGTGAAAATTAGTGGCTCAGAATGGTTCTCAAAAGTTCTTAAAAGAAAAAGTTCTAATTTGAATATATATATATATATATATATATATATATATATATATATATATATATAGGGAAGGGTTCCGTGTAGACCCCTTAAATTTTGTAAACCCCGTAGACCCCTATAAAACTCAATAAAAATAAAACTCAGTGTTGTAAATTTGTTTTTTTTTATTACGATAAGCTTTTAAGAACCAAAAAAATAAATAAATAAATTAAAAAAAAACAAAAAACATTAAAAATCGAACATTTTAAGACAATGAGTTTTAAAATAATGGGTTTTAAACGCAACATTGAGTTTTATTGAGTTTATTGAGTTTTAAACTCATTGATTTTTAAAACTCATTGTCTTAAAATGTTCAATTTTTAATGTTTTTCGTTTTTCTTTTTTTTTAATTGTCTTTTTTTGTTCTTAAATGCTTATCGCAAATAAAAAAAAACTAAATTAACAAAACTGAGTTTTATTTTTAGTTAGTTTTAATGAGTTTTATTGAGTTTTATAAGGGGTCTACGGGGTCTACAAAAAATAAGGGGTCTACACGGATCTTTTACCTATATATATATATATATATATATATATATATATATATATATATATAGGGTGAGGTTCATTGTAGACACTTTCACATGTGAAATGACACTTTTTCACATGTGAAATGTTCTAAATAATGAGAAAAAAGAAAAAAAGAAAAAAATGAATTAATCACAACCATTAGATCAAGAGATCTAATGGTGAAAAAAGGTGTCTACCTGTCTACACTTATGGGGGTGTCTACAATGAACTTTTCACTATATATATATATATATATATATATATATATATATATATATATATATATATATATCAAAATTTAATTGTTTTCTCAAGCTTAGGAAAAAGTAGTTCACCTTACCATGTACCAACTTTTACCAGATTTCGTTTCAAGTCTTTGTTGGTATAATATTTAAATGTTATTAAATTTCAAGTAATACTAAATCTGTTATTATGTATATTATCGTCTCATAACGCCTTCGATTGCAAGTTTGCAATTTCTAAGTCCAAATTGTGAGCTAGCATTTGTATTTTTTATTATCCAATTGTGGAGAACTCCAGGGAGATGCTAATGATGCGGAAATAAAGTTAGCGTATAGAAGCTTAGGAAAGTTTTATCACCATGATGGTTTGTTCTTAACTACTTTCTTTATAGCTTCTCAAATGAACTTGGTATTTCTTGAATAAAAAAAAAAAGCATCTATTCAAGAATCACAAAAACACTTTGAAAACGCAAACACTTGTGTTGAGAAAAAAAAATATCTACTGAGAAAGAAAGCCAGACGAAGAGATTGTTTAAACATACAATACAAGATGTTTTAAGCATAAAGTGCATTAGGTAAATTTGTTGTGTAAAAAGATAATGACACAAATTACAGCAGAAATCTATATTTGATGAAACAAGAGCACATCTCCTCATTTTACACTTAACATGTTACTTCCTCAACAGAACAACTAAAACATACATATAAAACTCCACATTATTTTAAAAAGTAACCTTTCTTTTTTGACAGTTTCTTTGTAACAGTACAGCAGATTGCATAGGGAGCCAGTTTCTATCTTTTGGTGTTCATGCATTGAGGTCCCTAATGTAAGTTGAATGTTTCTCCACGAGTAGTTTGATCAGGGGAGATTCAACATCCGATTGGTTGTTTTCACGATATACCAACTTTTTTTCACTTTCAGTGACTAGTATGACCACCTCTTTACGAGTGGAAAGCTCGTTTGCAACTACCGCATGCATTTTGTACTTTTTAAGAGCGGCACCGGCCTTTTCTAGAAGAATCTCTGTATCTGTTTCTAACTGTAAGCAACAAACTTGAATCACATTTTTTGAGTATTTTTAACATCAATACACATGAATAAAGACAAATAAACAGAATGAGAATTACATACCTTAAACGATACACAGAATGCTGTGGGGGCCCACTCTTTCCGCAAAACCGAGAGCATTTTTGGGACTTGGGCAAGCCGCATATCTAAAGGACCAGATGCTGATTGAATTTTATGTACTGCCTATAAAATGAAGCCAGAATTACACTTTTTTAGTATTTTAATGGCTAAAAGAATATTACGACAGATAGGGGAAGAAACAGTGGATATTGTTACAAATTGAAACCATTGCAAGGTATGAAACTTGTCCCACATCGGTTGTATGGGCAACAAATGTGGGGTTTATAGACCAAATGAGAACTCTCAAGTCTCGCCCACTAAACTCGTCTTTTGGGGTGAGTTCCCTTGTTTGGACTATAACAAATATGAAGCTTCTTTTATTCTATAATTTTCAATAAAGATACTCAAACAAGTAAAAAACACCAACTTAAAAGGAAAAAGGTCATATGGGTCATGAGTCAGCTTACCATACTCTCCCATGGAACATAAAAGTCAGATACGGCAGCTGCAAGATAAAACAGAGCACTTGGTCCAAGGATCTTCATAGATGTTGCAATCAACCTTAATATCTGCGCATTTTTACAAATTAGCAACTACATATCAGCTTTTTGTTGAAGAATGATTGGTTTTCAAATTGACATAATCGGCCTTTATGTTGC
The DNA here is from genome assembly GCA_039602395.1 of Deinandra increscens subsp. villosa. Classification (NCBI taxonomy): domain Eukaryota; kingdom Viridiplantae; phylum Streptophyta; class Magnoliopsida; order Asterales; family Asteraceae; genus Deinandra; species Deinandra increscens. The sequence continues at coordinate 59,371,186 of JBCNJP010000008.1, read as the reverse complement.
AACGAAACAAAAGGCGTGGTAAAAATGCATAAACCAAGTGTTGCACTTTGCAAGAGCGGGTCATTCTAAACAAAAATTGCCAAGTATGATTTTCTGTTTTGCATTTACATTTCTATAATCTGTTCAAAATCCCACGTTCTTGCATACTATAGCGTTTTTTTTTTTTTTTTTTTTTTGTCATGTCTATAACAATAATGGTTATTTTTGCAACGAAAGGTCAAGTATCCTGATTCAAAAATCAAGTCAACTATCGAACTTCCAACAAAACAATTCATATGTTGGCTTTTCTTGTAATACTTAATTAAGTAATCTGCTAAAGTGCATGCAAGGAATGATGTTGATGCTCAATGTACAATCACATGTACTAACCTGAAGATATTCAAAGATGGTTGTGAAGGGAAGTTTCAGCAAGTAGCCTCGTGAAACAGCCTGAGATTAAATGAAATAAAATGAATCGCGTTTTAATATATTATTATATAATTGGTAAAATAGTTTTCATGATAAGCAAGAAATGTTTCCTACATCGTGATGACCACTAATTGCACTCTTAACCGCTTCAGCGTGTGACTCCTGCACTGTAAAATGAATCAGATTTTAATATATAACTGGAAATATAAATGGAACATAACTTTATATTTTATTCATTTATTTATGATAAGTTAGATGGCTAAAGAATAAGTGTGACCTTGTATACTTGAATCGCTAGCGAGCTTGAAACATTCAAGTAGTGGATCATCTGGAAGTGATCTACAATATGGCTGGCAGGTTCCCCTGCAAAGTTAATATAGAATTAAATCATTAATAATAGAATTAAAAGATAATCAACAAAAAGTTCCAACGCGCTACTGGTAGTATGGCTATTTGAAAACATGTTCAAATTCTAACCAATTGGAAAATTTTCTACTTGTACCAAGTAATTATCATAAGGTCAAATGATTTCTCTCGTGTGCATATTAATTAAGGAATAAGTATATTTTGTAATTATCACAATGTTATGCGGGGTCAACTTTTGTTGGCCAGAAGTGTCGATTTCCAAGTTGGCGTGCCATGTATGAACCCCTCAACAAGACAACAATAGAAGGAAAACTAGTAAAAATGGCAAATTGTTACCATTTCCATGTTTTAAAATCAATTTTCTAGCAAATAGGAAACATATATGATTATGTATATTGTATACAATTATACATAGGCATCATATTTACCTCCTGTAGAGAAAGATGACTGAATATCCAGATTTCAAAAAGTATCTGCACACCATAAAAAAAACCATGTTATCTTATATTCTTATATGTCAATTTTAAACATTTACGTATGAACGAGTCAATGGGGGTTATGTTATATCACTAGAAGGGTCAAATAGGTAACATAGTGAGGATGCCAAAATGGTAACGCATCAAATGGGTCGAAAGGCACATAAAGTGTGTTTTTAATGCATACAATCTTCTAAATTGTCAAATTAAGAAAATCAGATTGTTATGGTATTTGTGATAATATAATTTGTGTCCTCAATTCAATACACTAATTAGTTACAGTTAGTGACACCAAAATGTAACTTACTTTCACCTATCTGCCATTGTATGTAAAAAAAAATACGTTGATTTCCCCGTTGTATCTAACAAATGTATTCGACTAACCTTCTAAATAACCCAATTATTTATAACAGAAGTGCCACATCACCAATTTATGGCTATAGAAGGTTACTTGCATACAATGTATAAAATTTAAAGTATGTTATATACAATGGAAAAAAGCATTAGTTCTAACAAACAATAACAAAAGGTAATAAACCCAATTATTTATAACAAAAATTCAGAAAGTTTGGACAAAAGTCTTCCAGGTCAACCCAGACCTTACCAAAATATTACCCTTTTTGACACGTTACCCCAGCTCACCGAAACTACCTATATTGCAACCATTGAAGGAAATAAAAGGGGTGGAAATTGTTAGAAGATATACTCAGTTGAAGTTGCTCCTCTATGTCCAGAGCTAAAGTTATCAATGTAACGCACACATCGTTGCTCTAAGGGAACAGTTGTACCGCCAGATGTCACACACACAACCCTTCTAGGTCCCTCACTTCCTAAAAACACAACCCATGTGATTTTCTCACAAACAAGTGGCAAAAGAAATTATTTTTAAAAAAAAGCATAACAGAATATGATATATATACGTTTTATGTGAACATACCTGATAAAGAAGAATTCTGAAGAATAAATTTGGTTAATTTTCCGCTTATGCTGTCAGCATCTTTCAGAAGAGGTGCCGATTCGAAGAAGGATTTGGCTTGAAAGGATGTTTCATCTACGGCATCTAAGTTGTTGACCACATCCATGGAATAATAGACTAAAATGGGAGAAAACATAAAAATTGGGTCAATCAGAATAACAAAATAGGATTTTGTATACATAACAGTATTGTGAATCAAGTGAGTTAGGACCAAATATGCATCTGAAACCATAGCAAAACTTGAATGTACATTTTGAAAGTGGTTATGTGATTATTGTGAGTTCCAGTGAAGTCACTATCACTGTCTCTCTCAAAGTAATCAGTTACTTGTAAATATTGTTTAGGGGTCAAATAATCAGCTTCATACTAGCTGAAATACAATCGGATTCGGTAAAGGATATGGTAACATGGTGTGTAGAACTGTAGATGTGTTCTACTTAGGAACCATTGTGATTTATATGCATGATTATTGGTTTTAAATCAATGGTATATCCCTAAAAGTCAAAATTTAATGCAAACTTACCTCTGAATTAATAAACAATTAGTTGTGATATATACAAATAACCTAAAATGGATCAACAATTGAGTTCTTCACCTGCTATATTCAGGGGCGGATCCAGGATTTTTTTCACATGGGTTCACTTATTTTCGAGGGTCGGAATCCTAAACACTAAATGTCAAAAATTTCGGGTTGGTCGGTTCGGGTCGGGTAAAGTTAATAACCAAATAACAATACGAATATACGCAACAATAATTAAAGAAAACATTGTCATTAGAAATTACAAAAACACATAATATAGATACGAATGTCTTTTCGAATAATTAAACTACCTAAAGTTGTTGCCTACGAGTCTTCATCTCTTGAAAACGTTGCATCTTTTAGCCAAATAGGTTCTTCTAATGTCATATTTTTTACTATGGTTATAAGATGAAATCGGTTTTCTTTCGCCCGGATCATATGGAAGATCATTCAACTCTTTTTTTGAGTATTTATCACTAGAAGATGACGACTCAAAATTGGATGGTTTTCTTTTAAAAAAGCTCTCAATACTCATTATACCTAAATAAATATCAATATAAGAGCATCAATTCAATAACCAATTGTTAAATTCATACAGATTCACAACAAATCAGCAACATAATATGAACATTAACACTTTCTAAACCCAAATTGAAACAGCAACATGATATGAACATTAACACTTTCGAAACCCAAATCGAAACAGCAACACAATATGAACATTAACACTTTCTAAACCCAAATTGAAACAGCAGTTGAAGCATTACTGAAATAAACCTGAAATTGAAACATTACTGAAATAAACCCAAATTGAAACCCTAAATTAACACTCACAGCTTCTAATAAACCTAAAATTGAAACAATAATGAAGCAAATCAAGCATATACGAGTAATTAAACACGAAGCAAAGTTGACAAACGTACTGAATCGGATCCTCGGAGGTGGTTGGGCTGGCGGCGCCGGACGGATTTAGGGTTCTGTTGGGCGAGACGTGTTTTGAGGGAATGAGGGTGAGGAGCCACCGAGCGTTTAAAATTAAAGTGTTTGAAAAAAAATACCAAAAACCGAATAAAACTTAGAATCGAACCTGGGACCAGTTAAGTAGAAAACGCACGCCTCTTCCACTAAACCAAATCAGCTTTTAGGTTTTATTAGGATTCACTATTCTAATATATGAGGATTCACCTCTATTTTTTTCTATAAATTTCTAAAAAAATTTCAAAATCCCGTGGGTTTACCGTGAACCCGCGGGTACTATACTAGATCCGCCCCTGGCTTCTACTTAGGAGAAACTATATCATTTATTTGAGCTTATGGCAGGAGCATAAATTATTCACACTAATTCTTGGAACTTGAAACAAAAATCAAAAATTGAGCAAAATGAAACTCAAACATTCACAAATGCAAGCCTGAAGATATAAGCTACCAACTTTCAACAAACCCACCCACCCCCAAAAAAAATAAAAAATAAAATAAAATCAACAGACATCAAGTCATCAAGCAGGGTATAAGCTACAGGCAAATCTTGAATTCTTAATTCGGGTGATTAAGATCCTCTTCATGTAGCTAAAGTGGACTTCAAGTACAATTCCACCTCTTTTAAAAGTATAAAAATGTGTTCATTGCTGAGAAACAAAAGATACTACAGTTTGAGAACCCAAGAATCACACAATTTATGTCCGATTTCGAGCTTTCCAAAACCCTAGTTTAAAAACCCACCTTTAACAACCAAAAATGGTGAGAATATGAATGAGGAAGATGATTATTACCTTGTGGTTTCTTTATCAAAATCTCGATTAACAACTGAGTGAAGCAAGGACCACGATTTGATTCTTTGTTCCTTCCCCACGACCAGGGGCTCTCCCTTTCTGATTTTGATCCCCTCCCCCTTCACGCTAAAGTCAAAAAGGAGTTTCAAAAAAGTCAGGAAAACTTAGAATTTTTTTACAGTAAAATTACTATAATACCCTCGTTTAAGTTTATATTCATCCAACTTTGTACATAAAATAAATAAATAATTTTATCATAAAAGCTAATACAAACATTTTTTTTTAAACTCCTTTTTAAAAAGCACTAGAGTAGTCATAGCCAATTCCCTACAAAAACATTTGAGTATAGTTATTAAAATTTGAGGTGTGGTTATGAGTGAAAAAAAGTTACTGTTCTTCACTATATTTGAGGAAAACACTATAGATTCTTATATTTTTATAAAAAAACTTTAAAGTGATTATGAGTGAAAGAGAAAGATATGTAATGATAAAGATATAAAAAAATATTGTTTAATTGAAAGAAAGAGCAAAAGGTAGTGTTATTCAGTTAAATTATAGGGATAAAGATATGAAATATGTTATGAATGCTTACAAAACAACCCCCTTAACATGATGACCGTATAATCTTAACCTCATCCTTTGCATTCTTTATGCAACTAGATAAAAATAAAAAATAAAAAAATAAGAAATTACGATGTTATATCCCCTAGTGAAATCCATGTGTTTTTAGTCTTTCGTGTTTAGTGGTTTGGGCAGTAAAATAAGGATCTAGGTGATCAAGGTGTCTTTCATTAGCTTTTAACTTCTTCTCAATACTTATAAGTTTGACACTTGTCTTCACACTATTGGTGCAGCTTTTACACTGTGTTCCCGAGTTTATTTAACGAGGGAAAGGAAAGGAAGGGGAAGTAAGTTTAAAAAAATTTGTGTTCCTGAGTTTCACTTAAGGAGGGAAAGGGAAGGAAACAAAAAAAAAGTTGTGTTCCCGAGTTTCATTAAAGGAGAGAAATGGAGGGAAGAGGAAGGATTTGGAAATAAATGAATCACTCCCCTTCTCTTCCTTTCTCTTCCTTTCTCTTCTTTTCCTTTCTCTTCCTTTCATTTCTCTTCTCTTTTTTTCCCTCTTTAAGTAAACTCGGGAACACAGCGTTAAGGGATGGGAAGGGGCGTCCGACCCCCCGAATTTTTTTTTGCGATGTAAGGGGTATATAATTTTCATGTAGAAAATTTTGATATACTCCAGTTTCGATCCCCCATTTACCCAAAAATTAACGTTAGGAAAAAAAAAAGTTAGATCCTGACCTCACACTTGATATTTTCAAACTTTGTCACTGCTTCACACAATGTCGTTTCAAATCAATAAACACAATCTCAAGCTCTAAGAGCACTTAAAAACCCGAATAACCGTGATCAGAGGTGCCAGATACATACAGACGTTATCTTTTTGAAGTCATACCCTATATACATACAGCCGTTATCTTTTTAACTGCGTTTCGAACTCTGGGGTGTTTTGTGATAACTTATGAGACATGGGGATCGTTTCTGTAATTCTATCAAACCATAAGGAGTGTTTTTGGACAAATTTACAACCTGAGCTGAAGACACGAGGAAACCCTTGCACTCTTGCAGAATAACGCGATTTTGGTGGTTGTTCATCATGCTTTGATTAATTTGCCCTAATTCATCTAAGTTCATTCATCTGGATACGAAGATAGTGCGAATTGGAAGGTAGTTTTTACTTTTTTACATTCATCGGGTAGAGATGTCGAAAATATGGTCGAGATTATCAGCCGTGTTCAGAAATCGGACGTTCATCGGAGCCGATAAAGCTGGAAATCAATACTATATCCGTACTGAACAGATCGACGGTATCAGTAAGTGCGTCATCTTCCTTTCTCTTATTCAATTTTAGTTGAAATTGAATGCCGTATGAGGTTTCTGATTCATGCTTATTCTCAGATCGAAGCGTAGTTTGTAACTATTTGTTTGTTTTCGTAGCTTGTATTGTTGATTCCAGTAACCTTCGCGGACATTAGGAAAATCTGAAGTTAAATGCGACCTGATCTATGCGATTTGTACTTGTATTCAAGTGAGGATTAGTTTAAAAAACAGAAAAATCTTAGAGCTGAATGCAACGAGATGATTTTAATCTTCAGTAACCTTCTTAAAAGTTCATTTAGTCTGTTAGATTGTGATTATAAGCTTGGGGTGCTAAAAGTTTCAGTTTCAGTTGATTATGATGAACTTTGCTTTATGTATTGTGGTATAAACTATAAACACTAATCTGCTATGAATACTCTTTTTTGTGTTATTCAGTTCGTTGAATGCCACACGTATCTTTGTGAAAAATTACTTATATATGATGTAACATTTGCTGCCTCTTCAACTGAGAAATGTTCTAATTATTAAGTAAATAATGTTTAAGCATTCTTATTTAATCGGGAGAAATAGTATAGCTGGTATGAGGGTCATTCATGAGCTTGTGTAAGGTCAGAGGATGTGTTTGGGAACTGTAATTTTATTATGTTTTGAATTTTTGAATTAGAGGTCCTCTTTACTCAACATCAAGTTCCATGCTTATGAACAGTTTAGATAGTTTTATGTTGTTGGTAGGAAGAGTATGAACTCATTAGAACCTCATTTTCGGTAGGATAAAGAATGGCGTGTATCAAATAGTTTCTTTGAGCATTTGAGTCGCATGTAGGGTTCATCTTTACTCAGCATCATATTCCACGCTCATAAACAGTCTAGATAGTTTTATGTTGTTGGTAGGAAGAGGATGAACTCATTGAACCTCATTTTTGGTAGGATAAAAAATGGCGTGTGTTATTTATAATTTCTTAGAGCATTTGAGGCTTTGAGCCACATGTGACCATGAAATGTCACCTCGTGTTAGTTAGAGACTTGGGCGAGTATAGGGATATTGAAACATTATTTGTAACTATAGGTAGGCTAAAAGACATAAACACGTATCTTTGTGAAAAATTACTTATATATGATGTAACATTTCCTGCCTCTTCAACTGAGAAATGTTCTACTTATTAAGTAAATAATGTTTAAGCATTCTTGTTTAATCGGGAGAAATAGTATAGCTGGTATGAGGGTCATTCATGAGCTTGTGTAAGGTCAGAGGATGTGTTTGGGAACTGTAATTTTATTATGTTTTGAAATTTTGAATTAGAGGTCCTCTTTACTCAACATCAAGCTCCATACTTATGAACAGTTTAGATAGTTTTATGTTGTTGGTAGGAAGAGTATGAACTCATTGGAACCTCATTTTAGGAAGGATAAAGAATCGCGTGTATCAAATAGTTTCTTTGAGCATTTGAGTCGCATGTAGAGTTCCTCTTTACTCAACATCAAATTCCATGCTTATAGACAGTTTAGATAGTTTTATGCTGTTGGTAGGAAGAGAATGAACTCACTGAACCTCATTTTTGCCTTTTTGGTAGGATAAAAAATGGCGTGTGTCAGATAATTTCTTAGAGCATTTGAGCCACATGTGACATGACCCGGTTTGTGTTTGTTAGAGACTTGGGCGAAGCATATTGAAACATTATTCTGTAACTATAGGTAGGCTAAAAGACACAAACAAACACATCCAACAAAGTCCAACTCAAACAATAGGGTCTAAGACTCCGAGGAGATAAAGATGCAGCAAACATTACCTCTATCCTGTTCGTTTTGACCTGTCTTTGTTCCTCTTCCCCTCCGATGTGTGGGTTTCCACACTCCCTACATGTGTTGTCATATGTCTCCTCTGCAACATGTCCAAACTATCTCAATCTCCCCTCCCTTATTTTATCATAAATAAATTCGTGCTATCCCTAAAAACTTCATTCCTTATCCGGTCATAGGTAGGCTGAAATATATGTTATAAATATACAATATATCTTATATGACAAGACCCTTTTGAATTTGGATGCAACAGTGAAGGAGAAACGATGGGTAGAATTCAAAGGGGAAGTTGATTCAACCTCTATTCCAGGTAAGTCTACAAAAAACAGTAGTTATTTTCTTCTAATCAGACATTCTATCATTAGTCGTTTCAGATATTCTTAATGTTGCTGAAAATTAAAAGCTTATTGCTTGCATAAGTATGAAGCAAGCTCATGTTTAGGCTTTCATAGGGAAAAAAAGGCGTTCCTTTTTCTTTACGCTGTCATGTTTAAGCATTGTTTTGAATTTCTTCGTAGTTGAATGGATATGCTGGCTGAACGGGCAGCGCAAGTTAGCTCCTACACCTGAGGTGAATCTTTTTTGCTTTTTTCAAGTAAAATCTGCCTGTTTGTTAAATCCCTGAATCAAGATCTCACACCTGGAGAGCATATTAAACATGATAATTATCTTCAGAAGGAATAATCATAGCAGTCTTTGTACAAGACCTAAATCTATTATGCAAAGGTGTAGTCTAAATTTCTCTCTTTAGTTGTTGACATGTTTTATCATGTTCTTTTAGGAGATGGCTATTTTGGAGGCAAGGCGTCAACGTGTTAAAGAAAATGTTGCTCGTAAGTGTCATTAGATTTCTGTTATGTTTTGCCCATATCACTAATTAATAATTTCTTTTACGTGATCAAGTTCTCAAGAAGGAAGAAGAGGAAAGGAAATCCAGGGAAGGTGGTCATCGTAAAATAACAAGCATGGGTAAGCTACATTCTTTTAGTTTCATTATTAAATTTTGCATCTTTTAAAGAAAACGTATGGACATGTATGCACATGCTTCTCATTTGCATTTGTACTTCAGGTAAAGGCGATGGCCCGGACCTGAAAAGTTTCATTCAGCAACTCCCAGTTGCCTCAGAAGGTAAAGGGTTAATCATAGCTGAGTCGCCAATTTTGGACCGTGCTAAATTATATGTTTTGACTGGTTTCCCCACCTGCCCATCTTGCCATCTCTTAACCACAAATCGGTACATTTTGGAGTAAGGTTTCCCTAGATTTATCCAAGCGTTTACTCTAAAATCTTAATAGCAAACTGTTTTTAGAAAGCAAATAACTATAACCGTTTATCAAATGCCGAGATATTTGACTAGATTTTTGTATGAATGTTTCTCGTGAAGTTGATGAGTCTGGGGCAGCATCTGCAGCATCAAATAACAACTGGTAAGTCGACTAATTTTTGGTCAACATTAGTACTTTAGCATGCAGAATTTCCAATTTTGCAAATTTAACCTGAAAATCCCAACACAGGAGTACCAAGAAACAAGATGAGAAAGAGGTCAATCGTCAAGCAAAACAAGAGCCAGAGTAATGCACTGTTCTAGATTCTTTTCTACAAAACGGGTCATTTTGCTATGGGTTCAAACACGTAAACATTTTTTTTTATAAATAATTAATGCGCCAAATAAAATCATAAAAGTTATATTTTGGGAGGTGTTTTACTTTTGCATTTAAAATGCAGATTGGGCAGACTCATTTGACCCAAAGACTTGTTTCCTCTTTCCTTATTCCCTTTTTACATGTATGACCCGTTATAGACTAAACATAACCTTAATCGACCCATTCAACTATTCCTTGGTCCGATTTGTAGAACTGTAATGTTTTATTCAAGTTCTTAATATACTTGTTTACAGGTCAGCAGAGCCATCAGGATCGGGTGCCTCCTTTAGACCTGGAACATGGCAACCTCCTACATGATCATCACCACACGTTTCAGGCTTCCCGACTCTTGTGGTTGGTTTATCAACAAGCAGCATTACGATTGCACGAGGGTCCGAGGCTGGCTCGTGATCATGTGTTTGTAAACTTGAATTGGTAGATTTTGACCGGCTAAGTTTTATGATTTTAGTTGGTTCCATAAAAGAGACTAGTTAGTTTTTATATTTGTTGTTATATGAATCGTATTATATTTACAAAGCTATAACTGTTTGAAGGTCATAATCAGAAATTTAGAATGAAATATTATTGATATGAATTATATATCACTTTACCAATATTTTACCATTTAAGCCTTTAACTTTTCCATTTGGGGAGCATGCTGTCTATTGCAAAGAACTTCCGGGGTTCAAATATCGACACGATTTGGTTAGGGATGTTTTATATGACATATTTAAGCGCGCAGTGATTTCAGCAAAGAAGGAAGCTACGGTCAACTTCCTGACGGACCCGTCTGATGGGCGGTCGACTCTTAGACCGGCAGACATCTTGGTCTTTGGGTGGATGGGGGGGAAGCATGCTTGTCTGGATCTAACTGGGGTCTCCCCTCTGGTGGGCCTGGGGCCTGGGGCCTGGGGAATTCAAAGTGGGTCAGGCGGCTTCCAAGGCTGCGATGGGGAAAGTGAACAAGCACGAGAAAGCGTGTATTGAAAATCAACATGTGTTTGTTCCTTTTGCCTTTGACACCTTTGGGTTCCTCGCCTCTGAGGCTGTGGAAACTCTTGGTAGAATTCAACGGGTCATGCATGGTAATGTGGTGACCTCTGGTGCTAGAGATGTTGTTTTCACGAGACTCAGTTTTGCTATTCAGAAAGGCTTGGCGGCGCAGCTTGTTGCCCGCCTCCCTTGTCCGTCTGGGTGATTGTCCACTTGTATTTGTCTATTTATAAAAGACACATTGAAACTGATTTCAAACTAAAAAAAAAAATTTCTTAGTTTTTTTTGTGTATTACTCGGCTGTTCTTTTCATTTCTTTTAACGTCCTTGTTAGAGTGCGAGGGTTGGTTTATAAAGTTTCAAAGATGTTATCTTGTTTCGCAGTTTAGCATGCCCAATGCACAAACTTAATACTAGATTAACTATATTTACTAACTATGAGAATCATTTATCAAATTCGGCTAGATACTTTTCATGAGAAGCTCGACATCTCTTAGTATATTTTTTTCAATGAAAAGTGATAATATTTGTGCTGAAGAGAATGTAATGTGAAGAAAAGCTAAAGAAATGTAGAGTTTATACGTTAGATGTTGACAAAATGTTGTGTCGTATCAAGTCATTGATGAGATCTTGTTTGTGTTAAATAATTAATGGGATTTTGCACTTCATCAAATAATAGACGGAATCTTGTACAATATCAAACTAGTCAGTGAGCCAGGTAAATACCCAGGAATGTGATATAAAAAGAATTATATGAAGTAAAATATGTACCTAAATTAAAAAGAAAAATTGAACTGAATAACACATAAATCTAAAAAGCCGACAAATATTCAATGATATTAAAAAGAATTATATGAAGTGAAATATGATTTGATTTAATATTCTACTCAAATGTAATACTATATCCAAACGTATACGGCCCATAGCCGCCACTTGACTTCTCATACGATCGTTTTGGTCCATACTGATATGGATTCATAGAGTGGATCAAACTTAAAGAGAAGATGCTAAAACTAATAAACTTGATTAATTAATTTTCTGTTCTCCTTTCATCATGCTAAAAGAAACTACACGCCGTGGAATCATGCGGTAGTGGGCAAATGAAATGGACCTAACTGACAATGCATGCATGCGAAAATAAAGAGTAGAACGTGTGTTAATTTGACTTGTCAACACTTTGGGATTTTTTTTATTTTTAACGATAAATTTGGATCATTGACGGGGAAATTACACCACCCACTTGATCATCTCCAATCCCCATCAGAAGGAAACTCACCACTAGTGAGAAAACCCTCTGACCCAACTTTTAACCCCAATTTTTTATTTTTTTGTTACAAATGAGACTTGAACCCAATACCTTTGATAAGGGGTTCAGGGGCACAACTTTTAAGGGGCGGGAGGGGGCACCCGATCCCTTGAATTTTTCTTTTTTTGCGATGTATGGAGTATATAATTTTAGTGTAGAAAATTTCGATAAACTCCGGTTTCGACCCCCCATTTACCCAAAAATTGACGTTAGGAAAAAAAAAATCCCCCCCCCCCCCACTTGATAAGCTAGTGGGTGTATGGCACAGAAGGGTCATACACTTGGGATTTACTCGAAGAATATGGCACTTATCACAGAAGGGTATCTTTGAGAGTGTGTATGTCGAGTGACCGTACATAACATATGTTTTAAAGTAGGCATGAGTAGTTATATAAAACAAATTACTAAGTCCAATAAATAATAAAGGATGTGACATATTTTATAGCAATTATCGATTTATGGTCGATTTATAAAAAAATTATATATAATGTATTTTTTAGGCTGTGTTTGGCGCACTAGCTGAAAAGCTAGATGCTAGCTGATAAGCTAGCTGCTAGCTGATAAACTATAAGCTAGCTGGTAAAAAATGACGTTTGGTAAAAACTAGCTGATAAACTAGCTGGAAAATATTAAATGACATAAAAGTACATGTCATAAATGTAAACAAAGGTATTTATTTATAAGTTAGGGAAGGGTAAACTGAAAATATTATAAAAGTTAGTTGAAACGCTACTTCAACTAGTTTTTCAAAAACCAGTTTATTTATAAGCTAGTTTTTCAAAAGCTAGCTAGCTTATAAATAAGCTAGCTTATAAATAAACTAGCTTTTGCTTATTTATAAGCTAGCTTTTGCTTATTTATAAGCTAACTTTTTCTTATTTATAAGCTAGCTTTTTGACGTTACCAAAGATGACTTTTAAAAAAAAAACTAGATTTAAAAAAAAAAATCATTTGATACACGTAAAAAAGTTAGCTTATAAGCCAGCTCCGCCAAACACATCGCTCCTTAATGTTTTTACTTTTTTTTTTTTGAACAGCGATTTCTCAGTCGAACCTGATGCTCAGCCCACCACGATGACTCAGTGTCTCTGAGAGTGTCTCAAGTCTGCGGGTGCGAGCGAGTCAGGACACCACCTCCTTGCCCCAATTCGGGGGAAACCCGGCCTGCGAGCAGCCACCGGTAAAACCCCTTCCCCAAAGATTCGAACCTGGGTCGCTAAAAGTTTCCCAAGCCCAAAGAGCTTTGAGGGTACCAAAGAACAAATAATGTCATTAGTGAGGTTTGAACTTGAGTCCCTAAGAACCCAAGCCAAAGCCCCAACCAACTCCACTAAATGCCTTTGGTCTTAATGTTTTTACTTAATCAGTACTCAAGTTCATCGTCATGCTTTCAATCTTTCTAGAACTCGAATTCAAATAATGTTCTGGTGAATTATCATCACCGGCCGGCCGAAGCAAAACCGGCACCCGGACCGGGTATAATAAACCATCCAATCAAAATTTTTCAAAATCCGAAACCCAAAAATGGCGAAAGCAGCAGCAGGAGGCGCCCAAAATCTTCCCGCAGATGTAACCCAATTGATCGATCAACTCGAGCGCCACTGTTTAGCTCCCGACGGATCACTCGTCACCAAATCTGTCCACAACGATCTCCAACTCGTACGATTGATTGTTCGATCCGATTTTGTTCAGTTCTGCTACTTCCAAATGTTTCTTATGTAATCTATTGATTGATTGATTGATTGATGTCTCAGGCGCGCGAAGAAATGTCCAGAGAAAGACTTCGTTATCTGGAAGCGATGGTAATCTCATCCGCTTCCATTTCTATTTCGTGATCTTCTCTAATTAGGGTTTCTATTTCGTTTTGTTTCCTGATTCATGATTTCATGATCTGAAATGATGTAATGGCACGTGATGACTGTTGAAATCGGTTGTTATTACTTACTAAGTTACTTCACTTCAGTTTGGGCACACATTAAAAATTACGGTTTGACAGATGACATTTACAATTTAATGTTTATTTTGGGGGTTGTTGTTATTTTGTAATTAGATAGTCAAGTGATTTGCATTGTAGGCTATATACTGTGAAGCAATTGGCATGGTTGAAGATTATCAGCAGGCGGTTTCAGTGGCTAATCTTGGAGGAATTCGGGATAAACCGGGTCAACACTCCAATCTTGGCCTCATGAATTCTCCTCAGGTGTAGTTTCAAATCTTTTAGGTTTATAATATGGATTGGTTTACATAGTTTGATCATATGGTGTGCTTAAGAGCTGTTATTGTTATTTTGAGGTGGATATGCAATGCGAGAGATCTGAGAGTTAGAAAAGAGGGATGTCAAGTTTAGATTGTGATTTACTTGAAGTTCGTAACTATTAGATTTTTGTTTCCACATTCTCTTAAATAGGTTTTTGGAGTTGTGTAATGTTTGATAAACATGTTAAGCCAATTTGCGTATCACAACTTGTAGCCATACAGTCTGTTTACATATACATGGTTCAATTCATAGTTATTTGTACAGTTATATGTAGTAGGCAAGATAATGCGAAAAGATAGATATAAAGGAACCAGGTCAATTTGTTCTAAGTTTCTAACACCGGAAAGTCGCCCAAAAGGTCAAAAGTGCATTTTTAACGCATAAAACCTCTTAAATCATTTTTATTTGAAATTGATTGTTTTTGTAATAATATGATTTTTTAATCATATTTGACACATTAATTATATATCAATTTTAACTTTTAGAGAAAAAGTGTTCTTTTTAACTGCAATTTCTGGATTTTATAGAATAAAATCACCACAAGTTGCATTCTGTTAGATTCAAACCCACAACCTTTTGGTTGAAGGACAAGACAAAAAGTGTTTTGAGGCCATTCCCTTTCACAATTCCCATCTTGCCACCCTTAAGTTGGTTCCCTTTATAATGAGCAAATAAATTTGTTGGTTCGTTATTGGACATCATTTATATTGTTTTAAAAACATTTTTCAGGTATATGAGGCGCTTGAGCATCGATTAGTTGTTGCAGAAGCTGCTCAAAGGCTAAGACTTCCTTTAATATCAAAAAATGGCGAGGTTCATGAAGAAGAAATAGAAAAAATGAGTGTCTTATCAAGAAGCTCACTTGATAGTACAAGTACCAGTATCACAATAAGTTCAAACACAAGTAATCATACAAATATGTCTTCGATTAACACGGGTGGTTCAACAAACGTGTTTCCTTCTGATGCTGGAGATCCTACTGTTGGTGGTGTTCCTAATCGGTTCCTTGGAATAACACCTGGTTATTTGTGGCAAACTCAGGTCCAGCCATCGACAATGGTAAGATATGATGATTACTCTTAATGATGTATAGTTTTTTATTTGGTTACCATGAGAACCCCTAGGAAAACTCATGGACCTCACCAATACCCTGCTGCTAAGTAATGGGACTAGGTAAAACGTAGCTTAGGCTGGCAAGCAGTTAAGGCAGAAAGTAGTGGAAACCCGATATTAATATATAGTTTGTATGTTTTTTTTTAAATCTTAATTTATTTGTTTATAAATTTTCTCACTTGTTGCAGGATGTGGCAGAGTATCAAATGCCGCTTCTTCGTGAGATTGAGTTTCGCTTAAAATCTAAATGTGACAAGTTAGCTGATGCTTTTATAGATGACCTGGGTTGGTCTCTCACTATATATACTATGGTAAAATTTTGAAAAAATTTGAATTTTATAAAATTCTTCTCTGGTGCAGATAAATCAACCGGTAATCAAAATTCAAGTGCTCGGCTTCCAGAAAGGTTTGCAATTTTCTTTATTTTTATTTTAACTAGCATTTCTGTTAGGGAATTTAACTATCTCTTAAATTTTTTAAACAGAGTAAAGTTAATTATTGAGGAGATTGAAAGAGAAGAAGGTGCTTTACGTGAAGATTTATATTCTGCAGACAGAAAGTTTGCAGAATATTACAATGTATGTTATAAGAACTACATCACTTAACTGAATTTTCTTTGTAATCCAATTTAGTGCTGGTAATTTCAATCCAATTACCCTAATAGGTCGAATCGGGTTATGTTTTATTGTTTTATCTTTAATAGATCAAATGGGTTAAGCAAAATAATATATAACTATTAAGGGAAAGTATTATATCAGTCGAAATGGGTTGAAGGTTGTAACTCAACAGTACTGTATTCGAATGCATCAAAACCTCTTATATCGCCTTCTTAAAAAGTTAAATTAGTTCTTTTTAAATTTATAATCATTTCATAACCTTATTTTGCGCATTAATAAATTTAAAATCTTAAAAAGTATTCACAAGTCAACACGACCTATCTGACCTGTTTTGGCCCCTTACCCAACCTACTCATTTTGCAACCTCTAGAATCTATAGTTGCTATGAGTGGCTGACTTGAAATCTCATTTGTTTTCAAAGGTGTTGGAGCAGATACTTGGTGTGCTTATTAAACTTGTAAAAGATTTGAAGTTGCAACATCAACATCAATATGTGAGCAATCTTTTAATGTTTTTCTTTAGTACCATGATGATTCTTTTTTCTTTCTGAGCCCAATGCAAAATAGAAAATAATTTATATAAAAATTATGTAGGATGAACTGCAGAAGACTTGGTTGTGCAAAAGGTGTGAAACCATGAGCGCAAAATTGAGGTTGGTCTTTTTACTCTCTTGGAAACTCCAAATTTGGTCATGATTTAAGTTTAAATCAGATAATTAGTTTTGAATGTTTTATTCAGAGCACTCGAGCATATTCTCTTGCTCGAGACTTACACACAGGAATCCGTTCCAGCATTGCATAAGATAAGGTAGAGAAGATTAATTCCTGTATTATTTTATTAACTTGATTAAAAAAGATTTATGTTTATCATTTTTACTCTTTGTGACAGGAAATATCTAGTCGAAGCTACAGAAGAAGCTTCACTTGCATACAACAAAGCCGTGCGTTTTTCTTGCATAATATTCACATTGTCAGCTATTTTTATTATGCTTTTCTATGTAACTACTTGACCAACTGTTTCCAGGTAACACGACTTCGTGAATATCAAGGGGTTGACCCACACTTTGACACAATTGCGAGGCAATATCAGGATATGGTGAAGGTAAGTAGCATGATCATGATCATGTCTTGCTTACTTGTGATTATAGTTATGAGGTTTGTTTTGCTTAAAGTACCAATGTATTTTCACTTTTGTCCCGTATTTAGTTAATATACATTTTTTGGTAACCGGGGGAACCCACTTACATGGTAAATCCCTGGGTCCCGCCAAAGCGCCAATACCCTACTAACCGGTAAGGACATGTAAATTGCGGCCTAAGCCGGGTAGGTGGCTTGAGAGGTAGCAAATTGAAACTGGGGTAAGCGGGATTTGAACCCCTGACCTCAATGTTGATATACATTTGAGTCGTTAAAAGATGGTTTTTTGTCATTATACATATTTTCGTTGTGCCATTTGGTTCATCATGCTGACTTTTGCTACCTTTTGTTCTGTTTGGGTCGTCATTAAAGTATCTTATAATGATCCAAGCAGGACAAAAAAACAATCTTTTAATTACTCAATTGTACAACAAAAAGTTTAATGACTAAAAGGGGACTAAAGTTATGTTGGTGTTTTGTGCAAAATGAAAAACTTGGGCTTAATAAGATATTGAAAGAGTTGGGGAATGCATTGTTGCAGAAACTCGAGAATATGCAGTGGACGATTCATCAGGTCGAAATGGATCTCAACCGTCTACCGAGCTCTTGAGGTATATTGCTTAACATTGTATTTTTGTTCGCTTGTGTGTATTTTAATACAAATGAATGAATATTTCTCAGTTTCTTTTTATATTTTTTAAAAGAGATGAATGAAAATACTATTTGAAGATGCGTTCTGGGTCGATTTTTCCGGACTAAGTTTTAGTTTCTCTTATCATATCACGGAATTCTTCATAACTGATTATACCATCCTGCAATGGTCAAGAATCAAGAATCAGCATCTTTAAGTTTGATCATCATATAAATTTTTACCAGCAATTTAACTCACTTTATTTTTATCAACTTCTGATATAATTTCTTCAATTTCATCTTCATCGCCCATTTCACCTTCTTCCAATGCCGATTTTAGTTCATCTTTCGAAATGAATCTATCGATGAATATATAAACAGACGTTCAATGGAAAGCTTGTTTATATGAATTTGTTTAAACTTGTAAAAGTTACTGAATGCTTACCCGTTCGAATCCCGATCAAAATGCTCAAAAGCTTTACGAATGTGTTCATCTTTATGCTGACTAAAGTTTGTCATGGCTGTAATGAACTCAGCGTAGTCTATATATCCATCTTTATCTGTATCAGCCTGCAATTTTCAAAATACTGCATTCATATAACTGTTTTAGCACTTCATTTTATGATCAAGAATTCTTACGGCTTCGACAATCAGTTTAGCATCTTCGGCTCCAAGATTTGATCCAATTCTAACCAATGATTTCTCCAATTGTTCACGTGATAGAACTTTCTGTTCATTTGTGTCGAAGTTTCGAAACATTGCTCGCAGTCCTTCAAATTCTTCTTCTGGGATCTTTTCTGTTAGTATCTACGAAGTTAAAGTGTAAAAACAACTCATTAGCTAGCGCAATTGACCGCCTTTTGTACGGATTTTTTAGATTTCATCAAAGGGTACCTTGAGTGCGAGCTTCTTGAATTTGTTCATAGCTCGAAAGTGCTTCATCTTATCGAGAAACTTTTGGTCTACTGGATTTTCTGTTGCTACTCCATTTTCCTTCATCCATTGATCATCTGGATGATTGTTTATAACGAAACGATGAGAAACCAAATAATCAGTTGGATCGCGTATGGATGTGCTTCTGTTGTTTGAAGTTGTAATACCCGTTTATGATGGTATTTAGAGTCTTGCAGTTTTTAAAATCATTACGTAATATTAAAAACTAACGAGCTCATAGCTTAATTTTTAAAATCGAACATAAAAAACCGAGGTTAGAAACATACTAAGAACATCAGTAGCGGTTGGTCGTTTCTTGGGATCTTCTGAGAGCATTTTTGCCACCAAATTCTTTGCGTTCTTTGATATTGATGGCCATGGAAGACTTTCCATGTCGGGTTTTGCCATCATTACCTTGTCGAATATCGTTTTATCATTCTCTACAATTTTGTTTCTTGGGTTAAAATTAGGTTTCCACAATCTAATACAAACACAGGTGATTTGTACACTTTGTTCTACGTTATAACCACTTTTCTTTGACTATTTTACCCTTAGTTTTCATTTCTTTATGTCTCTAACGGTAAAGTCAACATAAAGTGGTTATGACGTACAACCTAGTTACGAGGGTGTACAAATCACTTGTGTAAAAGGAATTCGTTAAACATATGATACTTAAAACTATATCTTACCACCATAAAAGGGAGGCACCCCGGTAAGTAGCATGTATAGAATCACCCCTGCACTCCATATATCGACCTCTTTTCCATATGGTTTACGATTTAGAACCTCCGGAGCAACATAGAAAGCGGTCCCAACCTTTTCTTGATTTGGTTTTCCTAACATAGATCACCTTGTTAGTTTGTCATTGAAGTTTTGAGTCTTGCTAATAGATTTCTAGCATTTGGGTAAAGTTATTTTTCGCGTTTTATATTTGATTATTTAGAGGTCAAAAACTACTTCTAATGTGTTAGTTTGATACTAGTTGTAACAAAACTGATCATCAAATGATAGAGTCCAACTAGTTACACACCCTTGTTTTTATATTTACTTTCAAAACTAATATTTAATACACCCCCTTAACCTATGATCTTTTGATAAATTAACAATTCATCTTAGCCATGGGAGGCAATTTTGATTAAAAAAATATCAGATTTTAGATTGATATATCTAAACTGTTTAAAAATTTGTTTAAAAAGAGGGCGTGTTTGGGTTGACTTGCTGTTAGTTAAAGATTTGACCCCTCAACTTTTTTGATGAAATAGTCGACCTACTAACTCGTTTATGATCCGTTTAACATGTTTTTTACAAACCACGAAACCGGTTAATATGTTTACAATTTGATTATTACCCGCCGACACATTTAACACGTTAAATAAATAGGTCGTGTTCGAGTTACACGACTCTAAGTGTGTTAGAGTTAGAGTTGACGTTTTTTACATGAATAAAAGTATGTCCGAGTTGAACCATTCAACCCACCAACCCGCCATCCTGATATGATCGACACCTCTAACCATAGCAACCCAAGCCAAATCAAACGAAATCGAATGAGACGAACTAGACCAGACCCACAAGTCCGACCAGACTAGACCATACCAAACCACACGATACTTGAAATAAAAGCGAAGTACGTACCTTCATCGATATACGCAGATAAACCAAAATCGATCGCCTTCAACTTGCTATAATCAGCAGAACACGGAGACAAACTCTTTTTCGCCAACATAAAGTTCTCAGGCTTTAAGTCTCTATGCATAATACCCATGAAATGAAGACAATAAACCACTTTCATTATAGAACTAAGAATTTGTGCAGCAAGCTTCTCACTAAATCTACCCTTTGATTCCATTTTCTTATAAAGCTCTCCACCTTCACAATACTCCATCATCAAGTACACAGCTTTCTTATCCTCATATTTACCTTCCAAATTCACAATCAGATCTTGACCTCTTAACTGCTCCATAATTTTAATTTCCCTCTTCAAATCTTCTTTCTGACTTGCTGTTACAAGTTTCTTTTTGGGTATTTTCTTGCATGCATATTTGTTTCCTGATGACTTTTCTTTGTAGATGTATGCAACTGCAAATTGACCTCTGCCTATTTCTTTAATCATTTTGAACTCTTCGTTAATGTCCTTATATGGCTCGCCCAGAACTGAACCTGTACGGGTTGGCGGCGGCTTTTTCTGGCGGTGCTCCTCCGTTTCTGCTGCCGGAGATGGGGTTTTTTCGCCGGTGGTTAGAGACATATCCATTTGACTTTGACCTGATGTTTCTTGCTCCTCAGTTGCGGCTGCCGGAGGTGGGGGGGTTTTGCTGGTGCTTAAAGACATACCCATTTGAGATGATGAGTCTTTTTGTGTAAAGATTGAATCTTTTTGGGGATTTAATGAGATATATGAATGAAATTGTGGAACCCAGATGGCGTGACATTGTTTTGAAGGTAAAAATGGAAGGAAAGAATACTTGTTTGTGATGGTTGACGATGGAACACTTTGTTTATTATTGGCAAGAATGAAAAAGCACCAAACTCCAATAAAGGTGCAAGAATCTAGTTTTGTTAATTAGTTGACTTAATGATAAAAAAAATAGAGTGATTAGAGTAACAAAGATGAAAAGTTAGTTAATTTCTTATTAGGGCATGAGGTATACTCATGTTAAGTTAACATGTTAACTTCGTCACATAGGCGCCACGTCACCTTTAACTTAACACCAAAATAGTTAACATGAATGGGGTATACTCATGTTAAGTTAACATGTTAAACAATATTTTATTAGTTTTTTTTTTTAATTTCGATTTAATTTAAAGGGTGATAATTATTTTAATATTTTTTTTTGTTTTTTTTTTCGAAAATTGTAAAACAACTTAAAAAAAGTAACACAAATACTAGAAAAAAAATACTACAAATACTAGATCATTAAAAATTTAAAAACCTACAAATTACCCAAAAAAAAAATACTACAAATACATCAAAGTGATCGTTCGTAAATGTCATCGATCAAGTCCGCCTTCAACTGGTTGTGGATGTCTCGATTAAATATTTCTTGACGAATGGCTCTTTTTTGGTCCTCCTCGATTTCATCGTACACCGTATCCAACTCCTCCTCGTGAAATTGGCAAATCGCGGCACCTTGATCTTCGAGGATCATGTTGTGTAAAATAATACAACCACGCATAACATTCGCAATTTTGTTTCGATGCCACATTCGTGCGGGGTGAGCTATGATATGCCATTTATCCTTCAAATCATCGAATGCACGTTCAATGTCTTTCCGAGCGGCGCTGTGAACTTTTGTGTACACCTTACGCCTTTCGCCGATCGGAGCCGTGAACCCTTTGACAATCGTAGCATATTTGGGATAGATCCCGTCTCCCAGATAATACCCCCGCTTGTACACGTTTCCTCGTAGCTCAAAAGACGAATCCGGCTCGCGTCCCTTGATGACATCGTCCCAAATTGGTGATCGGTTGAGAACGTTGATATCGTTGTTCGAGCCGGAAACACCAAAATATTGATGCCATATCCACATATCGTTGGAGGCAACGGCTTCTAGCATGATGGTTGGGTGGCCGTGATCACCACGCATAAACTGACCTCGCCATGCGTTCGGACAGTTCTTCCACTCCCAATGCGTGCAATCGATGCTTCCAAGCATCCCACGAAAACCCCATTTGTTCTCATGATACTCGTACAGTTGCCTGATGTCGGAGGCGGTCGGTCGTCGTAAATATTTTCTTCCGTATAAATTGAAAAGACCTATAGATTAAAAAGCTTTAAAAAATAGAAACAAAAACGGTATATAAATTTAAATATAGAGGTAATTTTATAAGAGAATTGTTACCGCTACAAAAGTGTTGAATACACGACCTAATGGTACGATCGGACATTCTTAGGTACTCGTCGAATGCATCGCCCGTTATACCGTACGCCATGACTCGAATTGCCGCCGTGCATTTTTGAAGTGGAGTGAAACCAATCCTTCCTCTCGCATCTCGCCGTTGTGGAAACCACGGGTCCTCTCGCTCCAAATCGTTCACAATTCGTAAAAAAAGTGAACGTCGCATTCGAAAACGTTGTTCAAATGCGTCATCTCGGTAGACACAATCTTCGTTGAAATAGTCTCGTAGAAGACTTTCATGAGCCGCCGCACGATTTCGGTTTATGCGAGCCCGTCGAGTCATCCGCCGGTTCATCCGTATTTGATGATAATTAAACATCAATTGTAAAAACATCTCGGCCTCTTCGTCGGAGGACGTATCGGAAGAGTCCTTTGAGGATAACAAATCCATAATCTTCAAATTGTTGTTGATGTTTGAGAGGATTTGGAGAGGAGTATGTGTGATATGTGTGTGTTAGTATGTGTATATATATGTGAGAATTAAATTAGAAATATTTTTTTTTTTTTTTAAAAGCCAACGGTACAGCTCCTCCAACGATCAGAAATGTGACCGTTATCTTCACTCAGCGCCCGTTAACATGTTCACGCACAAACTTGGCGCCGCCGAGTTTTTATAGTGGGGACGGTGTTTGGCGCCGTTGGCGCCGCCAAAAGCGTAATATGGCGCCTTCGGCGCCTGTATACCCAATGCCCTTAAACCCTAAACTTTAAGACTAACTTTTAATAGTTTTGTCATTAAACTTAACCCTTCACCCCTAAAAAGTTTTTTTTTTTTGAACATCAAATATTTATTTACACCAAATACACCATTGTCAGGGTTTGAACCCATGACCTCCAACTAAGAGGACAAAGCCTCTACCAAGTGGGCTAGTCCCACATTGGCCACCCCTAAAAAGTTAGTTATTATGAAGTGAATATATATGTCTGCCATAATTATAATTTTGTGTACTTGTATTATAAATTCGTAGTTGCTTCTTTATATCATACAACTTTCTATAATGTAATTGCGTATGAAAATGATGAACCTGTATTAAAACATTCATAGTAGCTTCGTTCTATCATATATATTTATTTATTATGTTTTTATTTGTTTCTTACAACTTTTCTACCACGTAATTGCGAAGAACATGATGAACCTTATGATCACGTTGATAATTCGTGTATTACATTATATGTAATTTCCTAAATTACACGTGTAACACTATTAACATGATGTGATTACGGATGAATGCGAATAACACGTAGATAATTCATGTATGCAATTCAATGGATTACAATATATATAATTAGGTGGGTTACATATATGTTGTTGGAGTATATGCACGCGGAAAGAACACTTATAATTAATGAACACAACCGTAGAAAATAACAAACACAAAAGCACACATGATTTATGTGGTTCAATCGATGTGATCTACGTCTAGCGGTTACAACCAATACTTTTTTATTGCTTTATGTGTCACACGTCATTATACAAGATTACAAGTATAGGATCACTATAAATAGAGATACAATTTGTCACACTCCACTAGACTTGTGGCCCGAGGTGTGAAATAGTCACAGCATCAAAGTCAAAGATCACAACAAACATCTACAAGGAGGCCATTACATACAACTCTAGAGTCAGAAACATTAGACATAACACCTTAATTAATATAAAGTTTAGCACTTAACATCAATGTTGTAGAAAGCGCTAGGCGGTCCGGGAGGGCCTGGCATTTAGTCGGGATTAATCGGGATTAGTCGGGATTAATTGATTTGTAATTTTATATAAAAAAAAATTTAAATATATATACATAATTACATATTATGTTATTTTTATACTTTTTATGTATAAATTTATAAGTTTAAGGAGCAAATGTAAACTAGTGAAGATAGAGGGGGTAAAATGTTAAAATACTTAAATTAATTTTATACATTTTAGTGTAAAAGTTTAATAGATTAGGAAGAAAATGTAAATTAATAAAAGCTAGAGGAGTTATTTTAAAAACATATAAACTTAAAAACCCTAAAACCTAACTAAAACCTAAGCTTGCACCTCCCTCCCCCTGCACTTCTTCTTCATCTAATTTCTAATTTTCGGCAGACCTAGCATCACCGGCGGCCTAAATCGCCGCTGGAATACGCAACTCCGGCAGAATCTGACCACTTCTTCTTCTAATTTCTAATTTCCGGCAGACCTAGCATCTTCGGCAGAATCCGACACCGCCTAGCCCCGATTTTGACCGCCTTTGACCGCCTAGTTGGAGGACCGATTTTTAAGCCGCCTAGCCTAAAATTACTCCTTCTCCGGCCGCCTAGCGATTAATCGGCGCCTAGGCGACGCCTAGCGATTAATCGGCGCCTAGGCGCGATTTTTACAACATTGCTTAACATCATAATAAGAATCATAATTATCCTAATACAATGCACAATTAAAACTAGCAATCATAAACATAATTAATCCAAAGTAATGTTTCAAAGATCTAAATCTCAAATAACTATGTTAAGTTTTTAACAAGATACAAGATTCAGATAACTAGGGTTTGTATTTGAATAAACAAACATACACAAACATATTACCGAACGTTCACGAACTTTATTGAACGAACATGGCATATGTTTGTGTTCGCTCATTTAATTAACCGACCAAAATTTCTTATTCCTATTTGTTCATTTATTAAGCGAACGAACTTTCCAACGAGCGATTCACGAATCGCTCGTTGAACATTCAATTCATTTATAGCCTCGGATTGGTAATGGGTCTAGTTATAATGAGCTATGTATGTCCTTGTGTTTGGTGAAGTGAGGTTATACAACGGGCCTACATGATTTTATTATCATTAGATTATATGTAATGGATCATTTTTTTTGCAGGTGATTCGGGAGACTCAAAATGTGGAAGAGTGAGTTGGTGAATTCTGGGTGAGACTTGCAGGTCTTGAGCGCAGGTTTACTGAAAAAAATTCGACCAAGAGACCTGGAGTGAGAGCAAAAGAGATAGAAATTTTTCAAGGCCAAAATCTGGAAAAGTCTGTGGAAATCTAGTTCCAGGCCTGGAAGGGAGGTAGGAGTAGGCGATACGCCTGGAAGGGAGGTAGGAGTAGGCGATACGCCTGGAAAGGTGTCTACCCGCTGGAAGTGTGTGTTTCTCGCGGTACGCGAGAGAGGAGTAGTTACCCCTCGCGATACGCGAGGGTGTCGGCGACCAGGGAAGTTCTTTAGTTTTTAAAATTCTGTTTTTCGCTCAGTGAGTTCTCGTTTTCCAGGTAAACACCATTTCAACTTAATTCTTAATTTTATTTTATTTCGTCCTTAGTTTATATTTTTGTGTTTTTATTTTCGTTTTGTTACTAATGTTTTGGTCGAGTCGCGTCGTTTGTTTTGTTTTTGTTTGTGTCGTCCAGGTCCAATGATATTTGCGCTTTGGAATGCTCGTTAAGATTCGATGGAGGACCTGCGGATACGAGCTCGCTTGCCATTCATCCAAATAAATAATCAGGGGAGTCCATTCCGCTTTATTTTTCCTTTTAATTTTCGTTTGCATTTTTAGTTTTATCGTTCGTGTGTTTATTTTTATTTCTGCTTTGTTTTATTTCCATTCCACATCGAGGGCAATGTGTGGTTCAAGTGTCGGGATGGGAAGCCTTTCGTCTTTGTTTTTATTTTAGTGTGTTTTTGAGTGGTTAAAAAAAATTTGAAAAATTATTAAAAAATGTTTGAGAATCTGGCTGCAAATAAATGGGAAATGATAGTACAATTAGGCTTTAGTTTTCTAATTTGGTGCTTAAGTGATAAAAATAAATAAATAAAAAATTAAAGCAATTTCGGTTAGTGATGTATTGGTAGGCCTAGCCGACTTAAAAAGCTTAAATATCCTAATTGTGTCTGAAATTTGGAATTTAATATATAGAATCATGATATTTAGTGGGTTCCCGCCTTAGATTGAAACGAGGATGCTGAAACCGTCAAAAATAGAAGATAGGTACCTTAATATTTAAAGATAGACTTGTCTCTAAAGCAATAAGCACGCCTCTGTCTTTTTATGTAAATAAATCCGACTTGGGTGGCGCTTCCAAAAAAAAAATCCATATTCCATCTCTATTTCTGCTTGAGCTGAGCTAAATACCCTATGTGCTACCCATCGGGTTCGCTCTCAGTGGATGCTCCTCTAGGTGAAGCTCGTTGAAAAAATAAATATAAAGCTCAAAAATAGCAGACCATTCATCCATCATTCCACCATTTAGAGACAAGTATATAGTTGAATATTAAGGTAGGAGAACCTAAACGGTTTAAACCTGTGCCTTGATTTCCTGAGATGAAATTAGCCAAACTTGTGATGTTTGAGTGTGGTATCCATTGGGTTGACTGATTAGGTAAAAGAATAAAGACTGACACTTTTGGGGGCTATAAAAGTTGGTGGTTGGATTTAATCGGATCGAAATATCGATAATTGCTACCGGGATGTAAGTATGCTAATAGAAATAATAAAT
>JBCNJP010000008.1:59326903-59343496 GCA_039602395.1 Deinandra increscens subsp. villosa | reverse complement strand
AACACAAATAACTATCATTCACATTATCACTAACCCACTGTACTTTTTTTCATTATCACACCATATCCTACGTGGCATGCTTAGTCATCATTATACAATCACACCACTTAGAAAGACAAAACTTCCGAGTTTACTTAAGAAAGAGAAAAAAAAGAAATGAAAGGAAAGGAAGGGAAGAGAAAGAGAGTAATTCATTTCTTCCGAATCATTTCAAATCGAAAGGAAAGAAAAACACAAGAAATTGCCCTAACTTTCTTTCCGTTTCCCTCCCATTCCTTTCTTAAGTGAAACTCGGGAATACAATTTTTTTTAATTTTCATTCCCTTTTTTTTTCTTAAGTGAAACTCGGGAACATAAAACTTTTACATTTCCTTTCATTTCTTTTCCTTTCCGTAAACTAAAAAACACGGTGTAAAACTCATTTTGTTTAATTAGTGTTCGATCTGAGAACACATACAATCGTTTATACTTTTCTGTCCCTAATCGTTAATCTAATCACTAAGCCTTTTCGTAGTGGGGCGTGGTTGGGGTCTATAGCGCCCCATAGCGGCGCTATGACCGCCCCCCCCCCCGGGGCGCTATAGACCAAATTTGGTTGAACCGCGTTGTGTGGAAGGCGCCGAGTTTGATAATTATTTATTATTATTACCGTTGAACAACGGTCAAAAACATTTTTTAATTTTTTTTTTCAATATTATT
Source organism: Deinandra increscens subsp. villosa (assembly GCA_039602395.1). NCBI lineage: Eukaryota > Viridiplantae > Streptophyta > Magnoliopsida > Asterales > Asteraceae > Deinandra > Deinandra increscens. The sequence continues at coordinate 59,342,797 of JBCNJP010000008.1, read as the reverse complement.
TATCTATATATATATATGTATATGTAACAACAATGTTTCACACCCATCATTCTCAATACTTCCAAGCTATGCCGATGATACCGTGGACCGAAGAAGAAGAGCTAAAGCTTGCGGAGGAGGAACCCACCCAACCTCTAAGCTTTGCGATCCGGCAAAAAGAAAATATCATTGTAAAATGGCGTTCCATGCAACACGACCTTCGAGTATTCAATACTATACACGAAGGTTTTCTTTTTTCTCCTAACGCGATAGCACGAGCGCACGAGAAATACCACGAAAAGTACGGAAAAGATTTCAAACTTGAAACGGTTTGGAGGTTCCTAACGACGCATCACTACTTGTGTTTTAAGTTTTATGTGTGTTATGACTAGTTTGTATGAGTTGATGAATAAATAATATAATATGTTATGTTTTATGTTTTAGCTTTTAAAAAAAACTTAAAAAAAATAATAATGATATAATGATTGCAAGTGGGTTATCCATTACGCCCCTTTTCACATAACCCCCCCTATAGTGACATGGCGCCACGTGTCACATAACCCCCTCAAAAGAGGGTTATCCATTACGTTCAGCCTGACCGCCACAAATATATTCATCTAAATGCATTGTCACGTCATCATTTCTATTTTGTTTCTCCTTTTAGACATTCTCTTTGTTTTCTTTTTCTTTTCTATACATATTCTTTCTTTCTTCATCATCTCCCACATCCACATCCACGTCATCTTCACTTCATCAAATATATACTTCTTTTTTAAACTAAAAGTCTGGCTGCCAGTGAAGCTGATTGGACGGCGCCTTTTTGCCGATTACCCATAAAAAGAAATAAAATCAACGCTTCCTCTTCATCCCCATCCTCATTTCCCCCAAAACCCTCCATTAAAGATCTCTGCTTTCTTCCGTACAACAAACGCTTTCCACAATTTTAACTCGTCTTTCCTTTCTCTAATCCCATATCACTCACTTTCTCAATCTCTCTACATCTAACTGCATCTATACAATTCGTATATTATGTAAGTACGTAACTCACCAACTGTATTTTATGTGTAATCGAGGTAGTTACTAGTTAGATGATCAAATTCAGTAATTTCAACTTCTTTTCATAATGATGCTGAATCTTTCTTAGCCTAGCGCTCTGATTCTGCAAGTGATGATTCGTGGTTATCTGGAGTCGGAATCGTCTGTGCTCTAGAATACTTTCTGTTAGGGTTTCAGAGTTTTGGAAATCTCAAATTTTAGATTTGGATGATTGAATCAAAGAACAGTTTATGATGTTTAGTGTAGCAATTTAGTGAAGTTAACCGACTGAGAATTTCTAGGGTTAGGTAATTTATTGAAAATTCTTAATTTGGGGGTTTTGCGCTTTCCTAAATTCTCTAACTTGACCTAATTTAGGAATGAAACAAGAAGTTTTTCTGAGTATAAATATATTCTTCTATGGAATTATGTTCATATAGATGTTTTCATAGCTATGAAAACCTTTGCTGATCTTGTTTGGCTAACAATTGTTAAATATTTCTTATTTGGTTGATTTATAGGATGTGTAATTTTCATATATAGGTGAAATTATGAGTGGCATAGGCCAAACAAGGTGTGTGATACAAAATACAGGCGATTGCATTGATGATATAAGCCAACTGCCAGATTGTATTCTTCATCATATCCTCTCATTTCTTCCCACAAAAGACGTTGTGAAGACCGCCGTACTTTCAAAAAAATGGAACAACGTTTGGACTTCGGTTTCAAGCCTAGATTTCGATGATGCATTGTTGTATGCTAACGAGACGGATAATCGGGACCCACCCGAAGAGACTTGCTTTATAAACTTTGTAGAACGAGTTCTCTCGTTACGTGATGCATCCAACATTAAAAGGTTTCGGTTATCTTGTCGTGTTTTCTTTAACGCATCGTGCATACATTCGTGGATTTCTTCTGCTATTATGCACAATGTCCAAAAGCTCGATTTATGCCTCTTTGTGGATGATCCATTTGTGCTCCCGAGTTCCGTGTTTTGTAGTCAAACGTTGACCAGATTGAAAGTTGAAATGAATTGTGTTCTCGAATTCCCGAATGTCATCTATCTTCCATGTTTGAAAGCCTTGCATTTATCTTTAGTTACATTTGCAAATGATGGCTCGGCACAAAAGCTTTTCTCGGGTTGCCCGGTTCTTGAAGATTTGACTTTGCTAGACTGTGAGTGGTTGAACTTGAATAACATCACAATTTCAAGTCCCACTTTAAAGCGGTTAACAATAGATGACCTGCCATACTTTGGGCCACCTGATGGGCCTAAAGATTGTAAGATCAAGATTTATACATCAAATCTTATATACTTGAAGTATACCGGATATCCATCGAAAGATATTTTCGTGTGTGACGTATCATCTTTGGTTAAAGCTTACATTAGTGTTCCGGTCCCACACGAAAAGCAGAAAGAAGTTGCTTCTCATGTTGTTAATCTGCTTAAAGGATTGAGTAAAGTTGTGTTTTTGAATGTATCAGATCATACTATTGAGGTAAGGTACTTAATTGAAGTCAATAGAAACTTATGTTTTTGACCCTTTTCACTTTTTGTATGATTTTGGCATGCTGACTTTTGTGTTTTTTTGAAGTCTCTTGTATTTGCAGGTAACATGGTGGCTAATCTTCCTGTTTTCAGGAACTTGACCCATTTAGAGTTGACCATGGAAATTAGAAAACCAACCATTGAAGCATTGATGACTTTTCTCAACTGCTGTCCAAATCTACAATCTTTATCTTTCTCCGAGGTGTATTACTCACGGTTACCATATTTAGGGGTGTTTGGATTTGTGTTTTGAAATTGATTATCTAATTATTACGACATGTAGTCACAATAATTATCTTTCTGTATTTGGATAAACAAATTTCTTTTGCATAATTGGAGGTTTTCAGAAAACATATAGTTAACTACAAAATCACATCCAAACGCTATCTTTTACAACCTGTTTTATCACAAGTTTAAAACTGCTTATCTAATTCTGATTATTTGAAATTGAATAATCACTTTCAACACTTGGATCCAAAAGGTTAGAGTAGCGTTATAAAGATCGATATATTTATCTCCTTTCAATGAATACACTTTGCAGGGATTTAATCATGATGTATGTCTTGTTGAGAACGATTTGATTGGGTCATCACTACCTAAATGCATTTCATCTGGCCTTAAACTGCTGACCTTCAAGAATTTTCACGGGATCGATTCAGAAATATGTTTTCTCAAATGCATTTTGCAGCATGCATTTGTTTTCAAGAAGATGAATATCTCATGTTGTGAGAAATTATTTGGAGATCCAAGCAGGCTAAAAGAGGTGAAGAAGGCGTTGGAAACATTTTCAAAGGGCTCTAAGTCATCTGTTGTCACATTCTCATAAACCTATAACTACTATGTGAGTATTTCCTCTTATGGTATTTATCTAATGGAAACAAATTTAGAGGTGTCAATCTCTTGATGACACAAATATGACATGTAAAAATATCCAGGTTATGGCCTATGGGTTCACGCAGCTAACCTGTTTAATAAACGGGTCATATTATGGTTGGCCCATTTAATCAAACGGGCCATGCTTGGGTTGGCCCGTTTATTAAAACGGTCGTGTTTGTCACTAAAATGTAAATCAACTCCAAACTACACTTCTTTAATATGAAATCTACCATGATATGTTCTTTGTTCTTGCAGTGGTTTGACTACAAGTGGTGAAACAGTTTGACCAACTGGTCAGCTGGCTCTATACTATTTTGATGATGGCTGCGAGTATGTATGTTGAGGTCTCTGTTTTTGGCGTATCTTTAGACGACTGTTGTGATAGGAGGTATATATAGTTTTGCAGGTTGTTAAGCTTATTGATAGGTACATGTGGGCTGCTCCTGTTTTTTGATTGATGTAGCCAAACATCATAGAAACTATAGAAAGCTAACATTTTGTAGGATCTTGTCATGTTTCTAAGCTATATGTTGCTTTTCTTTTGCCTTTTCAAGTTCTTCGTAAGATCACGAATCAACATTCCAAGGGCATGGTAGAACTTTGAGGTCCGGTTTTGGGTATCATTAACTTGTTGATTTGGTTGTTCGTATTAGGTTTTTAACGGGTCGAATTGTTAAAGAAGGAAGTTGCAGGTGGAAAGGTTGTTGAGTTGGGTGGTTTTTACTTTTGAGTCGAGCTGAAGCTGAAGGTATCTGTTATCTAAGACTTGTTTGAAAAAAATACAAATTTGTTAACTTTAAGAAAAGTTGAGTTGACTCAAGTCAAACACTAGTCAAAGTTCTAGCAGGGAGTGAATATTAGATTATTAGCATACCTGAAATGTTAAAATGTGAAGTATGCCTGTATTGCATCAGGATCCAATACAAAGGTTCTTTGTTTTATAATGTGAGAAATGTAAAATGAAATCTAGAACATTGATTTAGATATTTACCGGTTGACATCAAGGGAAGAGCGTGAAAGTTCAGGGATCATAAGGGCTGGAATGGTAAAAATGGTAAAAACCTATAACTGTACGTCATCTATACCATATTACCATAAGGTTATCCGTAGTGGTCAAACTCATTTCAAGCTTCTTTCACGTTTCATTTATGTGGTGTAGTGGTAAAACTTCTTTCAAGGCACCCTTAAAGCATGAAATATTTCAAGCCCCTCTTGAATTTTTGACTTTTCACGCCCCAACATAGTGGGCTAAGTGGCGCGGAAGAGGCGCTCTAAAAGGGCATTTCAAGCCCCTACGGATAGCCTAAAGGTTCAAATAAAAAGTATTAGTTTTTTAAGAAGACCTCCTATGATGACACGTGTCTTCTTATTATTTTTTAACGAATGTATTTTAGTCTTTGTTATTTTTGTTTACTTTTTATCAAGTTCTCCAATTTTTTTAACTTTCATAATTACGACATTATTTTAAGAATATCATCATAAAAATGAGCATCTTTTCTTTCTTTAAAATGTGTACAATGTTGCTATACATGAAATTAAATAATTACTCTTCGAGTTCTGTATTGCGTCATTGTGTCTTTATGTTGGTTATCGTGTCTTTCTTTTTAAAAAATAATAAAAAGTCACATTGTGTCTTATGTTCAGATTATTGTATCTTGTGTTTAGATTATCGTGTCTTATGTTTCAGATTATTATGACTTATGTTTTAGGTCATTGTGTAATATGAATTTATCATTGTGCTTTTATGTTAATACTCACTTCATGTATCTTTTGCTTGTCATTGTGTCTTTCTGTTTTAAAAATAATAAAAAGACACATTGTGTCTTACTTTCAGATCACTGTGTTTATGTTCAAATATTGTGTCTTATGTTTTAGATCATTGTGTAATATGTATTTATCATTGTGTTTTATGTTTTAATTCGTTTCATGTTATTTTGTTATTGTTTTTTTATGTATTAGATAAATTTATCACAATAACTAGCAAAAGACACAATGATAATCAAATAGATGTAAGGCCCCAATCCCATTTTGATGTATTAACATCGTTTCAAAAATCAGAGTTTGAAAATTTCATAACATATATAAAACTTTCATCCATTACCATGCCACATTTACAAAAAAAATCGGGTGTTTGACACCATTAACTTCATCGAAATACTACAAAACCTTCACATTAACTAACATGTGCATCTAGGTCCCAAAAGATGTGATGTTCGGTTCCAAAGGTCTTCGATTTAATCCCGACCCGCCAACTATTGATTACCTGCCAAAAACACTAGTAACACATTAGTATTAATGGCAAACAACAGCAATCAACCCAACACCCCATTTAAAAACAAGAAAACAAAACATAAACCCGGACAGCAGCTCCAAGCGTATCGCTTGGAGCTCCTGGACTTCCAGGCGATACGCCTGGAGCCTGATTTCCAGGGCTCCAGGCCAATTTTGCCATACTTAGCCATTTTTCTGCATTTTTCAGCTTGGTTTACCTCCAAACTATCAAACCTGAATTTTTAGCACCATGAACTTATAGTTACCTGCAATATGAAGACTTCACCCAAGTTCACAAATTTCGTATCCGATTTCATTATTCCGATAAAGATAATGGCAACTTCTTACCCGACCCGTTTGACCCGCTAACACACTAGTCACAAAACCAACTTATGATTATGCTTTCAATTAGAATTCCCTTCATTATAATTTCCCCTTAGCACACACACATTGTGCTAATCCACTTAAAGTTCGATGTTGGGACAATCCGAGATCCCAAAACTCTCATGGTTTCTCGTCTTGCCACAACATCCAGCTCAACCCAAATTGGGTCATATACTGCAGTCCTAGTTAGTCATTTTACATAACCAACTTCTCAATTTGATTCCCCATTGCCCTCAACACATATAGTTCATCAAATTTCCGCTTTAACATCAAATTATAACCAACTATTTAACGCCAACCACTAGCTACTACATGTTACCTTTAGGCTTTATTCTTGCCTTCACGTTGATGGCTTGTGCTTCCTCCCGCTTCACCTATAGTCATCACATTGTTAGAATTACCATAACACATTCATGTTTCACTCAATCATCATATTGACACCTAACAACTCATAAATTCTGCATATACATGTTTGCATTCTCATTCAGGCATTTCATCGAGCACCTAGTGTGCATAGTAAATATTCCTACTATCAAGCACTCCATGGATCACCAATTGGTCCTACATTTGATATCAAACACTTCCAATTCAGTTCCCATGCATCATTTACACTTCCATCAAACTAACTAACTTCCTTAAGGTCAAATTAACCAAATCAATCCACCCATCCATTCCCACATTCAAAATTTCGGATTCTAGGTGATGGGTATGAACACCCATCATACAATCTACTAAACACATACAAAATCAATCATGCAAACAATAATTTAGTTTCATCTAGGCACATAAACACATAGCAACACAGAATTCGACCTCAATTTGGTCATTAGAAGAAACCTACAAAATCACCCATATCAAGTTTACTACTTACTTGCACCCACGAGAGAAATTTAAGGAGAGTATGATGATCTAGAAGCCTCCCTCTTCCTAATTTCGGTTTCCCCTAGCAAAATCCTTCACAAATTTCCTTGGATTCAAGAAGATTTGATGAACTAGGGCTCCTCCCCCCCCCTCTCTCTTCTTGTTCGCGATTTCTAAGTCTGGGGAGATCCCAGACTTGTTTTTCCCTCTTAAAATTTACAGCTATAGCCCCTCAACTTCATATTTTATGACAAATCTAGCTAAACCTTTTATTTACACAACTACCCTCTATTTCTCTTTAGTTTAACCATCTATTATAAAGTTAACTTAATAACTAATAAATCCCTCATAAATAACCCGGTTAACCTTCTAAGTAGGGCTGTTAATCGGGTCAACCCGATCGGGTTTCGGGTTATTAGGGTCGGGTTAGTCGGGTTTTTTACAAAAAAAAATTCACCCGCAACCCGACCCTATTAAGGTTCGGGTTAATAGGGTTCGGGTTAGTCGGGTTTCGGGTTATTAGGGTCGGGCTAGTCGGGTTAATTGGGTTTTAATAAAACTATATTTTATGTCAATTTTATATTTAAAGTTCTAAAACAAGCAAACCATTTAACATCAAAGAATCTAAACCACGTCAAATATTGAGTCTACAACACTTCCAAATATTTAATTGGATATCCTAATTAATTGTTTGCTCAAGGCTAATTTCAATTTTTTGATTAAAACCTAGAAGATGTAATTAAAATTATAGATGTTGTATTGCTGTTAAATGATTAACAACTTCAACAAAACAATTTCATTCCAAAACAATTTAATTTCGTACTCATGAGTCATGATACAGTATTTAAAAACAATAATTGAAAATTTTCTTTAAACAAAACGACTAATGCAGCAACTTAAAATATATAACTGTACATTTTGGGATATTTATTATTCGGGTTATTCGGGTTAACCCGAGACCCGATATTTTTAAAAAAATCAACCCGCAACCCGACCCTAATTACACTTCGGGTTTGTCGGGTTAACCCGATTAACCCGATTGATACTTTTAGACCCTATTAGACCCGACCCTAATTGTCTTATTCGGGTTCGGGTTGGGTCGGGTTAATCGGGTTCGGGTATTTTCGACACCCCTACTTCTAAGTCCGCTTATTCTACCAAAGCTCATAATATAACATAATTAAATTTAGTCACCCAAATATTACGAAACTCGGGATGTTACATATAGACATAATGATGCACTAGAAAACCCAAAGAGTAATTTTCTTTTAATTTTATGTATAGCAACACTATACATGATTTAGAATATAAAAAACGCTCGTTTTTATGGTGTAATTTAAAAAAAATTACTGTCGTATGTAAAAGATATGAATGTTTAGAAAAATAAGGAAACTTGATAAAAAGTTAACAAAAAATGGCTAAGACTAAGAGCATTCACGGTAGGTTCTTTAAAAAATATGTGAGTGTAAATCTGTAAAATTTAAGGTTTGGTTGTAAGTGGTTATTGAGTAGAGGAGAGTAATTGTTTTTTTAGCAAATCTGCATATTTGACAAAAGATACTCGTGATTTGCTAAAATTTGGGGATTGAAAGAGATAAAAAAAAGGTAATGATAAAGGTATAAAAAGTATTATTTAATTATGGTGTGTCGAGTGATATGAGAGATAAAAATTATAATAAAAGTATAAATTATAAGGAATTGAGGATGAAGAAGCTACTGTGAAATGCTCTAAATGCCCCTCCATCATTTTTTTTCCTCTACGAATTTAATCGCAACCACATTAATAACAAATCTAATGACTTCAAATCTTTATTAGCTTTCATAGATTTAACATATTTTTTTTATACCACTAGAACTTGTCTTAGTGGTATAGGCGATGATGGGATGACTCGTAACCATAAGGTCACGAGTTCGAGTCTTTGAGCTAACAGGTTTTCCACCCGGCCGCTTGCGGATGTGGTTTTTCCTGGAACTGGTTGACTGATGGGCTTGGGCGCCGATGACGACCTTTTGCCATTGGGCTTCCCGGTTCAAGTTGAAGTCTCGTTTAGTTGGCCGTTCAAAAAAAAAATATATTTTTTATGATAACTTGACTCACCATATTATAATACATTTGAGAGTGACGTTCTTTTCTTACATAAACTTTTAAGAGCTTAATGAGGTAAAATCATCATCGTTAATTATGCTAAATACAATAAAAATACAAAAAATTGAATAAGAATTAATAACGAAATTAATTTAAAATTTTAATTATGTAATAATGTTTAACTAAATTCATAAAGTCGTTTTTATATTATATAAATATAATTTTTTTTATTAAACTTTAAAATCTATATGATACTTCACCACTTGATTGTTCAAACGCTTTACCAATGTATGTTAGTGTGTTGTGTTCTCCGCCGCATCTAATGAGCACTTCACTAGTTATTTAAAAAAAACTACAATATAAAATCGAGTATATTATTAATTTTGAATTTAAGTATAGTATTGCTATATAAATTTTATAAAAATATGCTATGTGATAGCTTTGCGTATTAAGGTTGGGTAATTATGACACATGGGTTGCGTAATTACAATTATATGTTGCATAATTAGGGTCAGCCGGGTATATCTTTTTACGTATGTTACGTACTTATTTAATTTTATGTCATTTCTTCCTGATATTGTGTGTTACGTTTCAGTTGCTTCTTACGTTTTTCACATTTAAAAAACCTTTATACATCAATTTACCGCACCATATGTATGACTTATAGATTTTGAAATTCTAAAGATTTGTATGTACACGTTAAAACTCCCTAATTGATATCATACAAAGTTACCCAAATTTTACACATGTACATATATATTCATCTTATTAATCATAGTAAAAAGTAGTAGAGATGTAAATGCGTAAGTTTTAATCTTTAACAAAAAAAGTATGAAGGGTGAAAAGACAAGGATGCCCTTTGAATAACATGGATCCATTTAATCACGTTTTTTGTGTAATTAATTGACCAACCATTGTCATGTGCTACATGACAAGAAATAAACTTTTTGTACTCAACTCAAAATTAGTATGAGCAACTCTACATTCATTTCTACATTAAGAAGAAAAAGGATCCAAGAAAAGAACTATTTATTTTAGTTATTCCACCAACCTGCTCATAGTTTATGTTTTAACTTTTAAATAGTTACCATTACACAATAGTTAATTCCTATTATAGCTTTACTTAAATTATACAACGTTTGTTTTTAATATATTTAATTTCAAGAAAATTGTTAATGTAAAAACAGGGCTCTGAGCTTAACAACCTCCAAAACTTGTGAAGTTTGTACTTCAACCATCGCAAAAGTTATGCATGTCTCAAGTTAGATTATTTCTAGCACATTTGCTCTTCTCTAGTTGCTTCAAGTATAAATTTGCCTTGTGTCAACCTCGTATCATCATTTAGACAATTAATATAAAAAGAGTATATTCTTTAAAATATACTTTTATCCTTTTTATCAAATTTATCACACTAAATACTCAATTTTCATATGTAATATTTTGCATTGTTTTTGTCAACTATATATTATAGTTTTCACGTTAGTTTAGATTATTTATATAAAACTAACAACTAATGAAAATTACTAATCAATCAACTTATTGATAATGATTATAAAATTTATAATTGAATAAAAACATAAAAATACATGCTTTATGCGAATCAGCAAGCGTTTGAAGAAGACCACCCTTTTCTTGCCACCACCCTCGAAATAAATCACACAAATATTCGACCAAAAGTCGTCACAGATTTGGTGGGCTCGATCTCTAACTTATATTTCCTCACTCAACATTGCACCACACCCCATTAAAAATCAAAACTTTCTTCAAATCTTTTCCTGTTTTTCAGTGAAAACTCACACTTGATCACTTGATCTAACAATCCTCTGTTCTTGATTGTAAACAATGATGTGTTCTCTGAAGCAGTCTCATCTTCTGGGCCGTGATTCCAATGTTGTTAGTCTCCGAACAAATCCCCAATTTCGGTTCTCGAATTCACCATCAATTTCCACGCTCAAAATTCCCAAATTCTCTGCTGGTTTTCTTTCAAAACCTCTGCATATTTCTGCAATTGAGACATTTGGATCATTGCAAACACAACCCAAAAGGAGATCATGCATCATCCCTAAGGCATATGATGCTGATCGATCGGAAGAAGGAGAAGCCATTGAGAAGGCAGAATCAGCAAGAAAACTGAAAATTGGTTCATATTTTGCAACATGGTGGTTCTTGAATGTGATTTTTAATATTTATAATAAAAAGGTTTTGAATGCTTTTCCATTTCCATGGCTGACGTCAACTTTGTCGCTCGCTGCTGGATCACTCATCATGATAATCTCCTGGGCTACAAAAGTCGCTGAAACACCCAATACTGATCTTGAATTCTGGAAATCTTTGTTCCCTGTAAGCAAGTTTTGGTTTTTAGGGTTTAAGTTACATGTTTCTTGATCTGGGTTTTGTATAAATCATTATTTCCTGTCTGGGTTTCCAAAATCTTGAATCTTTTTGGTGTTTTAGGGTTTAAGTTCCTTATATACATGTTTCTTGATCTGGGTTTGGTTTAAATTATCATTTCCTGTCTGGGTTTCCAAAATCTTGAATCTTTTTGGTGTATTAGGGTTTAAGTTCCTTATATACATGTTTCTTGATCTGGGTTTTGTTTAAACAATGATTTCCTGTCTGGGTTTCCAAAATCTTGAATCTTTTTGGTGTTTTAGGGTTTAAGTTCCTTATATACATGTTTCTTGATCTGGGGTTTGTTTAAATGATCATTTCCTGTCTGGGTTTTCAAGATAATTCTGGGTATGTTTCTGTATTACAAAATCTTGAATCTTTTTTGGTGTTTTAGGTAGCATTGGCGCATACAATTGGCCATGTAGCAGCAACTGTGAGTATGTCAAAAGTTGCTGTTTCTTTTACCCACATAATCAAAAGTGGTGAGCCTGCTTTCAGTGTATTGGTTTCAAGGTTCATTTTGGGTGAAACGTTTCCGATGCCGGTTTACCTGTCGCTTGTGCCGATCATCGGTGGGTGCGGTCTTGCTGCACTTACTGAACTCAACTTCAACATGATTGGTAATAACTTTTTTCTTGCAATTTTGATCTGTTTTGGGGTGGATTTGTAAAGATTTGATGTGGGTTTGTGTTTGTGTTTGAATTTTCAGGATTCATGGGAGCAATGATTTCTAATTTGGCCTTTGTGTTTAGGAACATATTTTCAAAAAGAGGGATGAAGGGGAAGTCAGTGAGTGGGATGAATTATTATGCTTGTTTATCTTTGCTTTCTTTGTTGATCCTTACTCCATTTGCAATTGCTGTGGAGGGTCCACAGCTGTGGGCAGTTGGATGGCAGAAAGCCATTACTGAAATTGGACCCCATTTCATTTGGTAATTCACAAGAAATCTACCTACTCTTTTTTGTCAATTTCAATCTCTTATGGTTAATTTATCTGTTTGCGTTTGGTTCACGAAATTTGTTAAATGAAACTGAAATTTGAAGAAATTGAAATCTATTAGAGGATATTAGAATCTCTGATATTGGAATTTGTGAAGCATGTGGCTGACAAGATAATCATGTTTATTTTGTAAAGATTTTAAAAAGTTGGATTACTCAAAACTAGGGGTGTTTATTTCTGACACGACATGATCACAATAAAAAAAAAAACAGGTTTTGGGTTGGCATATGTAATTGGTTTTGAAAAACGAGTCGTGTTCGGGTCGACGTATTTAGTTAAACGTATCGTGTTCAGGTTGTGTCCTGAATAACCCTTTTAATTAAACATGTCGACACACTAACCCGTTTTTGACCCCTTATATCATTTTTACACCCAACTAACATGATTAACACGTTTACAACTTGATTATATTACCTGCTAACCCGTTGACATGTTTAGTTAAACGGGTTTAACTGGTCTTGTTTGGGTCACATGATTATAAGTGTATGCACGTTCGGGTTGATGTTTTTGACACAAATAAAAATATGGGTCGTGTTTAGGTTGAACATTTTAACCCGCCAACCCGACAAGAGTGACACCCGTACTCAAAATTGCTTCAAGTTTAAACTCACATTCGAACAATCCGTTCAAAGTTTACAGTTTTTCTTCCAAATCAAGATTAGCATTAGCCCACAAGCTTCAATCTTGATATCCATGTTTCTTCCCACAACATAATATTAGTAAGATTGTTGGATGAATGGTTAAATGACATGTTTTGTGGTTTGTATGATAGGTGGATGGCGGCTCAAAGTATCTTCTACCACTTATACAATCAAGTTTCTTACATGTCACTTGATGAAATCTCACCTTTGACTTTTAGCATTGGAAACACAATGAAACGTATATCTGTCATAGTTTCCTCGATCATCATCTTCCGTACACCGGTCCAACCAGTCAACGCTCTCGGAGCTGCAATCGCTGTCCTTGGAACTTTCTTGTATTCTCAGGTAACTTATTTGTCTTTCAGTTGCTGACAATGAGCAAATTTTTGTCCATAAGTATAATATAATGGTATGTGCTCTTTTGGACCACATATGCAGCAAATTGGCTTTTGATATTGATGCTTGGGAGTATAAACAAAATAGTACTTGTAGTTTTTATGGCATAATCTGATTTTCTGCAAAATGGTCACAATTTTCACCAATAAAAAGACTAAAAAAACTTTTGAACTGTTTAGGGTCATCTTGCAAGTTGACCGGTTTTCGGGCTCCATTAAAAAAGGTCAATATGGTCAACGCCAAGTCATCACCGATGCTTTTATGGGTAATGAAGGAATTGTTATAAGCTCGAGTCAGAGTTGCTGCTGGCTCGACTTAGTTCCTTATGAACGATACTACTTAAACAGAAAATGTTTAATAACTTTTATATTTTTTATATTTTATGTAGAAGTCATTGGCTAATAATGACTAGGAATGTTACATTTACAACTGTCTCAACATCCTAACCATGGTCTCTTTCCCTCTTGTTTATCAGGCAAAACAGTAAAAGATGGATGAAAAAGAAGAGTTTTTTGTTTGTACCATAAACAAGAGGCAAAAGATTTTCATTTTGTAGATGATGTTAATACAATGGCTAGTTGTTCTCTTAATAAGCAAAGGCAAGATGAATGCACATCATCTTTTTACAAGATAATTGTGTTATATTTTTGAGTCTATAATGCATGCAATTCCACATGGAAAAGGGGAACAAGTTCTAATCATAGTCAAGTTAGGGATACTATGTAATTTTTCATCTTAAAAATGAACTATCCTAATATACTTCTTATAGTAGTTAAAGGCGCCAAAGGGGTGCGCTTAGGCAAGCGAGTATTGAGGGAGGCAAGGCGCATTGAACCATACAAAATAAAAAAATAACTCATAGCGAGAATTTTAAACGTTTCTATACATGTATTTGTTATAAAATCATAAAATTTGGAGTGTACACGTATCTTTATTACTTGAGAATATTCTAGTTTAAACGTAAGCTGGTTTAGTTTACATAGCCGGTTTGAAGACAAAGTCGGTGGCCTAATTGTTCAACTTTTCTATCCAGTAATATATAAACCGAACTATGTAAATCTTAAACCCGCTAAACCAACGACTTGACTTGGTGTAATGGTTGCAACTGAAACAGCTCAAGTGCACAATTTAGCACAATTAGATTTATTATCATCAACCAAACACAAGTTACAATTACATACAAAAATCTAGATACAAATCATTTTTATCATGTGGTTGTAAAAAGTAAAATAACTTTGTTGAGAAAAGATTTATTTATGAGTTAATTGAATTTCCAGAAAGTTGAAGGGTTAAAAGAGAGAAAACGAAAAGTTGAAGGTCTTTTTGTTAAAAAGGAAAAAAATACTTGTGGAAGCCTTTCTCTTTATCAGAGCCAGGTTTCGATCATGGGACCTGTGGGTTATGAGCCCACCACGCTTCCGCTGCGCCACTCTGATTTTTATATTCACAACTTCAATTTTATAATATAAAATGACTAAGAAAACAACTTTAGGAATTAGGGCAGTGTAACGAAATTTTAAATTGTTAGGAGTGGAGTTGCAAACAACATAAACATCTGCAGACAAAATTTTATAACAAATTTACAAAATTCGTCATCTAAGTGCAACGAAAAAATGGAACTTGGAATGTACATGTTTCTAAAGGTTGTTTCCTACACCTGGTCTTGTTCAATCTCTCTCGGAACTACCATCCGTTGGTCGGTTTTCGTCATTTTCGGTAGCTAAGTACTCGAGTGACTTGATCACGTTACTTATCACCGGTCGTTTTGTGGCATCTTCTTGAAGACACGTTGCCGCCAAGGCTAACGCTTGACAGAGCCCCGTTGTCGGGTATCTCCCTTCGAGCAACGGGTCCGCCATCAAATGGAACTTTCTACGATCTTTAAACAATGGTTCCGCCTGCATGTATACAATATACAACATTAGAACTATAAGAAAACGTGTATTATTTGTTTGAATTTATCATTTTATTTTATTTATTTTATTATTTACCTACCCAAGAGATTAAGTTTTGTTCTTCGCTTGGTCTCGAACCCTCGATGACTCTTCGTCCCGTGATAATCTCCAAGAACACGACTCCAAAGCTGTACACGTCGGATTTTCTAGTCAACCGGCCGGTCAATGCATATTCGGGTGCACAATACCCGTACGTTCCCATCACCTTAGTCGTGATGTGATTCTGGTCACCGGTTGGAGCCAACTTGGCTAACCCAAAATCAGAAAGCCTCGGGTTCCAATCCTCGTCTAGTAATATGTTCGAAGCTTTGAGGTCGCGATAGATCACCGGTGGGTCGGCCTTATCGTGCAAATACTCGATCCCTCGTGCAGTTCCCATTGCGATCTTGATTCGTCTGTCCCATTCTAGCGGCTTCTGCTCTCCGGCTCCCCAGTCTTTAACCATGAAACAATATTAAAACTTAACGTTA
>JBCNJP010000008.1:59296996-59326403 GCA_039602395.1 Deinandra increscens subsp. villosa | reverse complement strand
ATGTCTCTTTGTTGATGATCCATTTGTGCTCCCAAGTTCCGTGTTTTGTAGTCAAACGTTGACCAGGTTGAAAATTGAAATGAATTGTGTTCTCGAATTCCCGAATGTCATCTATCTTCCATGTTTGAAAGCCTTGCATTTATCTCTAGTTACATTCACAAATGATGGGTCGGCACAAAAGCTTTTCTCGGGTTGCCTGGTTCTTGAAGATTTGACTTTGCTAGACTGTGAGTGGTTGAACTTGAATAACATCACAATTTCGAGTCCCACCTTAAAGCGGTTAACAATAGATGACCTGCCATACTTTGGGCCACCTGATGGGCCTAAAGATTGTAAGATCAAGATTTATACATCAAATCTTGTATACTTGAAGTATACCGGATATCCATCAAAAGATATTTTCGTGTGTGACGTATCATCTTTGGTCAAAGCTTACATTAGTGTTCCGGTCCCACACGAAAAGCAGAAAGAAGTTGCTTCTCATGTTGTTAATCTGCTTAAAGGATTGAGTAAAGTTGTGTTTTTGAATGTATCAGATCATACTATTGAGGTAAGGTACTTAATTGAAGTCAATAGAAACTTATGTTTTTGACCCTTTTCACTTTTTGTATGATTTTGGCATGCTGACTTTTGTGTTTTTTTGAAGTCTCTTGTATTTGCAGGTAACATGGTGGCTAATCTTCCTGTTTTCAGGAACTTGACTCATTTAGAGTTGACTATGGAAATTAGAAAACCAACCATTGAAGCATTGATGACTTTTCTCAACTGCTGTCCAAATCTACAATCTTTATCTTTCTCCGAGGTGTATTACTCACGGTTACCATATTTAGTGGTGATTGGATTTGTGTTTTGAAACTTGTAGTCACAATAATTATCTTTCAGTATTTGGATAAAGAAATTTCGTTTGCATAATTGGAGGTTTTCAAAAAACTTTACCAAACTGGTTGGTAATATTACAACCCGTTTATCACAAGTTTAAAACTGATTATTTCTGATTATTTGAAACTGAATAATCACTTTCAAAACATGGATCCAAAAGCTTAAAGTGGCGTTATAAAGATCGATATATTTATCTCCTTTCAATGAATACACTTTGCAGGGATTTGATCATGATGTATGTCTTGTTGAGAACGATTTTATCGGGTCATCACTACCGAAATGCATTTCATCTGGCCTTAAACTGCTGACCTTCAAGAATTTTCACGGGATAGATTCAGAAATATGTTTTCTCAAATGCATTTTGCAGCATGCATTTGTTTTCAAGAAGATGAATATCTCATGTTGTGAGAATTTATTTCGAGATCCAAACAGGCTAAAAGAGGTGAAGAAGGCGTTGGAAACATTTTCAAAGGGCTCTAAGTCATCTGTTGTCACATTCTCATAAACCTATAACTACTATGTGAGTATTTCCTCTTATGGTATTTATCTAATGGAAACAAATTTAGAGGTGTCAATCTCTTGATGACACAAATATGACATGTAAAAATATCCAGGTTATGGGTTCACGCAGCTAACCTGTTTAATAAACGGGTCATATTATGGTTGGCCCATTTAATCAAACGGGCCATGCTTGGGTTGGCCCGTTTATTAAAACGGTCGTGTTTGTCACTAAAATGTAAATCAACTCCAAACTACACTTCTTTAATATGAAATCTACCATGATATGTTCTTTCTTCTTGCAGTGGTTTGACTACAAGTGGTGAAACAGTTTGACCAACTGGTCAGCTGGCTCTATACTATTTTGATGATGGCTGCGAGTATGTATGTTGAGGTCTCTGTTTTTAGCGTATCTTTAGACGACTGTTGTGATAGGAGGTATATATAGTTTTGCAGGTTGTTAAGCTTATTGATAGGTACATGTGGGCTGCTCCTGTTTTTTGATTGATGTAGCCAAACATCATAGAAACTATAGAAAGCTAACATTTTGTAGGATCGTGTCATGTTTCTAAGCTATATGTTGCTTTTCTTTTGCCTTTTCAAGTTCTTCGTAAGATCACGAATCAACATTTTGTAGGATCTTGTCATGTTTCTAAGCTATCGGTTTTGGGTATCATTAACTTGTTGATTTGGTTGTTTGTATTGGTTTTTAACGGGTCGAATTGTTAAAGAAGGAAGTTGTGGGTCGAAAGGTTGTTGAGTTGGGTGGTTTTTACTTCTGAGTCGAGTTGAAGCTGAAGGTATCTGTTATCTTAGACTTTTTTTAAAAAATACATGTTTCTTAACTTTAAAAAAAGGTTGAGTAAACTTACCAGTTACCATACCTGTATTGCGTTAGGATCCAATGCAAAGGTTCTTTGTTTTTCAATGTGAGAAACGTAAAATGAAATCTAGAACATTGATCTAGAATTCTAGATATTTACCGGTTGACATCAAGGGAGGAGTGTAATGCGTGGAAGTTAAGGGAAAATAACAGGGATAAAGGGAAAATAAGTGTTAAAATGGTAAAATGGTATAGTCTATAATTGTACGTCATATATAATATTATAATACATTTGAGGAGGATAAGAGTATCTTTGTACATATAATTTTATGAGCTTAATGGGGCAAGATCGACGTTGTCAATTATGTTATTTGATAAAAAAATCTTAATAAGCAATTAATAGTGAAATTAATCTAAAATTTTAACTCTGTAATAATGTTTAACTAAATTCAGAAAATCATTTTATATTATATAAATATTTTTTTTTATTAAACATGTAAATCTATATATTTCACCACTTGATTGTTCAAACTCTTTATCAATGTATGTTAGTGTGTTTTATTCTCCGCCTCATCACACGAACACACCATTAGTTATTTAAAAAAGCTAAAATATAAAATGGAGTATTTTATTAGTTTGAATTTGAGCATAATATTGCTATATAAATTTTATAAAAAAAATATGTTATGCGTTAGCTCTGTATTAAGGTTGAGTAATTATAAAAGTTGCGTAATTACAATTATATGTTGCATAATTAGGGTCAGCGAGGTATATTTTTTTTAAGTATGTTGCGTACTTATTTAATTTTATACCATTTCCTTCTGATATCGTGTGTCATGTTTTAGTTGCTTACGTTTTTACATTAAAAAACCTTTATGCATTAACTTACCACACCATATATATGACTTGCAGATTTTGAAATTCTCAATGTTTGTATGTACAAGTTAAAACCCTTTAATTGATATCATAGAAAGTTACCCAGATTCTACTTTACGGACTTATAGAGTTATAGTCATCGTATTGATCATAGTAAAACTAGCCGAAGTAGTAGAGATGTAACTGCTAAGTTCTTAGATAGAATGTCACGAGTTTAATTTTTGACAAAAATATTTTTGATATATTTAAGATCAGATTAGTTGCTGTTTTACATCGTTATAACAAAATAGAAAACTGTATATATATTTTGTTTCCAACTATATGAAGAGTGGAATCATAAAAAGTATGATGGGTGAAAAGACATGGATATACTTTGAACAACATGCAACTATCTAATCACGTTTTTTGTAATTTGATCACCAACCGTTGTCATTTTGACAAGAAATAAATTTTTTGTACTTAATTCAAAATTAATATGAGTAATTCTGTCAATGGCTTGTTGGAGTGGTAAATGTGATCACCTGGTGTCCAACTGACTCATATTTTATTCTTGCTTCCAGTAATATTATTCTGAGGTATGAGAGCTCTATGAAGGAAGACCATGATCTTGTAGACATTGGTTCGATCCCGAGAGCGTCCCTATTTTACCACCAGTGGGTCTTCGAGCATTTGGCTTTTTCCCGAAACTGAAGATAACTTGGGTGTGCTTAAGGCTCCGTGCGGCTAAATTGGGCCAACTGGCGATGACCTTTTACCATTGGGTCATCCCGTACGAAGTACCTTAGCAATTCTATGTTTGTTGTCTGTTAAAAAAAATGTATGAGCAGTTCTACATTTTTATTTCTACATTAAGAAGAAAAAGAATCCAAGAAAAAAAACTATTTCTCTTAGCTATTCCACCAACTTGCTCATAGTTAATGTTTTAACTTTTAAATAGTTACCATTATATAATATGGTGTTATTTTAGTGTAATTGGTTAATTACGATTAATGTGATTTATGACTTACATCGGGTGGTTTTGGAGGTGTGGGTTGCACACTCGTATTGATGATGTTGTAATTCAGGAAATCTTGGCAGGGATTCAGGGGCAGCGCCCCCGAAAGAGCGGGGTCCAAGGGACCGAGCCCTTGGCTGGGTTGAGTTGCCAGGTTAGCACATAACTTTTTTATTTTGAACAAAGTCCATCGAAATTGCTTTAGAATTTTATTTCGAGCTGGAATGCGTTTATTAAAAGTTGAAGGACTTAAAGCGTAAAATAGTTCAAAATTCGAAATCAGATAATTGCTAGGCAGTTATCTGAAACACCCCTCTCCTAGATCTTCATATTCAGTTTTTTGGTTGACATTTTGATTCCTGGTTCATCTTCTCCACTTCAAAAATTTTATGGTTCATACTAATCATACATATTGTATCCGCTTAATAGCATTGAAATATTATATAATATAACAATTCCTTAAGCTTATGTGTTCACTACAAAACACTATTCAAGCCACGTCAGCCTGCTCAATCTTATTTCAAGACTCCATCTTATTTTAGTGGCTATTGTTATAGGTAGGCTAGAGTACTAGACTATGTGTACTTACACGTTTTCACCTGCTCCATCTTATTACAAGATTTCCCATCTTATTAGGTCGTCCGTAGTGGGGCGTCATGGGCACCCCAATTGCTAACATAACCCCCCTATGGCGCCCCACCACCACCCCCCTAGGCGTTATGTTAGCCAATTTGTGAATGGGCGTTACCAACATAACGCCTCCCCCCTCTCTTGTTTCTTTTTTTTTTTTTTGCTTTTTTCCTATTGGTTCTCCCAATCCTTATAACCCCCATCTTCATAACCCCCCACTACACCCTTTACCTCATAACCCCCCATTTCCACATCATCCGCCACATGGCACATAACCCCCCACTCCACTCCTAAACCACTACACATAGCCTTACCCCGTGAAGATTTGAAACCCACTATCTCTCTCTCTTTCTTCAGAAGATTGAAGGTCTCTCTCTCTTTTCTTCAGAAGATTGAAAGTCTCTCTCTCTCTCTTCAAATAGAAGGGAAGCCTCTCTCTACTCGTCGGCGCCTCTCTCTCTCCTCGCCGGCGTCTCTCCTATTTCGCTCTCTCACGCTTAAAGGTTGGCTGCTTTTATTCTGATCTGTCACCATTCCGGCCGTCGATGTTGACGTTGTAGCGACTGCCGTTCAGGCGTTGCTCCGTCCAAACGTTGGCGGTTGGTGACCACCGATCTTGGCGTTGAGGCTTTGCTCCGTTAATTCCGGTGGTTTGCGTTGAGATGGTTGCCGTTCCGGTATAGATCTGGAACACCATTTGAGTTGTTCCACCGTTTTTTACAATTGTGGGTTTTTCGGCCACAAGTCGTTGTGAATCTGGGGTTATATACTGTTGCATGTGATAAATTTTCCATGCCCTAACCTGAGCCTCTAAGGCGGTGATGGTGACGGTTGTTAGGGTTTCGGATTGATCTTCTTTGGTCCTGATTGAAACCCTAAAGACTGATTTGTGTTTATCGGTTGTGATTCAGTGAGGCTTTTCAGCCTCTCTTTCTACATTGATCATGCCGGTTCAGTGAGGTGTTGAATGTGATGGGGTTTGTACGATTGGTTGCTTTTGCCGGCTTCACCGTCTTCTTTGGTAGCCTCTTTACCGGCTATGATGGTTCTGAGTTTTGGGGGGTTTTTAGTCGCTATCCTTTTTACCAATTGAAAGATCATTGAGCGAAATAGCATCTGATCAGTTGCTTCCTAATGGTTTGTTTGGTCGGTGGCTAAACAATTTTAGCTTCTTAAACTGACGGAAACACTTGATGGCTTATTGGTTTCATGTCCCTCTGTTATGAATATGCATGCCTTAAGGGCTAAGGCAACCCGTTCTTAAAGTTTCTGAGTGTCGGAAATGGCTATGATGATCTTCATAATAAACGACGGTGCTAAAATTGAGTATCACTATTGACGGGCAAATGTCAAACTACTTTTGCAATCATAGTGTTTACTTGATTATCAATCCTCGATCTGAGCCATAACTACTCCAAAACTTAAAACTATATAATCTTATAATGTTTACAGAACTTGAAAGTGTGATAAAATAAGGACACTTTAGTAAATTCGCCAGAGTTATTTAAGAGCTAATATAGATTTGTTAAAATCGACTGTTTTAATATCTTTCTTTAGGTTATATATCCGTTATAAAAATATATTAAATTTTTTATATATGAACTATGAACTAAAAATGCACTATTCTAATTATCCTAATTAAGATTCTTTTTTATTTATAAGTTGAGATTCTTTAAATCCGACAGTTTAATAACAGTTTTTTTTTCTTCTATTGATTGTTAGGGTATCTTAAATTTTAAAAATATCAATTACAGAAAAAGTTAAAATCATTTAAATAAATTATAAGTAAGATAGTTATCATCTTTTGATACGGAAACAATTAAAAGAAATCAGATAACTTTCATAACTAATTAAGAGGATAATAGTTATGACCAATTTGAAAGGTAAAATCATATACTTATCTCTGTTGTCATTGCTCAATTAACCTAAGTAGTTGAATTTCATGTTTAGTTGAAATTTATGTTTTCTTTTCAATAAAAATATGTTTACTAAAATCAAATACTTATCTCAGTTTTTATATTTGTGCTTATGAAAATTATTAGTAATTATCTCTGTTTTCATTGCTCAATTAACCAAGTAGTTGAATTTCTTTTTTTCTTTTTTTAAATTATTAGTTGATTTAGGTCCCTAAACTGTTTACTAATTTGAGACAAAGACATTATTTATCCAAGTAAATTTCTAAATTACCTTTTTATATGAGCAAAACTAAATAGCTCTATGATATTATCTGCTCATCTATTAGTGTGTTATTTTATTTGATTTTGTTCCTTAACTGGATATTGTCAGGTACATTTATCTTTTCACTTTTTACAAAGTGTGAGTTTATTTGATATACACTACACTCTAAACTTAGAACATGTCCCGTTTATATATTTTAAAAAAAAAATCTCTACGCTTTTAAAAAACATTCACCGCCCCGCAACGCGGGCGGTTCTTTATTCTTGTTCAATATGAAAGTGGTATCACGCTTTTTGGATAATCCAAGTTTCGCAATATTAAATTCTTATAATAACTTTACTTAAATCATACAAAGTCTTTTTTAATATATTTAATTTCAAGAAAATTGTTAATGTAAAGACAGGGTCTTGAGCTTAACAACCTGCAAAACTTGTGAAGTTTGTACTTCAACCATCGCAAAAGTTATGCATGTCTCAAGTTAGATTATTTCTAGCACATTTGCTCTTCTCTAGTTGCTTCAAGTATAAATTTGCCTTGTGTCAACCTCGTATCATCATTTAGACAATTAATATAAAAAGAGTATATTCTTTAAAATATACTTTTATCCCTTTTATCAAATTTATCACACTAAATACTCAATTTTCATATATAATATTTTGCATTGTTTTTGTCAACTATATATTATAGTTTTCACGCTAGTTTAGATTATTTATACATAAAACTAACAACTAATGAAAATTACTAATCAATCAACTTATTGATAATGATTATAAAATTTATAATTGAATAAAAACATAAAAATACATGCTTTATGCGAATCAGCAAGCGTTTGAAGAAGACCACCCTTTTCTTGCCACCACCCTCGAAATAAATCACACAAATATTCGACCAAAAGTCGTCACAGATTTGGTGGGCTCGATCTCTAACTTATATTTCCTCACTCAACATTGCACCACACCCAATTAAAAATCAAAACTTTCTTCAAATCTTTTCCTGTTTTTCAGTGAAAACTCACACTTGATCACTTGATCTAAAAATCCTCTGTTCTTGATTGTAAACAATGATGTGTTCTCTGAAGCAGTCTCATCTTCTGGGCCGTGATTCCAATGTTGTTAGTCTGCGAACAAATCCCCAATTTCGGTTCTCGAATTCACCATCAATTTCCACGCTCAAAATTCGCAAATTCTCTGCTGGTTTTCTTTCAAAACCTCTGTATATTTCTGCAATTGAGACATTTAGATCATTGCAAACACAACCCAAAAGGAGATCATGCATCATCCCTAAGGCATATGATGCTGATCGACCGGAAGAAGAAGGAACCATTGAGAAGGCAGAATCAGCAAGAAAACTGAAAATTGGTTCATATTTTGCAACATGGTGGTTCTTGAATGTGATTTTTAATATTTATAATAAAAAGGTTTTGAATGCTTTTCCATTTCCATGGCTGACGTCAACTTTGTCACTCGCTGCTGGTTCACTCATCATGATAATCTCCTGGGCTACAAAAGTCGCTGAAACACCCAATACTGATCTTGAATTCTGGAAATCTTTGTTCCCTGTAAGCAAGTTTTGGTTTTTAGGGTTTAAGTTACATGTTTCTTGATCTGGGTTTCGTTTAAATAATTATTTCCTGTCTGGGTTTCCAAAATCTTGAATCTTTTTGGTGTTTTAGGGTTTAAGTTCCTCATGTTTCTTGATCTGGGTTTTGTTTAAGTCATTATTTCCTGTCTGGGTTTCCAAAATCTTGAATCTTTTTGGTGTTTTAGGGTTTAAGTTCCTTATATACATGTTTCTTGATCTGGGTTTTGTTTAAATAATTATTTCCTGTCTGGGTTTCCAAAATCTTGAATCTTTTTGGTGTTTTACGGTTTAAGTTCCTTATATACATGTTTCTTGATCTGGGGTTTGTTTAAATGATCATTTCCTGTCTGGGTTTTCAAGATAATTCTGGGTATGTTTCTGTATTACAAAATCTTGAATCTTTTTGGTGTTTTAGGTAGCATTGGCGCATACAATTGGCCATGTAGCAGCAACTGTGAGTATGTCAAAAGTTGCTGTTTCTTTTACCCACATAATCAAAAGTGGTGAGCCTGCTTTCAGTGTATTGGTTTCAAGGTTCATTTTGGGTGAAACGTTTCCGATGCCGGTTTACCTGTCGCTTGTGCCGATCATCGGTGGGTGTGGTCTTGCTGCACTTACTGAACTCAACTTCAACATGATTGGTAATAACTTTTTTCTTGCAATTTTGATCTGTTTTGGGGTGGATTTGTAAAGATTTGATGTGGGTTTGTGTTTGTGTTTGAATTTTCAGGATTCATGGGAGCAATGATCTCTAATTTGGCCTTTGTGTTTAGGAACATATTTTCAAAAAGAGGGATGAAGGGGAAGTCAGTGAGTGGGATGAATTATTATGCTTGTTTATCTTTGCTTTCTTTGTTGATCCTTACTCCATTTGCAATTGCTGTGGAGGGTCCACAGCTGTGGGCAGTTGGATGGCAGAAAGCCATTACTGAAATTGGACCCCATTTCATTTGGTAATTCACAAGAAATCTACCTACTCTTTTTTGTCAATTTCAATCTCTTATGCTTAATTTATCTGTTTGCGTTTGGTTCACGAAATTTGTTAAATGAAACTGAAATTTGAAGAAATTGAAATCTATTAGAGGATATTAGAATCTCTGATATTGGAATTTGTGAAGCATGTGGCTGACAAGATAATCATGTTTATTTTGTAAAGATTTTAAAAAGTTAGATTACTAAAAACTAGGGGTGTTTATTTCTGACAGGACATGATCACAATAAAAAAAAACAGGTTTTGGGTTAGCATATGTAATTGGTTTTGAAAAACGAGTCTTGTTCGAGTTGACCTGTTTAGTTAAACGAATCGTGTTTAGGTTGTCCTGAATAACCCGTTTAGTTAAACATGTTGACCCACTAACCCGTTTCTAACACGTTATACCATTATTTTACACCCAACAAACATGGTTAACACGTTTACAACTTGATTATATTACTTGCCAACCCGTTGACACGTTTAGTTATATGGGTTTAACTGGTCGTGTTCGGGTTACATGATTATAAGTGTATGCACGTTCGTTGATGTTCTCGAACATATAAAAATATGGGTCGTGTTTAGGTTGAACATTTCAACCCGCCAACCTGCCAACCCGACACGATTGACACCCCTACTCAAAATTGCTTCAAGTTTAAACTCACATTCGAACAATCCGTTCAAAGTTTACAGTTTTTCTTCCAAATCAAGATTAGCATTAGCCCACAAGCTTCAATCTTGATATCCATGTTTCTTTCCACAACATAATATTAGTAAGATTGTTGGATGAATGGTTAAATGACATGTTTTGTGGTTTGTATGATAGGTGGATGGCGGCTCAAAGTATCTTCTACCACTTGTACAATCAAGTTTCATACATGTCACTTGATGAAATCTCACCTTTGACTTTTAGCATTGGAAACACAATGAAACGTATATCTGTCATAGTTTCCTCGATCATCATCTTCCGTACACCGGTCCAACCAGTCAACGCTCTCGGAGCTGCAATCGCTGTCCTTGGAACTTTCTTGTATTCTCAGGTAACTTATTTGTCTTTCAGTTGCTGACAATGAGCAAATTTTTGTCCATAAGTATAATGGTATGTGCTGTTTTGGACCACATATGCAGCAAATTGGCTTTTGATATTGATGCTTGGGAGTATAAACAAAATAGTACTTGTAGTTTTTATGGCATAATCTGATTTTCTGCAAAATGGTCACAATTTTCACCAATAAAAAGACTAAAAAAACTTTTGAACTGTTTAGGGTCATCTTGCAAGTTGACCGGTTTTCGGGCTCCATTAAAAAAGGTCAATATGGTCAACGCCAAGTCATCACCGATGCTTTTATGGGTAATGAAGGAATTGTTATAAGCTCGAGTTAGAGTTGCTGCTGGCTCGACTTAGTTCCTTATGAACGATACTACTTAAACAGAAAATGTTTAATAACTTTTATATTTTATGTAGAAGTCATTGGCTAATAATGACTAGGAATGTTACATTTACAACTGTCTCAACATCCTAACCATGGTCTCTTTCCCTCTTATTTATCAGGCAAAACAGTAAAAGATGGATGAAAAAGAAGAGTTTTTTGTTTGTACCATAAACAAGAGGCATAAAATTTTCATTTTGTAGATGATGATAATACAATGGCTAGTTGTTCTCTTAATAAGCAAAGACAAGATGAATGCACATCATCTTTTTACAAGATAATTGTGTTATATTTTTGAGTCTATAATGCATGCAATTCCACATGGAAAAGGGGAATAAGTTCTAATCATAGTCAAGTTAGGGATACTATGTAATTTTTCATCTTAAAAATGAACTTTCCTAATATACTTCTTATAGTAGTTAAAGGCGCCAAAGGGGTGCGCTTAGGCAAGCGAGTATTGAGGGAGGCAAGGCGCAGTGAACCATGAAAAATAAAAAAAATAACTCATAGCGAGAATTTTAAACGTTTCTATACATGTATTTGTTATAAAATCATAAAATTTGGAGTGTACACGTATCTTTATTACTTGAGAATATTCTAGTTTAAACGTAAGCTGGTTTAGTTTACATAGCCGGTTTGAAGACAAAGTCGGTGGCCTAATTGTTCAACTTTTCTATCCAGTAATATATAAACCGAACTATGTAAATCTTAAACCCGCTAAACCAACAACTTGACTTGATGTAATGGTTGCAACTGAAACAGCTCAAGTGCACAATTTAGCACAATTAGATTTATTATCATCAACCAACACAAGTTACAATTACATACAAAAATCTAGATTTAAATCATTTTTATCATGTGGTTGTAAAAAGTAAGATAACTTTGTTGAGAAAAGATTTATTTATGAGTTAATTAAAGTTCCAGAAAGTTGAAGGGTTAAAAGAGAGAAAACGAAAAGTTGAAGGGTTAAAAGAGAGAAAACGAAAAGTTGAAGGTCTTTTTGTTAAAAAGGAAAAAAACACTTGTGGAAGCCTTTTTCTTTATCAGAGCGAGGTTTCGATCATGGGACCTGTGTTATGAGCCCACCACGCTTCCGCTGTGCCACTCTGATTTTTATACTCACAACTTCAATTTTATAATATAAAATGACTAAGAAAACAACTTTAGGAATTAGGGCAGTGTAACGAAATTTTAAATTGTTAGGAGTGGAGTTGCAAACAACATAAACATCTGCAGACAAAATTTTATAACAAATTTACAAAATTCGTCATCTAAGTGCAACGAAAAAATGGAACTTGGAATGTACATGTTTCTAAAGGTTGTTTCCTACACCTGGTCTTGTTCAATCTCTCTCGGAACTACCATCCGTTGGTCGGTTTTCGTCATTTTCGGTAGCTAAGTACTCGAGTGACTTGATCACGTTACTTATCACCGGTCGTTTTGTGGCATCTTCTTGAAGACACGTTGCTGCCAAGGCTAACGCTTGACAGAGTCCCGTTGTCGGGTATCTCCCTTCGAGCAACGGGTCCGCCATCAAATGGAACTTTCTACGATCTTTAAACAATGGTTCCGCCTGCATGTATACAATATACAACATTAGAACTATAAGAAAACGTGTATTATTTGTTTGAATTTATCATTTTATTTTATTTTATTATTTACATACCCAAGAGATTAAGTTTTGTTCTTCGCTTGGTCTCGAACCCTCGATGACTCTTCGTCCCGTGATAATCTCCAAGAACACGACTCCAAAGCTGTACACGTCGGATTTTCTAGTCAACCGGCCGGTCAATGCATATTCGGGTGCACAATACCCGTACGTTCCCATCACCTTAGTCGTGATGTGATTCTGGTCACCGGTTGGAGCCAACTTGGCTAACCCAAAATCAGAAAGCCTCGGGTTCCAATCCTCGTCTAGTAATATGTTCGAAGCTTTGAGGTCGCGATAGATCACTGGTGGGTCGGCCTTATCGTGCAAATACTCGATCCCTCGTGCAGTTCCCATTGCAATCTTGATTCGTCTGTCCCATTCTAGCGGCTTCTGCTCTCCGGCTCCCCAGTCTTTAACCATGAAACAATATTAAAACTTAACGTTATAACGTTAACTCGCGTTATAACGATAACCCGCAAAATGAAAATGAACATGTGTTGTGAATCATGATAAACATACTAAAGAGGTGATCTTCAAGTGATCCATTGGGCATATACTTGTAAACCAAAATCCGTTGGTCGCCATCGCAGCAGTAGCCGAGCAAGTTTACAAGATTCGAGTGGTTAAGAAGACTCAATAACAATACCTCCACCAGGAACTCTTGGTTGCCTTGGTAACCATTTCTATCGAGTTTCTTCACAGCAACATCCTATAAACGCGATAAAGAACATATAAATGCGAAAAAGAACATCAAAAGACCATCTAGGACGCGTTTTTGTTGTTTAAGATATGATCATGACTACGATTTTGGAACGTACGATGTTTCTTTTGGCAATGTGGCCTTTGTAGACCCTCCCAAAACCACCTTCCCCAATCAACGAGTTGTAGTTGAAGTTGCTGGTGGCGATGGACAGATCCTCGTATGTGAAAAAATGTGAAGTAATGTTGTCTTTCTTGTACTTCGCTATCTCGTTCGTTATGTACCTTCTTCTAAAGCTATCTACATAATTCGGATTCGATTTTAGTTAGTATTATAGAGAATATATCAGACAGGCTGACAGACATACATATAGACATACAAAGACGCTACCATTTCCAAGAGAAAACCCAGGGAACGATTCTTCCTTCGTTTCTATGAAATCACAAGTGCCTTTCTTCCTTTTGGCTCGTCTTTGGGTAATACAACACCAAAAACAACCCATCATTTTCCTTAAGAATCAGGCGGTGACCACAACGCCACCCTTGAGTCATTGACATGACTCGTGTCTTCCTTGATCCATCTAGAAACTCACGATGGTGTTGCGTTTTTGTCTGTGATTAGGTCGAGGTGGGAATCACAAGACGAAGCAACACCAACGTGTGTTTTTAGATTTGGTAATCAACGGAATTTCTTTCAGCTCCCAGGAAGAACCAATCTTGCTTGCGGTTCTACTGAGCCAATAGAAATTCCGAATGTTTGATGTTTTTGGGTTTGTTTTAGGTTGATTGAGAGCCATTAGGACATATTTTGACATGGTCAAATATATTGCTTTCTCAAATTTTGTTGGCCTAACATCTAATGCATTTTAGACCATCCAAATTTATGAGGTTTCTAAAAAAAGATATATGCTGTTACCATTTGGACATATATTACACATCTATTTTACTACTACTAAAAATCAGAAAACCAGATTCAGTTGAAGAAATGTGGTAGCTACAAATTTTGAAAACTATATTGTCATTATGAAGTTTGAGTTGAAGCACATGCATCTTTTATTATCATTCAGAGCCTTTAGATTCAGGGTTGTTCATAAATCGTCAAAATCAATCGAACCTTCTAAGACGAAACAAGTCGGCTGGTTCGAATGGTTTGAAATATATGCGGTTTGATTTTAACGGGTTAACGTTTACGATTTGAAACTTGGAACCAACTGTTTAACGTTTATTATATATGAGTTTTTTTTTTTCATTTAGGAAATGAAGTTACGTATATCTTATATCTTATATAATAAATAAAAATGTTTAGAGAACACATGTCACTCTCTAATGCATCTTTATATTTATTTTTCGTTCTTTCTCCTATTAAAAAATAAATTAAATTTTCACTTCTATTAAATAATAATATATCCGTTCTCTTTTTAATTTATTATATATATATATATATATATATATATATATTAAATAATAATAATGTTAAAAGAGTATATTTTTTTGGAAAATTGGATTTAAATAATCCCAGATTTTCTTTATTGGCAACTAATAATCCCACATTTAACATTGGCATCTGTTAGTCCCACATTTACACTTGTTTATTTCCAATGGTCCCTCCGTTAAAAAGTTTAACGGAGTTAACGGAAAATTAATGAAAAGTGACGTGGCTGGTGAAGGCCGCCACCGGCAACCTCCAAACCGCCGAAAAACGACTAATACCAAAGAAACACATCCATTCTTTCACTTTAATGTCATTAATCAAGTTAAAAATATTTTGTTTCATGTTAAAAATATTCCGTTTCATGACATTAAAGTGAAAAAATGGATGTGTTTTTGGGGTTTTAGTCATTTTTCGGCGGTTTGGAGGTCGCCGGTGGCGGCCTTCACCAGCCACGTCACTTTTCATTAATTTTCCGTTAACTCCGTTAAACTTTTTAACGGAGGGACCATTGGAAATAAACAAGTGTAAATGTGGGACTAACAGATGCCAATGTTAAATGTGGGATTATTAGTTGCCAATAAAGAAAACCTGGGATTATTTAAATCCAATTTTCCTATTTTTTTTATAAAAAGTTCCTTTTAAATCTTCGAGAAGCTAATTATCTCCTCAGTATTTCCTACCTTTTATTTTTTATTTATTTTTACGTTCCATTCTAAACTTACTTTTTATTTAAATATTGCAATTGCAATATGTTTAATTGCTAAAAAAAATATATTGTCATAAAAATGTTATATTTTTACTTGCTTAAAATTATAATAGTTACATACATAAATTTTTATTAATTATAATATTTTTTTCAATCCCATGTAACAAAGGTAGATAAGTCTAGGTGTTATATTTATAAGTCATCTTTATCATCTTTAGAACATTAATATAAAATTATGCTTTTAAGAGAAATTAAAAAAATTTAAAACCATCAAAATGTCAAAATTGATCAGTTTGACGGACAACATAGTTAGTGATTTGGCCCATAATTTTTATAAAAACTCAAGAAACTTGCCAGAACTGAAACATGAACGTTTTCACTATAGCCGTATAGTGAAATATGTTAGTATAATTTTTATATTAGAGTATGCGTGAGTTTGTTGTCTTGAAATAATATTATACTAAAATATTTCACTATATGGCTATACCCCTCTTACTTATCAATATTGGCACTATTGGTCCTTATAATTCCAATTACTCCATAACTGATAAAACTCTGGTGCAGTTTTGCTCTTCTGTTGAAAATGGCGGAAGGAGGAGATTGGGAAATACATCTAAGAACACTCTCTTCCAGCGCTAGGGACTCCAATTTCTCCAACGATCCCGCTTCAGATTCCTCTCTTCTTCATTCCGTAAGTTCGATTTCAATCTGCAACAATTTTGCATAAATTTATTTCAAAATTTAGCATTCTAGTCATCATCATCCTAACAATCATGCTACTTTCATGTACCAATAACATATTTATCGTAGGTGAGGAAGCTAATCCAGCTGTGTAAAAGTGAGAATTCGGAGAATTTGATAGCTAGGGTTTATCCTCAACTCAATAAGATCTTCCAACGTTCCGTTTCTTCTATTTCTCAATCTCGATCCTCTTCTGGACTTCTTTTACTGGTAAATTACTCGTTAATTTTCAATCAGTTACACCAATTTGTTGTGAAAGCATTGAGTTGTTTACATTATCATAATTTCTTATTCAGGCTATTCTTCAATATTTCATTGATTATGGAGAATTTGTTCTGCATGATGCTGATCCTAGTTTACGAACATTCTTTCGGTCATGCTTGAGCCGGTAAAATACACAACCATTTAGAAGTTTATATTGTGTCCAGAATGAAAGTTATAGATGCTTCTATTCAATTTCAATTAGAATGTACTTGTGGTTTACTGAAATGTATCGGATCAACCAGAAACTGTAGTGATGTGACAACAATAGGATCGTCTATATGACACCTTAGTTGAATCCCTCAACACTCCCTCTAAATTAGAGACATTGGGTAATAGGAATGCCCGACTTCAGAAATTACTAACGTGTTTTGGGCACATTGGCTGTGGATGAGAATAGAACTCCATGGTCAAGTGTGTTTGGGGGAGAGCAATTCCGCTGCAAAGTTCCATTCACGTAACCAAAAAAATTCATGAGCTCTGCAAAATGGATAATATTGGTTGATATGAGGGGTCGGGTGTATTATTTTCATGTATTATTTTTCTTGATAAGTTATAAAAGTGGTTCATTTATAGTTACTAAGATATATTCGTAATTGAATTTAAATTCGTGTTTAGATCAATCAATTTTATCTTGACTGCAGTGAGTTTGCAGACCCTGTTGTTGCAGAAGCAACTCTAGATTTTCTGAACCTGAACAAAAGGAAAATCTTACTTACATTTCCTACTTTACTCCCTCAGGTATGGTTTGGGCTCTGTTAACTTACAAACACTATTTAGTGACTAATATATTGATGTTCTATTCGTTTGGTGAACTTTGTTAGTGACAAAACAGCAAGACTTGTATCAAATAGATGTTTCTACAATTACATATTATTTATTTAATTTGTACTTTCAGTTTTATCCATTGATGCTTAAGCTGATTGCTTGGAATGGGGAGAAGTGAGTGCTTCCTTTCTTTTGCTGTTATTTTGCAAAAAGTCGTTAATTACATGGTTTCATCTTAAGTATGATTTGAAGTCGAGAAGTGATCGATGGTGATCTAGTTACGTATAAGATCTGTTAGTATTATTAACATATTCTCTTTTCTCTCATTCAGATTAGAAAAACCATTCCTAAAAGTGTTTCCTGGCTTGATGTCTCCTGGGTCATTTCTTCCTCTATTTATATCACTTGTTGACTTACCAGGTGAGATCCATATTTTATGATTAGTTAGACTAATAATTGATTAAGAAATGTGATATTTACATCTTTTTTGTTATCTTAACTAGTGTTGACTGTGGCACTGGAAAAGGTGGAAAAGAGTTCCGGACCACTAATTGGTAGCAGCATAGCTACAATTCAGAAGAGTGCAGCTCCAGAGGTACTCTTCTTTGGAAATTTTGTTAATATAATTGTGTGTACCTCCATATATTATCTCTGATGATCCTTCATTCCTTCTTGAAACAGATGCTGTTGGCCCTCATGGATGAAGCATATACTGGTTCAACCATTGGGGATGGAGGTGCAGATTCTGAATCTGAGGAGAGCAATTCAATCACTTCAGACCCACTATTTCTTGAACTTCTTAAAGATGAAAATGATGGTCTTGCGGTATGGTATCATTACTTGCTGTTTTTTTTTAGCATGAAAGTCGTTTATGGTTAATACTCTATTTCCGAGGTGGCCATTTTTTAACCTGTTCACGTGAAATGGATCGACTTTCTTATTGTTTTTTTGTCCAATGAGTTAATTTGGAATAAAAAACCTGTCTAAAATGTAACGGGCCGAAATGTCATGCTAGAAGGTTGACCAAAGTATTATTTCTATGCTTTCAACATCCTAAATATACTTATTCTCTAGTTATTCAAACTATATACATTATTTTAATAATAATACTTTTTGTAATACTTTTTAATGCATTAATAATCTGTAAAAATTCAAAAAATAGGACACAGTGTTGGTGTGTCAATCAAATCTGACCCAACCTCTTTGACCTGATATAAAATAATCTACTTTGACTGGTTTACCCAAATGCCCACTTTGCCATCTCTACTCAATTATCAGTTGATGATTATAATGTCATTTAGAAATAAAAACTTTTAGGCACCAAAAATAATTTGAATATTTGATTGAGCGGACCCCATAAGTCCATAACTTCTCGCTTCTGAAGCGATACCACCTAAACTAATTTTAATTCAGTGGATTCCGTAGTTATTGACACGTGACCTTAAAAATACAAATTCTATACAAAAAGAATTTATATTTTCTCCTTTTGGAGAGCTTTCCAACATGATTTGCTCATACCATTGATATTGTTATTATAGCAACGCCATTGGACTTCTCCAGGGATGGAAGCGGCATTACAG
The DNA here is from genome assembly GCA_039602395.1 of Deinandra increscens subsp. villosa. Lineage (NCBI taxonomy): Eukaryota > Viridiplantae > Streptophyta > Magnoliopsida > Asterales > Asteraceae > Deinandra > Deinandra increscens. The sequence continues at coordinate 59,307,706 of JBCNJP010000008.1, read as the reverse complement.
GCAGCAACTTCTGTTCCATCTGACAGATTAAAACAGGCACTCAAAATGGCACCTCGGCTTCTTGATGTGTATTTTTCAATTGCATTGCATGATGTCAATCAGTGTATGTCATCTATACTTTTATATAAAACTTAATGATAACCAATCATTTGTTTTCAGAATTCCGATATACTTGTTTTCTTGCAGCTTTAAAATGTGCCTTAATCCCCATGCTTCTTGACAGAAATTCTAAGCTATTTCCCGACAAAATTTTCTCCTATGAAGTAAGTTAATTCACTCAAATAGATATCTGAAATGATCTGCTTTGTAAATTTATGTCATTTTATATCCACCATCAATCTATCATCTGCTTTGAGTTTTGGTTTCCATCAAATTACTTAAGTTACTTAAGCTGCTACTGGTCTGGAGTGGAACCCGCTCCATGTTTCTTTCGCAATAATAATTTGTATTTTAAATTTAATTGATTTAGGTACGAAAGAGGCTTCTAAATTTCATGTTGGCTGCATTTCATCAATCCCCAGAGTTTGTTGCCATTCTGAAGGTATTCTTTCTAAGGATTATCCTTGACATTCTTTTTAAAATCTATTTGTGTGACCATGTGGACCTGCTAGGGAAAACCCACGGCCCCACCAGTACCCTGCTGAGCGATAGCTGGGCAGGTGACCTTCAAGGGTTTAAGGTTGGAAACTGGTGGAAGCAAAATTTGAACCTGAGACCTTTGCTAGAGGGGAATCAGATGCTTACCACTGTGCCACCCTTGAAGGTTCATTGCTGTCATATAATTGTGGAATCATTTTGTAAAGAAAAGCAAATATTACATATCAAAACACATTGCTACTTCTGCAGAAGCCAGTAGTAGACAGACTTGGAGAAGCTTATGACAGTCCAGAAAAGGTTAGTGTTTTAACATCTTGCGTCAAATATTCCTGTTAATTTTGTTACAATCAGTTACTCAAATAGCGGACTACCAACATATTGAATTATATTTCATCAATTAGACTATTTACCTTTTCCCCCATGATTACACAACAGACCGAGTTGGCGTTACAGCTATGTTGGGCAATCGGGGAGCATGGAGGGGGCGGTGCGTCTCACAAAGATGCAGCCCGTGAACTTTTTGAGAGTCTAGAACTTCTTCTATATGAAAATCTTTCCTCGAGGTATGTTACAAAAACCTAAATTTATGTATACATGTAAACGTTCAATGGTTTGTTCCTAAATGTTATAAGTATATTCTTTCTCTTGGGAAGCCGTCTAGGTGTAGGAGATTCTGTTCTTGGCTCAAGCAGCTCAACTGTCAGAAGATCATCACAGTCTAGGCTACTCTGTTTTGTTGTGACAGCAATAGCAAAAATTGCAACACACCATCGTGAATTACTTCCCCGGGCACGTGTGTCATTGGGCAAGGTAAGTTTAGTCTTTTCGGAAAACCCGTGTGGTCAGAAAAACAGACTTGGCATAAGTTACAATGAATGTTGATTATAGGTGGCTCATTCACGAATCTCTGATGCAAGAGTCTGGAAGCGAGCTCGTGATTATTTGGGATTAATGAACGAACCTGCAATTTGTTTGTCTGTACTGGGCCCCTCAGGACCGTCAAGTGGGTCCATACAGAAGCCAGGGACGATCAATTGGAGTGAGGGTAAAACAAAGATTATCGCCAACATCCCATTTTACATCTTGGGTGGACAAGAAGGTAACCAGGCCTCCTCAGTTTTGAAATTAGACGCGATTTTTGAATTCAAAACCAACACAAATGTTCTAGTTTTAAGCTATCATAAGAGTTGTTTCTTGCTTTGTTGATAAATTCCTGTTATCATTATCTTATACTATTGCAGGCCCCCCTCATCATGATTTCTCTTTGATGGACATCCTTCCTGCAAGTAAAGCACTTTAGAGAACTGCGTTCGGCTTTTATATCGTACAGCAGTCTTCACGGTTTCTCTTTGACCTGTAAGATTGAGAGAAGTGGATCGTCTTGTATTTTCCTTTTTTATTGCTTCTGAGAGGATCGTGAACCGTTTTAATTTTCTTTTCCGCGCTTTTTACACCATATTCTTTCATTTTCACGCTGTTTACACTGAATGTAATTGTATAATTTCCGCCTAATTTGGCATATTGGCAAAGAATTTGACGCCTATATATTTGTACTTTGAAAACAATAACGCGAAAATGATGAGATGACTAAACCGGAGATGATACGTAACTATATAGATATATAATAAAAGTATAGACCGGTTTCATCGTCTGATACCCTGTTTATTATAAAGATAAAAGTAAAATAACTATTGAAAGTGTAACTTACTACTAATGGTAATTTACCAGTGAAGATTACAATACCGTTTAAATGAATACAATACCGTTGAAGAACTCAATCAAGTTGATGAATTTACATGAATGATAGCCATGCAAAAAGCTCGGATGAAATCCCTCCCCCAGATATAGGAATATACAAAAATAGATCTCCATATTGGCCTCAATTAGGGCTCAAATTCATTCAATGAACACCCCTGAATTTCAGGCTGCATTAAGTAATTATTTAGATTCACCGAAATGCATTGAAATTCGGATTTCCATTAACAAGACAAGAAACCAATTGAATCCCTAATCATTCGTGGACCACACCTTGATTCAATCTTGTAGGTTTTACTTCCCAGATTAATCCTACAACCATGGTTTCTGCAGCGAAGATAAAATCTATAGATTTTTTCAGGTAGGTAGTTATTCCCTATTCTCATTCATTCATTAATCAAAGATTATTAACTTATGGAACATGCTTTATAAAGATATGTTGTTTGTCATCTGGGTGATTGATTGATTATGTTGCATGCCAAGTGTTTGATGATTGTTCTCAATGAATGGGCATCATTTGAAAATGAAATCAAACCCATTATCATGTATTTTTCCTTAAGATTTTCTATTCATGTTTCCTTTTATCCAGGAAAACTCCAAGGGATTTGACAGAGGCATCACTATCAGGTGCCGGGATTTCCGCTATAGCAGCCATTATCATTATTTTTCTGTTTGGAATGGTAAGAAGCTCCCTTTTTGTTCAAGTTTTCATGCTATTATCATCATGTTTTCTTTCTTCCGTTCTTACGAATTACCGACACATATTGTGTGCGAACTAAATCACAACTTTATATTGCAGGAGCTACATAGTTATCTGACTATTAGCACCTCAACCGCTATCATAATTGATAAAAGTTCTATTGAGGACACCGTACGCATAGACTTTAACATCAGGTATATGCTTTATGACATGTATGACAATCTCGTCGGTTCCTTTAATTTTGTTGCTAAACTTTCTTGAAAATTTTATGCAGTTTCCCGTTTTTATCATGTGAGTTCGCGTCCGTGGATGTGAGCGATGTATTAGGAACCGTGAGTTCATACAATCTTAACTTAATTTCTCAACTACTATTTTTATAGTTACATGTTGTATTGTATTATGTATACTGAGACCATCATTTCAATAGCATTACATGTGAAACAATACTTAATATGGTTATTGTTTTTCTTATATCTGCAGAACAGGCTAAACATAACAAAAACCATTCGCAAGTATCCAATTAATCGGCATTTACAAACTAAAGGACACGAGTTTAATTCTGGGCCAATTACACATACTCCTAAGCATGACGAGAAGGTTGATGAGACATACGGTGAAGGATCTGTTGCACTAAACTCGCATAATTTTGATAAAATAACTCATGAGTAAGTGAAGTAATAACTCGCAGACTTGACAGTTGTAACTCATGGTTAAATTCTTTACTGAATGATCATTTGATGTTATAGCTCATTATGGTTTGATCAATTGTAGGCATCAAATTGTGGTTGTAAATTTTTGGGCTCCCTGGTGTCACTGGAGTAGGCTTCTGGTATGTTCATTCTTCCTCTTGACTATTGAACTTCATAAAAATTGTTAGTTTATATTTTCTTACTTTTTTTTTTAATATCTCAGAGACCCTCGTGGGAGAAAGCGGCCAAAGTTATGAGACAAAGGTTTACTTTCATCTCGTGACTATATACTTCTTCAAAACAGATCTTTATGAAGTGAGTAACGGATACTTCTTTTTATTGTCCACTGACTTACAACTGCATTACCAGATATAGTCCGGAGCATGATGGTCGTCTTATTGTTGGAAATGTCGACTGCACTAAAGAAGCTGATTTGTGTCAAAAGTGATTATCTTATTTACATTCCTACTAGTTTATAGTTCATTTTAGTTCATCTTCTACCTGTCATGATTTACTGATTTTCTACTGGTTTCAGGCACCACATACAAGGTTATCCAACAATTCGTATCTATCGTAAAAGCATTGATGTTCAGTAAGTTGTCTTAGCTAGTTTAATCATGCAATTTTTTGTTTCTTTTTTGTTTTTTTTTTTGGGTTTTTCCTTATTAATTTTTTTATGTTGCCTAAAATTTTGCTGAATCAGTGATGACCTTGGTATACCCGTTCATGAAAGTTATTACGGAGATAGAGATACGGATACCTTGGTTATGGTAAGAAAACTAAAAATTTTTCTAGAATCTTGTTTGGGGAAACATGCTATTTGGTTTTTTATTTGATATACAGAATTGGAAATTTCCTTTCAGAAATTGGATGACTTGGTATCATCTATAGGAACGGATTCTGTAAAGCGTTCTACTGGCAGGACTCTGGATTATACAAAAGGTAGAACTGCCCCACTTCAAGAAGGTTGCAGGATTGAAGGCTTTGTATGGGTCAAGAAGGTAACTAACTCTACCATTAACCCTAAAAGGTGAGCGGACCCACATGGAAAACGAAAAAAAAAACATGTTATTACAAAAAATCTTGGATCCGCCACCCTATGGAATTAAGGACAATTGTTAGTTATATGAATTAATCCTGTCACATACTACACAGGTTCCAGGAAATATGATCATATCAGCATTTTCAGGATCACACTCGTTTGATGCTTCACGGATGAACATGTCGCATGTGATATCTACTTTATCTTTTGGTTCGAAAATTACTCCAATGATGATGAGTGATATGAAGCGATTAGGGCCTTATATTGGTGTAGGCCACAACAGGTTGAATGGCCAAGCATACATGACCAGTCTAGAAGATCGTGCAAACGTTACAGTAAGCTCTTGAATACCAATTGTTTTATAAAAAATCTTCTTGTTTACATAACTTTATGCATATTAATTGTAGATAGAGCATTATCTTCAAGTTGTGAAAACAGAGGTGTCAGGGTTGTCGCATAATATGATTGAAAACTACGAGTATACAGCACACACGAGTTTGATACATTCTCATTCCATTCCGGCTGCAAAGTTCCATCTTGAGTTTTCACCAATGCAGGTTTAAAATTTAAATATCAAAGCCTGGTTTTACCTTTTTTCTCACAATGGTTGTAGCTTGTTTCTAATTCCCATCTTTATTCCATCTCCAGGTTTTGATAAGTGAAAACTCCAAGCCATTTTCTCACTTCATCACCAACCTTTGTGCCATTATTGGTGGGGTATTCACGGTATGTTGTCTTCACTAAAAAACTAAAACAGTTTGACATCCTAACATGAAAAAACAGTTGCAATTTTCATGGGATGTTATTTGCATTTTACCATCGGTTTCAGGTTGCTGGAATATTGGATTCGATTCTTTACAATACGTGTAAACTGGCGAGAAAAATTGATCTGGGGAAAAATTACTAGCTAGATTCCTGGTATATTCGAATTGGTTGATTAAAAATCTCAGTTTTCCAGGACATTTTTTTTACCATAGAAATTCAGTTAGAATGATAGTTTTTTTTTTTTTTTTTTTTTTTTTTGCATTGTTCTTTCTTGGGTTTAAGCCTGTATATATACTTGCTCATTTTCTCGAATTGCTTTGCCTACAAATATTGTTCACATACTTGTTTAACAAAGTAACTAAAAAGAAGAGCAACAAAAGCTATTCGGAGTAGGAGGTGGCGGGTTTTCTTCTGAATGAGCTGGAGTTGGAGCCGGATTGAGGTCAGGTTTTGCTGCACCTGGGGCGGGTGGAGGTGTCAGGTGAGGCAAACTCTTCACTGATGATTAATAATTTAATTGAAACAAATTACACCATGAAACGAGCATTTTTCTCTCTTTACATAGACACACTGCTTGATATATTTCTTTGAATTTTTTAATACTTTTTTCAAGGTAATTAAAAATATAGTTCACATGTGGAACATATTTTCTTCACATGCGAAAGTAGCGTCTTTTCATATGCGAAAGTAGCGTCTTTTCACATGTGAAGTAGCGTTTTTTTTACATGTACAAAAGGAGTTTATTTTACCATTCCCAGCCACTTCTGTTGGCCCTCCAAAACATAGAGTACTGGAGAAGAGAGCAGCATCTAGTTATGTTTCCTAGAGTGAAGTTTACATTTTTACCTCTTCTAAAATTAAAAGTTGTAATACTTTAAAAAGTCTAAGATTAAATATACGGAGAGCGAATATTAAATATATGCTAGAAAACGTTCTCTTGTTTCTTATTTTTTAGTGTTTCTTAATGAAGCTCACTCGTATAGGAAAGAGTTCATTAGAAAACCCAAAAACTTAAGAAACAAGAGACCGGATCCTAGATTTTTATATATTTTTGATATGAGGCTATGATGATTCAACTTTGTAAGGTTACAAGGGCAAATTTGTATTTATTGGAAGCCAATGAAATGGTTTCTATTAATGTTTTGTGGATGTAATAATAAAAATTGAATTGATTTGTTTCTTTGTTATCATTGAAGACTCTTTATTGGAAGACAATGAAATGGGTTTATGGTTTTTGGATTTATGATGGAATGGAAATTTAATTTTGATGACATGATCACCAACACATCTTATGAGCTTTAATAGGTCTTATTACGTGTCAATGTGATGTTTTAGGTTAGGTTAAGTCATTTTATATCATAACAAATTATCTAGGTGTTTATTACTTGTGTTTGACGATGAATCCAGTAATTTACTCTTAATTGGTCTTACTATGTGATAATGATTTATATAAGGTTACACTAAATCATTATAAGTTTTAACAAGTCGTTTGAATGTTAACTAGCATACGAATCCATGCGTTGTAGCGTTGTAGCGGGGTCCGTTTATAATTTTAACATACTTTTTTGTTAACAAAATATCGCTCGATCGAGAAAATAATAAACACATGATAGGGATCATATTGCAACCTCTTCATCTTTAAGATGAATAACATATTTTATATGGTTATACATAAAGAGAGATTATGTGCAGTGAAAGAAAATATCTTACCTCATTAAAGTTTAAAACAAATACATAAAGACCTGCATGATTAAATACAATAAAATTAAGGAAAAGTGGCGCCAAATAATCCCATGTTTCTATTTGTTGCAAATAATAATCCAACGTTTTACCTTTGCAAGCGGTGATCCCATATTTTAGGGTATTTGTTTTTAACAGACCCTCCGTTAAAAACTTCTGACGTCGTTAACAGCCGATGACGTGGACGCTGACTTGGCTTTACCTTTTTCGTTTTTCTTTTAAAAAATACCCCTCATTTGTTGACATGGCACTTACCCCTTTAACCCCCCATTCTTTCTCTAACCTAAATCTAACCTAAATCCCCAAAACCCAAGTCTAAACCTCCGATGAAATCAGCCTAAATCTTTATCCGATGAGTGCTTTCATCTTCATCTGCTTTTATTTTGGAGGAAAATTGAAGCTCAAACCAAAAACCGAGTATGAAGGTGGTGAATCGAAGATGTTCGAGATTAAAAGGGAAGGTATGACATATCTGGATCTACTTGAAATTGTAGTTAAGTCCGACCCCAAGTCATACAAATCAAAGGATGCCATTTACCTCTACTGGCGCAGCCCCAATTGCAAAATTGAAGATTACATTTTTCAAATAGCAGATGACAATGACGTTGCTGAAATGTTGGAGATTATAGGTGAGTTCACTGGAATTCTTGATATTTATGTATGTGTTAGTGATACTCCACTGCCCAAGGTGATATCTTCTTCACCAACTAGAGAAGATGGAAATAATGATTCTCATGTGGCCCAATCCCTTGAACCGGAGGCCCACTCCATTGAACCGGAGGCCCAATCCAGTAACATCCAAGCCCAACCTAGTAACCATCAAGTCAACATGTTTGACTCTCATGACTCAGTTTCAGTTGCTTAATCTGAAAGTGGATCTGGATCTGATGCAGAAGTTGCAATAAATGAAGTTCCTTCAAAAGTAAACAGTGGTGAAGTAAACAGTGGTGAAGTTATTGAATCTGAATCAGAAGAAGTAAAGAAGGATGAAGTGCTTGAATCTGATTCAGAAGAAGATGATGATGAATGGAAACAATTAGCAGCTGCTATAGAAGATGTGAATGGTACTGAAAAACATGAACATGAGGTGTTCTTTGCAAAGTTTATAACTTTTGATGAAGATGTTCCTGTAGTTGAAATTGAATCTGAACCTGTTGGGGATCAAGGTGGATACAGCAGTTATGAAGACTCTGAACCCAAGTAGTGGATGAGGAAATAACTGATTCTACATTTTTTCCTTTCTCAAAAACTGGAATGATTCCCTTACACCCTACCCGAAATCTTCTACGGTCATTTTTCTCAAATGATAGTTGCCTTCTAGTTTCAATTGCATGTTTCGTCACTAACCTCTTTATTTCTCTCCTGTTAGAAAACTCTTGACCGACATAGAATGGTTCAACTGTTAGGTCTCTATTTATTTTATTCTTCTTCCTTAACTTCTTACATGCTCTATCCAAAAGAGGGTCATCTTCATCACTTGGGGAATCAAAATCATCCAAATCTACTTCATCGTCAACCTCCCCATCATCATATTGATCAGAATCACTATATGTGTCTACTGCAGCCCTAAAATCAGCCATATCAACCTCCACATCCTCAATCATATTGTCCTCATCCACTAAGAAATCAGAGTCCTCAGATTCATTATCATACAAGTCATCTTGGAATGTTTCTACTCCATCTTCATGATCCATGTGATCATCATTAATCATCTCTTCCTCATTATTATCCATGTGATCATTGTTAAGCATGTCATCATCAATTGTGTGAAACAAAATGTTATCAACATCTATTAATTCTTCTTCTTCATCGTGTTCAAGCCTATCCACATCAGCCCTAAACTGATCAAGTGCACAAATACTCCTACATTTGTTGGTGATTTCTTGTGAGATTCTCTTAGAACTAGATAGTTCAACATCTATTAATTCCTCAATTATGACATTGTTGAAATTACTACTACCAGAAGGTTGAAAGTGATTGTTCAGTTGTGTGCCACCATGCTCAATATAAATTTCAATCAGCTTATTAGTTTCAACATACCCCAATAAGTTTCTCACTTCTAAATCATTACCTAATGCCCTCAAACCAACATCTAGGTTTTGTCCAGGAATCAAAAAGTGGTAAAACATCAGATCCTCACTTGAATAACCAATTTGTTGGACCATATTATTGAGTTCATGAACTGAAAATTCAGCACCTTCAATTAGATCTATGTATGATACCTGTCCCTTTTTATATCTTCTACCTGGATGTGAAGTGAAGAAGCCTCCATGGTTAAATTTGAGAGAGAAAACCGTAGGGTTGTGAACTGCATAAATCCATTACAGTTCATCATATATATATATCGCAGGAAGTGAGAAATCGATTAGGGTTGAAGAAGAACACTTACCATATACTTGATTGGGATCAAAATCTTCTTCCTTTGAACGAACTTGCCACAATCGCAACCACATCTTCACTGCCGACGTAGGTTACGGACGGGATTAGGGTTTCTTCAAACCTCTGCGTTTTTTTTAATCCTCCTATATGTGAGGAGGGATTTGGAATTGTTAATCAAACTAAAGGGGTTTTTTGTCTTGGACTACCAAATGACAAAAACACCCCTCTATAAAAGACAAAACTAAAGGAAGTTTTAAAATAAATTAACTTCGGGACCAAGATTGAAAAAACATTGAAATGTGAGACCCTATATTGAGAATTTTGAAAAGTTGGGACTAAATTGGTTGAAATGAGTAAACGTTGGGGACTAAAAACGAAGTTTACTCTAAGTATTATTATACTCTTTATTATTATTAAATAATTACTATAATTTTATTATAAGTATTTTTTTATTAGTTTATATCTTTTATTGATAAACAAATTTCGCGTACACAATTTTACGCACATCGCTAAGACTGAGTTAGATTTTATTTTGCTCCGAACAATAGTTTTTGAAACCGTTTCAATCTTAACGATGTGCATGTTGTGGCACTGGATATGGTTCAATCAAACCCGTCCCAGAAAGAGACTCGTCCAACCGGTTGTGGGGTTGGATATGAGTGTCAAATAATAAAATTGAACTTGGTGAACCGTTTATAACTATAAATAAATATGAAGAGGCTTTAGCCACATAATTGTTTATAATTATAAATAAAAAATTGTTAAGTAATGGTGTTTGGCTCTCATGTACAATCATGACTCAATCTCAAATTGTTAAGTAAAACCGTTGAAATTAAAAAAAAAATTTCCGTTGGGACGTGCACGGCGACGGACGTGCGGAGACAGACGGCCCCAGTAGCGCTGCACGTTGGGGGTGCGCCTTCCACGTCAGACGGACGTGCGGTGCCAAAAACGCGTTACGATCGATCTAATAAGTGTTATAACAATAACAATAAATAATAATAATAATAATAACTAATAATAATGATGACAATAATAATAAT
>JBCNJP010000008.1:59241472-59296496 GCA_039602395.1 Deinandra increscens subsp. villosa | reverse complement strand
GCCATTTTCTCACTTCATCACCAACCTTTGTGCCATTATTGGTGGGGTATTCACGGTATGTTGTCTTCACTAAAAAACTAAAACAGTTTGACATCCTAACATGAAAAAACAGTTGCAATTTTCATGGGATGTTATTTGCATTTTACCATCGGTTTCAGGTTGCTGGAATATTGGATTCGATTCTTTACAATACGTGTAAACTGGCGAGAAAAATTGATCTGGGGAAAAATTACTAGCTAGATTCCTGGTATATTCGAATTGGTTGATTAAAAATCTCAGTTTTCCAGGACATTTTTTTTACCATAGAAATTCAGTTAGAATGATAGTTTTTTTTTTTTTTTTTTTTTTTTTGCATTGTTCTTTCTTGGGTTTAAGCCTGTATATATACTTGCTCATTTTCTCGAATTGCTTTGCCTACAAATATTGTTCACATACTTGTTTAACAAAGTAACTAAAAAGAAGAGCAACAAAAGCTATTCGGAGTAGGAGGTGGCGGGTTTTCTTCTGAATGAGCTGGAGTTGGAGCCGGATTGAGGTCAGGTTTTGCTGCACCTGGGGCGGGTGGAGGTGTCAGGTGAGGCAAACTCTTCACTGATGATTAATAATTTAATTGAAACAAATTACACCATGAAACGAGCATTTTTCTCTCTTTACATAGACACACTGCTTGATATATTTCTTTGAATTTTTTAATACTTTTTTCAAGGTAATTAAAAATATAGTTCACATGTGGAACATATTTTCTTCACATGCGAAAGTAGCGTCTTTTCATATGCGAAAGTAGCGTCTTTTCACATGTGAAGTAGCGTTTTTTTTACATGTACAAAAGGAGTTTATTTTACCATTCCCAGCCACTTCTGTTGGCCCTCCAAAACATAGAGTACTGGAGAAGAGAGCAGCATCTAGTTATGTTTCCTAGAGTGAAGTTTACATTTTTACCTCTTCTAAAATTAAAAGTTGTAATACTTTAAAAAGTCTAAGATTAAATATACGGAGAGCGAATATTAAATATATGCTAGAAAACGTTCTCTTGTTTCTTATTTTTTAGTGTTTCTTAATGAAGCTCACTCGTATAGGAAAGAGTTCATTAGAAAACCCAAAAACTTAAGAAACAAGAGACCGGATCCTAGATTTTTATATATTTTTGATATGAGGCTATGATGATTCAACTTTGTAAGGTTACAAGGGCAAATTTGTATTTATTGGAAGCCAATGAAATGGTTTCTATTAATGTTTTGTGGATGTAATAATAAAAATTGAATTGATTTGTTTCTTTGTTATCATTGAAGACTCTTTATTGGAAGACAATGAAATGGGTTTATGGTTTTTGGATTTATGATGGAATGGAAATTTAATTTTGATGACATGATCACCAACACATCTTATGAGCTTTAATAGGTCTTATTACGTGTCAATGTGATGTTTTAGGTTAGGTTAAGTCATTTTATATCATAACAAATTATCTAGGTGTTTATTACTTGTGTTTGACGATGAATCCAGTAATTTACTCTTAATTGGTCTTACTATGTGATAATGATTTATATAAGGTTACACTAAATCATTATAAGTTTTAACAAGTCGTTTGAATGTTAACTAGCATACGAATCCATGCGTTGTAGCGTTGTAGCGGGGTCCGTTTATAATTTTAACATACTTTTTTGTTAACAAAATATCGCTCGATCGAGAAAATAATAAACACATGATAGGGATCATATTGCAACCTCTTCATCTTTAAGATGAATAACATATTTTATATGGTTATACATAAAGAGAGATTATGTGCAGTGAAAGAAAATATCTTACCTCATTAAAGTTTAAAACAAATACATAAAGACCTGCATGATTAAATACAATAAAATTAAGGAAAAGTGGCGCCAAATAATCCCATGTTTCTATTTGTTGCAAATAATAATCCAACGTTTTACCTTTGCAAGCGGTGATCCCATATTTTAGGGTATTTGTTTTTAACAGACCCTCCGTTAAAAACTTCTGACGTCGTTAACAGCCGATGACGTGGACGCTGACTTGGCTTTACCTTTTTCGTTTTTCTTTTAAAAAATACCCCTCATTTGTTGACATGGCACTTACCCCTTTAACCCCCCATTCTTTCTCTAACCTAAATCTAACCTAAATCCCCAAAACCCAAGTCTAAACCTCCGATGAAATCAGCCTAAATCTTTATCCGATGAGTGCTTTCATCTTCATCTGCTTTTATTTTGGAGGAAAATTGAAGCTCAAACCAAAAACCGAGTATGAAGGTGGTGAATCGAAGATGTTCGAGATTAAAAGGGAAGGTATGACATATCTGGATCTACTTGAAATTGTAGTTAAGTCCGACCCCAAGTCATACAAATCAAAGGATGCCATTTACCTCTACTGGCGCAGCCCCAATTGCAAAATTGAAGATTACATTTTTCAAATAGCAGATGACAATGACGTTGCTGAAATGTTGGAGATTATAGGTGAGTTCACTGGAATTCTTGATATTTATGTATGTGTTAGTGATACTCCACTGCCCAAGGTGATATCTTCTTCACCAACTAGAGAAGATGGAAATAATGATTCTCATGTGGCCCAATCCCTTGAACCGGAGGCCCACTCCATTGAACCGGAGGCCCAATCCAGTAACATCCAAGCCCAACCTAGTAACCATCAAGTCAACATGTTTGACTCTCATGACTCAGTTTCAGTTGCTTAATCTGAAAGTGGATCTGGATCTGATGCAGAAGTTGCAATAAATGAAGTTCCTTCAAAAGTAAACAGTGGTGAAGTAAACAGTGGTGAAGTTATTGAATCTGAATCAGAAGAAGTAAAGAAGGATGAAGTGCTTGAATCTGATTCAGAAGAAGATGATGATGAATGGAAACAATTAGCAGCTGCTATAGAAGATGTGAATGGTACTGAAAAACATGAACATGAGGTGTTCTTTGCAAAGTTTATAACTTTTGATGAAGATGTTCCTGTAGTTGAAATTGAATCTGAACCTGTTGGGGATCAAGGTGGATACAGCAGTTATGAAGACTCTGAACCCAAGTAGTGGATGAGGAAATAACTGATTCTACATTTTTTCCTTTCTCAAAAACTGGAATGATTCCCTTACACCCTACCCGAAATCTTCTACGGTCATTTTTCTCAAATGATAGTTGCCTTCTAGTTTCAATTGCATGTTTCGTCACTAACCTCTTTATTTCTCTCCTGTTAGAAAACTCTTGACCGACATAGAATGGTTCAACTGTTAGGTCTCTATTTATTTTATTCTTCTTCCTTAACTTCTTACATGCTCTATCCAAAAGAGGGTCATCTTCATCACTTGGGGAATCAAAATCATCCAAATCTACTTCATCGTCAACCTCCCCATCATCATATTGATCAGAATCACTATATGTGTCTACTGCAGCCCTAAAATCAGCCATATCAACCTCCACATCCTCAATCATATTGTCCTCATCCACTAAGAAATCAGAGTCCTCAGATTCATTATCATACAAGTCATCTTGGAATGTTTCTACTCCATCTTCATGATCCATGTGATCATCATTAATCATCTCTTCCTCATTATTATCCATGTGATCATTGTTAAGCATGTCATCATCAATTGTGTGAAACAAAATGTTATCAACATCTATTAATTCTTCTTCTTCATCGTGTTCAAGCCTATCCACATCAGCCCTAAACTGATCAAGTGCACAAATACTCCTACATTTGTTGGTGATTTCTTGTGAGATTCTCTTAGAACTAGATAGTTCAACATCTATTAATTCCTCAATTATGACATTGTTGAAATTACTACTACCAGAAGGTTGAAAGTGATTGTTCAGTTGTGTGCCACCATGCTCAATATAAATTTCAATCAGCTTATTAGTTTCAACATACCCCAATAAGTTTCTCACTTCTAAATCATTACCTAATGCCCTCAAACCAACATCTAGGTTTTGTCCAGGAATCAAAAAGTGGTAAAACATCAGATCCTCACTTGAATAACCAATTTGTTGGACCATATTATTGAGTTCATGAACTGAAAATTCAGCACCTTCAATTAGATCTATGTATGATACCTGTCCCTTTTTATATCTTCTACCTGGATGTGAAGTGAAGAAGCCTCCATGGTTAAATTTGAGAGAGAAAACCGTAGGGTTGTGAACTGCATAAATCCATTACAGTTCATCATATATATATATCGCAGGAAGTGAGAAATCGATTAGGGTTGAAGAAGAACACTTACCATATACTTGATTGGGATCAAAATCTTCTTCCTTTGAACGAACTTGCCACAATCGCAACCACATCTTCACTGCCGACGTAGGTTACGGACGGGATTAGGGTTTCTTCAAACCTCTGCGTTTTTTTTAATCCTCCTATATGTGAGGAGGGATTTGGAATTGTTAATCAAACTAAAGGGGTTTTTTGTCTTGGACTACCAAATGACAAAAACACCCCTCTATAAAAGACAAAACTAAAGGAAGTTTTAAAATAAATTAACTTCGGGACCAAGATTGAAAAAACATTGAAATGTGAGACCCTATATTGAGAATTTTGAAAAGTTGGGACTAAATTGGTTGAAATGAGTAAACGTTGGGGACTAAAAACGAAGTTTACTCTAAGTATTATTATACTCTTTATTATTATTAAATAATTACTATAATTTTATTATAAGTATTTTTTTATTAGTTTATATCTTTTATTGATAAACAAATTTCGCGTACACAATTTTACGCACATCGCTAAGACTGAGTTAGATTTTATTTTGCTCCGAACAATAGTTTTTGAAACCGTTTCAATCTTAACGATGTGCATGTTGTGGCACTGGATATGGTTCAATCAAACCCGTCCCAGAAAGAGACTCGTCCAACCGGTTGTGGGGTTGGATATGAGTGTCAAATAATAAAATTGAACTTGGTGAACCGTTTATAACTATAAATAAATATGAAGAGGCTTTAGCCACATAATTGTTTATAATTATAAATAAAAAATTGTTAAGTAATGGTGTTTGGCTCTCATGTACAATCATGACTCAATCTCAAATTGTTAAGTAAAACCGTTGAAATTAAAAAAAAAATTTCCGTTGGGACGTGCACGGCGACGGACGTGCGGAGACAGACGGCCCCAGTAGCGCTGCACGTTGGGGGTGCGCCTTCCACGTCAGACGGACGTGCGGTGCCAAAAACGCGTTACGATCGATCTAATAAGTGTTATAACAATAACAATAAATAATAATAATAATAATAACTAATAATAATGATGACAATAATAATAATTATAATTAGTGTATTAACTTTAATAAGTAAAAAAATTTTAAAAAATGTATTACAGGGGTGTAATCCCCTTTATGCCCCATATAAACATGTCAATGTTATACAGACATTTCCTGACACTACGGCTGATGTGCTTTACACCCTATAAAGGGCTTTATACCCCATAAAAGAGTGTAGATTTAAAGAGGGGTATGAATATAGGATGTCCCAATTGCAAACCCAAACAACCATGTAAACTTAATGTAATAGCCATGAGAAAACCAAAAACAAATTTCCAGATTTGTCAAATGGCAACACCCATATACACTGCGTCACCACCATAACGACAAATGAGAATATATGCCAAATGGAGATTATATGCCAAATTTCCAGTTTAAGTCTACACATAAGATTCCCGATTTGATATTATCTAATTAATCAAATGGAGATGAAGAACTCAAACCGAACAATAGAGAAGTGAGTTCTCATTCAACTAACAAATTGTATAATGTATCAAATCAACAAATCGAAAGAAAAAGCAGCTCATATCTTGCAAAAGATGAGGAGCAAAGCAAGTTAAAGACGCTGGTTGCAAACCTGTGCCTCACCAAGATGCAGATATAGCTTCTCTACTCAACACAATCCAAACAGATAAAACATCACAACCAAGTTTAAAACCTTGAAAACCCATAAAAAAACGTTACATACGTTGAGAATCATCGGCCTTTGAGATGGCCTCAACTTGTAAACCCGCCATTATAGTGTGCAATAAACAAATAAGCTCAGATCGATGGCATCAGTTGTGAAAAAAATAAAATATCGCCTCCAACGGCACAAATCGACCATCATAGCAGCAAATTTGAACAATAGGAGAATGGGCGTAGAAACCCTAGATCTCCGCCGCATAAACGGAGAAACGACTGAAATTCCACCGCTTCAACATGAAGCAAGCTCACTGGAAAAAACACACAAGCCGATGGCCAATATTCTAATCTCAGGCACCAAACAGAAAATCACCATAGTCGATCTGTTAAGAGCAACGAATATAAAAAATGCCAAAAGTGACGACAATGCTGGTAATTGAGGCAACTATATTTAGAGGGAGCTGTAGAGAGAGATGGGGGGGGGGGGGAACCACGATAAGTGAGAGAAGTAGAGAGAGAAACCAAGCATCAAATGCACAAAAGAAGCGATGAACACGAGAATTTTACGTGGTTCAGTCGATAACCTACGTCCATGGGCTGCAACCAAGATTCTTTTTCGTGGTGAGGAATTACAAGTGCATGATCATAATATATAGAGATACATATATGGTTAGAGAATTAGACAAGAAAACTAAACGGGCCCAAACCCGATCATCACGTCTTCATTAATCTAGCCCATAACTCTACTGAACCCAAAACAACATATTTACAATATATAGCCAAGTTTACACATAACCTCACCACTAACTAAGGTAAGACATTAACATAATGTGATGAAGGGAGTGCGAGATTGTGGGGATGAGTAGCGTTCATGTTAGGGTAACATGCACATTAAAAAACTCGAAGGTGTTCATAGGTGAGGTGTTTCGATAGAGAGCAAAAGTCGGGGTGGAGTTGTGAAGGACGTTGATTGGGAGGATATTGTGAAGATAAGTGACAGTATAAAGGGATTCCACCCAAAACGTTGATGAAAGAGACGTGTGAGTGAGGAGAGAAAACATTATGTCATTCAATCGTCTTATCATGCGTTTCGATTTTTTATTTTGTTAGGTGGTTTGTGCACATGAAAACCAAAACTGGAGGCCATAAGTTTGAGAAAAAAATTATTGAAATTTGTGTTATTAAATTCATGCCATGGTCACATTGGAAATGTTTTATTGAAGTATGGAATTGGTTTTTGATACATACGTGAAATTTTAGGAATTTGGAATATGTACCGGATTTAAATTCTAATATGTACACCCATGTGTATTGTGTGTAGTCGTCAATTAGCATCATGTAATATTTGAAACCGGAATTGTCTAAGTCTAGGTGATATCCACAAGTCACAATGCATAATATCAAAGGGAAATAAAGTATTAGAACAAGAAGTTGCAAAAGGTAAGCATTTGCGTTTCGCAATTTGTCAAGAATCACAAAATGTAATAATACATAACTTTAATGGAAATGGAAGGAATTAAACTACTTAAATGAAGAAAATTCATAGTGGGTTGACCTGGGTGACCTAGTCAATTATTTCAAATGTCTTGTTGATAGGGTATAGTTGACCACTAATGTTGTGGCAGCTCAAAAGTTGGCCTCTCTTCAATCCTTCACGGAAAAGCTAAATGGATCAAAGGAGAGATAGGCTTGGTTATCAGTAGTAAATTGACGAACTTAAATGAGTCCCACCAATAGCATTGAAATAATATTATCAGGATCTGGGGAGGATGGGATGTGGGCAGACTTTACCTCTACTTCGAAGGATAGAGAAGCTGGTTCCAGGAAGAACTCCGTTTTTTTTGTGCATAGCAAATACGTAATAGAAAGAGTAAACTGCAATTTTAAACTCTGTTGCCATTACAGTCCCTAGGGTTACCAGTTACAACACTTTTCATCCTTGGAGCTAACAGTCGTTAGAATTTCTGTTGAATGTAAGATATTTCTTTCTTTACAAATAACACTACAAGAAAGTTAAGTTTTAGCGTCGAAACCTGTGGTGACGACATATGTTGCCGCTATAGGTACCTCTATGGTGACAACATGTCGTCGCTAGAGTTTTCCAGAAAAGTAAATATCTTGGGCCTATGACAATAACATGTCATGCTATAGGTTAAGTGGGAAATAAAAAAAAATATTTATATGAAATATCAGTCTCGTATGTTTATTGTATTGATTAATATCTTCAGCCTGTGATGACATATGTCTATTGTAAGATTTTCCAGAAAAGTCAATCTAATGTATGTTTATTGTATTGTTTAATGTAGAAAAAAAACTCAAGATGAAAAGACGAAAATGAAGTGGGAGGATGGTGATGAACAACCGATTTATGGGTATAGAATGGGAGGTTGATATATTATTGGAAGATCAAATACATCAAACCTTCTTTTGTAGGAAAAAAAAAACTATTTATAGAAGGGAGTAAGATGACTACTAATTAAGATGACTACTAATTATGGTATTCTGAGTTTCGTCCACAAGATCTTGGAAACAAACAACTTTCTCCATCTTCCACCTCCCTTGTCTCCCCTCCATTCAAATTTCTCAACTTTAATACAACAAATAAAACATAGGATGTAATAAACCCGCGAAACAATATTTTATAATTATAGAAACAAATTAATTTTCTTCTCGAAACAAACGTTAGCAGATCAAAAAAATGTGGTGACCCTGTTGGTTTCATCAACCACTCCTTGAATCAATGCATTTAATTTCAAGATTTTAGAAACAAGATTTCATCTGGGTTTTGATTCTTGAGGTGATTAAAAGGCTGGGGCTGTATCATTCTTGAATCAATGCATTTGAATTCAAGATTTTAGAATCCCAGAAGTTGGTTCTGAATTAAAGGAAGAAAGGATGAATCTTTTGTGGAAAGATCCAGGACTTCCAACCGATTCATTCTATGAGGTTCGACCTGAGTGCACTGATGTTCCTAAAACCAAGTTTAAGATTAAGGTAATTAACCCATTTTATTTGCCAAATTTTTCTTTTTCACTTTTGATATACCATTTGTGATGGCTTTTTAGCCAATAAAGACTTTTGGCAATGGTCATCTTGATGGATTGGAGAAGAGAATGAACATGTTACATGTTTATGAATCTTGAAAAAATAAAAGTTTGAATCATTATGTGGAATGTGACCTATTTTGATCTAGATAGAGTCAAATTTCACCATATTGTCTTGTAGTTATGTAAAGTGGAAGGAAATTAAAATTAATAAAAGAGAAAATAAACTTAGGCAAAATAAATATATAATTAGAAGATTAAACTGTTACATCAAACCCTCTTTTGTAGGAAAAAAACTAAATTTAGAAGGGAGGTAAGATGAGAAGGAATTACTCAAATCAAAGATTCACACATTTTTATGATAAGAAGGAAATAAATAAAGATTGTTAAGTTGGGGGAAAATCTGTCCAACTGGTCTAAGTATGAACCCCTAGCTCTGGATCAACTTCATATCAGTAATTCTTGAGGAAAAAAGAAACACAACTCTAGCAAATGAGGACGTACCATATACGGGGAATGGTCTGGTTTGGTGGTGTTTGTAATTGCATGTGGCGATTGGATCACTTTTTATATGAGATTAACACCATAAAGATATCAATTTGAAATAGAAACCAGTATGTTAAATATTGTGGAACTTGAGTGATCTATAACAAATTTTGGATGAAATCTCTATGAAAGTTAGTACCAATACTTTTAAGAGCTCACTCTGTATTTGTTGCCCTTTTCATCATCACTTTTGATATTTTCTTGAAGCTAATAATTCCTGATATGTTTATCCAGTCTGGGAAGACCCTTAGTGTAAGGAAGTGGCAATCTGCATTTAGTCCAGAAGGTTATCTTGATATAGGTCAGACCCTTGGTCGAATTTATCGTGGGGTAAGTTCTATATTCTCTCCATGAATGCCACTTTAGAAAAAATAAATTCTGTTGTTCTTTGATTACTACTACCTTTGACATTTAAATGCAGTTTATTTTTCAAAAATACTTACTTTTCTTCATGAATGTTATTGATAATCAGGGGATACATCCAACAATTAGAGGAGAGGTATGGGAATTTCTACTCGGTTGTTTTGATCCAAAAAGCACATATGAGGAGAGAAAAGATATACGGATGACCCGAAGGTAGTGTATATGTTAAACGGCAGGTCTAGCCTATCAAATGATGAAGTTTATTTGATGGGAAATATGTTAATGGGTCAAGCAGATTAGAAGGGTTGAAAGTCGCCTACATTTTATTTTTAATGCATACAACCTCCTAACTTGTTTCTATCAAACTTTTTAGATTATTATTGTGATAATATTCTGTTTGTACACATAATCTATAAAAATGTGAAATGCAAAAATATCCTAGAGTTCAAACTTGTTCTCCCCAGATAATCTAAGAGAACAAATACATTCTTTATGATTGTAGAGAAGAGTATGTGCGGCTAAAAGAACTATGCACATATATGTTCCCTCTTGTTGGAAGTGGCAAGTTTGTCACTGCTCCGGTCATCACAGAAGACGGTTCTGCAACACAAGATCCTATTGTTCTTCTAGAAGCAAACCCTGAAACACTTATGACTCCAACAACTCAAGCAACTGGTAATGTTCTTTTTTTTTTTTTTGCAGATTTAATAATCATTTATTGCTTAATAGTGTAGTAAGTTTCATACATATGCAGTTGGTTCAGATGCACCAATGACTTGTCCTAAGGAGGAAGACAAAAAAATAATCCAATGGAAACTTAACCTACATCAAATAGGTTGACATACTAAATTTCAACTCATACTTCTTTTAAATCATGCAATTTTTCATCATCATGTAACTTTTTATTTATCGGTTATAATTTATGCTAGGTCTTGATGTGGTTCGCACGGACAGGACACTCGTATTTTATGAGAAACAGGAAAATTTGTCTAAACTTTGGGATGTTCTTTCTGTCTATGCTTGGTTTGATAAAGAGGTCGGCTATGGTCAAGGTGGATCTTAATTTTAATGTGAGGGTGAAAGTTTTGATTATGAGTTTCAGTTTGAATTTATCAGTGTTTTTATTATGACAATTAGGGATGAGTGATCTTTGTTCTCCCATGATTATGCTTCTTGAAGATGAAGCAGATGCATTTTGGTGCTTCGAGCGTCTAATGCGAAGATTGGTAAATATACAAATTCTTGTTGCATATATTTTTTTCTAAAGTTACAAATTTTAGTTAGTTTTCACTTTTCAAGTAATTAAATTTGATTTTTGTACATGTTGAAGCGAGGGAATTTCAAATGCATAGGGAGTTCTGTGGGGGTGGAGTCACAGCTTTGCAATTTAGCAAATGTTATTCAAGTTGTTGATCCTAAACTTCATAAGCATTTAGGTATTTTCTAGTTACTAATCATTTCTGTCTTTTTAATTTATATATTAAAATAAAAGCATTTTAAATGAAATTATATGGTTTATGAACAAAGATTACATAGGTGGTGGTGATTACCTATTTGCATTCAGGATGCTTATGGTGTTATTTAGACGGGAAGTTTCTTTTGGTGATTCATTGTACTTATGGGAGGTAATATCAGTATATAACCTTGGTTCTTTTTCCACCTGAAATCTCATGTGTTATGGTTGTGTGAATAATTTGGCGGGTCAGGTTGGATGGGTAACCGTTGACTAATTCGTATTATAAGTTGGCCAAAGCTGTTACCTGTAGTTCTTCTGGTTAACTAATGAGTTTCAAAACAGATGATGTGGGCTTTGGAGTATGATCCGGATCTATACAACTTGTATGAGGAATCTGATCCTGACAAACCTGAAGATGCTAAAGGAAAACCAAAATCATCACGCCAATGTGGCAAATTCGAAAGAGAATACTTGAGAAGTGGGACCAAAGATGGAGAACCACTCCCCATTTCCGTGTTTCTTGTTGCAAGTGTACTTAAAGAGAAAAGTGTCAAACTGCTCACAGAAGCCAAGGGACTTGATGATGTTGTTAAGGTCAATCTTGTTTTAAAAATATAGAAAAAAATAATCTTGACACAATTTCATGATTTCTTTATACATACTTTCTTTTTGCAGATATTGAATGACACTTCGGGTAACTTAGATGCTAGAAAATCTTGCTCCGGGGCTATGAAACTTCACAAGAAGTATTTGAAAAAGGTACATTTGTTTGAGCTTTAAAACCATTGAGTCTTGATTGTTAATCCTTCACCAAGTGGGTCAAAATGTTATCTTTTAGTATATCTTGAAATGGGTTGGGTCAGATTAGGTGGGTTGGATAATGGGTCAAAATAGATTGTGTTTTTAGTATAGGTTAAAATGAGTTGGTTACATAGTATAATGAGTTACATGTGGGGTGTTGCAGGTGAAGATGGAGAAGCCATCTTCATGAAAATGAGCTTTGAAATATGAAAAAAAGATGGTTTGAGGCAATTTGATTGTAAAGTCTAATGTTCTATTATGTATGTGTGTATAGTTACAAATGATTCTTTTTTTAGACAATCTGTATAAACTATTAACATATATAATGAGTCAGGAAGATGATGAGTTATACTTTTATGAATAAAAAGAAACTTCTCTGTAAACTCTCATCTAAACTTATTCCTTATATTTTCCTCGGATATCGTGATGATAATGTATTATGACTGTGATGTTTGACAATCGACTTTGGAGCAAAAATGTTGCTCCTAGATGATGATCTAAGAAGATGAACTTTTTCCTAAGATACAAAAAGTAACGTGCGTAGATTTATTAATCAGCTCTTGCACGAAAGAGATGATAACTCAGATGAACTAGTGAGAACTGCTAATTTTTCTCTTTGTAATAATTGTATTTCTACAACAACAAAGGTGTATGCACTTAACAATTTTTGTATTTTTTAATACAAAAGTGGAAGAATAGGGTGCAACCTTTTGAGCCCCACATTTTTGTTTTTTTTTGTTACTTCTAAGGAAACAAGAAACTATGTAAGTTTCCACTTATAAATCCTTCAAGGAGATGCATATTCTTTTTTCAGAATATACATTCCACTAGTTATCTGCTGGTTGACTTTCTGTCCCATAGATAACCAAGTTTAGCTAATTAGGCTCATCACATCCAGATGGGATGGGGCAAGAGGAGGGCTGCCATAGGTGTGTTGTGTGACGGGCGATTCCCAGATAGACTTAAAGGGGCATTTTATAGGGTTGTTGTTCGACTTGTTATGTTATACGAAACTTATTGTTGGGCAATCATGAAGAAGCAAGTGAGAAACATGAAGGCGGCAAAGATGAGGATGCTCAGGTGGATGTATGGACATACGAGATTGGACCGGATTGGGAACGGTGTTTTTAGGGCTAGATTAGAGGTATCACGCATTTATGATAAAATGAGACATAGGAGACTGAGATGGTTCAAACATCTTTGGAGGAGGGAGTCAACTCATCCCGTCAGGAGCGTGAAGATCCTCACAATGGAAGGGAAGTGAGATAGAGGTAGACCTATAATGACTTGGGATATGAAAGTCAAACGAGATTTGGTAGACTTGTACTTGTATGAGGACATGATCAGTGATATGAATTCTTGAAGACGTAGGATTAAGGTTAGAGACTTCTAGAGCGATTATAGGCTTTTGGTCTTTGGGTGGGCTTCGTAGCAAGGTAGGTACTATCCTGTGCTCTTTTCCAATCATTCAATTCTAGGCCTAACATCTTTTTTGTTATAAATTCGCCTTTAGTCTCACATGTCTTTTCTTGTCGGCTCTGATTTCTTTATGTTCTCGTATTTGCCTCTTGTACTTGTGTTACTTGTTTTTTTTCTAGCCTTGTGGATCTGTGAATGCATTTCTTGCCGTCTGTATTTTTTTATTTGTTAGTCCCACGCCTATGTTGTATGCCTTTGGAAGAAACAAAAAAGATTGGAGTCAAGGATCTTTCTAGGAGTAGCTTTTTACCCGCTAGGATAGAGGTAAGGTGTGCCTCCATCACAGATTTCCTAGACCCTACCTTTGGGTGGAATTTGCTCGGTAAGTATGTTTGTTTTTTAAGTATCATTATGATTTATGACCCTTCATGAAGTTGTCTATTCAAAGGGATATGACCATCCGGTAAATGGTTATAAACGAACCCAAAACCAACAATCAGACAGTGAGGACAAAATTGCTTTAATGAATAAAGATAAAAATCACTCTCTCCAAATTAACAAGTTGCAATGTCGATTGTAATTTTCGATTTCTTATAAGTTATAACCATTGTTTAAAAACCCAAAACCAACAATTTTTCAATCAAATATTACAAAGTATAATAATAACAATAGCAACAACCATGAATATACATTCATGTTAATTACAATCCTTATTACTCCCAAAATCTAGCTAGTTTTCCATTAAAAACATACAAAAGATACATCTCAAGTAATTTACAAATCTACTTAGCACCTTGCATTTTCACAAGATTTGAGTAAGCTCCCCCACGAACCAAGAGTAGATCAGAATGCGACCCTTGCTCCGCCACCTTTCCGTCTTGAATCACCGCAATGGTGTCGGAGTTTTGTATGGTGGAAAGGCGGTGAGCCACCACGATACATGTCCTCCCATTCATCATTTTCTCAAGTGCTTCTTGAACCAGACTCTCAGAAACTGTATCAAGAGCACTTGTTGCCTCATCTAGCAGTAGAATGCTCGGGTTCTTGAGCATCGCACGCGCCAATGCTATTCGTTGTTTTTGACCACCTGATAGTTGCACGCCCCTTTCTCCGCAGTATGTCTCGTAACCATCTTTCATTCCACTGTCAAAAGTTTTACACGTTTCGTTATAAAATCATGTAACCCAAATACGACATTTTTAGTATCATGTTATATGGCACAAATTACAAAAAAGTTTAAATTTCACAAGTTTAATTCTAGTCACTTTTAGCAATAAGTTATGAAAACATCAACACTTGTTAGAGTATTAACTTACACATAAACATGTTTAATTTGAAAGAGGTGTGCTATATCCCATTTTTTTATACAGTCATCTGACTTTTTTCAAAGTTTGACTTAGTCAAACATTGAAAGATCAACCTTTGAAAAGTCTGATGATCGTCTAGCATCGATTTTGATTTGACCATGAAGGTGGTGTGAGATTAGAAAAAAATGGAGTGGGAATAGCAATACCCTTTTCAAAACTTAGAAAAAGTGGAGGGGGCCCACACTACACGTGCTCCCCAAAATCGGTCGATCATGCCCCGGCTTGGCCATAAGGTCTCTTAAAATAGCTAATCTCCACTTAGACTTAACCCGTTAAAAAATATATACATTTTATGAAAGCCAGACTAAAAGCATGAGATGCCTATCCCCTCGTCCCACCACATAGTATTTGCTCTTGCTTTTAAGTTTTAACCCATTTATCTAGACGAGCAAAACGGGTTAATAGGTTGTAAATGTGTTAAATGGGTCGTAAATGGATTGGCATGTCAACCTCTTTAACTAAACGGGTTATATAGGTCAACCTAAATATGACGTGTTTAATCGTTTATTAAATATGTTAGTCTGTTAGATATGATTAGAACTCAAAACCTTATTATTTTGTTGTGTTTGTGTAGAAGTTCTTAAACATTAGAAAAAAAAGTGTTCAGGTTTGCAGATATGAAACATTTCAAATAATAAGCAGTAGTTTTTTTTTTTTAATATTTAAGGAACTATGTATCATAGAACTTAGTACCTTATGAACTCATGAGCATTGGCATTCATTGCAGCCTTCCTGATCTCAGACTCTTTAGCACCTGGTTTCCCATAGGCAATGTTTTCATGGATGGTGCCAGCGAAAAGGGTCGGTTCCTGACTCACTAACGCGATATGAGACCTTAGAGCTCGTAAGTTATAGTCTTTTATATCTCGTTCATCGACAAAGACAGCACCTTTCAACGGGTCATAGAACCTTTCGATCAGCCCTATGACCGTAGACTTCCCTGATCCACTCGGGCCAACAAGCGCCATTGAAGTTCCTTGTCTTATTTTAAGGTTTAGTCCTTTGAACACCATCTGATCTGGTCTAGATGGGTATGCAAAAAACACATTTTTTAACTCTACCCGACCCCGAATGCTGCCTTTTATAGTGTCACGGCCTGATGAAGTATCCGGGTCGATTTGACTCTTCTTGTCAAGAATCGCGAAGACTGAACCAACTGCGTTGCTTCCTCTCGAGATATCTTTGGTCATGCTCCCGGCATCGGCTATTGTGTATGCTGTGAATAACAGTAACAGAAATGCTTGGAAAAGCTTCTCTGGAGCTATAGATTTATCTGTCAATAACCGACCGCCATACCAATAGGCCAAGGCGGTTGATGCTGCTGCCAGAAACTGCGAACTACATAGCCCGATACCGGAGAAATAAGACTGTCTGATGCTTTCTTTTCGAGGACCTTCTAACGTGTCTTTAAACAGTCCAACGATTCGTTTCTGCGAAGAGAATGCTGTTATGGTTCGATGGTTAATCACGGCTTCACTCGCTAACTGACTTCCTTCTTTTTGTGCCTTTTGTGATTTTTCGGATAAACTTTTCATCAGAACACTTCTAGCATAGAAACTACCTATGAGAAGAGGTTGTGCAGCCATTAACACGAGGGCGAGCCTCCATGAGAGTACTAATCCTAGCGTGTAAGCAAAGAAGGCTGCGAAAAACGCTTGAGTTAGTAAAGATAACCGGTCTCCAACGAGAGAACGAACAATGTTGGCTTCGGTTGACAACCGGGCACAAATAGCTGCACTAGTGTTCTCATCTTGATCATACCATCCGATCTCGAAAGTCAAGAGTTTTTCGAGTAGTGCCTCTCTTATTCTTGTGGTTAGTTTCTCTCCCATTACAGCAAAGTAATAGTGTTGGATGACATTAGTGAAGAAGTTGAAAACTCCAAGTCCTAAGAACACGAAATGAGTAGATTCTCGCGTGGCTAACGATGGTCGATTTGTCGGTCCGGAAGTAAACATTGATCATTCCACCAACACAGTACGCGTTGATGGGTTGGACCGCACCTGCACCCACAGCCCCTAAGCACCCAAACAAGGCTTTCCTCCATTCAGGTGCATTCATTTGAAGTAACCGGAACTGCGAAGGGGCTGGGTAAGCTCGTTTCTTCGAGTAATTCTCTTCATCTTCGCTCTCATAAGAGGCGTCATATTGGACAGAATAAGGTGCACTTAGAGAAAATGCTGGGCTGAATGGGTTCAAAGATGGGGTGCCTGCTGCACTTGATCTTCCACTTGCTGGACTTGGTGCAACCATGGATCTATAATGACTAGTGTGATTAGTACTAGACCTCTCGACGACTTGATTTTCTGGCGCGGATTGCTGCAACTGCACCAGTTTGAAGTACTCGCTGTTCATTTGTATCAGCTGATCATGTGAGCCTGATTCCACTACTTTCCCCGACTGCAGCACGAAAATCAGATCAGCCTTCCTGATTGTCGTGAGGCGATGTGCGATTATTATTGTCGTCCTCCCAACTGATGCCTGATCTATGGCCTCTTGCACAATTCTTTCGGACTGTGTGTCAAGCGCACTTGTCGCTTCATCAAGTAGCAAGATTTTTGGATCTCTTATTAGAGCACGCGAGATTGCTATTCGCTGCTTTTGCCCGCCCGATAGTTGAAATCCAAACTGACCAACCTGTAAAATGTAAAGACAAGTAATGCAAGATCATGAGTTTAACAAATTCCAACTGTAATGCCAAACAGTTGTAGCAGATACTGACTTACATTCGTTTCGTATCCGTCTGGCAACTTAACGATGAAATCGTGAGCATTTGCGCCCTTGGCTGCAGCTACAACATCATCCATGGATGCCCCTTCTTTCCCAAACAATATATTCTCCTTGATAGATGTGGCAAACAGAATTGGCTCTTGGTTAACCAAACCCATTTGGGATCTTAGCCATTTGAGATGAAGTTTCTTGATCTTGTATCCATCCAAGAAGATTTCACCCTCTATCGGATCATAAAAGCGTTGGATTAACGACACAATGGTCGATTTTCCTGAACCACTTCCACCAACCAGACCGACGGTTTTACCAGCTGGTACTCGTAGATTCAAACCTTGCAGAATTGTAGTGTCTGGCCTTGATGGGTAGCTAAAATAGACCCCCTTGAACTCGATCTCGCCTCTAACGTATGATAGCGCCTTTCCTTTCTTATCTTCGGAATCTATAGTTGGATTTCTATCGATCATTTCGTTGATTCGAGCAGCAGCCCCTTGCGACTCCGTTATGGTTGTAAGATTTGGCAGTGCTGTCAAGATATTCCTGCAAGATTGATCAAGACACTTCAATTCAATTCTGGCCAGAAAAAAAATAACCATACCCAGTAAAGTCCCACCAAAAGCACAAATAGTACTATTAGTAATTCTGACACTACTAGAAAACTGTTAAATTTCCGACAGAAAAAGATTCACTTACAATCCTCCCATGAGCACATTAAATCCGGCTACGAAAATGTCTCCACCCTTTTCACCATGTTTAGTGACGAGAAGAGATCCGACCCAAGCCTGAAACGCCCAACTAACGTATATGGTTCCCATGCTTCCGAGCATTAGTCCCCGAGCCAAACCTTGTTTGATTCCTAACTCCATGGTTGCTTGAAGGGCCTTGCTAAACTTATCAATGGTTTGTCTCTCTCCAACATAAGAATAAACGGTTCTTATCGAGGAAATCGCCTGTTCTGCAATACTGCCAGCGGTACCATATGACGCAACCATCGCCATTCCCACATCCATCATGTGTTTACCGAGTCCAAGAGCCGGAACAAGAAACATGACGGAGAATGGAAGAGCCGAAAGTGTAAGCCGCCATGAGAGAACGAAGGCGAACACGTGGCAGAAGAAGAAGGATGACAAGTAGGCTATACAATTCGGTATCTATAGTCACAAAACAGTTGAAGTACTACAGTTAGACCACACAATTAAGTGTAAGCACATTACTTTCAAAAGTGTAAATAACTTATGAAAGTTATAAGTGAAATGAAAACCTTTTCGCCAATGGTGATTTGGATCGTGTTGGAATCGGCAGAGATAGTCGAGATAACTTGGTACGTCATGGACGATCCTGCTTCTTGGGTGTCGAAAAAACCGACATCTTGTTTAAGGACAGCCTTCAGGTACTCTAATCTCATTCGAGAAGTCTGTCTCTCTGCGGTCCTAGCCCAACATAGTCCTTCTGCAAACACAAGAGTCCGGAAAACATGATCAAAATCTATAACAAAATCAAGAATTATGCCCCAAAATCTGCCACACAAATGGTAGTTAATTAACCAACTTACCAACAAAAGCAGATAATCCAACCAATATTGCAACATAGAGCAACCTGAGAGAATACTGAAACAGAAAGACATAGGGATTGATTTACTAACAGGAGTAAATGAATGGTCACATAAACTCGCGAAACTACAACTTTTTATTTTGAGTAATTACAAATTTTGTCAATTTAGGTTTGCACGTTTTGCAAGTTTTATCTTTTACCTTTAGTAATAATAGTGAATGTCCTTTAAACTTTATAAAGTTTCACTTCTCGATGTCCTTTGGCCTAACAAACCATACACTGATTGTCCATTATACAGTACAAAAATCACACTAAAATGTCCTTTGGCATAACGAATAAAAATGGGCCAAAGGATACTGAGTGAAACTTTGTGAAGTTTAAAGGACATTTAATGTTATTAGTAAAGGTAAAGGTCAAAATTTGCAAAACATGCAAATGTAAAAAACAAAATTTATAATTCACTATTTTATTTTTAGTTAGGTGGTTATCACGAAATTCTGTTATCTATTGTCATGACTTTCTTTAAAAAAAAAACTCGGCTTTTATATATATAAAATAAAAGACAAATTTTGATGACGGTTAACAGACCCTCTTGGCCCTCCCCTGGTTCTGACCATCGGACACAAAACTAAGCGATCATGAGGTTGTCATCGGTTACCTTATCGACGGTGGAATTAGCGATGGTGACATTAGGGTTTCCATAATCGTTAATGACACCGCTAAGAACATACATCATCAACGGAATCTGCAACCCGTCTCCGATGCTCCCTAACGTCCCCAAAAACATAAGAAGCTTGTCGTACCCTTCGGCATGGGCAAACAACCCATCTTTCTTACCTCCAACGGTCTCTTCCATTTTACGATTTCCGATCAAATGAGTTGCTTAACTAACTTGAATTGGTTAACTAACTTGAATCTCAACGGTTTATAAAGGAAGTTGAGGATGTTAAATAAGGAAATATGTCAAGTTGCTAGTAACGAAGATGGTATAATGTTCTGTCATGTTCAAAGCCGGCTTTGGTTGTTATTTAAAAGGTGGAATTGGCAGTTAGTAGGTATCTGTAGTAACGGCCACTATCCTCAATTGTCACGTCTATCTATTTAGACATGTGTGGTGGCAATTGTCGTTTATATTTTGGGAAGTTGTCTCAAATTCAACTCGAATCTTAAGTCGCTAGAAAACAATGTTTAGATTGGAACGATTTTTAGGCTCTGATACCATATTGAAGGATAATTTTGTAATGTTTTCGTATCTTCTCATTAATCAACTTTACGTATGTATATTACCAGGAAAAAAATATTTACGATATATATCCATATAGATTGGATATTTACAAACTGGACTACAAACTATAACCTAGTCTAATAGTAGCAATAGGGTTTTTTCAAATTTTGACAAGTCAAAGTCGCAATAGCGGTGATCGGGAAAAGGGACATAGAGTTAACTACTATAATTTGCGTCCGTGACGTTTGAACACTTTTATCACCTGAGTCCAAATTTCAGATTTTTAACAAATTTTGCCCTAACGTTTGCATTTCGTTGTCATCTGAGTCCTTAGGACTAACGGAGGTTAGATTTTTCTGTTAAATGGAAGAGTATTTTAGTCATTTCCCAGATGAGATACTAGTTATATAAATTGATAAGGTTTATTAAAAGGAGATACTGTTTTATCAAGCTTCTTTCACTGCTGACAAATATATTAAATAGTAAAGTCACGGTACATTATCATTCTCTTGACAAACCCCACAACATCTAACCATGCCAAATGGCAAAATACAAACACATGATGTTGATTTTGATAACATGATTAGATTTTGTGACGCATACATACATGCATGACTGATTCATGTTCGACTCTTTCAAGATTATGATCTTTTTGGATGGTATATATATGTCATCACTCATTAGGTTTCCTTATCTTAGGGACCATATATCCAAGTTTATTAATATTGATCTTTAATTAGCTTTATTCGGTGATTGTGAAAACTGTGTTCGATAGAGCGATTAGGCGGTTTTTAACTCGTCTTGTGTCCCTGATCGATTATGGTAGCTGCTTGTGACATGACAAATCTTGTAACATGTATGCCATAATATCAACACTATTTTCTAATTTGAAGTCAAACAAACCAAAAAAAAAAAAAAACTCTCCTTAATTGTGTTTGGTTTACAATGAAGTGGAATTAATCCTCTCACATTCTTTCAAGTAAAAGATCTTAATATTCATCTCAAGTTTATTAAGAAGGAATTCAACAAAAGTAACCGGCAACCGGTGCCCATGGCCTGCACCCGTCATCACCACCAATTATCGGCAGTTGTCTTCCTCGTCCAGGCAACCGGAAACAAATGGTAGTTGGTGGTGACAAACGTGGTAGGTTTCGGTTTGGTGGTTGCGTGCAATTCCTAGCAGGGTGGGGCAGCGGGGCGAGGTGTGGCAATATGCAACAATAGCATTAGAGGTTGGAGGTGATGAATGTCACATATTCCAAATCTTTTAATATTTATATTACTATATTAACAATTGTATGTGGATATATGAATAGTTCTCTCATGCTATTGGTTTACGTAGCATCTTTTGATGGATGTCACGTGACATCTTTTATTTTTTATTTTTTAAGATAACACATTTAGTATAGGAGTTGAAAGTGTAATAGCTAAAAACATAATAGTTGTAAAAGTTGTTAGGCGCTCCCAAGTCAATGACTGGGGATTACTCGGGAGTACTAGGCGTAGGCGGGGAGTACTCGGACGAGTTTTACAACACATACCTCTAGGTGATAGGTTCGATACTTCGAGCGTTTGGCTTCTACAGTTAACGTTGTTAGGTAGTTAATTTTTTGTAATGTGTACTTGCGTTTTCTTTACGTTGTGCTTTAAGCACTACAAATGTTTTATGTACCCGAATTATCCCGCAGCAACGCACGAATAATAAATCCAGTTCTTTTAACAAATCTAAATTTGAAATCAAATTTCTTTTAAATTTCAATTCTTTTAATAAAAATTTGTGTTAAAGCACTACAAAAACCATATGTAATAGCTATTAAATCGAGTCCAATCAAAACTTCATAACCGAGTGAAGTGTTTTAATATGTAATAGCTAGCAATATATCGTTTTCAAGTGCATATCTCCAAAGCCATATAGCATGCAAAAACAATTGGCCGGCAGGTCGGCAACACCAACATCATTCTTTGTTGTAGATTTTTTTAAAAAGAATATATGAGGTAGCAAAAGGAGGAATTTAATTGGATACGATACGCGTTATTTTTTATATCATTCGAGAATGGATGTTTTATTCATTAATTATAATTTCATTTTTTTTTGAACGGCCACCAAATGCCCCGAAAATCCGGGGACTATTTACACCAGTTGAGCTTATTCCAGGAAAAATCCATCTCCGCGAGCTCAGGGATCGAACTTGTGACATTTCAGCCCCAAGTCTCCCCTCATCGCCAATGCCCCTTTTAAAGTGCTGCCCGTAAGAATCGAACTTGTGTCTCAAGTACAGAACACAAGCTTCCTACCACAAAGTGCTGCCCCTTTGCAATTATAATTTCATTTAAAACCTATATTTTAAATAGTGATGTCATTTTTTTGGATAATGAATTTGGGAGAGGTTCAAATGAGAAGTTTGTTTTGGGTAAGAAGGATAAAAAGGATTTCCAGCCATTGGATCTTGATCTAATAAAAAAAGGAGGGGTATTTTAGTCTTAGCAACTTTTGTTGACTTTTTATCTATTTTCCTCATTTTCTTTAAACATTCATAACTTTCACATACGACATTATTTTTTTTAAAAAAAATACACCATAAAAACGAGCATTTTTTTATCTTTAAAACGCATATAATGTTGCTATATAAAAAATGAAAAAAAAATTACTCTTATGATTTTTGACACAGGTCATTGTGTCATTGTGTCAAAATGTTTAGATCATTGTGTCATTGTGTCGTCGTGTCAAAAGTATATATAGTGTTGCTATATATAAAATTAAATACTCTTTCGGTTTTTGGCACAATATAAAACAATGATCTGAACATTTTGACACATCATTGTGTCAAAATGTTCAGATCATTGTGTCATTGTGTCGTCGTGTCAAAAGTATATATAGTGTTGCTATATATAAAATTAATTACTCTTTCGGTTTTTGTCATCATATAAAACAATGATCTGAACATTTTGACACATCATTATGTCATTGTGTCAAAATGTTCAGATCATTGTGTCATTTTGTCGTCGTGTCAAAAGTATATATATTGCTGCTATATATAAAATTAAAAAAAAATTACTCTTTCGGTTTTTAACACCATATGACACAATGATCTGAACATTTTGACACAATATGACACAATGATCTGAATATTTTGACACAATGACACAACGACACAATGACACAATGATTTGAACATTTTGATACAATCGAAAGAGTAAAAAAAATTAATTTTTTATATAGCAACACTATACGCGTTTTAAAGATAAAAAAAACGCTCGTTTTTATGGTGTAATTTTTTTAAAAAAATAATGTCGTATCTAAAAGTTATGAAGGTTTAAAAAAATGGGGGGAATTTGATAAAAAGTCAAAAATACCCTTCTATCTTTGATTTTCTTTAGTTTTTCTCTCTAATTTACCCAGGAAAATTTTAAGCCATAGATCTTCATTTAATTGAAGATCTAATGGCTATGATTCCTTCTTATCCTTCTTATCCAAACTAAACTTCTCACAATAACCCCACCCTAATGAATTTAGGAGCTTATAAGTAAAGGTGTTTAAATTGTTATTTTTGGAATCGTAGTGTTCGGATAAAAATCAGTTTGGTTTTAGTTAACGAGGGTCAAAACTGGTTGAAGATGAAACCAATTCAGGTTAAAAACTAGCTTAAAATATAATATATTGGAACCGTACGAACAGATTTGATCGGGTTGGAATATGTTCTAAGACCATTCTTTTTTATGTTGTTACAGACCAAATAGGAGAACTTAACCCAAAAGACTATTCTGATGGGTGAGAAAGCCCATTTGGTCTATAAACCCCACATCAGTTGCCCATACAACCAATGTGGGACAAGTCTCATACCTTGCAATGGGTTCATGCCGTAAAAATCGACCCTCCTTAAGGGCCAACGTCCTCGTTGGTCACGGTCACGTTGGTCACGGCTGGCTTTCTCCAGGCCACCACTCTGTGAGCCACCACTCCAAGGCCTCGTTGGTCACGGTTAGTTCCCTCTAGGCCACCACTCCGTGGGCCACAACTACGAGTCTGGCTCTGATACCATTGTTATAGACCAAATAGGAGAACTCAACCCAAAAGACTTAGTCTTTTGGGTTGAGTTCTCTTGTTTGGTCTATAACAATATTGTTACGGCGTGAACCCATTGCAAGGTATGGGACTTGTCCCACATTGGTTGTATGGGCAACTGATGTGGGGTTTATAGGCTAAATGGACTTTCTCACCCATCAGACTAGTCTTTTGGGTTGAGTTCTCATGTTTGAGCTATAACACATATTTTCTTAAATAAATTTAAATATTACAATATATAAAACTAAAATGAGTACTTTATTTGCATTTATCTTTTAATTGTTAAGGAGTATACAATAATAAATTTTATAATAAGAGAAGTTTGGTACAAATGTATAACTTATGATAAATTGTAGTTTATTATTTATATTTTTAAACTTATTTTCTAAATTCTACTATTATACAAAGTTTAACACATAATAAACAGTAACTAGATTATTCAATAGCAATTCGTCATATCACGGTTTCGGTGCATGTCATGGGATAGGATTAAAAGAATTTATTTAGTTTCTTATCCAAACAACTTTAACACATAATTATACAAAGTTTAACACATAATAAACAGTAACTAGATTATTCAATAGCAATTCGTCATATCACGGTTTCGGTGCATGTCATGGGATAGGATTAAAAGAATTTATTTAGTTTCTTATCCAAACAACTTTAACACATAATTTAGTGGATTGGGTGCTTTAATTAAAACCCCAACAATGAAGATGGAGAAGATTTTGGACGAGATGTAATACTCAAATCCTAGCAAATGGCACAGCAATGAAAATGAAGAACATGTTGGACGAGTTGTAATAGAGTAAATGGGCCCGTTTGTCATTAAGTGAATTAATGAGCTAACCCTAATGTTTTTAGGGAATTTATTATACGAAAATAGCTTATTAATCAAGATTAGGGTTTTCTAACAAGTACCGTGTTGATTTATGATTTGATTTTGTTTCTATTTCTTTTAATACATTGATAATCTCAGTTCCTACTTATTGGTCCAACCCTTCTTGTGTATTCTGTTTGATAATCTACAATCAGGTAATGAACTTGTGAACCTATTAATTTTTGTATGCTATCAATTCATTAAATGTACTTATTTTGTAAATGTGTTTATTAAATGTTTTCTACAGCGTAGGTAGTTCTTAATTTTTATGATATTATTGTAAATGTGTTTATTAAATGTTTTCTACAGCGTAGGTAGTTCTTAATTTATATCAAAACCCTGCATTTTTATGATATTATGGTAAGTTATATGATGTACTCCATTTTCCCCATATATTACTTCTACAGGTTGTAAATAGTATATCTTAGAAATAAATGGATGACTTTGACCCGTTTAAGAAATGTGAGAGGCATTATATATTGCCATAGAATGTGAGTTGATCCAAAATGCATTGGGCAAATTAAGTATTAGTGTCTAAACGAGTACAGGCATATTAAGTATTAGTGTCTAAACGAGTACAATTTGTTCGAACTTAGAGTTAACACTATTTTCTTTATTTGACTTGCTCTTGTAGCTTCGGTACCTAAATT
Source organism: Deinandra increscens subsp. villosa (assembly GCA_039602395.1). NCBI lineage: Eukaryota > Viridiplantae > Streptophyta > Magnoliopsida > Asterales > Asteraceae > Deinandra > Deinandra increscens. Next base: position 59,270,529 of record JBCNJP010000008.1, on the reverse strand, counting down.
TGGAAGTAGTTGGTGAAGGAATGTTGAAAGCATATAAGGATGTAGTCTCGAATGGATCTCTACTTTTCTATTGTGATTTCACTTAGACTCGTCAAGTAATAATGATATCAAAGGTAAAAATATAAAATTACTATTTGAAAAACTAAAAATTAAGGAAGATTATCTCAGTGCTTATTATAAATTTCTGTTTTGAAAACCTATTCTTTGTTTATAACTTGCTACAACTTTTTTTTGTAGGTTTTGTTTATACTTTATAATTGTTTACCCTTTGTTTTTTCTTATGTTGGGGCGTTACTTATGTGGTTCCAGTCGCAAATTGCTCCGAAGATGAGGCAATCGACTCGACGGTTTGCGATTCATGATGTGGCTAGAGATATTGCGTTTGATCGGTGTTCTACGGCGGCAGATATGCAGACCGGAATTAATTAACCTGCTGACTTTGTTGGACAGTCTCTTAGCCCTAGAGGTATCTCATTTTAATTTCATGTTTTGGTGGTTAGGAAGCTCGCCACTTTGAATTAGTGCCTTGTGATTGATTAATATTATGTAAATGTAAATGAAATATGATTCTAACACAACAAAACTTTCTTCGAAACCAATTAACATTTGTGTAAATTAAATATAATAGATTATTTTGTGCCGAGAATGTTACAAAGTTTTTTGAATTACTAACTTGTGTTTTTGCTATATTTACACATGACAAATGTCTAAATATTTTGAGATCATGTCATGCATTTGTTTGCTGAGTTTTTTTATTTATTAAACTATTTGGTGTGACTTATCTGATCGTTATGATCTATATTTCATCTTGGGACTAGGGTTACAACAAAATGAACTGACTTGGCAGTTTATGAACAAAGTGAAGATTGGTCTTGATGGTGAGCACCTACATCCCTGACAAGGCAGTCGTCGCGCACAGTCGATTCTGGTAAAGTTGACTTTGTAATATAAATATGTAATACGCTTTGATTCAAGGTAACTTTAAGTTAAAATTATTGTTTATTATTATCAGAATTGGGTTGCTAGAAGATGTGTCCTATATCAACTAGATTGTTATATTTGTTGGTTAGGTTTGATGTACTAATTTGATCACCATTTCCAGAATTTGCATCAAGGATATCTAACAGAGACTATGATCAAATTATTTGCTTAAATTGGTCTTAACGTGTGATTTTTATGTTGTAATTCATTATATGCTTTTATACTTGTTTTAATTAGTCTTTTAGAATGTATCTTTTGACCTATTTTCATCTCCTATAGTTTTAAGAGTGAAACTTATTTCCCCTAATGTTGCATTTTGATTACTAAATTGTGGTTTTATATTTATAGTACGATATGCTCATCAACTGAACAGTCACTATTATTACCTTTTGGTATATTATTTGTGTCATTTTCAAGTATGTTGCTTTTCGGATTGTATTTTACATGGTTATCATATGTTGCAGGCTCAGTTCTTTAATCGATTTTCTATGTTCTTTCAGTTTCTCTATTTTGTTGCATTTAGATTAAATATTACATGTTCCACTGATTTTTTTGTACTGTGTTTTTTTTGTCTCTGTGCAGGTGATTGAAATATTGGAGAGGTTCTTGCTTCACTTTACATTAACAAAGGGGTCGATAAATTTTGCATTTGAACCGGGACAGATGGAGCTCCACCAAAAGTTGGTTTAGTCGAATGAATACCTCTCCACCCACTCACCACCACCCTCGAGTTTATAGCCCATGTTTTCTTTGTTTGTTCTCACTTTAGTTTATTTATACTTTGTCAGGTTGTTTTACAGGCTTTAAAGTAGTACTCAATCATTTAAAGTAGTACACGATCACTGCGCTAACAATAACGAATATCGTGTTGGAAATTGTCGCCTCCGTCTAACAAGTGGACAAAAGACGGATAATGTGCTATAAATTGTCGCCGCCGCAACGCGCGGGCACCATGCTAGTATTATAAATGATTATTAGATTCATAATCATGCCTAATTTGACTTACGATACCCAAATACGAGATTTTCGGTAAACAAAGGATCGCGTATCGAAATCACGTAAAAGCTGCAGATTTGCTTTATTAATTTCAAGGAACCCAATTTGAATCCAATTGATTTTAATTAAGCTTTTCATTTTTAAGAATAATTATAAGTCATTTAAAACATTACTTGGGCTATAAACACCCGAAAATTCTCCCGATACTTCACAATTCGCAAATCGTTAAACGCAGGGTTTCAAAATCGGTCGGGTTTTATACTCAGAAAAGTGCAGGTGTTCTAGTAACCCCCCCCCCCTCATGGTCGGCGAAATGCATCTGACGGGAAAACCCTAAATTATGGCTATTTAAACCTCATTAGCCCCCATTTTCTCCATGCTCTTTAAACTCTAATCACCCTAAACCGCCCCACCTATCGTTCCTTCATCATTCTCATCATCCCTTTGTGTGTTGAGAAAGATTTGTGAAGATCTAAGGTGGTTTCATCATCATTCTTCACCATTTGTTGGTAAAACCTTAACCTTTCTTGATTAGTTGCTTTGCATGCTTAAAGAATCCACCTTTATGTTAAAGTTAGTATGGATCCAAGCCATGCATGTTATTATAATATGTATAGATCTAGTGATTTCATGATAAAATATGTGACTTTTTATGATCAAATTTTTGATCTTTATGGGTTTAGTGTTAGATCTTGCATGTTTCATTTTAAGGATGAGTTTTTATGCATTCATGTTGATAAAGGTGCACTCTTGATGATGGATCTAGAATTTAGAAGTATAAAGTTGATTACTTGATATTGTTTGATGAATAAAGTTGAGGTATTTATATATATACATGCATGAAACCTATGAAAAAAAATGATATTTTGTTAATGATATGTGTTAGGAATCCATAGATCCATGTAGGTCTTGCATGTATGGTAAATAAGGATGGGTTTTGATGATGATGATGATGAATTAAAGTCATAATTTTATTTAAGGTCCTTTGCATGCAAACTAGGCTTGTGTGATAAAAATAAAAAGTATATATTTTGTGATAAATATCATGGGATGATCTATGTGTGCATGATAAGTTATGTGATGTGCATGTATGATTAGGTTATTATTGTAGGATAATAATGATCGTTGTTTGGTTCTAGGACATTACATGAAAAATATATATTTTAGGTCGTCATGAAAATAAATATTTCTATTAATAATTATTTTGATGTCGCACGATCAAGTGTTAGGTTTGGTTCATATGATAATTTAATTGCGTACTCATCACTTAAATGAATCACCAACTGGTCGTCGAGTCAATTTTGTTTGTCATGTCATCTTGGGTCTTGGAATTTTTTTTATTCCATCGTTAAGGTGATCTCCGGGGTTGACCTTTCTGCTATCGTTGTGTTGCTCTCTCGTCATGACTCCATTATCAAGTGAGTATTCATAGCCCTTTTCTTTTATCGTTTTGGGGTGCAACATGTAGAGTTATCTAAACTCATGATCATTGTTCATTATTCCTAAACTACATGCGAGTTCTATGTTGTTATGTGTGTTCTTGTATGTAGACTTGTGTGGATTATCACAGTGGATGATACCTTGATTCTTGTTCATTAATTGTAGATCATGTTTATGTTAATAAGCTTAAATCATTAACTCACTGAGTCGGGGTAACAATATAGATCTATTGGTGTGACAACCCACCTGGCCTGCCTGGTAATTGGCACCGGGTGATTGGAAGCCTAATTGTCAAGGGCTTGATTTCGTTGCTCGTTATATGCTTTGGTTCATTACTTGTTTAGCGTACTTGGATTACACTTAACTCACTGAATCGCATGCTTTAATCTATTATGCTACACTAAACATGTGTTTACTCACCAGTTATACGTAGTTGACCCGTATGTTGTACATGTTGCAGGTAATGCAGTTTGACGCGAAACGTGTTTATCGCCATTAGGTTGCATAGGCCTTTATAGCGACAATAATAATTTAAAAGACTTATTACGTTTATTTATGTCGGATTGTTTTGTTCATATTATGTTATTTTTAAGTGTTATGAAATGAGTTGATTAAGAATACCGCAACGCTTAAATTTGTGTTGTGTGCATCTAGACATTCATCGGGCCCCAACATATTCCGTCATCGGTTGTGGTGTGACAGTTTAGTATCAAAGCCACAACTATAGGGATCTAGGTTATTAGAAACGGTTTGACCTAAACTATTGCCTTAGGCGTCCCACATGAGTGCCTTATGCATGGTATGCTTATTTAATTGTTATGTCCGTTTATTTGCTTCTTAATCTTGCATGTTTTAATCCTTGTCTAAGACTTGTCATTTAGCACGCACTTGTACATAACCACTAGGATTCCTAGCCTCTTTCATTAGTAATGGTTCCTTACGTGCCATTTAGGAAAATAGTTTTTTCTCGATTTTGTGATCTTACTGATCAGTAGCAATTTAATCCATTAGTGTTGTCAATGGTAATTTATTCTTGAATCAACAACTTAGTAGTAGTTACTAGCAGTGGCGGAGCTTAAGAAATTATAGATAAGGAACCGAAATCACGTGACTAATTTTTATTATCGTTACATTTTGACTTTTGAGTTATATGTTCGAGTCGACGATCGTGTTCGGGTTGGATCAAACAATAAAAACTACCTTACTACCACATGTATCAAAATTTGGGTCATTTTGGGCCTTTATAATGACCTATTTGGACCATTTTGGACATGTATACTTCTTTTGTTATATAGATTTATTAAGATTATAAATATACGTGTAGGAAATAGTTAATGGATTTAAAATAAAATAAATATTTTATTTGGTATGATTATAAGAAAAGAAAAGAACCTACACTATTACCACACAAAAGGAATAATCTACTCCTATTACAAGTTAAAAGGAAATTGAATGATTTCAATACAGGGAAATAAGAAGAAATAAATTACAATACAATTACAAAAAAAAATTAAAATACTAATACAAGGGAATGAAAACACAATTACAAAGGAATAAAAGAAATTAATGCAAATAAAAAAATACAATTACGGTGATGAAAATTGGTGAAATGAAATGAACTTTTGAAAACAATTTTAAGAGTTAAAGATGAAGACAGAGGGTTTGGAAAAGGAATTTATCAAAACTTGAATCTTTAGGAAAACGAAGAAGAAATAAGAAAACTTTTGGTGAAGGCTTCGAGTCAAAACAAGGGTCTCTTAAAACAAATTTCGGGTCTACTGAAGATCCCGTTTTGTTTCCCAGGGTACAATCGCCTAAACCGATTATACGGCTGAGATAACTCTAAGCCCGAGATTGCGTTTGAGTTCTCGAAGTTCTTGGCGAACAAGATGAAGATTGAGAGTGTTTGTTATTGAGAGAAAGAGAAAGATGAGAAGAGAAAAAGAATTATGTTCGAATTCAGTGTGTTAAGCCTCAACTAATGAGAGTATATTTATAGTGGTAGAGGAGCCTTGGGGAGGAATCGGAATTAATTCTTAGTCAAACTTTGCATTAAACGTCTTCAATGCAAATTGATCCTTAATTGACATGAAATTGCCTTAATTGCTTAAAAAGGCGTTTTCACAGCTGAACTTGCATATCCAGCTAAACTGGTGTTTCCGGTTCAACCTTCCGGCTGAACCATCCGCTTGAACCACTCAGGTTCGCATTCAGGCTGAACTCAAAAACAATTAGGCGGGTCTCAAGCGGCTCGCGGCGATGCGAGCGTGCAAAGTGCGCCACATTGTGCCCACGCCACGCGCTCGTGTGCAAGTATGCACCCCTCAGGGTCCAAGGGTTGTGTCCTACTCAAGAAAACAACAATTGGTAAGGTTCCCACCTAATAAACTACTTTTGGATTCATCCCCCAACCAATGTGAGATAAGTTCCACTTCATTTTTTCTCTAATTTTCGCAACTTTAACAGATTTGAAACCTCAACTCTGAGCATTGATATCTCATTCATACGAGCTTGGTTTTGAACGCGGTTTGGTGCGTTAGAAATCCCTCACAACGTACTACACAACCCCATAAAATACAGCACCAACAACCTATGTTATCTGTATTTTATTTATGTACAAAGTTGGTGAAAACCTCATTTCACACTCAGTGAAAAAACACATTTTCCACAAGTTTTTCTCCCAAAATTCCAACAATATGAAGATAAGATTGGTATGATCGACATCTGAATAATCTTATAAATGAGAATTCTTGCAATTTTTAAATTGACCCGCTCTGACCCATTCTGTCATGCACCCATCTTGACCCGATTTTTAAGTGACTAGTTCTGACCCGCATCCATTTTAATCCAACCCAACCCTCCCGTTTTACCAGGTCTAATTACGACGACGATAACTGTAGGTGTTGATAGAGTTGATGCTAGATGGTTCTTCAACTTATATGTTTGTTATTTACTTATTTCCTTATATATACACACACCATTACCATTACTTGAGCCATTCGAGTATATATTTCATGTTTTAGATCTAATGGAACCTGCAGGTAGTATATATGTGGTAAATTATGTAACAAGAAGATGATGGTGTTGGTGGGTCGCATCGCAGCTAGTCTGTATCACAGAATTTTAATGAAAAAGAAGACACATCACTTACATGTGAGAATTATGTACTAGATCACTTAACTTTACTTGTTGGCAAAGTTACCTTCATTGTCACCAAACAACCCAACACCCTCTCATCTTACCTTTCCCTTTTCTCCCAAATCATCTAATTTAAAACCATATTTACTACATACTTAGTAGTTTATGTATTAATTAATTCTTTTAAATACATGTGTTTTTTTTTTCTCACTTCAGTTAATTTATAATGTTTCTTTATTTGGAACCAAGCAGCTTCATTTAACACGAGTTTATAAGCTTATTTGTTAAATTATTCGTGAAGAGTTTTTTTTTTTTTTTTTTAAATTTTTTTATGGTCGATTCAATCGCACTCTCGAGAACTGTAGTTACTAATCAAGTTGTTGGGAGGGGACTAGCTAAAGCGACGGGTCATGTTAAGTCGTGGAGGTGGCCACAAAAGATGATGGTTTGTCACTATATAACTTAAAACTCGATTATTCGGCCTCACCGAAATAGGGATCCATTGTTATTTTTCAGAAACCGAAACTGACATAAACTGGTTTATGGTTCTCGGGTTAAATATCGTAAACTTGATGTAAGGGTGTTTTTGGTTTGAGGGTTTTGAAATGATTATTGGTGTTTGTTTTATTGAGACGAGTTTGTGTAAACTCATGTGATGAGAGTTCGTAGAAACTTGCTAGTTTTTGTATTGCTAGGATTTCATAAAACCTTTAATATATAATCTATAAAAATGCATATATACACATGAGTTTGATTTTAGTAAAAAGTGAATCTCATGTAAAAGTATAAAAATTGAATTGTGCATGTTTGAATTTTGAACATGATGTCATTTTTATAATTATAAAACTATTAAAATCCAAACATAATTCGTTTTTTGCACTTTTTACATAAGATATAATGTTTACAATAACCTGTCATATTCACATATATTAGATGCACACGTAAATGCATATATATTTATATTTACATTTATATATTTATATTTATATTTATATAATTTTTTAAAAAGAAATGAAAGAGATAGGAAAATTTTAAAAAGTAAGGGGAAATGAAAAATAAACCATTTTTTTAGTTTTATTCAAACAATTTTATTTTTTTATTGAAGCAGTGCTACACGTTTTATGCCGTTCTCGCGTGGTTTTAATCATACTCATGGTTCTGAAACAAACCTGTCCATATATCTATGTATGTATGTATGTATGTATGTATGTGTGTTTGAATATAACTGGTGAGGTTAAGGGGTTAGCATCTTGAAAGGGAAAGGTGATGAAACAAATAAAAATACATATAACATGAATCCATTTAGACCACAATAATTTAAATCTCAAGCAAGTTTAGGTAAGAGATGGCAAAACCTCAACAGATAGTTGCCTTCTCACCTTATACTTCACCAATTTATATGTCCCTTTTCCTTCACATATATACTAAATCAACCTTTTATAGCTATACCATATAATCTGAAGCCGAAAACACGATCAATTGCAGTTGACGAAAATGCAGTTGCATATATCACCAAGTCTACGACATGTGACAGTCCTACCAGGGAAAGGATTGAGGGAGTTTATAAAAGTGAAGGTTGGATCAAGAAGGGTGTCTTATAGGATGGTGTTTTATACACTTCTTTTCTTTACTTTTCTTTTGCGGTTTGTTTTCGTGTTAACTGCTGTTGACACCATTGATGGTCAAATCAGATGCTCCACCATCGGTACTTACCGTAATTCCTTTCTTTACATAAATGGAATTGATCCAAAATCTGCAGGAAATTTAGTTTTGTTCAATGAAGAATATGTTCATAGATGGTTAAGATTTCATTGTCAGGAAATACCTTTTTTTCAGACCTTTACAAAAAAATGGATAAAAAAACATCCATTTACATAAATGGAATTGATGCAAAAGTCCACCTATATTAAATTGATGGGCCAACTAATGGGTCAACAAACAACAATTAGTCAATTACATACATAAGTTTAGTTAAATTATAAAACTAACCTTCAAGTCTTCAACTGCAGGTTGTCTGAAGAAGCTAGCACCAAGCATGTTGGGCAAAAAACATCAACCAACTGTAATCTCCAAAACCCTGGTTTTTTTTTTTTTTTGGCATCGATTGAACTTTATTGCTTTAACTTGCTTGTAAACAATGATATTTCGGTTTCTGCAAGGTCCCAGAAGTAATATACCAAGTCCTGGAGGACTCCTACGGTAAATATGACATACCAGGAGGGTCTGATGTTGATATTCCTCAAACTTTGGAAGATTTTGTTTCTAGTTTGAAAGGCAGTAATAGACCAGATGCAAAGACCTTTGCTATCAAGCTCAAATCCATGGTATAATCCCACACTTCCTGATACACATTCTATAGACAATTTGAACAACTTTTCGACTTATTTACTTAGAAATTAGTATTATAGTCCAATCAAGAATTTTAGCAAAAACGGGTCAAAAACAAGTTGAGAGTCGTCTACTACTTACCGTTATACTATTTCTGTTTTCCAGGTGACCCTTCTTGAAGAAAGAACTAGAAAAGCAAAAATCCAAGAATATTTGTACCGCCATGTGGCATCCAGCAGCATACCAAAACAACTTAACTGTCTTGCCCTTCAGCTAGCCAACGAGCACGCCACCAATGCAAATGCCCGCCTCCAGCTCCCATCACCCGAGCTTGTGCCCACACTCGTTGATAATTCATACTACCACTTTGTTCTTGCATCAGATAATATTCTTGCAGCATCAGTTGTGGCCACATCTCTAGTTTACAACTCGTTACGTCCCGAAATGGTGGTGGTTCATATAATTACAGATAGAAAGACCTACTCACCGATGCAGGCATGGTTTTCTTTGCATCCTTTATCCCCTGCAGTCATTGAGGTCAAGGCATTGCATCATTTTGATTGGTTTGCCAAGGGAAAGGTCCCGGTTTTGGAAGCAATGGAGAAAGATCAGAAGGCGCGTTCTCAGTTTAGAGGCGGATCATCAGCTATTGTGGCTAACAAAACGGAGAAACCATATGTTATTGCTGCAAAGTTGCAAGCTATGAGTCCTAAGTACAACTCGCTCATGAACCATGTTAGGATTTATCTGCCTGAGGTAATGTTTTGGGACTATTCTGCAAATGGTTGATTACTTAAATGGTAATCAACTAGCTTTAGAGCAGAAAAAACTATCCAAATCACAAATAATGATTGATTTGAGGTGATCACCTAATACAACCATGCTTTCAAGTCAGCAAAAAAAAAAAATAATAATAAATTCGAAATTTTGATGGAATTTTAGGCCTAAAATAACGATCAGGCCAAAATTGGTTACTTTTTTATGCAATTAGCAATACAATATTCCCTTCTGTTAGAATTTACTTATTTATGAGGATATGTCAAATAAAGTGTGAAGGTTAATCACTTTCTTGACTACATATAATTGTCTCTGCAGATGTTTCCAAGTCTTAACAAGATAGTCTTCCTAGACGATGACCTTGTGGTTCAAACTGATCTTTCACCTCTATGGGACATCGATATGAATGGAAAAGTAAATGGAGCAGTTGAAACATGTAGGGGAGATGATAAATTTGTAATGTCAAAACGGTTAAAGAGCTACTTGAATTTTTCTCATCCATTAATATCAAAAAATTTCAACGCAAACGAATGTGCTTGGGCCTATGGAATGAACATATTTGATCTTGAAGCTTGGAGAAATACCAACATAACTCAAAATTACCATTACTGGCTTGAAGAGGTAAGTAACCACAAAAAATGATTATTAATAATAACAATGATAATATTAAAGAACACAAATAGCTTGTTTTGTTATGCAGAATTTGAAGTCGGATTTAAGTTTGTGGCAGCTTGGAACATTACCTCCAGGTTTGATAGCATTTCATGGATATGTGCATACAATTGATCCTTTCTGGCATATGTTAGGCCTTGGGTATCAAGAAAATACAAGCAAGGCAGATGCTCAAAGTGCTGCAGTTATTCATTTCAATGGCAGAGCAAAACCATGGCTAGATATTGCCTTTCCACAGCTTCGAGCGCTATGGACTAAATACGTCAATTTTTCAGATAAGTTCATCAAGTCCTGCCACATTAGACCGTCTTAGAACGGGTACGTTAAAGATTATATGGCAATATTTGATATTTCAAGCACACAAGAAACCGAGAAAACCAAGGAGAAAGATTTCTTTTTAACAAATTCTGATTCTGTATTTTGAGATATAAGATGGAAATCAGAATCATCGTATGCTCTACTTGCTTGAAGTCCCTTGTTTTTTGTTGTATTATGTAAATAGGCGAAGACATGATAGTTGTATAGTGACAATTTTCTCTTCCAATTTACCCAATACATGATATTTCTTTATTCCATTTCCTTATAAAATCATTGAAACAAGTATAGTATGTGATCATACCAAATTACCATTTTGTCTAAATAATACTCCTAAAAAGAGAAACTGCACCGCTATTAAGTTCTCATTGTAATGGATAAACTTGAATAAAGAACTAAATATCGAAACGAGACTTTCGTGTTTAATCCAACTTACTTTTTTCCGGTTACATTAGAAACCAATCCTTTCAAGAACTTTGCAGACTTGGTGATTGGAGAATTAACAGCCATCAAATTATACAACACATTCTCAACTTCTACAATCGAAGGTCTCGTCTTGAATCTCGAAACCACTTTAAGTTCTCCTTCTTCTTCAACCAAAACACTCCATCTCTCACCACTCAAAACCCCATCCCTAACACACTTAAACACCACCCCATTTCTCTTGCTCAATAGCCCTCTAACCTCCAATCCCATAAACGAATAAATCACCTCAAACGACCCCAAAAAGCCCGCAAAATCACCAAAACTGTTGTTCCCCTCATCGTCATAACTCCACCGAGGATTAAACATCACCACCGGCTTCGGATACACACTGTTTGTAACCCTCTCCATTACTTCCATTTGTGAAACTTCTGGTGTCAAAAACACCACCACATCATTAGAGTTCAAAACCCTTTTTTCACCATCACCCATATTCATCAATGAAGAAATGTCAGCATGTTCAACAGACCCAAATGCTAACTTATCAGCAGCTTCTGTTAGTCTAGAACTGGGCCATAGTATCAATATCTTTGCATTGGACCCTTTTCTTCTCATTGGCATTTCGTCGAACACCTGGCGTGCAAGCTGAGATAAGGAGTCTGGCGAGTCATCAATCACCGGGATTTCGACACGGAATCTGGGCTGTTTTAGCTTCTTGAGCTTGCCAGCGGTGAGTTTGGGGTTGTTGAGGGGTTTTTCTAAGGTGGATGTGAGGCAGATCTTTGCTTGCTGTATGGCTTCCTCCTTGGAATTGGGTGGAGAAGAGAGATTACAGTTTCGGATTTGGGAATTTAATGAAGTAGCGGAAAACGTGGGATTGAAATGCGATGGAATTGAATGGTATCTGAGGGGATTGAAATGAAGATTTGGGAATAAAGATGTCATCTTGGTGGTTTGGAAATCGGAAAATGGGGGAGAAATATGGTGCAGATTTGAGGAAAGATCAAGATAAGCGCGGGAGAATATCAGCCACACAAAAAAATGGGAAGCAATACGCCTGAATCTTGCATGTCTAAATACAAGATCGTCGTGCATCATAGATTCAGTTATTTATTTAAATCACGATTCCATACTACATAATTCAAACGGTTTATTATGAATAAAATTTATGGAAAAATTCCCAAAATGTCCAAATTAAAAAAAAAAAATCCACATTATGTTCATTTGAAAAGTATGACTTCTATTTTGTTCATGTGTTATAGTCTTCTCCTACCATATATTTTATGGTCGTCCTATCATTAACCATCCAATTATATCTTGTAACGGGACACTAATAATTGATTCTACCATAAATATGGTCGAATCTACCATAAAAGAAGTATGGTCGAATCTAACATAAAAGTATGGTTGAATCGTACGTGTTTTTCTATTGGTTCCAAAAAAATGTGTAGTTGATATTAGTTATGGTCGATTAGAGCATAACTTTTATGGTCGAACAATCATTAGTTATGGTCGATTAGACCATACTTTTATGGTCAAAAGTGTCACGTGTCAAAATATAAGATGATGTTAAATAGTAGGACGCCCATAAAATCTATGGTAGCGAAAGTTCGTAAAACATGGACAAAATGAGGGTCTGACTTTTCAAATGGACATAATGTGGAACTTTTTTTTCAATTTGGACATTTTGGGAATTTTCCCATACAATTTTTATCAAAACTTAAAAAGGAATATAACTGTGGTTTATTAATGGATAATAATTCATACCTCGTTTTTTCTCTATGATGAATCTCCTTTCTAGAAAACTTGAAATTAACAGGGTCTTGTTAAAAAACTTAACAGTCATTAAAAAAATTCAACTTTTTGATGACTAGGTATTACGGTGGCGTCTAATATGACATGTTTTTATTAATTGGGCTCAAACATAGAGGCATTTTTTGGATTTTTGTATCTTTTGATACTGTGAAAAAAAATTTATCATGTTGTAAAAGAATGTCGTGTTTGAATAGTTGTTTTCTGAACAATTTTCTTCACATGTATCAAAAAATGTCACGTAAGACACCACTGTGTTCTTATCATTAAAAAGTTAAATTTTTTAACGATGGTTAAGGGAGGTCTGTTAATTTCTAATTTTTAAACAAATAGTTCATTATAGAAGAAAAATGAAATATAAATTACTATTGGTACACATGTCAACTAAATAGACCACACATGGTCCAAATAGAAATTCATTAATGTTCCTAATTTTTTTTTTTTTTGTTTTTGAACGGCAAATTATAATTACACCAAATTACACCACTTCCCTAGGTTTGAACCCAGGACCTCCACCTAAGAGGACAATACCTCTACCAAGTGGGCTACTCCCACATTGGCCATTAATGTTCCTAATAACTTATCTTTGTTACATATAGAATTAATGGGCTTGCAAAAGAGAGCCACAATAAATAAATAAGACATTAATTTTCAAAGAAGAACCGTTTAAAACATAGGTTTTTATCATCTTTATAAACACTGTTATGAGGGTTACAAATGCATGCATTTTTCAAACATTATGTTCAAACCAAAACATCATCAGCCATAGCTGAATCTAGCATCCAGTTGCTTCACAGAAGAAGTTTGTCTCCGAGGCGTTCCGATCTCACACGCATTAACTCTCGCAGCAAACCGAAGCGAACAAAGCGACTCGTTCACCGAGCTAGGTGCCGGTGAAACATTCACAATCATGAGAGTCTTGGAATCACCACCTAAGCAAGGCTGGTCAAGCTCAAAGAGTCAAAGTCAACATCAAACCCATCACAAAGTTAAACAAAGTCAAAGTACTCAGTACGTGAGCTACTCGAGATCGACTCGATAAAAAACTCGAAACGAGCCGAGCTTTAACGAGCTCGAGCTTTCGAAATAGGGCTCGTTTAATAAATGAGCTCGAGCCCGAGCTTTACATATCGAGCGCGAGCCTTATCGAGCTTTTATTTACTTAATTTTTTTTTATTTTTTAAATGTATTTAAAAAATAATGATTATTATATATAAAATTATGATAAAATAAGTAAATAATATGTATTATTTTCTATATAAAAATATAATTCTAAATATATACAAATTTAATTATAAAAATATATAAAAAAATAATAATTAATAATAAACGAGCCGAGCCCGAGCCAAGCTTGAGCTTCAGAAATAAAGCTCGAATCGAGCCGAGCTCGAGCTCTGTTAAATTTAAACGAGCCAAGCTCGAGCCTAGACAAGCTCGGGCTCGGCTCGGCTCGTTTACACCCCTTACTTACAAATGTACCTGAAGAAGATATGTAAGTTTTGAATTCCTGAAAGGTACATGATCTTCCTTCTTTGCTAGAGCGAATATAACATCACTTAACGATGACAAACTTTTGTTAATGGCTTGAGTTTCTTTTAGCCGGTCTCCGGTTGACCCGCTTCTGGAAAGACGCTCACTGCCCGCAAGATCAATGAGGTTCAGTACACCTTGCACTTGTTGCTCCGTGCTCTGCAGCATAAATCAAGACTTCACCGTTAGCCAATGCCATTAACGATATGATAGAAAATAAAAGAATCTTGGGATTTTCGTTACCTCATTAACACCTGTGATCCTTAGAGTGAACACGAAATGGCTTCTTGACGATTGTTCGTTCATTTGAGTCTTGCCGACGGACCTAAATTCAAAAGACATTAGTTTTAGATTGACCCTCTTTTAGAGCATTCACAACAGGATCTTTAAACCCATCTTTAACCTTATATTTCAACTTTTATTGTATTTTTATCATTGCATTAGGATCTTTATCCTTATCTCTTATCTTTATATTTTACCAATCTACTAAATAAATCCTTATATTTACCAAATCCTTATATGGAGATAAGGATAAAGAACCTAATGCATGGATAAAGAACCTAATGCATGAGTTTTTATAAAGTAGAAATTAAATTTAAGAAATGAGAGTTTTTAGATAAATTATGAGGATATGGATAAAGATCCTGCTGTGAATGCTCTTAACAAGTCAGTTGCACGAGGCAATTTCAATTCATTTACTTATGAATGTAGCTTAAAAGGAAACAGGTCAAAAGAGTGAGTTAAATGGGTCAAACGGGTTGAATATATAAAAAAGTTGGGCAAAAAAGTGTTTCGGGTCAACCTTGCCCGCCTTGTTTGACCTTAATAATGCTTGTTAACCAAATTATTGAAAAATTTAAAATTTTGGACAAACAATGTTTCATGTCAACCAACTGGCATCCTATTTTAACCCGTCCGAAAAACTAACTGACTCGTGCAAAAAACTAACTGACTTGCACGTCAACTAACCCGACCCGACCCATTTTGACCCATCGAAATCACCACATCCTACCCGACCCCGCCTGTTTTGCCCCGTACCATTGGGTTAGGGGTATGTCAATACCTGCTTTGTGCAGCCCGGTTTAACAAAAACGAAACTTCTCTACTGCTGCGTACATCAACTACGGTCAGATCAGAAACATACGTGTTTCCATTTGCGTCGTGTTTAATTGCATACTGCTTAGTACCCGACTCTGTTGACCCGGGTCGGTTTATTGTCAACAGGTCACGTATTGTCTCATTGTATATTTCCAACATAGAAACCTGTAAAACCAATATTAGTAA
The DNA here is from genome assembly GCA_039602395.1 of Deinandra increscens subsp. villosa. Classification (NCBI taxonomy): domain Eukaryota; kingdom Viridiplantae; phylum Streptophyta; class Magnoliopsida; order Asterales; family Asteraceae; genus Deinandra; species Deinandra increscens. Next base: position 59,254,833 of record JBCNJP010000008.1, on the reverse strand, counting down.
AATACTTTCTTTGGATTCTAAACAAGAAACTTGATTGAAAAATGAAAATTCAAACCTGCATTTCATACTTCCACCCTTGGTTTTGAAGCGTTTGTCTGGACTCGAATATTTGTTCTAAAGAACGTGGGATCAATCCTTTATCGTCAAAACTTCCAGGTGTACCCATCATTGTATGTGTTTTTCCAGAACCCGTTTGACCATATGCAAAGATGCAAACCTTATAACCATCCATAGCACTTTGGACAAGCTGTGAGACCTCCACAAACACCTCTACTTGTGAGGATTCAGGCACAAATACCTTATCAAACATGAAAGAATGTTTTTGCCCTTTTTTCACAACAAAAAACAGTAATGATATCAGCATCAAATGCACAGGTAAAAAAAGTCAACTCTGCGTCAAAAGATCGAGTCTTTATAATACCATGTTGGAATACTTCAACACCACGGCCAATATTTTCCGTTGTTGTAGGAAAAGAAACAGTCTTTGGTTCATTTTCAGCAGCATCATCAAACAATAGAGGCCGTACCCTGCAAAAAACTCGGATATTCCCTTTCAATTCCTGTGGCAAAACAAAGTCCTGTTATATTGATAATTTGTTAAAAAGATGTTAAAAAGAAAGGATTTAATCGGAAACTGAAAATACCAGTATTGTGTTATGCAACTTTTTACGCAAAGATTCTCCTTCAATAAGTTTTAGTTCTGCCTCGGCTAAACGAAGCTGTAAATCAGAGTTAACTCTCTTTTGTTCTTCATATCCTGATCTTATCTCAAAGGCTGACACATCAGACATCTACAGCAAAGAAATATATCAAGAAGTAGTCAATACTCAACTAGAATTCATTCAATAAAGGCGAAAAAACAATGATAACCTCTAGTTTATACTCAGCAGCTGCAAGTTTCTCTTGCAGTGTCTTTATTTGATTACTTTGTGAAGAACATGTTGCCTGGAAAAACAATGTTAAATATACCACAATTATAAGCTATCAGAAATAACAAAAAAACAATAATAATAGAAATTAAAAAAACATTGAAAAATAAGAACCTCGAGCACGTTTGACTTTGTTGTAAGGTTCCCCAATTCAGCTACTGACTTTCCTGTCCACTCTTTATATTTCAACACTTCAGCTGACAAATCTTGAACTTGTGACAACAGGCGATCCCGGTCATCTCTCACTTTTTGTAGATCCAATCTTAAGCATCCAACTTCACTTGCCAATGCTTCTTTTAGTTTCGTTGTCTCATTGCTACTTGCCTAGAAATCCACACATAACAAACTTTTATATATGAAAAATGATCTCAAAATAATCAAACAGTTAAGAGTTAAGTAACTGACTTTAGTAGCGGCCAACTGATCTTGCAAAGAAGTGCAGTGGCCCCTTAAGCTGCTGAGATTCTCCAACACTGCGACCTTTTCTTTTTCTGCGTTTTTTAAGATCTCATTGGTTTGATTAAGCTCTGATTGAAGCTTACTGTTGTACTGTTGTAAGCTCGTGTTGTATTCTTGCAGTCTTTTGTACATATCGTTAAGTGATAATATCTGAGAACCAAATAACTCCCAAGGGAGAACAAACAGTTAGATTCAGATAACAACTTTTTATCTTTTTCAAACTGTTAAAAAGTTCAGGGTATGCACGGTTATAAAAGATAACCAAAGAACGGGTCGTATATTAATAACCTTTTGATTTGCACTTGAACTCTCTCTTTGAGCTCTTTCAAGTTCTTCCAAGATGGACTTCTGTGATCTCTCCGCAGACATTCGAGCATCCTTCTCTTCGGCTAATGATTCCATTGCAGCCTGAGATTAATTTGACCATTAATAACATAGTTGTTGAAGGCACATTCAAGGTTCAAAAGGTGAGCCTTGGACCATTAATAACATAGTGTAATTCTTTAAAACAGGTTCAGACGATTTTTGGCCGAATTTGGCCTAAAATGCGTTGGAGAGCCTGAAAAATGCGCCCTGTGAGCTTTTGACAGTATAGATCAATAATATAAATTTCGACAAACGCCCTATTTCTTGACCGTACCAGTTTATCTGATTCTTCTTTTGCAAATTTCTCTTGTAAGGCTATGCAATTCTTGCGTAACTCCATGATTATCGAATTCAGTTCTTCTTCCTTTTCACTCATTAGCATTTCTTGAACCAGTAAAGCATTACAAACAAGTTATACCGATATCATCGTGTTAGAAAAATGGATTTACACTATGATAAAGAAAGAAAAGTGTTCTTGAAATTAAAGTTATACCCAAATCATTGCATTTCTTTTCTGCAGATTCCAACAACTTCCCATGCTTTTCTAGCTGCAACAAAAGATCCCCTTCACGTGCTTGAAACCATCTGATACAGTTTCGGAGCCTTCTTATATAATCAGTCATCACTTCACATTTCTCCTAAAAATACACAAGAATAACATCGCATAAATTCAAATTTTCAAATAAATACCACACAAAAAGAAGAGAAAAAACAACAAACCTTGAAATTGAACTTATCCTTGGCTTTGGTTTTGATTCTCTCATTCAACAATGATTCAACATCTTCTCTTGAAAACTCAAACCCTCCACAATCCGAACCCGAAACACTCCCCGGCCCGGCCCGATTACCCAATTCTTGACCACCATTAACAACTGACAAAACCTGCCGTGGGATTCTACCACCATTCGCCGGCCCAACCATTCTTTAAACTTTAAACTTAAACCCTTTTCAAAATTCACCTAAAAATATAATCTTTTTAATGTTCTTGAAATCAAGAAAAGAAAATAACAAAAACCCAGAAAACTGGTTAACAAAATGTGAGAAAGGAATTAAGGAATAAGGGGTTTAGTTTAGTTAGGTGGTGATCGTGTTAGTTACTTGTAATGCAAGATTGTGGGTTGCGAGATAGCTTGTTAGGGGGGGTCCATGAATTGAAATAAACCCTAACAAGATTGGAACTAAACGGATTGCTTGAATTTGCAAGAAAGAGATGATGGAGACGATGGAGCTTTGAAAGTGAAATGGGTTTATTTTAATTTTTTTGAATTTTGAAAATGTTGGTGATCTTGGATTGTTGTAACAAAATACCAAGATTTGGGTTTTGTTTGTAGGTTTGAAATTTATAATCTTTTTTGGGTCTTTTTGAGAGTTGTATAAAATGAGGCCGGTCGATCATCTGTGCATGGTTGGAAAGGCTTGACTGCTTCTTCTCCCAAATGGAGCAGGCTCGATGAAAGATGTTATTTTCTAATTTTTTATTTTTATTTTAATAGAAGTCAGGCGGTATTGTATAAAAATATTATTGAAAGTAAAAAAGATATTAAAGTGAAGAGTAAATTATTATTTTGGTCTGGTTTGGTATTTCTAACATTTTAGTTTATAAATAGAAAAATATTGGGTTCGACCCTATCGAGTTTATAAATGATTTTTTTAGTAAATAAGGTCATGTGGTTTAAAATGGCAAGGTTGTGTGTTTAAGTATAGGTTTGGTATTTCTAACCTTTGATTAAAATAGGATTTTAGGTTGGTTATGGGGTTTTTTTCTCAATTATGGGTGAGTTTTCTCTTAAGGGTGGTCTTTGTGTCATGTACTCGAGGAATGAAGATGATTTGATGGACGAATGACCCGTTAGTGATTCAAATTTGTTTTTAAAAATTTCGTGTGATTTATATTATATAACCGTTTCAATCCAATGAGATAACATAGTTAACTTTTTCCGTTAAAAATAGTCATATGCCCGCACATAATGAGATTTATGGTTTTTTTTTCTCAAATCTTAATCAAATAAAGTTATTATTATTATTATTATTATTATTATTATTATTATTATTATTATTATTATTATTATTATTATTATTATTATTATTATTATTATTATAAATATTACAAATATTATTTATGGAACTCTTATTTTTACTTTTTTAATCAATTATTTAATAACATTAATTTTTATAAGAAGTTTATTTCCTAACTTTAAGTAGAAGGTATATTCCTTTTTTAGAAGGCAAATTGGATTTTAAATAATCTTAAAATTCACTAATTGATCGACAGTAATCCCATGTAACAATATATTTAGTATCAAGTCTAACTTTTAATATATTTTTCTACAATGATCCCTAACTAACAGAAAGTTAACAACGTTTAAATTCCTTAGAGGTCTGTCGGAATTTAATCATACATATCCTACTATATAAAAAAAAATCATGGGTTGCGGATAACCCCTGCATAAAGACTGGGTACGCCCATGTCTACTATCCCACCTGATACAATCTAAAAGATAAATATGAAATTGTATTCTAATCGTTAACTAACCTATATATAAAGTCAAGATTATTACGAATGTAACTTGCATCATTTATGATCAGTCATGTGTTAGGTCATGATTAATTTTTCTTTTAATGTTTTAAAAGTGTTTCATTGATTTTGTTTTAGTTTTATATTGTTGCCTTTAAATATCTAATTATGTACCAAATGACTTATGCATCAACGATACCTTGGTGTTTAGTAAGATATTTCTCCTCTAGAGGTTGAGAATTCAAGTCCCATAGCGGATATGTGGTATGTGAATTTGTTGTTAAATTAGAAATAATATATAAGACCACATGCAACGGTGGTATTTAACCACGTACGTACGTACGTACGCCGTACGTACGCGTTGTGGCGTACGTACGTGGCAGGCGTACGTACGTAACCACGTACGCACAAATACGAGATCAAGTGGGCCCCATCATTTCTTTTTCCTTTTTTTTTTATCTTTAAACGGCTATTTTTTTTAAATTCAAATATTTTTGTTTTATTTTAATATTTAATAATTCAAATAAAATATAAATAAATTTGATAAAAATCTGAAAAAATTTCTAAAATTCATAATTAAATAAAACATTAATTTTAATAATTTTTTTTAAAAAAACGGCTAGTTTTTTTTTTTGTCTTATTATAACGGCTAGTTTTTTCAAAAAATTCTATAAATACAACTTCATTTCTTCATTTCATTCACACATCAAACCTCTCATTTCTCTCTCAAATTTCTGCAAATCTCTCATTTCTCTCTCAAATTTCTACAAACTCAAGCTTCCAAATGGATCACAACAACTCAAACTGATCAAACTCAAACTCAACCCCAAACAGAAACTCAAACCGAAACCCACCATCATTCATGTCTATGTTTCCAGACTTTGATGCTACAAACATGAACCAGATTCTTCACCAATCTTCACCACCTTCACAAATGTATCCACCACCTTCACAAATGGATCCACAAACATACTTTCAGATGCAACAAATGTGGATGTTCCAACAACAACAAATGGCGGGGATGCAACATCAACAGCAGCAACAACAACAACCCCCACAAGCAACTCAACAACCTCCACAAGCAACTCAATCACAACCACAACAGTCCGAGGATGGCCCCTCACAGGGAAGGGTTAGGGGAAGAGGCAAAGGCAAAGGCAAAACTACTACCACTACGGCTTCTCGTATTAAATGGCCACAGTCAGATGAAGTCTTGATGGCAGAGGCCATATATGAGTGTTCGGAGGACAGTGTTATTGCCAACAACCAAAACACTCATGATTTTTGGTTCAGAGTAACTCAACACTATTTGGGATCAAACCCCAAAGTGCCTAGAGATCAAAACAACCTGAAAGCTCATTGGCACATGGTCAAATCAAAGGTGGCCAGATTCAATGAATTTTACTTGAGTGTGAAGAGTTCTTACTCAAGTGGGTGGTCTGATGACATGGTCTTGAGTGAAGCAAGGCAGCGCTTTAATGCTGATCAAGTTACAGTTTTCAAATATGAACATGTTTGGAATAAAGTCAAAGACAAGTTGAAGTACAACAGTGCTGAAGCTTGTGGGGCCAACCAAGGCCCCAAAAGAAACAAATCCAACACAGGTGGATACACTAGTTCTCATTCATCTACAAACTTTGGTGAGAACGAGTTCAATTTCCATCTTGACGACGATGATAATGTTGGGGATATTCCAGAGGAGCAGCAGCCTCCTCGGAATGAGGAGGAGCCTCCTCGTTCAACTGTTCCTAAACGCCCACCCGGTAGAGAAGCGGCCAAAGCAGCTGCCAAGGAAAAGAAAAATAAAGGTACTGCTGGTTCCTCAAGTACTGAGGAAAGTCGAAACCGCTTTTATTCAAACCTTACTTCAGTAGTCGATGACAGGAAGGAATATCTGGATAGGTTGTTAGCTATTGAGGAGAACAAGATGAAGCTTAAGTACTACAAGCTGGCTAACATGGATATCTCTCACTTGAGTAAAAAAAAACAGGAATCTCATATCCAAACTTGTGCCCGGCTAAAGGTGCAACTGAACATCAAAGATGAGTCTGAGGAGGAATAAGAAGATGATGAGGCTTAGGGTTTCCATGTTTAAATTTTTTAGGATTTGTTGTGTTGTTTAAATTTGGTTTGTTTTAATAAAAGTAATGTAGGATTTCCATGTTTAATTTTTTTTATTAAATATAAAAAATTTTAAATTTTAAATAAAATAGCCGTTAACATTTAATAATAATTTAATATTAAATTATTTTTTAATAAAAATATAGCCGTTATAAATAAATAAAGATTAAATAAAATGGTGATGTGGAAATAAAAGGTGGTATGTGGGGAAGTACTTGATGTGGAAAAAAAGTGGGTTTTGTGGTATGTGGTAAGTACGTGACGTGGCATGCTGACTGGACCAAAAAAGTGGTATTTAGTGGTATTTAGTGGTTCCTTGATGTGGGTGGTCTAATTGGAATATGTAACGCTATGTGTACTTGATTGGAATATAAATCCAGATACGTAATTAGACCTTTGCCGTTCAAAAGAAAAAAGGGGAGATACGTAAGTAAATCCCACAATGGAGCACAGGAAGAAAGGTGCATGTCACCCGTATGCAACCGAATATAGCATTAAAACTGGGTCAAAATAAAAAAATAAAAAATAAAAATAAAAAAATAGAAAAAATAAATAAATAGAAAAAATAAAAAAATAATTAAAAAAAAATAATAATAAAATAAAAAAGATTAAAAAAAAAATAACTAAATGGAGATGCGGGGTATCGATCCCCGTACCTCTCGCATGCTAAGCGAGCGCTCTACCATCTGAGCTACATCCCCATTTTGGTTCATTTTCCATTTAAAACCTATTTTAACTAAATAAAAGGCATTTAACTTTGAAAGTTTGAAGAATGAAGATACTTCCGTTCTCACATAGAAACTATTTTACAACTTAACAACGAGCATGGAAAAAGTGCTTCCGTGGACCGTAATGAGACCATGATTCCTTCCGTATTTTTCAAAAGATGTTGCATCACTTTTTCATATGATTTTATAGATGTATACAACATAGATTATTTTCTTTATTTGATATATCACAATATTAAAGATTATCTTTGTAATGTAGAACAAAAACAACTATTACTCCTCTTCAATGATTAATTTTTGTAAGCTTCTTTTGGAATTATTTCATGAATTTAAACTAAGTAATCAGTATAACTTATGATTGCTTTTTTTATAAAAAAAATTAAGCTGATTTGTATTAAATTTACCAAAGGGGGGTAACAAGTATAGTATACAGTATACAAGTCCTACCAATCACATGGGGAACTCAACCCAAAAGATTAGTATAATTGGTAAGAGAGTCCATTTGGTCTATAAACCGCACACCAGTTGCCCATACAACCATTGTGGGACACAGTGGTGGATCCAGAAAATTTATTGAGTGGGTGCAAAAAAAAAACCCAATAAAATATAAAATAAATAAAAAGAAAACTGTTAAATGTTTTGTTTTTATTCAATAATTTGATAACTTTGGGTGCTTTAGGTGACAAAAACAGCTAAAATGAAGCTATTTTCACAAACTTTGGGTGCCAAAAAATAATTAAAAAGAAGGCATTTTTATAAATTTTGGGTGCCTTGGATGCCTTAATCATTCGGTTCAACTATTTACTTATAAATTTTGCAAGTTGAGTGGGTGCCTAGGACCCACTGGGTCCTAGGTAGATCCGCCTATGGTGGAACAAGTCTCATACCTTGCAATGGGTTCAGTTCGTATAATCCTGAGTAAATCTTTTATCAAGAATGCGAAAATTAATTGGATTTTACACCATTAAGATATAAGTTGCCAAATCAAAGTTGATATTTCACATGAGATAAGTATATGTTTTGATGTTTCTTCTACTTGGCCGCAAAAAGTACAGTTTTGATTGAGGCCAGCAACGTTTCTTTTGGCTAGTGCATCAAGAGTTGCTACACAAACTCTTTTCGCGCTCAACGCGAATATGCACACCTTTCTTGGAACCAACTGACACCATTGTGACACAAAAGAATATTAAGTGTTAATATAAGTGTTAGAGAGGTACCTTCCTGACCAGTTTCATCTCTAAGCCAATTCCATCTATCTTTTGTTCCATTGACTGCTGCTGTCGAGAGGGGGTTTTTACATTGCTGTAATTCCGATAGCTCTTGTGCCGTCAATGAGATCCAGTTCCAAGTCAAACTAGTTATGCCGTTGTAAGTGGAGTATTGGTCACTTTGCGGGAATCGAACTTGAGTAAAGCATGAAATAGTGAGGCTAATGTGTAGTTATAATGTGTAGTTATGGATAGAGGTGCACAAATCGGTTTTTTTAAAGAACCGGTTCCGGTTCCATCAGTCGACAAAAAACCGGTTCCAGCTAAAACCGGTTCCCGTTCCAGTTCGGTTCGGGGGCGAAAAACCCGGATCCGATAGGACCGGTTCCGGTTCGGTTCCAAACCGGTTCCAAATAACCGATCAAAAAAACTGTATATGACTTTTTTTTTTAGTTTTTTAACACTTTTTTACAAAAACAACACATAGAAAACAAACTTCAAACTTCATTAAAACTACCATAATGTTTGTCCATTACACACGGTTACATAAGTTACGAGTTCGGAGTTCGGATCGAAATAAAAACTTACCATTACGAAAACAAATCCTACGAGTTACAAGTTCGAATCAATTAAACAAACAACTACGAAACATTAAGCAAATAACTTGTAGGTTGCATGGGGAAAAAAAACAAAAAAAACGAGTAAAAAAGGACCAAAAACGGCTATAAAACCGTTATGCAATGGCTAGTTTTTGTACAGACCGGTTCCTCGTTTTCGGTTCCAGAACTGGTTCTTAAACCGGTTCCTGGAAAACCGGTTCGGTTCCGGTTCTCTGACCCGCAATGCATAACCGGTTTGGAACCGGCGGTTTTTATTGGAACCGAACCGGTTCCGTCAGAACCGGTCCCAAAGCGGTTCGGTTCCGGAACCGGTTCGGATGTGCACCTCTAGTTATGGATCCAAAAATCAAGCCAGAATAGTGTTTTGTCCCCCTTCCTTAACTCACTTTCTATTAACCGATCCATACGTATGTTTATCCTCTTGGAAATATGTGTAGTGGGGTTATGAGGGAGATTATGGGGCCTATAGCGCCCCACACACCAACATACATGGGTGCCGTATATGATAAAGAAAAGCTAGAGTCGTTTTCTACATAACGCCTCCCCCACACACAATGCTAAAGTCTAACTGGACCAACTCATTTTAAAAGATTTATAAAATAAAAATAATAATAATGAGAGCGGGTATGTCTATACATTTTTTTAGTTATAACCACCTTACTGACATGACTGACACATGTCGCATAATACTCCAACAACTAGAGGTACACAAACCGGGTTTTTTTCTCTAACCAGTTTCAATTAGGAACTTGTTCCAGTTTGGGTCAACATCGGGTTTTAACCAGTTATTCAAGAAACTGGTCTCGTTTCTGACCGGTTCTTGGTAAAAATTTGTCTAACCCATTCAAAGCAGTTGTAATCGGTTAACCAGTTTTTATACCGGTTTTAACTGGTTTTTTGACAACCAATCAGTAAAAAACCGGTTTGGAGCCAGAGAAGGGTAACCTATGTCTAACCGTTGGTTCAGTTTGAAACAACAACCAATTTGAGCTCTAACCGGTTTTCTTTATAACCAGTTCCGGTTAATTTTCTCAAACCGGTCCTCCAACCAGCTTTTTAACCTCTACCAACAACACAAATCTTTCTAAAAAATGTTATTAGCTGTCGGTTATAATTGTTGACAATCCAGTTTTTCTATCAAACCAGTTTAGTTTCAAACTCAAAACCATTTTTTGATATATTGGTTTACAATATTTTTGGACCGGTTTAACCTCTTTTACCGGTTCGGTGAAACAGGTTTCAAAGAGGTTCAAGTATGCCGTTCAAGAATCAGATACAAATCGGCAATTCGGGTTCCTCAGTATTAAAGCTAAACAATATCTATCTTTTATGTCTCTTTAAATTAAGAGTTATAAATGAATAGCAATATAGCTTTTAACTAAAATTCCCAAATCTTTTCATTCACAATCGGTAACAAACAAAATCCAACACATAAACCCTAACTCTAATCGTCACTTTTAGAAGAGATCTTTTTGGGAAGCAAATGAGAATGAATATTCGGCATCACTCCGCCATTAGCAATCGTAACACTTCCAAGCAACTTGCTCAACTCCTCATCGTTTCTCACCGCCAGCTGTATATGACGTGGCACCACTCGCCCCTTCTTGTTATCTCTCGCCGCATTTCCGGCCAGCTCCAAAACTTCCGCCGCAAGGTACTCCATCACGGCCGCCAGGTACACCGGAGCGCCGCCGCCGATCCGGTCGGCGTACTTTCCGGTTTTGAGGAATCTGGCGACTCGGCCGACGGGGAACTGGAGGCCGGCCTTGCTGCTGCGACTTGTTGACTTCTTGGTGGCGGCGGCGGCGCCGACGGACTTTCCTCTTCCGGCCATTTGTGTTTGTTGAAGATTTGATTCTCGGGTTTTTGTTTTGAGACTGCTTTAAAACTATAGCGTGTTTATTGATTTTTATAGTGATGGGTGGTGATGAATAATAGCCAATAAGAATAGAGGACTCGGATTGAGGATATCAGCCGTTAGATTGTTTTTGAAAAGAACGGTGGATGCTGGGGATCATAAGATATGTGGATTAAGAATTTAAAAAAGGAAAATTGGAATTAAATAATCCAAGTTATTGGGTATTGGCGGATAATAATCCGAGTTCCAATATTGGCCTACAATAATCCCAATTATTTGGGTCTTGGAATTCATTGGGCCGCCATTAATTTTTCACTAACTCCGTTAGTTGTGTGCTGACGTGGCACATGCCACGTCAGCAAGTATGATGCCACATCACCTGCCACGTCAGCAAAAATGATGCCACATCATCTGCCATGTCAGCAAGTACTAGCGGAGTTAGTGAAAAATTAACGGCGGCCCAATGAATTCCAAGACCCAAATAATTGGGATTATTGTAGGCCAATATTGGAACTCGGATTATTATCCGCCAATACCCAATAACTTGGATTATTTAATTTCAATTTTCCTTTAAAAAATAGTTAATTACACTTTTTCTTTATGATTCGAACAAAATTCCTTGTTGGCCCGTTATATGATGAAAAAGTGTTAATAAACAAGGTTAAAGTGTTAAATAAAATATAGTCGGTTTCATTTTTATAAGAGATAATTACATTTTGCGTCCCTGTGGTTTGCTGTTTATTGCTACCTGAGTTCAGTTTTCAAATTATTAATAAATATTACCTGACGTTTGTATTTTGTTGCTATGTGAGTCTTCTGACTAACGGGGTTAATTTTTTTCTATTAAATAAAAGGACATTCATATTCTAGATTAGGGATTATTTATATAAATTATGATAATCAAGGGACTAATTTGTCGCCGACACACTCCGGCGACTGCCACCACGCTGACCGCTCCGCCACCATAGAAATATGACTTTATTTCTTTTTTCCAATCATAGGAAGAACATCTGCTCCTTTTTCGTTTTGTTCATTTTACTATAAATTAAAAACAATTAAGCGATCGGAAAATGCGATGGTAATAGATCCATTTTACTATAAATTAAAAACAATTAAGCGATCGGAAAATGCGATGGTAATAGATAAACAGAAGAGATTCTCGATTGGGTTAACGGAAGTTTCGTACGTTCTCATTTGTTTCTTTCTTTTGAATAATAACATAACAATGTCCTTTAAAATTGAAAAGTTGTCAAATAATAACATAAATAGACTCTTATTTGTAAAATTACTGAAATACCCTTCAACTTAACAGAAAAAATTAACCCCGTTAGTTAAAGGGACTCACATGGCAACAAAATGCAAACGTCATGTGATATTTGTTAATAATTTAAAAACTGAACTCAGGTGTCAGCAACATCAAACTACAGAGATGCAAAATGTAATTAACTCTTTTTATAATTTAACTAAAATTATTAGTTTACATATATATATTTTTTTTTCAAAACCTCTCACGTCTCATTCCTAATACATATTCCAATTAAAATATTACATTTTAATCTTTTTTATTATATTACTTTTTTCTTTCACATAAATACTAATAAAAGAAATGAAGTTTAATGAATAGTACAAAACTAAATATTGGGATGACTTTAACGTTGTGTACCCGAGTTTACTTAAAGAGGAAAAGGAAGAGAAAGTAAAGGAAGGGAAAGGATTTCTTTAACCGAGTTGAGTTGTGAGTGCCTCTTTCTCATCTGAATTTCTCCGAAGTTTCCTGTTTTCGTCTGTTTGCTCGTTGCTTAGTTAATTTCAGTTAAATCAAATCTTAAATCAAAAACCCAAAATTTCTCAGTATTTCCATTTCTAGGTCTAGGTTAATTCTTGTTTTCATAGTGTCCTAGGTTCGATAATCCGGTCTTGCCTTAGCTCTGCTATAATCCGACAGGTACACTTGCCTTAGGGTTCGGTTTAGTTTAGGTATTTTCGGTAAAATTAGGTGTGTCTAGGTCTAGGTTTAGGTCTAGGTTTTTATAGTATTTTTAGAGTCGTTCCGAACACATCAATCGCTGTAGATCTCGTTAACTCAACGGAAACGGAGCAATCATATGATCACCACGACATTACCGGAGTACGTTACCGGAGCATCGACTTCATAGACAGACCGTCGAGCTTCCTTGCCGGCGGTCAGGGCAAAACCCTAGATCGGATAAAGAATTCAATAGCAGAGAGATAAAGTGAGTTAGGTCTCCCGCAGTAATTAAAAACCGGTGCATATACCCACAGAAGAAGAAAGATACCACCGCGCCCACCGCCCTTTAACTCTAATAGAAAAAAAACATGTTCAATTGAATAGTTGTTTTGTGTGACTGTCAGGTTATTCATTTTGATATATAAGGGAATTATTGTTTTTTAAAGGTTATCATTTGAGCAAACTCCCTCCACGAGTCAAACTATATATGTATGTAAGTCTGGCTGTCATGCATTTTACTAAAATCTCAGTCTTGAATCATATATTGACGATGATGATTACGCGGCATTCCAAGCAAAGTTGCTTAAC
>JBCNJP010000008.1:59167828-59240972 GCA_039602395.1 Deinandra increscens subsp. villosa | reverse complement strand
GATTACGATTAAAGACACTTGATTACGATCACAACACCCTAATTACGATCCAAAACAACCGATTACGATCCACGGTAACTGATTACGATCGTAATCACCGAATCCGATTACACGTCAAACGCGTAAACTCTAAACCGCCTTAAAATAATCGTAAACCTGATTACGATTATCGATTACGATCCCGGCGATCGTAAACACCCTTTACGATTAAAGATTACGACCCCGGAGTCGTAAATACAGTTTCCGATCCAAACAAAGTCGTAAACGCCCCTTTTACGACTTTACAAACTCGTAAACACAAGTACACTCGATAGTACAGTCGTAAACACTCTTTACGATTTTAAAACCCAGAAATCTCGAAGAACAGCAGCAGCAATGGTCGGAAACACCAAAAACACCCTCGAATCTTCAAATCTTGAACAGAAACACGAACACCAACCCAGAAAATGCTTGAATCTATATCGTGAGAGCCTCGAATCTAAGATTCTTGGCTCTGATACCAATTGTAGGTCCTGAAATCTCCCCTACACACGATATAATGATCTAACACGAGTGCGGAATCCTCGTGAGAGATTGATTCAAGAAGAATAGTAGAAGAATAGACTAGATCTAGTGAAAAGATGAAGTCTTGAATGAGAATCAGCTACTATTCGAAGCTAAGAACACCGATCGGAATCAAGAAACACCTTCAAGAAGTCGTAAATGATGGATTCAAAGCTTGGTCATAATCATCAACATGAGGTGGTATTTATACCACCTCTTACAAACACATGGGCCAATCATAAACCCAATAAGCCCAATCATAAACACTAATAAACTAGCCTACTAAACTAAATGAAACCCACTAAGCCCAGCCCAACTTATTTAATATTACAAGCCTCATAATCTAGCCTCTACAGTAAGCCGTCAAATCAAAAAGGGTATCTTAGATCTCGGCCGTCCACGTGGGCATGCAGATTATTTTGAAACGATTTGAATTTCACAGCTGTTATCCTTTATCGAACACCCGCGAAATTCAGGGGCAATTGTTATGGGTCAAATTCCAAGCACCCGGCTGAGAAGCTTGATCATGCAGGAATCCGGGAATCCCAAGGATTCTCGACAGGTTACGTTATTTGTTATTTATTTAAATATCCTTTACTTGCTAATAGCCACGTGATTAATTTCAATGGCAGGTAAGCAAGGTTTAACCTTCCTAAGGAATCGGTCAATTAGCGCTGACGTGGCAATAACGAACGTGGACTGAGTGGTGAACTTCCTCAAACGGCTAATGGACGTGGTCAAGAGGATCCCTGATTTCTCGGATAATTAGTTATTTCTGTTTGTAGCTATAAATGGGACATGATCGAATTAGGAAACACAACACAACACACGACACTCTGAATATTGTAACACTTAGCCTTCGATCATCGTCTCCACCGCTGTAATCGAATTCTTACTTTATAAAAGCTTTAGGTAGCAGGCGCTTTGAGCCGGCTCCCGAGGTTTTTACTGGGATTCTCAGAGGCAACTCTCAGGATTCCGGGTTTCCCTCGTATATCACCGTGTCATTTGCATTACTTTTTCTCTATCTTTGAACCAGACTTCTTGGCACCTCACCCCACATTATAAGTTTGGAATACGAGATTGCCTCGTGCAATTTTTGACCAAAACAATAAATACGTCACACAACTCATAACGATGCACAAATTAAGTCAAATTACATATTTTGGTTGGTTTTGACGTACGTATCGATTTTGGGCAATTCACCAACGATTCGTGACTTGATTAAGTGTGTGATGACTCGTTATATTAAAAATTATTATTAGACTCATAATCATGCCTAATTTGACTTACGATACCCAAATACGAGATTTCCGGTAAACGAAGGATCGCGTGTCGAAATCACGTAAAAGCTGCAGATTTGCTTTATTTTTATTTCAAGGAACCCAATTTGAATCCAATTGATTTTAATTAAGCTTTTCATTTTGAAGAATAATTATAAGTCATTTAAAACATTACTTGGGCTATAAACACCCGAAAATTCTCCCGGTACTTAACAATTCGCAAATTATTAAAAGCAGGGTTTCAAAATGGGTCGGGTTTTATACTCAGAAAAGTGCAGGTGTTCTAGTAACCCCCCCCCCCCCCCTCATGGTCGGCGAAATTCATCTGACGGAAAACCCTAAATTGTGGCTATTTAAACCTCATTAGCCCCCATTTTCTCCATGCTTTTTAAACTCTAATCACCCTAAACCGACCCACCTGTCATTCCTTCATCATCCCTTTGTGTGTTGAGAAAGTTTTGTGAAGATCTAAGGTGGTTTCATCATCATTCTTCATCATTTGTTGGTAAAACCTTAACCCTTCTTGATTAGTTGATTTGCATGGTTAAAGAATACACCTTTATGTTAAAGTTAGTATGGATCCAAGCCATGCATGTTATTATAATATGTATAGATATAGTGATTTCATGATACAATATGTGATTTTTATGATCAAATTTTCGATCTTTATGGGTTTAGTGTTAGATCTTGCATGTTTCATTAAGGATGGGTTTTTATGCATTCATGTTGATAAAGGTGCACTCTTGATGATGGATCTAGAATTTAGAAGTATAAAGTTGATTACTTGATATTGTTTGATGAATAAAGTTGAGGTATTTATATATATATATACATGCATGAAACCTATGAAAAAAAATTGATATTTTGTTAACGATATGTGTTAGGAATCCATAGATCCATATAGGTCTTGCATGTATGGTAAATAAGGATGGGTTTTGATGATGATGATGAATTAAAGTCATAATTTTATTTAAGGTTCTTTGCATGCAAACTAGGCTTGTGTGATAAAAATAAAAACTATATATTTTGTGATAAATATCATGGGATGATGTATGTGTGCATGATAAGTTATGTGATGTGCATGTATGATTAGGTTATTATTGTCGGATAATCATGATCGTTGTTTGGTTCTAGGACATTACATGAAAAATATATATTTTAGGTCGTCATGTAAATAAATATTTCTATTTATAATTATTTTGATGTCGCACGATCAAGTGTTAGGTTTGGTTCATATGATAATTTAATTGCGTACTCATAACTTAAATGAATCACCAACGGGTCGTCGAGTCAATTTTGTTTGTCATGTCATCTTGGGTCTTGGAATATTTTTTTTTAATTTCATCGTTAAGGTGATCTCCGGGGTTGACCTTTCTACTGTCGTTGTGTTTCTCTCTCGTCATGACTCCATTATCAAGTGAGTATTCATAGCCCTTTTCTTTTATCGTTTTGGGGTGCAACATGTAGAGTTATCTAAACTCATGATCATTGTTCATTATTCCTAAACTACATGCGAGTTCTATGTTGTTATGTGTGTTCTTGTATGTAGACTTGTGTTAGGGGTGTTCATAAACCTGGAAAACCAGACCAGCCCGTTTAAACCGGACAAAAAATACGGGTTGGGTTCGAATTTTTATAAATGGTCCGGGTTGCGGATCAAAAATTTAAAACCCGGGTCCAACGGTCTGGGTCGCGGGTTGGCATTTTAAAACACGGGTTCAACCCGGACCGGCCCATTAATCTTTAGTTTAACTATTTATAATTATATATATATATATACATATATAGGGTTAGGTTCAAATCAAATTGGTTCTCAAATGATCCTCTCTCTCTCTCTCTCTCTATATATATATATATATATATAGGGTGAGGTTCATTGTAGACACCCCCATAAGTGTAGACAGGTAGACACCCTATTTCACATGTGAAATTGCTTTATTTCACATGTGTTTTCACATGTGAAGTTTTCTGAACAATGAGAAAAATGGGAAAAAAGAAAAAGAAATTAATCATAACCATTAGATCAAGAGACCTAATGGTGAAAAAAGGTGTCTACCTGTCTACACTTATAGGGGTGTCTATATATATATATATATATATATATATATATATATATATTATAATACATATTATATTAATCTTTAGTTTAATTAACTATTTATACATCAGACAAAAATTTTAGTTGAATGAATGAATGGTAACTTGATTATCGTATACATATTAGAAACTTAGAATGAATACAGATTTGAATATTAGCTTGTTTTGGATAGCAAAGTATTGGTTCTTCCATAAAAAAAATTAGTTGAATGTATACATATTAGAAACTTAGAATGATTAATTTTTTTCTATATTTAATGAATGAATGGTAACTTTTTTTATATTTTTTAGTGAATGAATGATAACCCGTTCAACCCGTAACCCAACCCGGTTAATCCGGTTTGTT
Source organism: Deinandra increscens subsp. villosa (assembly GCA_039602395.1). Lineage (NCBI taxonomy): Eukaryota > Viridiplantae > Streptophyta > Magnoliopsida > Asterales > Asteraceae > Deinandra > Deinandra increscens. Next base: position 59,236,703 of record JBCNJP010000008.1, on the reverse strand, counting down.
CTGATCCACTAAACCCGACCCAACCCGTTCGGTTTGGGTTAAAAAAATTTGAACTCGTATCTTTCGGGTTGGGTTGAAAATATCCTTAAACCCGGACCAACCGGACCGTGAACACCCCTAACTTGTGTGGATTATCACAGTGGATGATACCTTGATTCTTGTTCATTAATTGTAGATCATGTTCATGTTAATAAGCTTAAATCATTAACTCACTAAGTCGGGGTAACAATATAGATCTATTGGTATGACAACCCACCTGGCCTGCCTGGTAATTGGCGCCGGGTGATTGGAAGCCTAATTGTCAAGGGCTCGATTTCGTTGCTCGTTATATACTTTGGTTCATTACTTGTTTAGCGTACTTGAATTACACTTAACTCACAGAATCGCATGCTTTAATCTATTATGCTACACTAAACATGTGTTTACTCACCAGTTATTCGTAGTTGACCCGTATGTTGTACATGTTGTAGGTAATGCAGTTTGACGCGAAACGTGTTTATCGCCATTAGGTTGCATAGGCCTTTATAGCGACAATAATAATCTAAAAGACTTGTTACGTTTATTTATGTCGGATTGTTTTGTTCATATTATGTTATTTTTAAGTGTTATGAAATGGGTTGATTAAGAATACCGCAACGCTTAAATTAGTGTTGTGTGCATCTAGACATTCATCGGGCCCCAACATATTCCGCCATCGGTTGTGGTGTGACAGTTTAGTATCAAAGCCACAACTATAGGGATCTAGGTTATTAGAAACGGTTTGACCTAAACTATTGCCTTAGGCGTCCCGCATGAGTGCCTTATGCATGGTATGTTTATTTAATTGTTATGTCCGTTTATTTGCTTCTTAATCTTGCATGTTTTAATCCTTGTCTAAGACTTGTCGTTTAGCACGCACTTGTACATAACCACTAGGATTCCTAGCCTCTTTCATTAGTAATGGTTCCTTACGTGCCATTTAAGAAAATAGTTTTTTCTCGATGTTGTGATCTTACAGATCAGTAGCAATTAATCCATTAGTGTTGTCAATGATAATTTATTCTTGAATCAACAACTTAGTAGTAGTTACTAGCAGTGGCGGAGCTTAAGAAATTATAAATAAGGGACCAAATCACGTGGCTAATTTTTATTATCGTTACATTTTGATTTTCGAGTTATATGTTCGAATCAACGATCCTGTTCGGGTTAGATCAAACAATAAAAACTACCTTACTACCCCATGTATCAAAATTTGGGTCATTTTGGGCCTTTATAATGACCTATTTGGATCATTTTGGACATGTATATGAATACAGACTTCTGGTAACATACTTCTTTTATTATATAGATTTATAAAGATTATAAATATACGTGTAGGAAACAGTTCGTGGATTTAAAATAAAATAAATATTTTATTTGGTATGATTATAAGAAAAGAAAAGAACCTACACTATTACCACACAAAAGGAATAATCTACTCCTATTACAAGTTAAAAGGAAATTGAATGATTTCAATACAGGGAAATAAGAAGGAATAAATTACAATACAATTACAAAAAAAATTGAAAATACTAATACAAGGGAATGAAAACATAATTACAAAGGAATAAAAGAAATGAATGCAAATAAAAAATATTACGGTGATGAAATTGGTGAAATGAAATGAACTTTTGAAAACAATTTTAAGAGTTAAAGATGAAGACAGAGGGTTTGGAAAAGGAATTTATTAAAACTTGAATCTTTAGGAAAACGAAGAAGAAATAAGAAAACTTTTGGCGAAGGCTTCGGGTCAAAAACCGGGTCCCTTAAAAAAGATTTCGGGCCTACTGAAGATCCCGTTTTGTTTCCCAGGGTACAATCGCCTAAACCGATTATACGGCTGGGATAACTCTAAGCCCGAGATTGCGTTTGAGTTCTCGAAGTTCTTGGCGAACAAGATGAAGATTGAGAGTGTTTGTTATTGAGAGAAAGAGAAAGATGAGAAGAGAAAAAGAATTATGTTTGAATTCAGTGTGTTAAGCCTCAACTAATGAGAGTATATTTATAGTGGTAGAAGAGCCTTGGGGAGGAATCAGAATTAATTCTTAGTCAAACTTTGCATTAAACGTCTTCAATGCAAATTGATCCTTAATTGACACGAAATTGCCTTAATTGCTCAAAAAGGTGTTTTCACAGCTGAACTTGCATATCCAGCTAAACTGGTGCTTCCGGTTCAACCTTCCGGCTGAACCATCCGCTTGAACCACTCAGGTTCGCATTCAGGCTGAACTCAAAAACAATTAGGCGGGTCTCAAGCGGCTCGCGGCGATGCGAGCGTGCAAAGTGCGCCACATTGTGCCCACGCCACGCGCTCATGTGCAAGTATGCACCCCTCAGGGTCCAAGGGCTGTGTCCTACTCAAGAAAACAACAATTGGTAAGGTTTCCACCTAATAATCCACTTTTGGATTCATCCCCCAACCAATGTGAGATAAGTTCCACTTCATTTTCTCTCTAATTTTCGCAACTTCAACAGATTTGAAACCTCAACTCTGAGCATTGATATCTCATTCATACGAGCTTGGTTTTGAACGCGGTTTGGTGCGTTAGAAATCCCTCACAACGTACTACACAAACCCAGAAAATACAGCACCAACAACCTATGTTATCTGTATTTTATTTATGTCCAAAGTTGGTGAAAACTTCATTTCACACTCAGTGAAAAAACACATTTTCCACTAGTTTTTCTCCCAAAATTCCAACAATATGAAGATAAGATTGGTATGATCAACATCTGAATAATCTTATAAATGAGAATTCTTGCAATTTTTAAATTGACCCGCTCTGACCCATTATGTCATGCACCCATCTTGACCCGATTTTTAAGTGACTCGTTCTGACCCGCATCCACTTTAACCCAACATCCAACCTAACCCTCCCGTTTTACCAGGTCTAATTACGACGGCGATAACTGTAGGTGTTGATAGAGTTGATGCTAAATGGTTTTTCAACTGATATGCTTGTTATTTACTTATTTCCTTATATATACACACACCATTACTTGAGCCATTCGAGTATATATTTCATGTTTTAGATCTAATGGAACCTGCAGGGAGTGTGGTAAATTATGTAACAAGAAGATGATGGTGTTGGTGGGTCGCATCGCAGCTAGTCTATATCACAGAATTTAATGAAAAAGAAGACACATCACTAAATGTGAGAATTATGTTACTACATCACTTAACTTTACTTGTTGGCAAAGTTACCTTCATTGTCACCAAACAACCCAACACCCTCTCATCTTACCTTTCCCTTTTCTCCCAAATCATCTAATTTAAAACCATATTTACTACATACTTAGTAGTTTATGTATTAATTAATTCTTTTAAATACATGTGTTTTTTTTCTCACTTCAGTTAATTTATAATGTTTCTTTATTTGGAACCAAGCAGCTTCAATCTAACACGAGTTTATAAGCTTATTTGTTAAATTATTCGTGAAGAGTTTTTTTTTTTTTTTTATGGTCGATTCAATCGCACTCTCGAGAACTGTAGTTACTAATCAAGTTGTTGGGAGGGGACTAGCTAAAGCGACGGGTCATGTTAAGTCGTGGAGGTGGCCGCAAAAGATGATGGTTTGTCACTATATAACTTAAAACTCGATTATTCGGCCTCACCGAAATAGGGATCCATTGTTATTTTTCAGAAACCGAAACTGACATACAACTAGTTTATGGTTCACGGGTTAAAAATCGTAAACTTGATGTAAGGGTGTATTTGGTTTGAGGGTTTTGAAATGATTATTGGAGTTTGTTTTATTGAGACGAGTTTGTGTAAACTCATGTGATGAGAGTTCGTAGAAACTTGCCAGTTTTTGTATTGCTAGGATTTCATAAAACCTTTAATTAATATATAATTTATAAAAATGCATATATACACATGAGTTCGATTTTAGTAAAAAGTGAATCTCATGTAAAAGTATAAAAATTGAATTGTGCATGTTTGGATTTTAAACATGATGTCATTTTTATAATTATAAAACTATTAAAATCCAAACATAATTCGTTTTTTGCACTTTTTACATAAGATATAATGTTTACAATAACCTATCATATCCACATATATTAGATGCACACGTAAATGCATATATATTTATATTTACATTTATATAATTTTTTAAAAAGAAATGAAAGAGATAGGAAAATTTTAAAAAGTAAGGGGAAATGAAAAATAAACCATTTTTTTAGTTTTATTCAAACAATTTTATTTTTTTATTGAAGCAGTGCTACACGTTTTATGCCGTTCTCGCGTGGTTTTAATCATACTCATGGTTCTGAAACAAACCTGTCCATATATCTATGTATGTATGTATGTATGTGTGTTTGAATATAACTGGTGAGGTTAAGGGGTTAGCATCTTGAAAGGGAAAGGTGATGAAACAAATAAAAATACATATAACATGAATCCATTTAGACCACAATAATTTAAACCTCAAGCAAGTTTAGGTAAGAGATGGCAAAACCTCAACAGATAGTTGCCTTCTCACCTTGTACTTCACCAATTTATATGTCCCTTTTCCTTCACTTATATACTAAATCAACCTTTTATAGCTATACCATATAATCTGAAACCGAAAACACGATCAACTGCAGGTGACGAAAATGCAGTTGCATATATCGCCAAGTCTACGACATGTGACAGTCCTACCAGGGAAAGGATTGAGGGAGTTTATAAAAGTGAAGGTTGGATCAAGAAGGGTGTCTTATAGGATGGTGTTTTATACACTTCTTTTATTTACTTTTCTTTTGCGGTTTGTGTTCGTGTTAACTGCTGTTGACACCATTGATGGTCAAATCAGATGCTCCACCATCGGTACATACCATAATTCCTTTCTTTACATAATGGAATTGATGCAAAATATGCAGGAAATTTAGTTTTGTTCAATGAATTACAAGAATATGTTCATAGATAGTTAAGATTTCATTGTCAGGAAATACCTTTTTTTCAAACCTTTACAAAAAAATGGATAAAAAAACATCCATTTACATAAATGGAATTGATGCAAAAGTCCACCTATATTAAATTGATGGGCCAACTAATGGGTCAACAAAGAACTATTAGTCAATTACATACATATGTTAAGTTAAATTACAATACTAACCTTCAATTGCAGGTTGTCTGAAGAAGCTAGCACCAAGCATGTTGGGTAAAAATCATCAACCAACTGTAATCTCCAAAACCCTGGTTTTTGTTTTTTGGACTGGATTGAGCTTTATTGCTTTAACTTGCTTGTAAACAATGATATTTCGGTTTCTGCAAGGTCCCAGAAGTAATATACCAAGTCCTGGAGGACCCCTCCGGTACATATGACATACCAGGAGGGTCTGATGTTGATATTCCTCAAACTTTGGAAGATTTTGTTTCTAGTTTGAAAGGCAGTAATAGACCAGATGCAAAGACTTTTGCTATCAAGCTCAAATCCATGGTATAATCCCACACTCCCTTATACACATTCTATAGACATTTCGAACGAGTTTTCGACTTATTTACTTAAAAATTAGTATTTTAGTCCAATCAAGAATTTTAGCTAAACGGGTCAAAAACAAGTTGAGAGTCGTCTACTACTTAACGTTATACTATTTCTGTTTTCCAGGTGACCCTTCTTGAAGAAAGAACTAGAAAAGCAAAAATCCAAGAATATTTGTACCGCCATGTGGCATCCAGCAGCATACCAAAACAACTTAACTGTCTTGCCCTTCAGCTAGCCAACGAGCACGCCACCAACGCAAATGCCCGACTCCAGCTCCCATCACCCGAGCTTGTGCCCACACTCGTTGATAATTCATACTACCACTTTGTTCTTGCATCCGATAATATTCTTGCAGCATCAGTTGTAGCCACATCTCTAGTTTACAACTCGTTACGTCCCGAAATGGTGGTGGTTCATATAATTACAGATAGAAAGACCTACTCACCAATGCAGGCATGGTTTTCTTTGCATCCTTTATCCCCTGCAGTCATTGAGGTCAAGGCATTGCATCATTTTGATTGGTTTGCCAAGGGAAAGGTCCCGGTTTTGGAAGCAATGGAGAAAGATCAGAAGGCACGTTCTCAGTTTAGAGGCGGATCATCAGCTATTGTGGCTAACAAAACGGAGAAACCATATGTTATTGCTGCAAAGTTGCAAGCTATGAGTCCTAAGTACAACTCGCTCATGAACCATGTTAGGATTTATCTGCCTGAGGTAATGTTTTGGGACTATTCTTCAAATGGTTGATTACTTAAATGGTAATCAACTTGCTTTAGAGCAGAAAAAACTATCCAAATCACAAATAATGATTGATTTGAGGTGATCACCTAATACAACCATGCTTTCAAGTCAGCAAAAAAAAATAATAATAATAAATTCGAAATTTTGATGGAATTTTAGGCCTAAAATAACAATCAGGCCAAAATTGGTTACTTTTTTTATGCAATTAGCAATACAATAATCCCTTCTGTTAGAATTTACTTATTTATGAGGATATGTCAAATAAAGTGTGAAGGTTAATCACTTTCTTGACTACATATAATTGTCTCTGCAGATGTTTCCAAGTCTTAACAAGATAGTCTTCCTAGACGATGACCTTGTGGTTCAAACTGATCTTTCACCTCTATGGGACATTGATATGAATGGAAAAGTAAATGGAGCAGTTGAAACATGTAGGGGAGATGATAAATTTGTAATGTCAAAACGGTTCAAGAGCTACTTGAATTTTTCTCATCCATTAATATCAAAAAATTTCAACGCAAACGAATGTGCTTGGGCCTATGGAATGAACATATTTGATCTTGAAGCTTGGAGAAATACCAACATAACTCAAAATTACCATTACTGGCTTGAAGAGGTAAGTAACCACAAAAAATGATTATTAATAATAACAATGATAATATTAAAGAACTCAAATAGCTTGTTTTGTTATGCAGAATTTGAAGTCGGATTTAAGTTTGTGGCAGCTTGGAACATTACCTCCAGGTTTGATAGCATTTCATGGATATGTGCATACAATCGATCCTTTCTGGCATATGTTAGGCCTTGGGTATCAAGAAAATACAAGCAAGGCAGATGCTCAAAGTGCTGCAGTTATTCATTTCAATGGCAGAGCAAAACCATGGCTAGATATTGCCTTTCCACAGCTTCGAGCGCTATGGACTAAATACGTCAATTTTTCAGATAAGTTCATCAAGTCCTGCCACATTAGACCGTCTTAGAACGGGTACGTTAAAGATTATATGGCAATATTTGATATTTCAAGCACACAAGAAACCGAGAAAACCAAGGAGAAAGATTTCTTTTTGACAAATTCTGATTCTGTATTTTGAGATACAAGATGGAAAGCAGAATCATCGTATGCTCTACTTGCTTGAAGTCCCTTGTTTTGTGTTGTATTATGTAAATAGGTGAAGACATGTTAGTTGTATAGTGACAATTTTCTCTTCCAATTTAACCAATACATGATATTTCTTTATTCCATTTCCTTATAAAATCATTGAAACAAGTATAGTATGTGATCATACCAAATTACCATTTTGTCTAAATAATACTCCTAAAAAGAGAAACTACACTGCTATTAAGTTCTCATTGTAATGTATAAACTTGAATAAAGAACTAAATATCGAAACGAGACTTTCGTGTTTAGTCCAACTTACTTTTTTCCAGTTACATTAGAAACCAATCCTTTCAAGAACTTTGCAGACTTGGTGATCGGAGAATTAACAGCCATCAAATTATACAACACATTCTCAACTTCTACAATCGAAGGTCTCGTCTTGAATCTCGAAACCACTTTAAGTTCTCCTTCTTCTTCAACCAACACACTCCATCTCTCACCACTCAAAACCCCATCCCTAACACACTTAAACACCACACCATTTCTCTTGCTCAATAGCCCTCTAACCTCCAATCCCATAAACGAATAAATCACCTCAAACGACCCCAAAAAACCGGCAAAATCACCAACACTATTCTTGTTCTCCTCATCGTCATAACTCCACCGAGGGTTAAATATCACCACTGGCTTTGGATATACAATATTGGTAACCCTCTCCATCACTTCCATTTGTGAAGCTTCTGGTGTCAAAAACACCACCACATCATTAGAGTTCAAAACCCTTTTTTCACCATCACCTATATTCATCAATGAAGAAATGTCAGCATGTTCAACAGACCCAAATGCTAACTTATTAGCAGCTTCTTTTAGTCCAGAACTGGGCCATAGTATCAATATCTTTACATTGGACCCTTTTCTTCTCATGGGCATTTCGTCGAACACCTGGAGTGCAAGCTGAGATAAGGAGTCTGGCGAGTCGTCAATCACGGGGATTTCGACACGGAATCTGGGCTGTTTTAGCTTCTTGAGCTTGCCAGCGGTGAGTTTGGGGTTGTTGAGGGGTTTTTCTAAGGTGGATGTGAGGCAGATCTTTGCTTGCTGTATGGCTTCCTCCTTGGAATTGGGTGGAGAAGAGAGATTACAGTTTCGGATTTGGGAATTTAATGAAGTAGCGGAAAACGTGGGATTGAAATGCGATGGAATTGAATGGTATCTGAGGGGATTGAAATGAAGATTTGGGAATAAAGATGTCATCTTGGTGGTTTGGAAATCGGAAAATGGGGGAGAAATATGGTGCAGATTTGAGGAAAGATGAAGATAAACGCGGGAGAATATCAGCCACACAAAAAAATGGGAAGCAATACAATACGCCTGAATCTTGCATGTCGAAATACAAGATCGTCGTACATCATAGATTCAGTTATTTATTTAAATCACGATTCCATACTACATAATTCAAACGGTTTAATATGAATAAAATTTATGGAAAAATTCTCAAAATATTCAAATTGAAAAAAAAAAGTTTCATATCCATATTATGTTCATTTGAAAAGTCACACTTCCATTTTGTTTATGTATTATAGTCTTCTCCTATCATATATTTTATGGTCGTCCTATCATTAACCATTCAATTATATCTTGTCACGTGACACTAATAATTGATTCTACCATAAATATGGCCGAATCTACCATAAAAGAAGTATGGTCGAACCTAACATAAAAGTATGGTTGAATCGTACGTGTTTTTTTATTGGTTCCAAAAAAATGTGTAGTTGATATTAGTTATGGTCGATTAGAGCATAATTTTATGGTCGAACAATCATTAGTTATGGTCGATTAGACCATACTTTTATGGTCAAAAGTGTCACGTGTCAAAATATAAGATGATGTTAAATAGTAGGACGCCCATAAAATCTATGGTAGGGAAAGTTCGTAAAACATGGACAAAATGAGTTTCAAATGGACATAATGTGGAACTTTTTTTTCAATTTGGACATTTTGGGAATTTTCCTATACAATTTTTATCAAAACTTAAAAAGGAATATAACTGTGGTTTATTAATGGATAATAATTCATACCTCGTTTTTTCTCTATGATGAATCTCCTTTCTAGAAAACTTGAAATTAACAGGGTCTTGTTAAAAACTTAATAGCCATTAAAAAAATTCAACTTCTTGATGACTAGGTATTACGTTGGCGTCTAATGTGACATGTTTTTATTAATTGGGCTCAAAGACAGAGACATTTTTTAGGATTTTTTGTATCTTTTGATACCGTGAAAAAAAAATGTATCATATTGTAAAAGAATGTTGTGTTTGAATAGTTGTTTTCTAAACAATTTTCTTCACATGTATCAAAAATGTCACGTAAAACACCACTGTGTTGCTTATCATTAAAAAGTTAGATTTTTTAACATGGTTAACGGAGGTTTGTTAATTTCTAATTTTTTAACAAATAGTTTATTATAGAAGAAAAATGAAATATAAATTATTATTGGTACACATGTCAACTAAATAGACCACACATGATCAAATAAAAATTCATTAATGTTCTTAATATTTAATAACTTATCTTTGTTACATATATAATTAATAATTAATAGGCTTGCAACACTTAAAGAGAGCTACAATAAATAAACAAGACATTAATTTTCAAAGTAGAACCGTTTGAAACATAGGTTTTTATCATCTTTATAAACACTGTTATGGGGTTACAAATGCATGCATCTCTCAAACATTATGTTCAAAACAAAACATCATCAGCCATAGCTGAATCTAGCATCCAGTTGCTTCACAGAAGAAGTTTGTCGCCTAGGCGTTCCGATCTCACACGCATTAACTCTCGCAGCAAACCGAAGCGAACAAAGCGACTCGTTCACCGAGCTAGGTGCTGGTGAAACATTCACAACCATCAGAGTCTTGGAATCACCACCTAAGCAAGGCTGATCAAGCTCAAAGAGTCAAAGTCAACATCAAACCCATCACAAAGTTAAACAAAGTCAAAGTACTCAGTACGTGAGCTACTCGAGATCGACTCGATAAAAAACTCGAAATGAGCCGAGCTTTAACGAGCTCGAGCTTTGAAATAGGGCTCGTTTAATAAACGAGCTCGAGCACGAGCTTTACATATCGAGCTCAAGCCGGCTCGCGAGCCTTATCAAGCTTTTATTTACTTATTTTTTTTCTATTTTTTAAATATATTTAAAAAATAATGATTATTATATATAAAATTTTGATAAAATAAGTAAATAATATGTATTATTTTCTATATAAAAAAGTATAATTCTAAATATATATAAATTTAATTATAAAAATATATAAAAAAAATTAATAATAAACGAGCTGAGCTCGAGCTTAAATAATTTTCACAAGCCGAGCTCGAGCTTCAGAAATAAAGCTCGAATCGAGTCGAGCTCGAGCTTTTAAACGAACAGAGCTCGAGCCTAGACAAGCTCGGGCTCGGCTCGGCTCGTTTACACCCCTTACTTACAAATGTACCTGAAGAAGATATGTAAGTTTTGAATTCCTGAAAGGTACATGATCTTCCTTCTTTGCTAGAGCGAATATAACATCGCTTAACGACGACAAACTTTTGTTAATGGCTTGAGTTTCTTTTAGCCGGTCTCCGGTTGACCCACTTTTGGAAAGACGCTCACTGCCCGCAAGATCAATGAGGTTCAGTACACCTTGCACTTGTTGCTCCGTGCTCTGCAACATAAATCAAGACTTCACCGTTAGCCAATGCCATTAACGAGATGATAGAAAATAAAAGAATCTTGAAACTTTCGTTACCTCGTTAACACCCGTGATCCTCAGAGTGAACACAAAATGGCTTCTTGACGATTGTTCGTTCATTTGAGTCTTGCCGACGGACCTAAATTCAAAAGACATTAGTTTTAGATTGACCCTCTTTTAGAGCATTCACAACAGGATCTTTAAACCCATCTTTAACCTTATATTTCAACTTTTATTGTATTTTTATCATTGCATTAGGATCTTTATCCTTATCCCTTATCTTTATATTTTACCAATCTACTAAATAAATCCTTATATTTACCAAATCTTTATATGGAGATAAGGATAAAGAACCTAATGCATGAGTTTTTATAATGTAGAAGTTAAATTTAAGAAATGAGAGTTTTTAGATAAATTATAAGGATAGGGATAAAGATCCTACTGTGAATGCTCTTAACAAGTCAATTGCACGAGGCAATTTCAATTCATTTACTTATGAATGTAGCTTAAAAGGAAACGGGTCAAAAGAGTGAGTTAAATGGGTCAAACGGGTTGAATATATAAAAAAGTTGGGCAAAAAAGTGTTTCGGGTCAACCCTGCCCGCCTTGTTTAGACCTTAATAATACTTGTTAACCTAATTATTGAAAAATTTTAAAATTTTGGACAAACAATGTTTCATGTCAACCAACTGGCATCCTATTTTAACCCGTCCGAAAAACTAACTGACTCGTGCAAAAAACTAACTGACTTAACTGACTCGTGCAAAAAACTAACTGACTTGCACGTCAACTAACCCGACCCGACCCATTTTGACCCATTCAAGAAACTACCCATTTTGACCTGTCACACATCCTACCCGACCCCGCCTGTTTTGCCCCGTACCATTGGGTTAGGGGTATGTCAATACCTGCTTTGTGCAGCCCGGTTTAACAAAAACGAAACTTCTCTACTGCTGCGTACATCAACTACGGTCAGATCAGAAACATACGTGTTTCCATTTGCGTCGTGTTTAATTGCATACTGCTTAGTACCCGACTCTGTTGACCCGGGTCGGTTTATTGTCAACAGGTCACGTATTGTCTCATTGTATATTTCCAACATAGAAACCTGTAAAACCAATATTAGTAAAATACTTTCTTTGGATTCTAAACAAGAAACTTGATTGAAAAATGAAAATTCAAACCTGCATTTCATACTTCCACCCTTGGTTTTGAAGCGTTTGTCTGGACTCGAATATTTGTTCTAAAGAACGTGGGATCAATCCTTTATCGTCAAAACTTCCAGGTGTACCCATCATTGTATGTGTTTTTCCAGAACCCGTTTGACCATATGCAAAGATGCAAACCTTATAACCATCCATAGCACTTTGGACAAGCTGTGAGACCTCCACAAACACCTCTACTTGTGAGGATTCAGGCACAAATACCTTATCAAACATGAAAGAATGTTTTTGCCCTTTTTTCACAACAAAAAACAGTAATGATATCAGCATCAAATGCAAGGTAAAAAAAGTCAACTCTGCGTAAAAGATCGAGTCTTTATAATACCATGTTGGAATACTTCAACACCACGGCCAATATTTTCCGTTGTTGTAGGAAAAGAAACAGTCTTTGGTTCATTTTCAGCAGCATCATCAAACAATAGAGGCCGTACCCTGCAAAAAACTCGGATATTCCCTTTCAATTCCTGTGGCAAAACAAAGTCCTGTTATATTGATAATTTGTTAAAAAGATGTTAAAAAGAAAGGATTTAATCGGAAACTGAAAATACCAGTATTGTGTTATGCAACTTTTTACGCAAAGATTCTCCTTCAATAAGTTTTAGTTCTGCCTCGGCTAAACGAAGCTGTAAATCAGAGTTAACTCTCTTTTGTTCTTCATATCCTGATCTTATCTCAAAGGCTGACACATCAGACATCTACAGCAAAGAAATATATCAAGAAGTAGTCAATACTCAACTAGAATTCATTCAATAAAGGCGAAAAAACAATGATAACCTCTAGTTTATACTCAGCAGCTGCAAGTTTCTCTTGCAGTGTCTTTATTTGATTACTTTGTGAAGAACATGTTGCCTGGAAAAACAATGTTAAATATACCACAATTATAAGCTATCAGAAATAACAAAAAAACAATAATAATAAAATTAAAAAAACATTGAAAAATAAGAACCTCGAGCACGTTTGACTTTGTTGTAAGGTTCCCCAATTCAGCTACTGACTTTCCTGTCCACTCTTTATATTTCAACACTTCAGCTGACAAATCTTGAACTTGTGAAAACAGGCGATCCCGGTCATCTCTCACTTTTTGTAGATCCAATCTTAAGCATCCAACTTCACTTGCCAATGCTTCTTTTAGTTTCGTTGTCTCATTGCTACTTGCCTAGAAATCCACACATAACAAACTTTTATATATGAAAAATGATCTCAAAATAATCAAACAGTTAAGAGTTAAGTAACTGACTTTAGTAGCGGCCAACTGATCTTGCAAAGAAGTGCAGTGGCCCCTTAAGCTGCTGAGATTCTCCAACACTGCGACCTTTTCTTTTTCTGCGTTTTTTAAGATCTCATTGGTTTGATTAAGCTCTGATTGAAGCTTACTGTTGTACTGTTGTAAGCTCGTGTTGTATTCTTGCAGTCTTTTGTACATATCGTTAAGTGATAATATCTGAGAACCAAATAACTCCCAAGGGAGAACAAACAGTTAGATTCAGATAACAACTTTTTATCTTTTTCAAACTGTTAAAAAGTTCAGGGTATGCACGGTTATAAAAGATAACCAAAGAACGGGTCGTATATTAATAACCTTTTGATTTGCACTTGAACTCTCTCTTTGAGCTCTTTCAAGTTCTTCCAAGATGGACTTCTGTGATCTCTCCGCAGACATTCGAGCATCCTTCTCTTTGGCTAATGATTCCATTGCAGCCTGAGATTAATTTGACCATTAATAACATAGTTGTTGAAGGCACATTCAAGGTTCAAAAGGTGAGCCTTGGACCATTAATAACATAGTGTAATTCTTTAAAACAGGTTCAGATGATTTTAGGCCAAAATTTGGCCTGAAAATGGGGCTTTTGACAGTATAGATCAATAATATAAATTTCGACAAGCGCCCTATTTCTTGACCATACCAGTTTATCTGATTCTTCTTTTGCAAATTTCTCTTGTAAGGCTATGCAATTCTTGCGTAACTCCATGATTATCGAATTCAGTTCTTCTTCCTTTTCACTCATTAGCATTTCTTGAACCAAGTATTACAAACAAGTTATATCGATATCATCGTGTTAGAAAAATGGATTTACACTATGATAAAGAAAGAAAAGTGTTCTTGAAATTAAAGTTATACCCAAATCATTGCATTTCTTTTCTGCAGATTCCAACAACTTCCCATGCTTTTCTAGCTGCAACAAAAGATCCCCTTCACGTGCTTGAAACCATCTGATACAGTTTCGGAGCCTTCTTATATAATCAGTCATCACTTCACATTTCTCCTAAAAATACACAAGAATAACATCGCATAAATTCAAATTTTCAAATAAATACCACACAAAAAGAAGAGAAAAAACAACAAACCTTGAAATTGAACTTATCCTTGGCTTTGGTTTTGATTCTCTCATTCAACAATGATTCAACATCTTCTCTTGAAAACTCAAACCCTCCACAATCCGAACCCGAAACACTCCCCGGCCCGGCCCGATTACCCAATTCTTGACCACCATTAACAACTGACAAAACCTGCCGTGGGATTCTACCACCATTCGCCGGCCCAACCATTCTTTAAACTGTAAAAAAACCCTTTTCAAAATTCACCTAAAAATATAATCTTTTTAATGTTCTTGAAATCAAGAAAAGAAAATAACCAAAACCCAGAAAACTGGTTAACAAAATGTGAGAAAAGAATTAAGGAATAAGGGGTTTAGTTTAGTTAGGTGGTGATCGTATTAGTTACTTGTAATGCAAGATTGTGGGTTGCGAGATAGCTTGTTAGGGGGGGTCCATGAATTGAAATAAACCCTAACAAGATTGGAACTAAACGGATTGCTTGAATTTGCAAGAAAGAGATGATGGAGACGATGGAGCTTTGAAAGTGAAATGGGTTTATTTTAATTTTTTTGAATTTTGAAAATGTTGGTGATCTTGGATTGTTGTAACAAAATACCAAGATTTGGGTTTTGTTTGTAGGTTTGAAATTTATAATCTTTTTTGGGTCTTTTTGAGGGTTGTATAAAATGAGGCCGGTCGATCACCTGTGCATGGTTGGAAAGGCTTGACTGCTTCTTCTCCCAAATGGAGCAGGCTCGATGAAAGATGTTATTTTCTAAAAAAAATTTTAATAGAAGTCAGGCGGTATTGTATAAAAATATTATTGAAAGTAAAAAAGATATTAAAGTGAAGAGTAAATTATTATTTTGGTCTGGTTTGGTATTTCTAACATTTTAGTTTATAAATGATTTTTTTAGTAAATTAGTAAATAAGGTCATGTGGTTTAAAATGGCAAGGTTGTGTGTTTAAGTATAGGTTTGGTATTTCTAACCTTTGATTAAAATAGGATTTTAGGTTGGTTATGGGGTTTTTTTTCTCAATTATGAGTGAGTTTTCTATTAAGGGTGGTCTTCGTGTCATGTACTTGAGGAATAAAGAAGATTGGATGGACGAATGACCCGTTAATGATTCAAATTTGTCTAAAAATTTCGTGTGATTTATATTATATAACCGTTTCAATCCAATGAGATGACATAGTTAACTTTTTTCGTTAAAAATAGTCATATGCCCGCAGACGATTAGATTTATGGTTTTTTTTTCTCAGATCTTAATCAAATAATAATAATAATAATAATAATAATAATTATAATTATTATTATTATTATTATTATTATTATAAATATTACAAATATTATTTATGGAACTGTTATTTTTACTTTTTTAATCAATTATTTAATAACTTTAATTTTTATAAGAAGTTTCTTTCCTAATTTTAAGTAGAAGGTATATTCCTTTTTTAAAAAGCAAATTGGATTTAAATAATTTTAATTTTCACCAATTGATTGACATTAATCCCATATAATGATATATTTAGTATCAAGTTCAACTTTTAACATATTTTCCTACAACAATCTCTAACTGATAAAAAATTAACAACGTTAAAATTTCTTGGAGGTCTGTCGGGATTGAATCGTACATATCCCACTATATATGTCACACCCCCAGATAACCACTAACGGAGTTTATACCGTTAAGGGGTGCACGCAGACCAGGACCACAACCATTAGTTACAAATACTAAATGAACCAGAGTAAAGTTCAAGCACTAATAATAAAAACAGTTTCTAAAATATACGCAGCGGAAAAATAATTGTCTTAGCACTAACCACGTGCTTTACATAAACAAGTCATTGTATCTAAATTCCCAAGTTAAGTTTAATAAAATTTAAGTCTTCACGTGCCATGCCAACCTTCAGCGGATACTCTTCAACGATCTGCAAAAGTGAAAACCACACAAGTGTCAACCTAACGGTTGGTGAGTTCACGGTGAGCATGACATGCATTGGCCCGGTCTCATAATCGTATGTATCAACATATATAAATAAGTAGTATTGTTTTGCAAAACATTGCCAGGTGTTTAATTACCGAATATGCACTAGTTATGTAAAGGTTAAAGCAGTCAACCTATATCGCGGGTAGCTAATCCGGTTTCCATGCACTAAGGAAGTCGTACTAGGGCTGAAAGCTGACGTAACAGAGTTCGGCATATGCCGATGGTTCGTGCCTCCAGTTGTGTCCCAATAGGGAGGCCCACAACTAACAACAGGCTGATATTGTACTCCGTTCGGCCCCCGGCCGGTTGGTTACACATTTGTGTACCGCGGAGCAGGGTTTGTCAAACCCTCAGTAGATCTACCCAACATCCCCTCGCTTTCCAGATCATCAGTACTAAGTTGAGGTCTTTAAGTTTTTAAGCATCCTTAGAAATCATGTGATATCATTTGGTTTAGACTTTAACCTACACTAGTCATATTAAAATGTTTATTCCGGATTTCATCTGAAATCCCAAAAAGAGTTTAAGTGTCATAATAGTTGTTTCCGGATTTCATTTGAAACCCCAAGGATGGACAGTTGCAAGTGTTCCCCATAAAACACTCCAACCTCCATAACAGGTATCCCATTAGGCAATACCTCAAATTGTCAGCGTTGTTTTCCGTTTAGTATGTTCGTTGTGACCCAAACGGGCTCACAAGTAAAGGGTTTGTGAAACTCACCTTAAGTTGCTCAGCTACACTTGTTAATCCAATTTATGTTTGCTAACGAAGACCTAGTAATCACATTAAGGTCTTAGGTGTTAGGTTGTGTCTAAACTTTAACTTAACGTCACTATGGCCCATAACATAGCACGTTTGAACTACGACTCGACATAACGACACACGACACCGATGGTTGATCATAAACAAGGGTTCACATATTACAGAAATCAAACATGTATCATCATGGCATAATCATGTAAGTCATGGCATAACACTTAAGCAAATTACACAAGTTTAGGTTCTGGTCGCAGTTTCGCTAGCAGTTTCGCTAGCAGTTTCGCTAGGTGCACGGGCAACACTTTCGCTAGGCTGTACCCGGTGACACAGTTTCGCTAGGCTAGTTTCGCTCGAAACTGTTGGCACAGTTTCGCTAGCCTAGTTTCGCCCGAAACTGGTTTGAACTTTCGTTCAGGGAATTTCGCTCGGTACTTTCGCTCGAGCTGGTCTGGTTTGGTTTACCCGGCGAAACTACAGTTTCGCTAGGCAGTTTCGCTCGGGAGTGATATACAGTTTCGCTATACAATTTCGCCCTATGAACACAGTTTCGCTAGTCGCAAGAAAAACCCGAAAAACTAACAAAAATCTTTCTAACAGCCTCTATACATCATGTAATTCATTTCTAAGCATATATAGGCATTTAGGAACATCACAGGAGCATTTTAATCATCATAAACATGGATTTTACATCATCAAATCTTCAAAAACACTCTAAAACCCATTTTCAACATATTTTGACCTAAATTGCATGAATCTTCAACATGGATGGATTTCAAACGTAAAGTTTGTGACTTTATAACAGATCTAACCTTCCTAAACATAAATACAGAAGATCTAACGATTATATGCAGGTTTGATCATGCTTTTTAAAGAAAACACATAAAAGGTGCATGTAAATGGTTTTTGGGACTCACGGTTTGATCAAGGATCGAATGAGTGAGATGAGATGATGATTCTCTTGATGATCTCCTTGGATGGCCAGAAATCTCGAGAGAGCAGCAGGTGAAGAAGTGGTGTGTGTTTTGTGTGAAATGAGGCAAATGGTAGAACTAGGGTTTATTAAGATCTTTTATATCAGGGGCTAGTTTCGCTGGCAGTTTCGCTAGCCAGCGAAACTGGCTCTGACCACGAGCGAATCAGGCAGTTAAGCTAACTACCGGGCGACACTATAGTTTCGCTCGGTAGTTTCGCTGGAAATCTAAAACATACAAATTTGTCACATAATCAAGGATTTACAATTTGTCATGCTATTCATAATATTAAATCATGCATTTAAATCACATTGCACATAATGACAACAATAAATGAACACATAGTACATATGGGCGGGTTCGGTGATCAACCAAAGGATGTGGACGTATTCGGCCTAGTTAAGCATTAGTTACTAAGTTGACACTTATGACGTAACTAACGGGGTTTGTCTAACGGAAGTTAACCTTGAAATTCTCGGATGTCACAATATAAAAAATTTATGGGGTGCAGATGACCCCCTGCCTAAAGGCTGGGTACGCCCATCCCTACTATCCCACCAGATACAATCTAAAAGATAAATATGAAAATGTATTTTAATCGTTAATTAAACTATATATATAGTTAAGATTGTTATGAGCGGTAACTTGCATCATTCATAATTTGTCACGTGTTAGATCATGATTAATTTTTCTTTTAAAGTTTTAAAAGTGTTTCATTGATTTTGTTTTAGTTTTACATTGTTGCATTTAAATATCTAATTATGTACCAAATGGCTTATACATCAAGGGTACCTTGGTGTTTAGTAATTTCTCTTCTAGATGTTGAGAATTCAAGTGCCATAGCGGATACATGGTATGTGAATTTGTTGTTAAAAATAATATATATAATTTTGTGTAGTGTTATATTTATCTATTGCGACATAGATTTATATCAAATCGTACATAACCTTTATGTCATAGGTTTAATATTTGGATCGCTTGGTTTTTTTAATTTTAATGTCGTTACGTAGTCTTTTTGTATATTTTTGTTTTCTTTACGTTGCGTTTTAACAATGTAACTATTTTGTGTACTCACGTTATCATCGCAACTACACACAGACAGTAAAATCTAGTTTGAGAACAAACACAAGCCTTGTATATTTATGCTAAAATACTAAAACACTAATAATAAATACATAACAAAAGACTATAATATCCATACATATTATTACTTTAACTCAATTAACATGCCCCCTTAAGCAGCTAAGTGTGGCGCAACAGCGTGAAACTTGAACAGAAGAGTGTCAAACCGGTTAGAAGACAAAACTTTGCTCATTATATCAGCAAGTTGATAACAGTAGTACATAGCAAATACTAAGAGTCTGTGCGATAATCATAACACAGATAAAATACAGGTTAATCTCAAAATGTTTCGTGCGCGGATGAAACAGTGGATTCACTACTAAATAAGTGGCACCAATATTGTCACACCATAGAGTATGTGGACAAGTGAGTGGAATACGTAGCTCATGTAAAACGAATGTAATCCATCTAATCTCTGTAGCAGTATTAGCAAGGGCACAATACTCAGCCCTCGTACTGGATCGAACAACAATATGTTATTTCTTGAAACTCCAACTTGCTCCGATATACAAGATGATCGATCATCTAATGGTAGACTAGTATAACAAAAAACGCAAATAATGAGTACATACTAAAAGACTATACACAAATATATGTAACGCTATGTGTATTTGATTGGAATATAAATCCAGATGAGTATTTAGACCTTTGCCGTTCAAAAAAAAAAGGGAGATACGTAACTAAATCCCACAATGGAGCACAGGAACAAAGGTGCATGATACGCGTATGCAACCGAATATAGCATAAAACTGGACCAAAATAAAAAAGATTTTAAAAAAATAAATGGAGATGCGGGGTATCGATCCCCGTACCTCTCGCATGCCCATTTTGTTTCCTTTTCCATTTAAAATTTATTTCACAGAAAAAAAAAAGCCATTTAACTTTGAAAGTTTGAAGAATGAAGATACTTCTCCGTTCTCACATAGAAACTATTTTACAACTTAACAACGAGCATGGAAAAAGTGCTTCCGTGGACCGTGATGAGGCCATGATTCCATCCGTATTTTTCAAAAGATGTTGCATCAATTTTTCATATGATTTTATCGATGTATAGAACATAGATTATTTTCTTTATTTGATACATGACAATATTAAAGATTATTTTTGTAATATATTATTGATTGTATTTGATGTAGACAAAAACAACTATTACTCCTCTTCAATGATTAATTTTTGTAAGCTTCTTTTGGAATTATTTCATGAATCTAAACTAAGGGGTTGTTTGATTGTGACTTACCCAGTCCAGTAAGAGCTGACTGGGGACTGGGTAAGCAGTCAACTTGTTTGATTGAAATAATAGTTGCCCTGACCGAATAAGTTGTATCGGACCGAGTCCTTGATATGCTTCTCGCTGACTGAATAAGAGACCTTCTCAAATTACAAATGAAGGAGCAGTATATTTAAAATAAAAAAATAAAAAAACTCTTTAATTTTAAATAAGCATAATTCTTCAAAACTGGATAAATCTCGAAAATAAGCACACTGTTGCGCTCGAAATTGAAAAACGATTTAAACTAGACGTATATTGATATGCTTTTGGTGAATGTTTGAAAAGTCGAGATGAACACGATGTCGATGATGTTTAATCAAGCATAACTCCTCCAAAACTGAATGAATCTCGAAAATAAACACGTCGATGCGCTCGAAATTGAAAAACGATTCAAACTAGACCTATATTGATATGCTTTCGGTGAATGTTTAAAAATGTTTTTAATACATTAAAAACAAATAGTTATATACATTTCTCAGTCAGCTCTTACTCAATCATCAACTATCAAACAACCAAGTTTCAGTTAAAGTTTCTTACCCAGTCAGCCTCTTACTCAATTAGCTCTAACTCAGTCAGCTCTAAGTAATCAGTATAACTTAAGATTACTTTTTTTTTAATTAACAGCTGATTTGTATTAAATTTACAGAGGGAAGTTGCAATTTGTTTACCTCTAGGTGGATCAAAACTACAATTACTCCAAACTTTTCCAATCCAATGTACTCAAATAGTCAAATTCCCTATATCTTTTATCCATTCAAATGAATTGGACCAATTAAAATTCCCAAATCTTTTCATTCACAATCAATAACAAACAAAACCAACACATAAATCAATCACAACTTCAAACTATTAGGCATCAAATCTACAGAAACCCTATCCCTAATCATCACTTTTGGAGACCTTTTTGGGAAGCAAATGAGAATGAATATTCGGCATCACTCCTCCATTAGCAATCGTAACACTTCCAAGCAACTTGCTCAACTCCTCATCGTTTCTCACCGCCAGCTGTATATGACGTGGCACCACTCGCCCCTTCTTGTTGTCTCTCGCCGCATTTCCGGCCAGCTCCAAAACTTCCGCCGCAAGGTACTCCATCACGGCCGCCAGGTACACCGGAGCGCCGCCGCCGATCCGGTCGGCGTACTTTCCGGTTTTGAGGAATCTGGCGACTCGGCCGACGGGGAACTGGAGGCCGGCCTTGCTGCTGCGACTTGTTGACTTTTTGGTGGCGGCGGCGGCGCCGACGGACTTTCCTCTTCCGGCCATTTGTTTTGTTGCAGGGAGGGATTGATTGGTGTAGAAGATTTGATTTTCGGTTTTTGTTTTGAGAATGATGAATCGTGTTTTTGATTTTTATAGTGTTGGGTGGTGGTGAATAGCAGCCAATAAGAATAGAGTACTCGGATTGAGGATATCAGCCGTTAGATTGTTTTTGAAAAGAACGGCGGATACTACGGATCGTAAGATTTGTGGATTAAAAGTTTAAAAAAAAAAAAGAGTTAATTACACTTTTTCTTTATGATTTGAACAAAATTAATGTTTAAGTTTAATAGTTTAAGACTTGAGAGTATTCCTTGTTGGCAAGTTATGATGAAAAAGTGCTACATACAAATATTGAAAAACCATCGGATTTATGTTCTTAAAGTTTAAGTAGAAAATATTAATTTTACATATTATAATTAAATAATCTCAAGTTTAATCAATTAGTCGGTAATAATCACAAGTCACCAACTATATATTACCGAGCCAAATTTTTAATTCATTTTTCTATAACGATCCTTGACTAATAAAAATTTAACAACGTTAGTTTTTTATGAAATTTGAATTATTATCAGTCAATTGATAAAACTTGATATTATTTAATACAATGTTTTATAAAGAAAACTATTAACGCCGTTAAGTTTCTATTAGTTAGAGATCGTTATAGAAAAATAAGTTAAAAGTTGGGTCGGTAATAAACATTTCGTGATTTTGGATTATTGCCGACTAATTAATGAAACTTAAGATTATTTAAATCCCTGTTTTTTTTAATAATTTTTTCCGTTAAAAAACTAACTCCGTTAGTAAATATTGACGTGGCATCCTAGTCAGCAGAATGAGAGGGTAATATGTGAACTTTAAAAGTTTGAGGGGGTAATTTGATAATTTCTAAACCTAAAGTTTTTTTTTTGTCCACCCCCCCCCCCCCTTCTTCGTCGACAATATCCTTCCGACGATAACACACCCCCGACGACAACTTCCCCCCGACGGCGCAATCTCGGCTTCGACCACCTTTCACCTGCAATACCCTTCGGCGAATCCAAAGAGAAGCTTCACGAATCCGAGGAGAATTCAAAGAGAAGCTTTACGAATCCGGCAACACCCTCCGGCTCTCTCCTGTATTTCCGGCAACTACCTATCGATGATCACCAACGGAAACAGTCACCATCGTTTCTGTCACCAACGGAAACTACCGATCGGTGTTCATCGTTTGTCACCATCGTTTCCGGCGCCGTGCAGAGTTGTTGTCTTCTCCCCAGGATTTAATGTTGGCGTAACGAGAGGAGGCGTCGACAGAGTCGGGGTGTGGAGTGGTGGTGGTGGTGGTGGTTGGGGTTGTGACGGCGGCTGTAGCGGAGAGTGACGACGGCTGTAGCGGAGAGTGACGGCGGCTGTGGCGGAAATAGGGTTACGAGAATGAGAGCATGTTTGGTTGTGCTTTTGGAAATGACTTTTGGCTTTTGGAGGAGGTAAAAAGTCAAAAATGCCCCTCCAAAAGCAGCAAAAAGCCACAATGTTGTGACTTATTAGCTTTTGGAGGGGTATTTTTGACTTTTTACCTCCTCCAAAATCCAAAAGTCATTTCCAAAAGCACAACCAAACAAGCCCCGAGAACGATGAAGATTAAATGGTTGGAAAGAATGACAAAATAAACCCTAAAAATTGAAAAGTTTGCATATTAACCTCTTACATTTTAATGTTTACAATTTACCCCCCAAACTGCTGACTAGGATGTCACGTCACATGCCACATCACATGCCACGTCAACATTTACTAACGGAGTTAGTTTTTTAATGGAAAAGATTATTAAAAAAATAGGGTATATTTATAAGACTGTTTATGTACAAAATTTTACTTAGGATTATTTTCGGCCAACAGCTAATAGTTGGGATTATTTATGTCCATTTTTCCTTCCAAATTAACCTCACATTTTTAACCTTTTTTATTATTTTACTTTTTTTTCTTTTATAAAGTTAAAGTATAAAGTTTGATGAATAGTAGAAAATAATTATAATTTTTTTAACGGCAAACACCCGGTTCCGTGAAGATCTCATCATGGCAAACGATGCTACCCACGACACGCTGCGACCACAGGTTGTGCGAGTAATCAGTACCCTCTATGTTGCACATCCATCCCAGAGGAAACCCACCGCCCAACGGCCCACTGTGGTAAAACCTCTGACCCACCTCTATAATTTTTTATTTATTTTTTGTGTTTGGTGGGATTTGAACCCTGGACCTCCAGATTGGAAGGCAGGGGTATATCCACTCCAGCAATTATGGAGATAGTACAAAATTAAATATTAGGATAATTTTAAGGGCGAGGAGGGGGTGCGCGCCTATCAAGCGATTTTGGAGCTACACCATCGTCGAGCTTGTGGCTAGCCTATCCTCACGGCTATAATTCACAGCTACAACTAGTCATTCAAATCCAAACGTTGGGCTTTAATTTTTTAATGAAATTATGTAGAAATTTAACAATAAATGACTAAAATAGCAGGTAGCATTAAATTATATGTTTGTTTTTTAAAGATTAGCATTTGAGCAAACCCCCTCTACAAGCTTAACTATATGTATGTAAAGTCTTACTGTCATGCATTTTCACTAAAATCTCAGTCTTAAATCATATATTGACAATGATGATTACATGGCATTCCATGCAAAGTTACCCCTTATTTAGTGGAAGCAGATAGTTCGGAACTGACTTAGTGCCACTTGAGTTATTGCCACTAAAGTATGTAGCTCATTCTATGGATATGTCCATGTTGATATGGTATTGGCTTTATAAATTGGTAAAATATCGCTAACAGGTATATTTAAGTTGACAAGCTTTATATTGACCATTTGATGCACGCTATGGTGGAACCAGACCCTTTTGACCAAAGAGTAAACTTGGTACAACAAGATGAGGAACCAACGTTACCGACACTACAATGGTTCTCCTAAATGAAGAGAAGAATGTGATATTTGGACAATGATACTAGCAACCACATGAGTGGGTTGAAGGACTTGTTTGTAGAACCCTGGACAGAAATATAACTGGTCAAGTTCACTTTGGAGATTGGTCAAAAGTCTAAATTAAAGGCAATAATACATTATTGTTTAACTGTAAAAATGGTGAATAGTTTGTTATAAAAAATGCATATTTTATCCTTGCACTTCACAATAATGTGATAAGTCTAGGGGATATGACAGATGAGGCTATGAGCCTATGATATGAGGATGCATCAAGGTTTCCTAAAGATGTATGATGTGACAATAGGTTGATAAGGAAAGTACAAAGTTCAAAGAAACATGCTTTATAAAATAAGCCCTTTTTTCTAGACACCAAAAAAAAAAAAAAAATAATTGGACACCGCCATATACAACCTGTATAGTGCAATACAGGTCGTATTGCACTCGCCTAGCATTAAAAGTAGCTAATACAAAGCTTTAACGGAGTTTTCTATATTGTATCTAAATGAATGTGTAATATTTTTTTATATAAAATTGTATATATATATTTGTGTGTATATTTATGAAAACATGTATATGGATTTACGAAGCGTCTAACCCTATTCGGTGTATTTATGAAACGGGACGTATACCGTATAGTTTTAAACGAGTCATTTAGGGGGGGGGGGGATAATTAAAAGTATAATTTCGACGTTTTTTAATAAAAAAAAATTAAAAAAAGAAACACAATGCGTGAGACTAATTGTAATACAGCTCGTATAGCTTTATACAGGTCGTATAAGGTCTGCAGACAAGTGTGCTGACACATATCCCCAAAACATTATCCCATTTTCTCGAAACACCGACCCAATACAACCCGTATTGTACTATACGCATTGTATAGCTTAGCATTTAATGCATTGACTTTATTATACAGTTCGTATTACACTATACAGTCCATATAAGGGTGTCCAGAAAATTTTGGGGGGTGTCTAGAGCAACACCCATAAAATAAAGCTGGCACCTGGACTGGCGTATGGGACACACAAACTTCAGGGTCCTAGAAGAGACAGGTAGGAAAAACATGGTTAAAGGGATGCCACACTTGTCTCAAACAGTCCAGCTCTGTGAAGGTTGTCTAATGGCCAAACAGATAAGATAGAGCTTCCTAAAAGAAACTCAATGGCGGGCTAAACAAATGATGGTATTTGCTTTAGGCTATCCGTAGTGGTGAGGCGCCACCACCCTCCATAACGCCCCGGCGTAGTGTGTAGCGCCTGATGGTTTGTTTTTTTGCAGAGGAGATGAGGCGTTAACAACATGGCGCACGGGAGGGATTTGATGAAGATGGCACCCCGAGGGGCGGTGCAAAGACGGTATAGGGGCAACATCTTACGTTTTTTTGGCAAGATAAACACCCCATAACACATAGCCTTACTCAAAAGGAATATGCTGAAAAAGTTCGTAAAGTGACAAGGATGTTGAATTGTAACAGTGCTTAGTACCCTATGGAATCTAAATTGCAATTAACAAAAAATAAAGATGAGAAGGCTGTTGATGCTACAAACTTCAGAAAAATCATTGGTAGTGTAAGGTACTTGCCAAGGTTTTAAAAACCGGTTCGAACCGGCCGGTTCGACCGTCACCCGGCCACCTAGCCGGTTTTTTAACATCCGGTTTTATGGGTTTAACCGGACCGGGTTACACCGGGCGGTTTTCCGGTTTTGTCCGGTTTTTTCAGGTTCAACCGGTTTTCTGATTTTTTTTTAATTATTTTTTAAAGTTTAAAACTTATATTTTCTTATGAAATACATATTTGATATTATTTTTGAGTGGATTATAATTGTATTTTAACTACTTTTGTTAGGGTGTCCAAGTTTATTAGCATTTTTATAAAAAAATATATATAAATCTCCTAACCGGTTCAACCACCCAGTCTAACCGGTCCGACCGGTCGAACCGGTTCCGGAAGGTTTTCAGTTCAACTAAAAAACCAGTTTTTAAAACATTGGTACTTGCTTCATACACAGGCTCATTTAAGTTATTCAATTGGAGCACCAAGTAAATATATGCAAAATCCCAAAGAAAGTCACTATGCTACCATGAAACAAATCCTGAGGTATGTTAAACAGATTAAGGTGGAAACACATGAATTGGTGCTATCAATATAGATTGATGATTCAAAATGATTTTGAGCATACCAACAAGAATTTAACAATGACACACTCAGAAGAAAACCCCATTTGTAATTAATGAAACTGGTTATCATAATCAAGAAACTTTAAATCGCCAGATTACTTTCACAGACATATACACTAATCGCCCAAAATCCAAACCAAAAAAACGCTAATTTGAAACCCTAATCGACAAATACCACAACATTTAATCATCATCAGCAGAAGGCTTCGAAGATCCCACCTTCTTCGGGAGCAAAAGGTTGTGAATATTAGGCATAACACCTCCATTAGCAATGGTGACGTCACCAAGAAGCTTGCTCAATTCCTCATCGTTCCTCACCGCCAATTGAATATGCCTAGGCACAATTCGAGTCTTCTTGTTATCCCTCGCTGCGTTCCCCGCCAATTCCAGAACCTGTAACAAACCAATTGCGAGATTTCAATTTCCGTCAGAAAAAACGAAACCCTAGATCTAATAGAATTCAATAAAATCGAAAATTGGATCGAGGAAGTTGAAATTTAGGAATTTACCTCTGCCGCGAGGTATTCGAGGACGGCGGCGAGGTACACCGGAGCTCCGGCGCCGACACGCTCGGCGTACTTTCCGGCTTTAAGGAAACGAGCGATACGACCGACGGGAAATTGAAGGCCGGCTTTACTGCTTCTCGACGTCGCTTTCTTCGCGACTGCGGATCCTAGGGTTTTGCCTCTTCCGGCCATTGTTCGCCGAGATTTGTCGTCGAATTTTTTTTGTAGTTTGACGGAGAGATGAAAGGATACCGGCGGTTTGTATTTTTGTTTTGAAAATTTTTAGGTTCTCTGTTTGTATATATACGCAGGGGTTTGATTATTATGATCTGGCCAATGAGAGTGTAGCACACGGATTTGGTTTCTGGCCGTAGATTATATTTGATCCAGTGGTTTAGACTGTGTATCCAGTTTTAAAAAGCATTATGACGATTTTAGCCCATTTTTTCCATTATTTACAATTTTCAGCCTTCCGGATTTGCAAATGGTAGGTGTGTGTAGAAATAACATAAATTCGAAAAAACCAACAAACCGAACCGTATCCATATCAAAGTAAACCGATCCAAATTGTGAATTCGGTTTACGGTTCGGTTTCAATCCGTATCCGAATTGTGAATTCGGTTTACGGTTTGGTTATGGTTTTAGATTTTGTTTTCATTTGGTTTATTTGGGTTATACGGTAATCCATTTAAACCGAATAAGATTTATATATATATATATATATATATATATATATATATAATATATAAATATATATAATTTTATTTATAAACCGTTTAATAATAGTGTTTTTTTAGCCTGCTTAAAGAGTTAAAAGTTAAGCCCAGACAATGACACAATCTAAACCGTTTAATCTTTTTATTTACTTATTTTTGTTTCTTGTGGACATGAGAAGGATAACAGTCGAGGTTGATTGAAGAGTTATACGACAATGTGGCATGGCAATTGGCAAAGAAAGTTCATATTAGTTTTTGTTCACTTCTTGTGTTGGGAGTTCTATTTTGCATAAAAACTTTGAAATTTTTTTGTTTAAACTATCCGTATTGAATATGATTTATTTGATTTGGTTTGTAAGTTTTCTAATACGATTTGGTTCGGATATGGATGCGATAAAAAATAATTACAAACCAAATAAACCGAACAAACCATAAACCGAACCGATAAATACCCCTACAAATGCGCAGAAACAAATACACTTCTCTAAACCTATTTTTTCGAAACCAACTACTTTGTTTAGTACAGCAAACTAACAAAAAGGCAAAAACAAGAAGCCATTAAGCGTGGGCGGTATGGGGAGTTTTTTTTTCGGCATAGGGAGAATTTCGGCAAAAATGTGGCAACCATACCATACCATTTGGCAAAGGGATTTTCGGTAAAAAAAATGAAAAAAACGACAACCACTTGCTGAAGATTGCCGATGACCGTTGGGCTTTTTGCCCGTTTTTTTTCGAACGTTGGCTAGTAGCATTTATTTTTATTTTATTTTTTTGTTTTTTTACAAGTTTTCCACCTATATAAACCCCAAAAACTTTAAACTTTTTACACCACAATTCATTTCTCTTCTACTTTTCTAAACCAAAACCAATGGATCCTAGGAAAAAGAATGCCTCCACATCCGCCCCGAAGAAATTTTGACCCAAAGTCCGGTCGAATACCGGACAAAGTTCGACAAACCGAAACCAACAACCTTTCTACGTACCTTCTCCACCTATAATTTCTCAACCCCAACCCGTTTATTACCCACCACAACCACCACAACAACAATCTTTTAATGATCTACTTCGATTCGGACATCCCGACTACTTCCAACAATACACTTCATCGGCCCAACAATCATATCAAAATACTCAATTCCGAGAAAAAAAGTCGTCTTGTCGACGAAGCTAGTGATAGCGAAGAGATGGACGAGGAGATTGAAGTAGATGAAGAAAATTCGGTTGAGTTCGAGGAGGAACAACATGTTGAGATTGAAGAAGTAGAAGAGGAAGAAGAAGAAGAAGAGATGGAGGAAGAACCACCGGCTCGCCGGAAGCAAGTTAGAAAAAACAAGAAGAAGTCGACAACAAAGGCGGATCGAACTCCATGGACTACCGACGAAGAGAAGTATTTGGCACAAGCTTACATTCACGTCACCGAAGTCAAAAAAGTTGGTGACCAACAAAGGTTTTCATCGTTTTGGCAAAGAGTTGTGGACCATTTTAACGGTTTAATTGGTCGCGAAACAAATCGAAACGCTCATCAAATTACCACAAAATGGAAGAATTTGAACAAGAAGTTGATGAACTTTGGAGGTCTCATTGCTCAATCTGTAAGTTTTTATTTTTAATAGTTATTTTTTTTTTAAATTTATATTATTTTTAACTTGTTTCTTTTATATAATTTTTAGGAACATGCAAGGGCTAGTGGTGCGGGGGATCTTGATGTTTGGAAGTTGGCTAATACCGAGTACGAAAAGATCTATGAAAAGAAAGGTTTTACTCATGTTTCGGCTTGGGAAGTTGTAAAAGATCACCCAAAGTGGAAGGCTCCGAGGAGGAAGGTTGGTGGGGTTAGTGAGCCCAAGAGGACAAAGACCTCGGTCTCGGGTGAGTACACAACGTCAAACGAAGTCGACTCTACCAAATTGCCAAGTCGGTTGCCCGACTTAAACGAGGACTCAACGCCTCCACTTCCACAACGAAAATCTAGAACGAAGTCGGGTGAATCGTCGAAGGATGGGTCCTCAAATGCTTTGGAGGTGATGAATAGGTTTGAAAGCAAATGGGAGAAAGGAAAAGAGGCGAAGGCGGCGATTCGAGAAAAAACCGCCGAGAGAAAGGCGATGATGTACGCGGCGGTGAAAGAAACGATGGACAACGAAAAACGAGCTCGCGATCTTGAAATATTTTAAGACCGACCGAGAACGTCCCTACGAGCTTACTACCGACCCTTCTCGCCGAGAAACGTCGAATCGCCGCTTTGCATAATTGGGAATGTGATTTTTAGATTTGGTTTTAAAATTTGTGAAAGTGGTTTTTTTTAATTTCTATGTAAGTTTTTTATTTTCAATGAAAAATTTAGTTTTATGTTTTATGAAATATAATGTTTTCCTTTAAATATAATATATAAAAATTAAAATAAAAAAAATAAATAAAAAAAAACTATCCAACTTATCCCACCCAACTTATCCCACTCATACTATTCAAAAAACACAAAAGACATATACTTTTTTCTCTCTCCTGGTGTCACTCGCCTATTGGCCAAAAAACTTATCCCATTTTACTCATCCTAAAAAAATTATCCCTCACACCGCCCACCCTAAAGAGAGACAATATACAAACAACAAATCATATGACATCAAAAGAACACTATTGTGCCCACCTAGTCTTCTTTTTCTTTTTCCGTAGTTGGCTCGTCACTTGAAGGAAATTAATGTTGTCAAATATCTTTTTTCTTTGACATGCTAACTTGGTTGAAATATAGGGCATTTCTAGCTTTCCAGATACGCTCGTGACAAGAACAAAAGCATGAGCTTATTAGTTATATATATTTATGTCATGTTAACAATAGTATAAGGGTGCGTTATGTATATAATAATATTATATATAGGGCTTGATATTGTGTATTATTCTCAAGTGGATTTCCCTTCGCCGGCAACAAGCATATCCAGCACATCCAATACTTGAGATTCAAAGTTAGGAATTTTTTATCTCACGTGGATCCCATTAACTTTGAAATTGAAGATTTGTTTTCTCCTTATTATTATTTTTTTTCCCTCTGTCATGCTCGTGGAAGTAAAAGAAGTAATCCCACAATCAATCTTACTGAGTTTGGTTAATTATTTCTTGTGTTCTCTGATCATCGAAACTAGAAGTGTGGACATAGACACCTTCTACGCACAGCCTTTCTTGTGTTACAGCCAATGATACAGAAATCGCGATTAACCGGTGATTAATCGTTTAGCGGCCCCCCACCGTCTACGATTAATGGTTTAACGGTCAGTTGGTCAACGACGGTCAACATCGGTCCTTGGCGGTCCTTAGCGGTCCTTAGCGGTCTTGGCAGCCTTGATGGTTAGCCAATTTTTTTAATTAAAATAAAACTAATAAAATTCTCAAATATCTTCTTTTAGCGTTTATTAGAAGAGAATGTAATGTTTGAAGATGAGTACGGGTCGGATGGAGTCCAAATATTGAAATCACTTTGAGAATGTTAAAAGAAGATGATAATTTAATTATGGTGTTTGTTTTTTTTGGATTATTAAACGTATTCGACTTTAATATTGTAGTTTTTTGACTTAAACGTTTATATAAGTACTAGTTTATTACTTTGTAAGGTTATTTACTTATTAACTATACTAGGATATTGCCACATTGGAATATGTATATGTTCATATATATATATTTTTGTAATAATTTAGGGTCTTCGATTAATCGTTGATTAATCACGATTAATCCGATTAATCGCTTAACACCAGTCGACCATCGAGCTACCGCCAAACGATTTCTACAACCTTGGTTACAGCACATATGGTCTATGGATATATTCCACCGGCTCAGACATGGTATATGAATATGGGTGCGTCTACTCATCCTACGACCAATCCAAGTATATTTCAAACCCCGTTGTCAAGATCTAAAATTAGCAATATATTTGTTGGGAATGACAATATATTGCCGATTAGGGGTTCGGGTAATGCTTTACATCATCTTCCTAACCACTCCTATAAACTTAATAACATCCTCCTTGCACCTAACGTCATTAAAAATCTTATTTCGGTTCGTCAATTTACTCGTGACAATCAGGTTTCTATTGAGTTTGATCCCCTTGGTTAAAAGAACTCAAGACCGGCAAAATCCTTTCCCGTCATAATAGTTCGGGAGATCTCTACCCATTTACCACTCCCACAACAAACGTTTTTGCTTGCATAACTGCATCTTCCTCACATGTTCGGCACAACCGTCTCGGACATCCCGGCTCTCAAGTTCTAGATTTTTTATCTAGTCGTCACTTTATTTCTTGTAATAAAGATAAATTGTTTTATGTTTGTTATTCATGTCAATTTTCTAATAGTAGACGTCTTTCCTTTCATGATTCTTTATCTGTTACGTTTGCACCGTTTGACATAATCCACTGTGATCTTTGGACCTCCCCAATCCTTAGTAAATCCGGATATAAATACTACATGGTCTTAATTGATAATTTTACCAACTATGTTTGGATCTACCCTTTAAAATTCAAATTCGAGGCATTCACTACCTTTGTTAAATTTCATAAACTCATTCAAACTCAATTTAACAAAACCATCAAATCATTTCAATGTGACTTGGGTGGTGAATTGGATAACCATGAGTTTCAGAATTTTGCTCACACACACGGTCTTGTCTTTCGTTTTTCTTGCCCGCAAACCTCATCCCAAAACGGCAAGGCCGAACGGATGACACGTCGCCTAAACGATATCATCCGAGCACTCCTCGTGCAAGCCAAACTTCCACCCCCGTTGGGTGGAAGCTCTCCACACTGCCACACATTTACACAACATCATTCCCGTTAAACGAATTAAATTTAATACCCCCGCTTATGCCCTTTACCTTCGTCATCCAACATACGACCATCTTCGTACGTTTGGATGTGCATGCTACCTGAACATGTCTACCACCCAACCCCATAAACTTTATCCCCGCTCTATTCGGTGTATCTTTCTGGGCTACCCAACCAATTTTCAAGGCTACTGGTGTTACGATCCTCTCACCGGCAAAGTCCACATCTCACGACATGTCGTCTTCGACGAGAATGTTTTTCCATATGGCGCACCTACTGCCACACCCTCCGCTGTCGATCTTTCTGACCCTATACATCTGCCCCAGCCCACTCCCGCCTCTACACCCAACCCATTCCTCCAGCCTCTACGCCCAACCCATTCCTCCAGCCTCCTAGCCCACATGTTACTACAAATCCAAACTCCAATCCTCCCTTCCTTTCGCCAACAGGCCCAACATCCATAACCTCCACTTCAGCCTAATCCCTTCAACACCCATCCGACTCTCCCATGCCTACAGAACCTACTGTCCAAAACAGTACATCATCCCATTCGCCCAATACACCTCCACATACCCCTACCCCTCCTCATAATCAACATCCCATGACCACTCGTGCCAAACTTGGTATCGTTAAACCCGCTGATCGTCTCAATCTTCACACCGATTATCATCCTCACCACTCACCTGTTCCTACATCCTATACTAAAGCATTAAACGACCTGAATTGGCGATAAGCCATGACTAATGAATATAAGGCATTATTCGATAATGACACATGGGAATTGGTCCCACGACCTCACCGACAACCGGTTATTCGTTACATTTGGTTGTTCCGTCATAAATTCATATCAGATGGGTCCCTTGAGCGCTAAAAAGCGCGGTTAGTGGTCAATGGTAAATCACAGACAGTGGGGATTGATTGTATGGAGACATTTAGTCCGGTTGTCAAACCGGCAACCATTCGGACGGTTTTATCTTCAGCAGTCTCACGAGACTGGCCGATACATCAGCTTGATGTCAAGAACACCTTTCTACATGGCGACTTGGCGGAGACCGTTTATATGCAGCAGCCTCCTGGATTTATTGATCAACATGCCCCAGATTATGTGTGTCGCTTTAAACGATCTCTATACGGCCTTAAAGAGGCTCCGCGTGCTTGATATACTCGGTTTTCTACATTTTTACTGGCCCATGGGTTCACGAGTAGTATTTCAGATTCCTCACTGTTTATGTATCGCCGCGACATACACACGACATACTTGTTACTCTACGTGGACGACATAGTCTTAACAGCCTCAGACACTGGGTTTCTTCAGCACCTAATCATGACTCTTTCTAAAGAGTTTGCGATGTCTGATCTGGGCTCTCTTCATTATTTTTTGGACATTACGGTTACTATAGATTCTTCGGGTTTCTTACAACAGTCTCAATATGCTCGTGACATTCTTCAGCGCGCTACTATGAGCTCATGTAAACCTTCTACAACACCAGTTGACACGAACTCAAAATTGAGCGAAACAGATGGGCCCCTACTTCCTGATGGCACGTTATATCGTAGTCTCGCGGGTGCCCTACAGTATCTGATATTCACCCGCCCCGACATCTCATACGTTGTTCAACATGTTTGTTTATTTATGCATGCCCCATGGGAGCCTCATTTTCAGTTTCTGAAGCGCATTTTGCGCTATCTATAGGGGACACTGGATTATGGTATTCACATCACGACATTACCCACTACTTCTCTCACGGCATACTCCGATGCTGATTGGGCGGGGTGCCCGAATTCTTGCCGTTCTACGTCAGGTTATTGTGTGTTCATGGGTGACAACCTGTTGTCCTGGTCTTCTAAGCGCCAGAATACTATGTCCCGATCCAGTGCTGAAGCTGAACATCGTGGAGTTGCAAACGCGGTTGCTGTGGTTAGTTGGATACGCAACCTACTTCTTGAGTTGCATGTTCCTCTTCACACTGCTACTATTGTCTACTGTGATAACGTCTCTGCCGTGTATCTCTCTGGTAATCTTGTTCAGCACCAACGCACTAAGCATGTGGAGATTGATATACATTTTGTTCGTGAAAAGGTACGAGTTGGGCACATCCGGGTTCTTCATGTCCCGTCTGAGTTTCAGTATGCTGATATTTTCACTAAATGTCTTCCTCGTCCTTTATTTCACAGCTTTCGAGACAGTCTTCGCGTTCGTCCTCCTCCCACTCCAACTGAAGGGGCGTATTAGTTATATATATTTATGTCATGTTGACAATAGTATAAGGGTGCGTTATGTATATAATAATAGTATATATAGGGCCTGGTATTGTGTATTATTCTCAAGGAATTCAGAATATCATTATTCAATAGAGTTATCTCTTTTCTACAACTATTACCTTGAAACATCGTATGTAGCTCAAGTAGGTCATGAAGATTAAACGCAAAAATGGGATGAGTTTTTCGGTACATTCTTTGGATGTGGTTTCGGAATGGAAAAGATATTGCCTCGTGAGTTTAACATATTTTAGATGGTGAAGCTTGTGAACTACAGATTGAGAAGTGAATAACATATTTCGGTGTTTATAGGTTTTTCTCCCTTTCAAAATAGACGTAACCGTTATAAAAATATAGTCGCTAAAATTATCCATTTTATAACTGTTTAATTATTTAAATATTTAATTTTTAAATATTGATGTCAATATAGTGAGAGCTAAGTTGTATGTGAAAAATTTAGGGTTAGCTATTTTTTAAAATTTTTCCGGGTTTTTATTTATTTTTAAATGCGTGTATATCAATATGAATGGAATTAAATTATCTTATTAGTTGGTGTGGTGTTAAATGCAATGAGTTCAAACCCTAGGTCTTAACTCAAACCCTAGGTCTTAACTCAAATCTTGCGTCATTGGGGTTGTAGCCCAATGGTAAAAGACAAAGTCTCTATGGTGGAGACCAAGGTTCAAATCTTGGCAATGGTAAAAAATTGATATAATAAATAAAATGCCGTTAACAAAAAATAAAAAAAAAACTCAAATCTTGCATGCCACATTTAAATTTATCTTTTCAAATTTCATTATTTTATAGATTTTTTTTTCTTTCTTGTTTCTTTGTTTTATTTTTTTTCGTTGGGTTTTCTTAGTATGGTTTAACACATTTGTGTTTACGATGACTAACATATTTAAATGTTGTATTAAACTTTGCATCTAATAATGGAAATATAAATTTATTCTAATCATATTTGTCCACACACAATAAAAATAAAAAAAGATTAACTCTAATAGTTATGAACAATATAGTTTATTATTGTTGGTCCAAATCGGATAAAGGAGAAGAATTTGAAAAACAAAACTTTTAAAAATGCTGAAAGGACCCAAAATGTTAGTTCGATTGGGGCCCTTAAATCGTTTGAGCCGCCCTTAGTCTTCCATTTCAATTCTTTGAAGACGTAGATATTAATTTTATAATTTCTTATATAACTCTTAGAGGTTGTTTGTTTTTCTTAAAACATATTCAGGGGAGGTTACGTCTGCAGATGCGCAGACATAAGCCCTCAAGAGCTTTTTTTAATGAAGATCTTCAATGAGCTTAAAATTTCTTAAAGAAAAAGCTTATAACCCCCTATTATTTCATCTACACAACCCTAAAAAAAAGAGACGTGCGCCCCCTTATGCTCCGCCAATCCATCTCCACCTTTCCACCCTTCTATCGGCCACTACTCCGCCCTACGCCGGGCACTGCGCCGCCCTACGTCGGCCACTGCTCCCCCCTACGCCCTCACCAGTGAACTCCTCGATATGTTAGTTTTTTTTCTTCTCTCTTCTTTGAAGATTCATAATTTGTTTGAAGATTAATGTTGAATTTGATACCATGAAATTCTGATTATACTCTTCGTTATATATTTTCAGTTTTTGCAGATAATATCAAGTTTATAAAACAAACAGTCTTATATTTTCAGATTGCAGACCTTTAGACCTAATCTTCAGCTGCAGACGTGAAATCAAATGAAATCAGACTGCAGATAATTTTTGTCTGTAAAAACAAAAGCCTCTTAATATTGAACAATATCTATGGTCGAGTAGCCTTTATACCCGATAGTGGTTGATAGATGAGCTAAAGAAGAAACTAGAAAAGAGAAAAACAAGTTGATTTCCTTCCTGAATGTGAACGATGACGATGAGGTGTGGAGGGTTGTCGAAATTGGTTTTGAGGGTTGCCCATGAATAAACAAAGTGTGTTAACAAATTTCAGCTGACAGTTTTCATCCCTATGAATAGTTAGTCATTTCGTAAAAATTTAACAGAAATTCTAAGGGACATTAGCATATGGGTGAGTTCAAAAGGAGAATGTTAAAAAATGGGAAACTAGTTCAAACGAACTTTCAGTGGCGGAGCTTGAACAAAAGTTAAGGAGAGACCGAACTTGGTATGAGAAAGAAGAGATCGAGAGGACCTTATGAGCGAATAATCAATTGGCGTCTCAATTCGTCGTGTGAGAATTAAGAGAGGTGTGGTTATTAAGATCGCTAAAAAAAATCGGTAAAAAAAATCGGTAAAAAAGTAGAAATAATTGGTAAGAAAAAATCAGTAAAACAATAGAAATAATTGGTAAGGGACGGGATTCGAACACTGCACCTCCAATCCACATTATAAAGTAACCCCTTAACCAACCAAGCTAGTTATAAGTGAGAATAGGATCAACTCTAAATATTATATGTGAGTTCCTTAAGTAGTCCCTTAACCAACCAAGCTAAACTATAAACTATAAGTGAGAATAAAATCAACTTTAAATATTATATGTGAGTTCCCTTAATATTATATAAATAATATATATACCCTTCTAGTCGATACATTTGAGCGAAAAAAACAGTAGAGACCGAAGTCCCCTCTGGCCCTTTATATAATCTGCTTCTACGAACTCCGTTTAAACTCATTTCAACAGTGTTGAAACCGGCTTGTCGAATACTTTTTGGATTTTTAATAGCTAATGCAAAAACCTAAATCTAAAATGTATTCTAAACCTTAAAGCTCAACCTTAAAGCTTAGCACTAAAACTTAAATTCTAAATCCTAAAAAAGGTAAAACCCAAAATCTTAAAAGCTAGAAACCGGCTTGACGAGCCAGTTCCAACGCCACTCAAATAAGTTCAATCATAATTCGTTTGAGCCGGTTCCCCGTGATTCCCTGTTTTTTTTACTATTCCCTTTCAAACCTACTCCTATTAGCATAAAGGATGAAAACTATTAATAACTACAAACTCGACAAAAGGTTACAAAGTTTCATTTTAACAAATCATAATGTTTTGACTAAACCTTGAAAACGAAAATTATAGTTTACTGTATCTATATATAAATTTGTCTCATTTTAACATATATTTGTTTCTTGGACTTTTCTAGAAACATACGTGCATTAATTGGAGGGTGGCAGTGTAGGGCAGGAGTACCCGTGAGTGTTAAAGACGTTTTGAACGCGTGAGAGAAATGTCAAAATTTCAAAATCCCTCGTGCGTGTCTACTTTTATGCCCCTAAAATATCTTTACTACTTCCCTTCACAATTTGACCAGATCCTTCCTAGTCCCTACCCCTCCAAATAACCAATTTATTTCATTCAAACTACATGGTCCTATAAATTAGCCTCTCTTATCCATTTCTTCAAACACACACTTTGCTTACAAGATGATGATGATGATGATCATGATAGCAGGCTTCGTTAACTCCATAACCGCACCGATCAAGTCTTGGTTAGACAACAGTTTCGACCACCACAAGACCGCCAACATGACGGTAAAGGAGGTTGGAGTTGATACCTCTCGAGTCGACTGTATCGTTTGCTTGTCGGAGGTCGCTTTGGGAGATAGGTTTGCGATGCTTCAAATGTGCAAACATGGGTTTCATGTCGAGTGTGTGGAAGCATGGTTGAAAGATCATCCTAACTGCCCACTTTGTAGAACTCCCGTTAATGATGTTGATCACATGCGTCGGGTTTACTTGAATAAATCGTATGAGATCGTGACACGTTATGGCTTTCATGTCATGGAGACCATAGCCACTTGGCTAACTAGCTCATTTAGTCAAGGTCTACAGTCCAGTCTTTCTGAAAGTTGCAGTTACTTGTGATCTACTTTCTAGCACCAAACAAATACTCTTAAAAACATACCCATTTTTTTTTTTAAATTTATTGCAGTTTATAGACTCCCATGTACATAAAGAGAGTTTGGTTAAAAATATTCGTATACTTGTAACGGTCTCTTACTCTCTTGCATATATATGTAGCAACAATGAATTGAAATAAGATTCTTATTATTTTTGAAAGTAGATATTTTTAATTCCTAAACAAAATACTTATCAGTTTTTGGTAAGATCTAAAGGTTGGTTAGTACAGTACTTAATAGGAAAATTGGAATTAAATAATCCAAGTTATTGGGTATTGGCGGATAATAATCCGAGTTCCAATATTGGCCTACAATAATCCCAATTATTTGGGTATTGGAATTCATTGGGCCGCCGTTAATTTTTCACTAACTCCGCTAGTACTTGCTGACGTGGCAGGTGATGTGGCATCATTTTTGCTGACGTGGAAGGTGATGTGGCATCATACTTGTTGATGTGGCATGTGCCACGTCCGCACACAACTAACGAAGTTAGTGAAAAATTAACGGCGGCCCAATGAATTCCAAAACCCAAATAATTGGGATTATTGTAGGCCAATATTGGAACTCGGATTATTATCCGCCAATACCCAATAACTTGGATTATTTAATTCCAATTTTCCTATTTAATATGGTCTTTGGTCATTTTAAGTAGAAAACTCATCCCAAGAGCGGCGCCTATCACGTCCAACGTGTCGTATCATTTTCAAATCATTATCCTTATCATATCATCTTTATCATGTTGTTATTTATGTTATAGTGCATCTTTCATTTTTATCGATCATCTTTCATCTTTATCTTCTCGTTATCGTAAATTCACATGGGGATAGTCAAGTCCTTAGGTTATGATTAGATTCTCACGGATAAATTGACCATGAGTATCGGAGAACAAAAGCATTTCATCGCCATCTTTAGTTGTCACTCGTAAACAATAGACGAGCAAGTACTTCAAGCGTGTGGCTCAAGTTGCGTGTCCTTAAAAAATTAAGGGGTTCCCACGTATCACTACTATGAGTGCTTGCAAAGCATACAAAGACCAAATATTTATCGGGTGATAGATCCATTTTATGGTTCGTGTTTTATTATTAGGACATGTTGTATACATGGTGTGATGAGCAGTGGCGCAACTTAGTGGAGACCGAGGGGGGCGACCGTTCCCTCGGTTTTTTTCGGCCGTAGTGCTAATTTCTGCGATTTTTGAAATTTTTTTATATATAGTAAGGACCGCCCCTTCGGAATTAGGATTCGTGAATTTTCACCCCCGCAAACTCTTCGCCCAAACTTCGCCAATGGTGATGAGTGTCACGTTTTGACAACCCGATAAAATCCAAAGTCAAACGGTTGTAAGTCAAAGGACACCGAGTAACTTTTATGACATTCGGCCTTTTATTTTTCTACAAGCGCAACGAGTTTAGCAGAAAAGTTGGTGGTGTGATGAGCAAAGTCATGTAACATAACTTTTTTTAGTAGCTCAATACTGTAAGCGTTTATCTTCTAACTTTAACGTCGTTACTCAGTTTTTAGTATTTCAGTTTTTTTTACGTAACGTTATAATATTAATACATTTATTTCGTGTATCCACATTATCTAAACGGAAACGCTCGAAAATAATAAATTAATATATATATACATAAACATTAAACGAGTTTTTGACCAAAAGAGTGTTCTTATAAAATTTATTTACCAAAAGAGTGTTGATTTAAAAGTATTTATCAAAATGGTGTTATAGCTCATTTATTACTTTCTCTCTTTAACTTTTGAATAATTCTAACTCATTAAATAGTTATTGATTTATTAGTTTTCCTGTTTTAGTTTATCAAATTTTTAGTAGTAAAATAAATTTTTAGTAAACAAAATCTCTTCTTCAGACTTTTTTTTCTAACAACATTTTCTATCTCTTCTTCAGACTTATCGTGATATAAATATATATTAAACTAATACACTTTTTAATTCAAGATTTATATTAAAACTTTATAAGTAATATTTTACGTTCACATTAATTTTATGTTTATTCAAAGACGTCAAGTAACTTAAAAGTATATAAAATGTTTAAAAATATAAATTAAATATTCTATGTATTCCGCGGGTTTGTTTTTGATATTATTGAAAATATTAAAAAAAGATCAAATAGTATCAAAAGAGAAAATATAAAAACGAAATATCGATGATGTTTGGGCATTATCTATTTATCTGTTTGATTTGATATAAGATTAATAGTCGATACGAAAACAATGCCTGATGATTATCGATTGGTTAAAATCATTTATTACTCATTTATATGAAATTATGTGAATATAATCAATTTAGAAATGATCGCTATATGTTAACACACACTTGATACGATCGCTTGGGGAAAAAACAATCCAAAACGATCATTTTGCGCAAAACGACCCTATGTGGATCAACGACTACCGCATAAAATTCAGAGAGAGGGTATTTACATAACAAAAAATAAAAAATTAGACCCAAACGACCTCTTCATACGACCATTTTGTCCAAAACAACCGTATGAAGTGTGTGTGGATATCAAATGTATGAATGAATATAACCGACACTTTATAAAAAAGAAATATGTTAAAACTGTATAGGCTAAGTAGAATTTTATTTGTTATAAAAGGGATAGGTTTTGGAAATCGTAGCTTCTATTTTTTTTAGTTTTGAAAATAGATATTAAATAAGTAATGCCGTTAAAAAAGAAAATATTAAATAAGTAATGAACGGACACAAGAGAAAAATAAGTTAGTCCAATAAAATTTAGAGGGAGAAACTAATAAATTTGACTTTTTTCTAAAATTTTATCACTATAAGGGTACCCGGTATGGGGTATAAATTTTTTCGGCAATGGCATTTTCGGCAAGAGGGATTTTCGGCAAAAATGTGGCAACCATACCACTCTCCTCGGCAACCAATTTTTCGGCAAAAAAAACAAGAAAATCGGCATTTAGTTGCCGATGGTTGCCGATGATTTTTGGAACAAAATTTCCCACCCAACCCAACTTATCCTACCCAACTTATCCCACCCATACCACTTCAAAAAACAAAAAAGACATATACTTTTTTCTCTCTCCTGTGTCACTCTCCTATTGGTCTATCAACTTATCCCATTTTACTTATCCTAAAAACTTATCCCCCATACCGCCCACCCTAACACTATTTTGGTAAATATTTTCAAAATAACACTCTTTTGATAAATAAGTTTTATAAGAACACCCTTTTAAGAATAAACTCAACATTAAACATAGAGGTGTAAAAAAGCCGGTTATCCGGCCAGAACAGGTTACAAACCCAATAACTGAACCCGGTTGGTTATTACACATGTGTTTCTTAGACTTTTCTACGAAGCATTAAGTGAAGGAAGGTAGTGTAGGGTAGGAGCATCCGTGAGTTATGAACGCGTGGAATAAAAAAAAAATGTCAAAATTCAAATGCCGTCATGAGTATCTATTCTATAGCTACTTTTATCCAGAACATGGCCCCTCTCTTTATTTAATTCCGCGTAATTTTCAAATGTCAGGCGCCTATAAATCAAGCTCACGAATCCATTTCTTGCACACACACAATTTGCTTTCTTTCTTTTCTTCTTTCTTCTCACAAACAAAAACTAATACTTATATAGTTATATAATCAGCAAGAATTAAAGATGATGATGATGATGATTATGATAGCAGGATTTGTGAACTCCATAACCACACCAATCAAATCTTGGTTAGACGAAAATGACGACCGCCACAAGTCGAGCCCCAACATGACGGTAAAGGAGGTTGGAGTTGATACCTCTCGAGTCGACTGTATCGTTTGCTTGTCGGAGGTCGCTTTGGGAGATAGGTTTGCGACGCTTCAAAGGTGCAAACACGGGTTTCATGTCGAGTGTGTGGAGGCATGGTTGAAAGATCATCCTAACTGCCCACTTTGTAGAACTCCCGTTTCTGATGTTGATCAGAAGCGTCGGGTTTATTTGAAGAAATCATATGAGATCATGACCCGTTATGGGTTTCATGTCCTGGAGACCGTAGCCACTTGGCTGACCAGCTCCTTTAGCCAGGGTCTCCGGTCCAGTATTTCTGAAAGTATTTGTGATCTCGTTTTTAAGCATCAAACACATAATCTTAGAAATTTAGAAGGTTTTTTTATCGCAGTTTATAGACTCTCATGTACATAAAGAAAGTGTGGTTAAAGATATTCTTATATACGTGTAACGTCTCCTGCATAAATATAAGTGTAGCAACAATGAATTGAAATAAGATTCTTATTATTTTTGAATGTAGATATTTTTAATTTCTAAACAAAAATACTTCTTAATTTTGGGTAAGGATCTAAAGGTTGGTTAGTACTTAATATCGTCTTTAATTTTCATTTTAAATAAACAACTTATTTCAAGACCAGTGCCTATCACGCCAACTTATCTTATGAGACTATGTGTAGTGGTAACTCCACTTTCTTAGGGTTATCTGTCATGTGACAGATGACATGTCAATGAGGGTTTATCTCAAAATGTGGTGTAATGGGAGAGGTTTTTATAAATATAAATCATCTTATTAAAAATATAGAGAAGAAAAAAACTGGCTAATGAGAGTGGGAGAGATATGAGAAGAAGGAAAGAGAAACGAGGGGGAGCGTGATGTGCAAAACACCGTGGGCTGGTTTTTGACCCATAGTGCGCCGGGAGGCGGTGACCAAGGCGCTATGAAGCGCTACAGGACGTGAAATTTGACTTTAATGTCACACTACACATAGCCTCATCGTATCATCTTTATCATGTTGTTTTATTTGTTATAGCGCATCTTTCATCGTTACTGATAATCTTTCATCATTATCTTCTTGTTATCGTAAAATCACATGGGGGATAGCCCAGTCCTTAGGTCATGATTAGATTCTCGTGGACAAATTGACCATGAGTATCGGGTAAACTGTGCAGAGGAAAGCTAACCCACTATAACCGACTATGTGAACGAGCACAAAAGCATTTCACAACCTTTTTTAGCTGTCGCCTGTAAACAATAGACGGGCAAGTACTTCACGCATGTGGTTCAGGTTGCGTGTCCTTAATATATGAGTGCATGCAAAGCATACAAACACTAAATATTTACGGGTGATAGATCCATTTTAGGGTTCGTGTTTTATTATTAACCCTCTTTCCCTTCCTTCAATTTTTTTAACATCTTTAACGTTCACGTGTCTTACGAGTTAAAAGACTAGTGTATGCTAGATCATCTCAATCTCAAGTAGCATATAAGGTGCTAATCATAACAAATAAATATATATAATCACCATAACAACATAACGTTATGAACATAGACTACCC
Source organism: Deinandra increscens subsp. villosa (assembly GCA_039602395.1). Taxonomy (NCBI): domain Eukaryota; kingdom Viridiplantae; phylum Streptophyta; class Magnoliopsida; order Asterales; family Asteraceae; genus Deinandra; species Deinandra increscens. The sequence continues at coordinate 59,192,142 of JBCNJP010000008.1, read as the reverse complement.
TAGCAACCCGACCAAACACATTAATAGGATTCCTTATAACCACATAAAAAATAATAACTTGGATTTATATAAGTTATTAGAATAATAAGTGTACTCGAGTTTAGTGAATGATAGGGATAAACTATTCTAAGAAACGCCTTTAATCTAAGAATGTTAGGAAGGAGCTCATGCCATTAGATTTGTTATTACTTTTTATTTGATGATCGAGATTAAATTAGTGGATAAGAAAAATAATGGAGACACATTTTAGGTTTTATCAGTTTTATTGACTTTTAATCAAGTTTCTTTATCTATTTTAAAAATGTTAAGACTACCTCCAACGCATATAGTATTTGTGTGAAGGATGCTTAGGTAGAGCTGCAATTTTAACGTGGGGCGTTGATGCCTAGCATCTTTCCCCATCCTTTCCAACTTTTTACAGATGTATAGTTTTAATATAACAAAATGTAACAAAAAATTAGTAACTATTTAATTAGTGCTGTATTTTTTAAATAAAAATAATGTTACATGAAAAAATTATAAACTTTTAGAAGACTAAGAAACATTGAAAAAAAAAGGCTTTAACAAAAATACTCGTCCCCCTTTCTCTCTTATTTGAATACTAATATAATTACACGTATACTACACGAGTTAAATTAGGTTCATAATATTAGAGAATATAAAAAAAATTGATCAAGAGATTTTAAAATTATGAATAACGTAATTCTTTATAAAACATTAATTTATTATTTAATACATTAAAGAAATTGATTATGTTTGACAAATTTATGATTGGTTTCCATAAAAAACTCAAATTATTGAATAGATTTATCAAATCCATATTAAGTTTGCCAATTTTTATAAATAAAAATTTAGTTTTGACAAAATTGGTAAGTAATTTTTGTAATTTAACAAATTGATAATTGATTGTGGTTTGATATTTGACAAGACCATCTTAGAGACATGTGACAACTTTTTTTTGAACGAAAAAGAGAATATATAAAAACAAAATGCCTACTGGTTAGAAAAACCTAACTAGAAAGGACAAAACAACAAAAGTTAAAGATACAACAAAGGATTATCTAGCCATCTACTAAAAGGAATACTAAGTTTTTTATCTCTAGTAGACATGAAAAAGTAAGAAAAAATGAACAACCGAATCCAAAGAAATACCCGGAGAAAGATCGTTCCTATTATGTAAAATTTCGTTCCTTGCCTTCCAAAGTAACCAATACATGATCCTGCAAATGCCGTTAACGAGATGTTTGCGTCTACGGTTAAAACTCGAAGCCTCTATCCAGTCAAAAATAACATTAGGAGGACCGGTCCTAGGGGCACTTATTCCAAGCCACCCACAAACACTACCCCAAATGCCACAAAATTTCGAACAAGTTTCAAAAACATGGTGTGAAGTCTCAAGTCTTTCGTCACAAAATAAGCAGGCAAAATCCGAGATATTAATCTCTTTCTCTAGCAATTTAACTCGAACTGGCAATCGATCAAGAAGCAATCTCCAATTAAAAACATTAACCTTTTTAGGTACCGCTTTATTCCAAGAAGTTTTCGTGTTATTACCCGGAAGACTTGCCCTTTCAATAGCCTTGCGAACCTGTTTAACCTCGGACTCATTGTTACCATTAAAGTCCCAACCCCAAACATCACAACCCGAATTTTGTGAAAACCCGTTCAGCACCGAAATCAAGGCATTCCATTGAACTTCTTCTATGCCACCCCGTAAGACTCTTCTCCAATTCCAAACCCGAATGTTGCCAAATATCCTATCCGAGACCTTACACTCTTTAATGGATTCAAGAGCATAAAGTCTAGGAAATCGTTGCTCAAAAGGAAGCTCGCCCAACCAAGCTTCCTTCCAAAACATTGTGTCATTACCATTACCAATCCGTCTCTTGAAGGCCGAGGTCGGAATAATGTTCTGTGTATGTAGATCACCAAAATTATGGCAAATACGGTTCCAAATCCCATTCCCACTAGAAACGTCCAAAGCCGAAGTGCCCCCTTCCCCATGGATAGAATTAACCACTTTTACCCAAAAATGATTACTTTTAGAAAGAAAACGCCATTTTCATTTAAGCAAAAGAGCCCGGTTAAGAGACTCAATGCTACCAATTCCCAACCCGCCCCTATATCTCTCAATGAGGATATCATCCCATTTCACCCAATGAATTTTCCGAGTGTTTTCACAACCCCCCAAAAAAAATTTAGCCCGAATACCATCTAAAATATCCCGAACCCCAACAGGAACCCGGAATAAAGAGATAAAATAGTTAGGGAGAGAGCTCAATACTGAGGAAATTAATGTCAAGCGACCTCCTACGGATAGAAGATTCGCTTTCCATTTAGCTAACCGTGACCGGAATTTAGTGACAATAGGATCCCACGCCTTGATAGTCTTCATGTTGTCCCCAACCGGAATACCCAAATAAGTAAAAGGAACTGACCCGACTTTGAAACCATAGGTATGAGCAAAAGAGTCCACCACCGAAGCATCAACCCCAAACCCAAAGAGATTCGATTTAGCATTATTTAACCGAAGGCCCGAGCCGCACATGTGACAACTATTTTAATGTTTTATTAGAATTATGATTATCTTTATTCTCTTCATTGGAAAAATGTTTAATTTAGATTTCTTTTTAATTTTTTTTATAATAAAATACTATTTCTAATGAGTTTAACCCCTATTATTATATGTATTAATTTACATATATATATTTTAGGGTTGGATCAAGTAGAAAATAGAGTTTGTCTAAAAAGAATATGAACCATTATAACTTTGACACGTGATACATTTAAAAAATAAGAGTAAAGATATTTTAGTCTTAAACCAAAACAGTAGAAATAGTGTACGTTGTCTTAACATAAAATAATACATATATTAAATTAATATGTTTTTAATGCAAACCGACACAATTATATGTATTGTAATACTTATAAATAAGGTTTTCTCAACACAAACAGTACGATTAATGTTGTCTTAATGTAAAACAATATATATAATGTTGATTTAATGTAAAACATTACATATATAAAATTAGTACATTTGTCATGCAAACCAACATAATTATATGTGCTGTTTTATTTTAAAAAAACATAAAATATGCTGTTTTAATACAAAAAACAAATACATAGTTGTTTTAATGCAAAAAAAAAAAAAACGTACAATGCAAAACAATACAAATCTTATTGTTTTAATGTAAAATAGTACAATTTTATTAATTTAGTACATTTTTTAAAAAAACGAGTACATAACCACAAACTACTATAATTTTTTAAAAGAGTTTCTTTTAGCTTTTTATGTATCAATACTATACTCAAACTAAAGAGTAAAAAAATGCTCATTTATATAATGTAATTTTTATAAAAAAAATATCATATGAAAAAGTTATGACATTTAAAAAAACATGAAGAAACTTTAAAAAAATCAACAAAAGACTATACCAAAATAGTCTCCTACCTCTTAATTTCTAATCCCAATAAATACAAACTTTGGTAAATAGTAGCAATGGTGTTGCTACGTACATTGTCTTATGTGTTTTCTAATAGTACCAAGTGTTTTTTTTTCTGTAGTGTTTTTACTATTTCGGATTTTTGTTTTTTACGTTTTTAACACATTAACAAATTTTTTCCTCCCACGTTATCTCCAAGTCAACGTGCGAATTCTCAAAAAATAGTTATATATACAAAGTTATAAACATTAACTTTTTGTTTTTTAGCAGAACACTAAAAGCGTTTTTTTTTCTTTTTCTCCTAGCTAAAGAACGTTTTTTTTTGTTATTTATATAAATGCAATGAACTTAGTGCAAGAGTTAGTGGTGTAACGGATACCTTTGTGTATCATAAATTTTACGTTTCAGGCTCAATACTTTTATCGTTTTGTTTGTAATTTTAACGTTGTCACGTAGTCTTTCATATTTTTGTTTTCTTTATATAAAGTAATAGCAATGCAACTGTTGTGTTTGCTTGCATTGTCTCCGCATTCTTTTTTTTTTTTTTGTAATATTTTCCAAATGCAAAGAATTTAGCATATAAGTTAGTGCGTGTGATGAATATAGTCGTGTAATATAACCTTTTTAGTATCTCACACCTGTAATCGTTTGTCTTTTAATTTTAACGTCGTTGCTCATTTTTAGTATTTCCGTTTTGATTACATAACGTTATAGTTATACAACTGTTTTATATACCTATATTATCTCCGCGATAATGCTCGGGTAGCAAATCTAACATACGTACATTAATACATACATACATGCATACATAGAGGTGTGAAAAAGTCGGTTATCCTATCCAACCCTAACAAGTTATAAACCCAATAACCGACTCCGTTATTAATTCTAAACCGGTTAACCGGTCGATTAACATGTATATACACCTCTAAATAGTAAATAGTACTACACATGTGTTTCTTAGACTTTTGTACAAGCATTAAGTGAAGGAAGGTAGTGTAGGGTAGGAGTATCCGTGAGTTATGAACGCGTGGAATAAAAAAAAATTGTCAAAATTCAAATGCCGTCATGAGTATCTATTATATAGCTACTTTTATCTAGAACATGGCCCCTCTCTTTATTTAATTCCGCGTAATTTTCAAAATTCAGGCGCCTATAAATCAAGCTCACGAATCCAATTCTTGCAAACACACACTTTGCTTGCTTTCTTTTTTTCTTTCTTCTCACAAACAAAAACTAATACTTATATACCAGCAAGAATTATATTAAAGATGATGATGATGATGATTATGATAGCGGGATTTGTGAACTCCATAACCGCACCGATCAAATCTTGGTTAGACGAAAATGACGACCGCCACAAGTCGAGCCCCAACATGACGGTAAAGGAGGTCGGAGTTGATACCTCTCGAGTCGACTGTATCGTTTGCTTGTCGGAGGTCGCTTTGGGAGATAGGTTTGCGATGCTTCAAAGGTGCAAACATGGGTTTCATGTCGAGTGTGTGGAGGCATGGTTAAAAGATCATCCTAGCTGCCCACTTTGTAGAACTCCCGTTTCTGATGTTGATCAGAAGCGTCGGGTTTATTTGAAGAAATCGTATGAGATCATGACCCGTTATGGGTTTCATGTCTTGGAGACCGTAGCCACTTGGCTAACCAGCTCCTTTAGCCAAGGTCTGGAGTCCAGTCTTTCTGAAAGTTGTAGTTACCTATGATCTTCTTTCTATGGATTAAACAAATACTCCTAAAAACATAGAAGGTTTTTTTTATCGCAGTTTATAGACTCTCATGTACATAAAGAAAGTGTGGTTAAAGATATTCTTATATACGTGTAACGTCTCCTGCATAAATATAAGTGTAGCAACAATGAATTGAAATAAGATTCTTATTATTTTTTAATGTAGATATTTTTAATTTCTAAACAAAAATACTTCTTAATTTTGGGTAAGGATCTAAAGGTCGGTTAGTACTTAATATCGTCTTTGTTGGAATTTTGGGAGAAAAACTAGTAGAAAATAAGTTTTTTCACTAAGTGTGAAAATACGTTTTTCACTAATTTTGAACTAAAATAAAATATAGATAACATAGGTTGTTGCCTCTGTATTTTATGGGCTTATGTTGTACGTTGTGAGGGCTTTCCAACGCACCAAACCACGTTCAAAACGGAGCTCGTATGAATGAGATATCGAAGCTCAAAGTTGAAGTATCGCAGCAGTGAAAGCTGTGAAAATAAGAGAGAAAATTTTAAGTATAGCATGAGAACTCATCCCACATTGGTTGGAGGATGAAACCAAAAGTGGTTTATAAGGTGGGAACCTTACCAATTATTGTTTCCTCTAGTAGGACACATCCCTTGGACCCTGAGGGGTGGCACCCCTAACTCGCGCTCGCACACGCGCGCGCGTGGCGTGGGCGTATGAGGCGCAATGGCGAGGCGCAATGCTGGAACCGAGTGGAGAGTTGAACCGGAAGAACAGGTTCGGGCGGGACCAGTTCAACCGGAAAGTGGGTCAAGCGGACCTGTGTGGTCTGGGCGGAACCGAGTTCAACCTGAACAGTTGTTCCGATTGAAGTTCAAGCGGAAGTTGAACCGGAATTTCTTCCAGTTGAAGTTGGAACGGACCGAAAGATCAGTTCTTCCCGAAAATAGCTTTTACGCGGAGTACTTCCGGAATGACAACTGTGTAAACGCGTTTTTGAGCTAATTAAGGTAATTCTGCGTTAATTAGAAATCAATTTGCATTAAAGACGTTTAATGCAAAGTTTGACTACGAATTATCTTAGAGTGCTCTCCAAGACTCTCACCACTATAAATACAGCCTCATTAGTTGAGGCAAAACACACAAGAATTTACAAGAATTCTTCATCTTTCTAAACTCTCACATCTTCTCAAACTTTCTCCCAACCTTCATCTTGTTCGTCAGGATCTTCAAGAACTCGAAGGTAAACTTCAAGCTTAGAGTTATCCCGACCGTACAGTACGGTTTAGGCGATTGTACCCTGGGAAACAAAACGGATCTTCGGTAGACCCGGAATCTGTTTTAAGGGACCCGGGTTTTGACCCGAAGCCTTCGCCAAGGTTCCTTGGAACCTTTCTCGTTTTCTTAACTAATATCAAAATATTTTCTCATATCATTTTATTTGACTTTCAATTAGTATTCAAAACCTTTTTCTTTAATTCTCTTTCTGTATTGTCTTTGATTTAAATCAATATCATTTCATTTCATTTGTATTGAAATTTCATTTCATTGTAATCATTATTCATTTCCTTGTATTGTATTTTTCATTTCCGTGTAACCTCAGTCATTTCCTTGTAATCGTATTGGTAGGAGTAGATTCTTTTCATTGTATTGTAATAGTGTAGGTTTTTATTCTTTTTGTTGTAATCGTACTAAATAAAATATTTATTTTATTATAGTTTTGCAAACGGTTTTCCTACAGTCTTTAATTTTCATTTTAAATAAACAACTCATTCCAAGACCACTGCCTATCACGCCCAACTTATCTTATGAGACTATGTGTAGTGGTAACTCCCCTTCCTTTGGGTTATCTGCCATGTGATAGATGACATGTCAATGGGGGGTTATCTCAAAATGTGGTGTAATGGGAGAGGGTTTTATAAATATAAATCATCTTATTAAAAAAATAGAGAAGAAAAAAACTGGCTAATGAGAGTGGGAGAGAGATGAGAAGAAGGAAAGAGAAACGAGGGGGAGCTTGATGTGCAAAACACCGTGGGCTGGTTTTTGACCCATAGTGTGTCGGGAGGCGGTGACCAAGGCGCTATGAAGTGCTATAGGACGTGAAATTTGACTTTAATGTCAAACTACACATAGCCTCATCGTATCATCTTTATCATGTTGTTTTATTTGTTATAGTGCATCTTTCATCGTTATTGATAATCTTTCATCATTATCTTCTTGTTATCGTAAAATCACATGGGGGATAGCCCAGTCCTTAGGTCATGATTAGATTCTTGTGGACAAATTGATCATGAGTATCGTGTAAACTGTGCAGAGGAAAGCTAACCCACTACAACCGACTATGTGAACGAGCACAAAAGCATTTCACAACCTTCTTTAGCTGTCGCCCGTAAACAATAGACGAGCAAGTACTTCACGCATGTGGTTCAGGTTGCGTGTCCTTAATATACGAGTGCATGCAAAGCATACAAACACTAAATATTTACGGGTGATAGATCCATTTTAGGGTTCGTGTTTTATTATTAACCCTCTTTCCCTTCCTTCAATTTTTTTAACATCTTAAACGTTCACGTGTCTTACGAGTTAAAAGACTAGTGTATGCTAGATCATCTCAATCTCAAGTAGCATATAAGGTGCTAATAATAAGAAATAAATATATATAATCACCATAACAACATAACGTTATGAACAATTGAACATAGACTACCCTAGCAACCCGACCATACACATTAATAGGATTCCTTATACCCACATAAAAAATAATAACTTGGATTTATATAAGTTATTAGAAATATAAGTGTACTCGAGTTTAGTGAATGATAGGGATAAACTATTCTAAGAAACGCCTTTAGTCTAAGAATGTTAAGAAGGAGCTCATGCCATTAGATTTGTTGTTAGTTTTTATTTGATGATTGAGATTAAATTAGTGGATAAGAAAAATAATGAAGACACATTTTAGGTTTTGTCAGTTTTATTGACTTTTAATCAAGTTTCTTTATTTATTTTAAAAAATGTTAAGACTACCTCCAACGCAGATAGTATTTGTGTAAAGGATGCTTAGGTAGAGCTACAATTTTAACGTGGGGCGTTGATGCCTAGCATCTTTCCCCATCCTTTCCAACTTTTTACAGATGTATAGTTTTAATATAACAAAATGTAACAAAAAATTAGTAACTATTTAATTAGTGCTGTATTTTTTTAATAAAAATAATGTTACATGAAAAAATTATAAACTTTTAGAAGACTAAGAAACATTGAAAAAAAAAAGGCTTTAACAAAAATACTCGTCCCCCTTTCTCTCTTATTTGAATACTAATATAATTACACGTATACTACACGAGTTAAATTAGGTTCATAATATTAGATAAATATAAAAAAATTGATCAAGAGATTTTAAAATTATGAATGACGTAATTCTTTATAAAACATTAATTTATTATTTAATACATTAAAGAAACTGATTATGTTTGACAAATTTATGATTGGTTTCCATAAAAAACTCAAATTATTGAATAGATTTATCAAATCCATATTAAGTTTGTCAATTTTTGTAAATAAAAATTTAGTTTGACAAAATTGGTAATTAATTTTTGTAATTTAATAAATTGATAATTGATTGTCGTTTGATATTTGACAAGACCACCTTAGAGACATGTGACAACTATTTTAATGTTTTATTAGAATTATGATTATCTTTATTCTCTTCATTGGAAAAATGTTTAATTTAGATTTCTTTTTAATTTTTTTATAATAAAATGTTATTTCTAATGAGTTTAACCCCTATTTAATAAATATACAAAACAAATTGGAAGTGAATAGTTAAGAATTTGTTTCTTATAGATTGACCACGGGTTTATTTGCAATTGACAATTTTAGTCCTTCTAGAGAGGTTTTTTAAGTTTAGTGGTTTTCTCATTCTCCCCTATTTCTTATTTGGGTGAGGCGGTGCTTTCTCTCTCTACTCCACTGCTCAGTCTCTCTCTACTCCACCGCTCAGGCGCTCTCTCTCTAAACATTCATCGGATTCTCTCGCCACAGAGAGCGATATGCCCTTGCCAACGGCCGATTTTGCATGTACTGACGTTTATACAACGTCGGCAGTCGGCTTTCTGCTCTCTGGCGACGTAGAACCGCCGTAGTTTCTCCGTCACGACGCCGAACCATCGCCGGAGCACGGTTCATGACGGCGCGATTGTGACGTTGAAGAGACGACGGTCATCGGGAGATCCTTACCGTTACCGATTTTTGGTCAAAGAGAGCCTTAGGGCGATGACGATGGAAAGTTGAAACCCTTTCGCGGTGGCGGCAGAGGCGCTCGGCGGCGGTGTGGCGCCTTGGCGCAGCCGCTGTCCGTTTTTTGGTCCGCTTGGACATCCAAGCCTTACGGTTTTTGTGTTTTGGCTCCGATTCCGGCAAGGGCAGGCCGCCGACGGCGGCTTACCCGTCGGACGTAGAAGTGACGTTGACGGCGGTGGCGATTTAGGGTTTTTCGGTGATGCATGCTATTGTATCCTGCCGTATATTAATTTTGGAGAATCTGTGGCTAGCCACTAATTTGGGTGAAATTGTCGGTGACTTCTTAGATTTAATCTCTGATTTGTTTGCTCTTTTGGTTTTGACGAACCTTTTGGTACAATCTTTGATGGCAGTTCGGCGCCTGTGATTTTTTTTTACATTTGAAGTTACAGGGATGATGATGGGAGTTTGATGATGGTTTTTGCCAATGAATTTGTCCAGTTTGTTGCCTGAAATTGAGTTGCTGCACTGTGGCTATGATGACTTTAGTCTTTACGGATTTAGATTCATATGGTTTTGGCTGCGGCATAGTGTTCTAGCTGTTGCCGTTACCCCGTGTGAGTCCCGTATACAATCTGAACGGTTATTGTTACCGTTATGATGATGAATGACTATAATCTGAGCCTTATATTATTTTTTACATATGTATCTATGTATACACATTGTCTAGCGTTTACTTTTGGCATAGCCGTCGACGTTACACTTTGCTACCGTCTTTTGCTACGGTAAAACCGGTGCCGATACACTGTTGCTATCGTCTTTTGGTACGGTAACTGGCGATCCGCTGATGTGTTAGCTTTTCACATTAATTTGTAAATATATCATTCGGTGAATCTGATGTGTTTCATAGCTTTTATTTCTTGCTTTATGTTGTTGCACGTTTTCTGACGCTAAGATCTGAGGATTCACTTCTGATGGACAGATATGCCCTAGATGTGAACGTAGAGAGAGCGGAAGATGTGATCACACATAAGAGAGTCTTGAAAATGGCAGAAGATCCTGCCAATAGACCTGCATTTGAAGTCCGTTTAGTGCAGGTAAAAATGTAACTGAAACCTTTGATTGTGGATCATCTTCATAATTTATTTATTTTTTAAACTAATTCTTGGATTAGGTACTTCATAAGTGTGATTTTGTTGGTTGAATTTAAGCCTTTAAGGCCTGACCTGGTCTGGTGTTGGGTAGAGCTCTGAGAAAGACATCTGCAAAGTTAATTTCTAATTCTTGAAGCCCGTTTGATTATCTTAAATTAAACCTATGTTAACATCTTTCTGGTAGACTTCACTTTCTTCACAGTTGTAAATTGCAATATGATTACGGAGGTCTTATTGATATGAAATCTTTTTGTGGGGTCTTCTAGATTCTTTTAGTGATTATGGTTTTAAGTCATGTAAACCAATTGATTAAGTTGAGTGGTCAGTAGGGGTTGAGGAGGTGTTTGTGGGCTGATGTCATGAAAATGAGATTATTAGAAAACGAGAGGTAGAGACTTATCAGATAAGAATTTATAATATCATATTTTTAGTTGGTTGACTTTTATCATCAATGATTGATGCAAATTTAAATAATCTGACCACCCTGGTGGTTACTCTTTTATGAGCGTACACAATCTATCAACCTTAAATGTAACATATGCACTAGCATGACACAAGTCAAGGTTGTTGTGAAGTGCATTCAGGCGGTTGCAAAGGGCCATTCTGTAGTTGTTGATAACTAGGAAGTTTGTTATTTCTTTATCTTTTTTCGGCTCTGTTTCTATTGTTTTTGTCACATGATGGATTTGTGTTACTATACTTTGAAGGTTGTATGCGTAAAGTTAGTATATTACATTTTCTTCCATAGATTATTTTGTTCATTAACTTGATATTCATAAAAGAAAAATCAAATGTAATTCTCATATGTGTGTGTCCTGTATTTTTGCATTTTTGCAGGTTGGTCTTTTGCAATTTGCTACTGTGTTTTGTGCTTTGGTAGGTGTCTTTGCTATCAGTGAGTGTTCTCTCTATTGTATCTTTTATCAAATATGTCTTTAGTAGTGTTGATTTTGTTGTATGTTAAGTTTTAATATTTATTTTTTGTTATAAATTGTTCTTATGGTGTAAAGTATTTTGTTTCTACAAGTTTTTTAAGCATTGGTAGTTTCTCTTAGTTTTTATGTTGTAAACATTTATTAGGTGAAGTTAATACGTTTTTATGTAATTTTCACTCAAAAGTTCCATGTTCTGTTGCCTAAATTTATGATTCTGCTTCAGATTGGATCATCAAAAGGATGTCTCTTCCATAGGGTCATCCCGAACAGGTTAGTTTAGCGCTTGGGTTTCACATTGCGGTTTCTAAACCATTTGTTTTGGTTCTTTTTTTTATTTTATTATTTCGTTGGTTCTATATCGTCAACAGGTAATCAAGGTTCAATCAGATTCATATTTGACTTAGTGCTACATGACACGGTGAAGGTTATCGCAAATCATCTATAGGATGTCTCTTCCATAAGGTCATCCTGAACAGGTTAGTTTAGGGATGTTTATTAGTCTACAATTCCAACCCCGCGACAACGCGCGGGGTGGGTCAAACAACTCGTTATTATATGTATTAATTTACATATATATATTTTAGGGTTGGATCAAGTAGAAAATAGAGTTTGTTTAAAAATAATATGAACCATTATAACTTTGACACGTGATACATTTAAAAAATAAGAGTAAAAATATTTTAGTCTTAAATCAAAACAGTACAAATAGTGTACGTTGTCTTAACATAAAATAATACATATATTAAATTAATATGTTTTTAATGCAAACCGACACAATTATATGTATTGTTTTACTTATAAATAAGGTTTTCTTAACATAAACAGTACGAATAATGTTGTCTTAATGTAAAACAATATATATAATGTTGATTTAATGTAAAACATTACATATATAAAATTAGTACATTTGTCATGCAAACCAACATAATTATATGTGCTGTTTTATTTAAAAAAAACATAAAATATGCTGTTTTAATACAAAAAACAAATACATAGTTGTTTTCATGCAAAAAAACATACAATGCAAAACAATACAAATCTTATTGTTTTAATGTAAAATAGTACAATTTTATTAATTTAGTACATTTAAAAAAAAAAACGAGTACATAACCACAAACTACTATAATATTTTTTAAAGAGTTTCTTTTAGTTTTTTATGTATCAATACTATACTCAAACTAAAGAGGAAAAAATTAAATGCTCATTTATATGATGTAATTTTTATTAAAAAATAATATAATATGAAAAAGTTATGACATTTAAAAAAACATGAAGAAACTTAAAAAAAATCAACAAAAGACTATACCAAAATAGTCTCCTACCTCTTAATATATTCTACTTCAATATCAACCATTAGTTTACTTGATCTAATCCCAAATTTTCCCAATCCCAATAAATACAAACTTTGGTAAATAGTAGCAATGGTGTTGCTACGTACATTGTCTTATGTGTTTTTCTAATAATAGCAAAGTGTTTTTTTTTTCAGTAGTGTTTTTACTGTTTCGGGTTTTTGTTTTTTACGTTTTTAACACATTAACAAATTTTTTCCTCCCACGTTATCTCCAAGTCAACGTGCGAATTCTCAAAAAATAGTTATATATACAAAGTTATAAACGGTAACTTTTATGTTTTTTAGCAGAACACTAAAAGCGTTTTTTTTTTCTTTTTCTCCTAGCTAAAGAACGTTTTTTTTTTTTGTTATTTATATAAATGCAATGAACTTAGTGCAAGAGTTAGTGTTGTAACAGATACCATTGTGTTTTACGTCTCAGGCTCAATACTTTTATCGTTTTGTTTGTAATTTTAACGTTGTCACGCAGTCTTTCATATTTTTGTTTTCTTTATTAAAGTAATAGCAATGCAATTGTTGTGTTTGCTTGCATTGTCTCCACATTCTTTCTTTTTTTTTTTGTAATATTTTCCAAACGCAAAGAATTTAGCATATAAGTTAGTGCGTGTGATGAATATAGTCGTGTAATAGAACTTTTTTAGTATCTCAATACTGTAATCGTTTGTTTTTTAATTTTAACGTCGTTACTCATTTTTAGTATTTCCGTTTTAATTACATAGCGTTATAGTTATACAACTGTTTTATCTTTATTATCTCCGCGATAATACTCGGGTAGCAAATCTAACATACGTACATTAATACATACATACATAGAGGTGTGAAAAAGTCGGTTATCCTATCCAACCCTAACAAGTTATAAACCCAATAACCGACTCCGTTATTAATTCTAAACCGGTTAACCGGTCGATTAACATGTATATACACCTCTAAATAGTAAATAGTACTACACATGTGTTTCTTAGACTTTTGTACAAGCATTAAGTGAAGGAAGGTAGTGTAGGGTAGGAGCATCCGTGAGTTATGAACGCGTGGAATAAAAAAAAATTGTCAAAATTCAAATGCCGTCATGAGTATCTATTATATAGCTACTTTTATCTAGAACATGGCCCCTCTCTTTATTTAATTCCGCGTAATATTCAAAATTCAGAAGCCTATAAATCAAGCTCACGAATCCAATTCTTGCAAACACACACTTTGCTTGCTTTCTTTTCTTCTTTCTTCTCACAAACAAAAACTAATACTTATATAGTTATATTTTTTTTTTTTAAATTTTAATTAAAGATTATAATCAGCAAGAATTAAAGATGATGATGATGATGATTATGATAGCAGGATTTGTGAACTCCATAACCACACCAATCAAATCTTGGTTAGACGAAAATGACGACCGCCACAAGTCGAGCCCCAACATGACGGTAAAGGAGGTCGGAGTTGATACCTCTCGAGTCGAATGTATCGTTTGCTTGTCGGAGGTCGCTTTGGGAGATAGGTTTGCGATGCTTCAAAGGTGCAAACACGGGTTTCATGTCGAGTGTGTGGAGGCATGGTTGAAAGATCATCCTAACTGCCCACTTTGTAGAACTCCCGTTTCTGATGTTGATCAGAAGCGCCGGGTTTATTTGAAGAAATCATATGAGATCGTGACACGTTATGGGTTTTATGTCTTCGAGACCGTAGCCACTTGGCTAACCAGCTCCTTTAGCCAAGGTCTGGAGTCCAGTCTTTCTGAAAGTTGTAGTTACCTATGATCTTCTTTCTATGCATTAAACAAATACTCCTAAAAACATAGAAGGTTTTTTTATCGCAGTTTATAGACTCTCATGTACATAAAGAAAGTGTGGTTAAAGATATTCTTATATACGTGTAACGTCTCCTGCATAAATATAAGTGTAGCAACAATGAATTGAAATAAGATTCTTATGATTTTTTAATGTAGATATTTTTAATTTCTAAACAAAAATACTTCTTAATTTTGGGTAAGGATCTAAAAGTCGGTTAGTACTTAATATCGTCTTTGTTGGAATTTTGGGAGAAAAACTAGTAGAAAATGAGTTTTTTTACTAAGTGTAAAAATAAGTTTTTCACTAATTTTGAACTAAAATAAAATACAGATAACATAGGTTGTTGCCTCTGTATTTTATGGGCTTATGTAGTACGTTGTGAGGGCTTTCCAACGCACCAAACCACGTTCAAAACGGAGC
This sequence comes from Deinandra increscens subsp. villosa, assembly GCA_039602395.1. Classification (NCBI taxonomy): domain Eukaryota; kingdom Viridiplantae; phylum Streptophyta; class Magnoliopsida; order Asterales; family Asteraceae; genus Deinandra; species Deinandra increscens. The sequence goes on along the minus strand of JBCNJP010000008.1, from coordinate 59,177,122 downwards.
TCGTATGAATGAGATATCGAAGCTCAAAGTTGAGGTATCGCAACAGTGAAAGCTGTGAAAATAAGAGAGAAAATTTTAAGTATAGCATGAGAACTCATCTCACATTGGTTGGGGGATGAAACCAAAAGTGGTTTATAAGGTGGGAACCTTACCAACTATTGTTTCCTCTAGTAGGACACATCCCATGGACCCTGAGAGGTGGCACCCCTAACTCGCACTCGCACTCGCACGCGCGTGGCGTGGGCGTATGAGGTGCAATGTGGTGGCGCAACGTGGCGGCTTGAGAGCCGCCTTATTGTTTTTAAGTTCAACCAAAAGTTGGTCCGGTTGGAGACCAGGCGGAGAAATTCAATTCAAGCGGAGTGGAGAGTTAAACCGGAAGAACAGGTTCGGGCGGGACCAGTTCAACCGGAAAGTGGGTCAAGCCGACCTGTGTGGTCCGGGCGGAACCGAGTGGAGAGTTGAACCGGAAGAACAGGTTCGGGCGGGACTAGTTCAACCGGAAAGTGGGTCAAGCGGACCTGTGTGGTCCGGGCGGAACCGAGTTCAACCTAAACAGTAGTTCCGATTGAAGTTCAAGCGGAAGTTGAACCGGAATTTCTTCCGGTTGAAGTTGGAACGGACCGAAAGATCAGTTCTTCTGGAAAATAGCTTTTACGCGGAGTACTTCCGGAATGACAACTGTGTAAACGCGTTTTTGAGCTAATTAAGGTAATTCCGAGTTAATTAGAAATCAATTTGCATTAAAGACGTTTAATGCAAAATTTGACTACGAATTATCTTAGAGTGCTCTCCAAAACTCTCAACACTATAAATACAGCCTCATTAGTTGAGGCAAAACACACCAGAATTTACAAGAATTCTTTCTTTTTCTAAACTCTCACATCTTCTCAAACTTTCTCCCAACCTTCATCTTGTTCGTCAGGATCTTCAAGAACTCGAAGGTAAACTTCAAGCTTAGAGTTATCCCGACCGTACAATACGGTTTAGGCGATTGTACCCTGGGAAACAAAACGGATCTTCGGTAGACCCGGCGATTGTACCCTGGGAAAGAAGAATTTGTTTTAACCGACTCCGCAATAATGCTCGGGTAGCAAATCTAACATACGTACATTAATACATACATACATGCATACATAGAGGTGTGAAAAAGTCGGTTATCCTATCCAACCTTAACAAGTTATAAACCCAATAACCGACTCCGTTATTTCTAAACCGGTTAACCGGTCGATTAACATGTATATACACTTCTAAATAGTAATACACATGTGTTTCTTAGACTTTTGTACAAGCATTAAGTGAAGGAAGGTAGTGTAGGGTAGGAGCATCCGTGAGTTATGAACGCGTGGAATAAAAAAAAAATTGTCAAAATTCAAATGCCGACTGGTCATGAGTATCTATTATATAGCTACTTTTATATATCCAGAACATGGCCCCTCTCTTTATTTAATTCCGCGTAATTTCCAAAATTCAGGCGCCTATAAATCAAGCTCACGAATCCATTTCTTGCAGACACGAAATTTGTTTGCTTTCTTTTCTTCTCTTCTTCTCACAAACAAAAACTAATACTTATATACCATCAAGAATTAAAGATGATGATGATGATGATTATGATAGCAGGATTTGTGAACTCCATAACCGCACCCATCAAGTCTTGGTTAGACGACAATGAAGACCGCCACAAGTCGACCCCCAACATGACGGTAAAGGAGGTTGGAGTTAACACCTCTCGAGTCGACTGTATCGTTTGCTTGTCGGAGGTCGCTTTGGGAGATAGGTTTGCGACGCTTCAAAGGTGCAAACATGGGTTTCATGTCGAGTGTGTGGAAGCATGGTTAAAAGATCATCCTAACTGCCCACTCTGTAGAACTTCTGTTTCTGATGTTGATCAGAAGCGCCGGGTTTATTTGAAGAAATCATATGAGATCGTGACCCGTTATGGGTTTCATGTCCTGGAGACCGGAGCCGCTTGGCTAACCAGCTCCTTTAGCCAGGGTCTCCGGTCCAGTATTTCTGAAAGTTGCAGTTATTTGTAATCTCGTTTTTAAGCATCAAACACATAATCTTAGAAATATAGAAGCTTTTTTCTTTTTATGTGGTTTATACTTTATACGACTCTCATGTATATGTAAAAGAAATTAAAATTTCGGTAAAGATATTCTTACGCTTGTAAGTTGTAAATAACTGGCCTTTTGCATATTAGAAAGAATTGAAATAAGACTATTATTATTTTTAAATGTAGATATTTTTTAGAGTAAATGAATGGATGAGAAGAAAACATCAATTTGGGGAAGACGAGTCTTCATTATAAAGTCTATAATATTACAGTACAAGTACACAATAATAGTAAAGTTAAAATAATGGCACAAACTATACAAGAGTTCACTTAACGTCAACCTCAAGCGGAACTACGAAAGGTAAACATATCACGAAACGATTCAAAATTTAGGAACCAAAATACCAAAAGTGCATCCATCAAATTAATTGTAAGCTTCTAGGATTTTTAAAAAGTTGGGACTAAAATTGTTAAAATGTGCAAACGTTGGGGACTAAAAACGAAGTATGTTAAATGTAAGAATGTGTTAAATGAGCGTTGGGGGTAGTATCGCAGCGAATCACCCGGTAGGGGCAATACAGTAGATGAAAGCATGTGTATATGTGGAATATCTTCAACGATTGGTGTGAGGGTAAATTTGATGGATTAGAGTGTGTTTATGTGGAGTATTATAATGTGACCCGTTTAGGTAAAGATGAATGTATGTCACCTTGCGTGTTATACTAAAAGCTGTAATGTGACCCGTTTATGTAAAGGTGAATGTATATCACTTTGTTTGTTATACTATAGCTGTAATGTGACTGTTTGGGTATCTTATGTGAGATATACTTAAGGTTGTAATGTGACAAGTAGTGGTTTACTTGTTGTCGTAGTTTACATGATCGTTTCCTAATTTTGATTTGGACCTTCAGGGAATGGGATTATTGGTTGGCTTGTGATGAGTCTATTGAAATTGTTGTGAACCTAACTTGATTTAGTTGGGACGATGACCCATTGGGTTGAGCTGAAAGGATAAAAGAAGTTAAAGGTTACGTTGGATTTGATTCCTAGAACCAAGTGTGGTTCTAGGCGATATGTTTACTGCAGGCAGTCGGGAAAACCTTGTTGTTTTTCTTATTTTATCGTTATGTATTGTGTGTTTGCTGCATTAGGTCATCATTACTAACGTGTTACTAGTATTGTGATGACAGGTAATTGATGATTGGACAGGTCATGATCGAGTCAAGCCGACAAAGAACCGAACACGTGTCATTTGAAATTTATTACGTCAGACTTCTAATTATAATGTTTTTAAATGCGTACTCTGTCTAAGCAGTGTCGTGGAATATATTAACACGGGTTTTATCGTGACTAATACATTCATGATGGAAAACGTGGAGTGAAAGTAATGAAATTTTCAAATACGTATTTTCACGAGTCTAGCTGTCAGTCGTTGCGGAGTGGGATCTTACAGTATATATATAGGTATATGCCGAATTGAACAAAAAGAAAAAGTAGAGTTAGAAAAATAGCCGTTAAAGTTGAATATAATTTTATAAATTTTAAAATTTTTTGTTAAAATAACTAAAGAAATATTATGGTATAGTAAAATCAATAAAAGTGGTTCTAACAAAAAAAACATTAATGTAGCTAAAAGAAAAAATAAGGTTACCGAAAATAGATATTAAAGTTTTATATATATCTTTTTGAAATTTTAAATTAATTAAAATAATTAAAGAAATATTATGATATACTAAAATTAATAAAAGTGATAGAAAATAAAAAAGGAAAACAAAATATAAAAGAAAAAAATAGAAAGAATTACATTTTCCGTCCTTTAAGTTTCAGGGGAAAAATGATCATTTTACCTTTAACTAACTGAAATACTTAACTTTTGTTAGTGAAAAGGGCAATAACTGTAAGTTGAATTAATAAAAAAAGGACAATGAGTGCAATTTCTGAACTTAAAGGGCACGTTTCATAATTTCCTATTAACATAAAGGGCAATATTTGTAATTTACTCATATTTTAATTAAATTAGAAATATTTCCGGTTTATTCACTTATCCGATTTATCAAAATAATATTAATAAATTTATATTTTATATATAAAATATATTATACTTGATTCGGCCGGAATCGATTTATTCAATTATAACCGAGACCATAAATGAATTCGGATGGATTTAGTTCAATTGAACAAGTTATCAATTCAGATAGATTTGGACTTCGGATACGTCCAAGTAAACTTTTTTTTTTAACGGTAAATTTGGATTATTAACAGGGATATAACACCACTCACCCGATCATCTCAAATCTCTATCAGGAGGAAACTTACCATAGGTGAGAAAACCCCTGACCCAACTTGTAACCCCCATTTTTCAATTGAAAAATCAATATTTGAAACGCTAAACACCCTTAGATGCGGAAGCTTTTTAATCAATATCGAGTAAAGTATAAAAACCTACTCTGAATGCCCTAATCGTACTCTTAAAAGCACCCCCATCTCAAAAAAAAAAAAAAAAAAAGAAGAAGAAGAAGATAGAAGGCAAACATGAAGAGATGAAATTGGATGAAGCCAAAAACAAACGTTTGCTCCGATTTTAATCTCTTCTCAGTCTCTTTCAATGTCTCATCCTAGTGGGCCAAAATCAAAAGGACCCACATAATAGTGAGCCAAAATCAGAAGGGTAATGTATCATCCTAGTTGGTCAAAATCAAAAGGACCGCATATTAGTGGGCCAAAATCAAAAGGTTAAAAAAAAATGAATGGAGATGCGGGGTATCGATCCCCGTACCTCTCGCATGCTAAGCGAGCGCTCTACCATCTGAGCTACATCCCCATTTTGTTAATCGAAACCAAATTATCATATTAACTGTATCTCTGCCGCTACTATAAGTTTATTGATTCTACAGTGTTGTGTGGTGGATAGTAGCTAATAATAAGATTAGAGGATGCGGGTCAAGGATCTCGACCGTAGATTGTTTTCTTTTGAGATGAATGGAACTACGGATTACGCTTGTAAACAAACCTAATGTTCGGTGACTCTACGATGCAAAATTTGTTTATGTTCGTTTGTATAAAAACGTGAACCAAACATGAACGTAACTTTTTATTCATTTACGTTCGTGAACGTCCATAGATGTTCATTTATGTATGTTTGTTTATGCACATTCGTTTATTGAATATACTTTAACATATAATTTTTATATTTTATAATATATAATCTTATGAAATGTAAAAGTTTTCTCATCAAACAAAATTGATGTATTCTCTAGTCTCTTAGCTTGTATAGCTAAAGTTTTCTCATTATATTTTATAATATATGTAATAATCTTTTGAGGTAACATATTGTTTTTTTAACATTTGAATCACGAACATTTAAATCACTAATGTAAACGCTTTTGTTAAACATTATATAGATATTAATTATGAATGGATTGGTTTTGAGTTGTAGGTACTGTTCCTTTCTATTTTCGTTTTGGTTTTTATTTACTTTTAGGTACTTTCATTGTGTTTATGTATTTATTATCTATTGATCGTTATGCTTTGTTTCGTTAGTGTGGTGGTATTAGGTGTAGTTTGCTACTTATTTGTCGGCTTGTCTCGGGTTCGAAGTTTTCTGGTCACGTGGTTATAAGCCCTATTCTGTTCACTTAGGCTATCCGTAATGGGACGTTATGGGGCAAAAATTTGTAACATGGCGCCCCATATAACGTCCCGCACCGCCCCCCGGGGCGCCATGTTAGGTTTGGAGGTTGAAGGCGCTATGTTCCTAGCGTCGTGCCCTCTCTTGTTTTTTTTTCTTTTTTTTTCGTCTTTTTTCCTATTGGTACACCTCATACCCCATAACCCCCATCCTCATAACCCCCATTACACCCCTTACCTCATAACCCCCCATTTCCACGTCATCCGCCACATGACGCATAACCCCCACTCCACTCCCAAACCACTACACATAGCCTTAGTCCGTTTCTTCCTTTTCACTTCCGACATCTTCTTCGGCCGCCGTTCCCTTCCGGTTACGTTCTTTTGCTTTGTCCGATTACTTGCATGTTTATGTTTAGGGGGAATTGCATATATCCCCCTACTTTGGAATTGAACAAAATTGCATATTTTCCCAAAACACAAATTTTAATACATAATGTACAATGCCCTTTAAGCATGACTTGAGGATATATGCAATTTCTTAAGTTTAGAGGGGGATATATGCCAATGCTCGTTTTGTTTATTTACTCTTCAACTGAATTTGTTGTTTCTTCTTTTCGTATTTGAATTGGTGTTTTCTGTTTTGGTTGTTTATCGCAAGTCTTTTTGCTCTAATTGTTTCACGTTTTGAAGGGTTTGTGTTTGTGGAAGTAATTAGAGCAAAGACAAACCCTTCAAAACGTGAAGCAATTAATCAAAATGACATGAAAATTAAAAGTCCAATACATGTTGGCCCGCCGTAAGGCGCAGGCGAGGATCACCAGCTCGTTGATATTGTTTAAAACTCAATGTGACTTGTTCGTTTGTGTTTTAGTATGTTTACTCATTTATGTTCGTTTGTGTTCCTTTATGTTTGTTCATTTGTATTCATTTACGTTCATAAATGGTTCGTTTTGTTTCTTAATGAACGAACACTAACATGTTAATTTTCTTAATGAACAAACATGAACATAAGAAAAATCATTCGACTAATATTCGTGTCCGTGTTCGCTTAAGTTAGATGAACGACCATGAATATGCCCATGTTCGTGTTCGTTTACAAGCCTACTACGGATCATAAAATTCTTGGAAAAAAGGTTACAGATATATCGACCTTCAACCCACTTACCGTTGAGGTGGAGCTCAGCTTCATGTCACGGCTTGACCGGTTTCATGGCTACACCGCCATCAAAGACCATGTTTGATGCCACGACTTATTGTTGCATCTAATCAAACACTCATTTCATACCAACAAATCATCCATCTACTCTACATCTTTTAATTTTCTATCCTACAAAATAAGTTATAACGTTATTCTTCCACCGACAAAATGAGTTAACGTTATTCCTCCACGACCCTCCTGTCAATATCAAGTAGTTCTGATTCATTCAAATGTGCTATATTCAAAGATTTTTGCGAACATTATCGTCACCATAGCATAATTTGAAGATACGACTCATTCCAAAGAAATATATGGATCATGACCGTTTAAAGGCAACGAACCCAAACCACGTAAAAATTCTCCCAGGTTGATTTATTGATTCATGTGCATGTATGATAGCATACTCTGTCGTGCGTTGCTCTGATCGATACCTAACACTATAAAATACAAAAAAATTTCTAAAATAAACTTTTTAACACAAGCAGTAAAAAAAAAGTTAGAAATACAAATTGTTTAGAAGTATTTCAAGATCTCCAAAATAAAAGCTCAAACTACTATGGGTTACTATTACCCTATATATAAATGAAAACCTTGTTGAATAGTGTTAACATTGTTTTTGTCCCTTTTTAAATAGTGACTACAGTGTTTTTTAATAGTAGTTACACTGTTTTTTATTCCGGGATTTTTTTTTTTACTTTTTTTCGTCTTTATCATGTCAAACATTTTTCTTATTTTACAGTCCCGCGGCAACGCGTACATATTCGAAAACTAGTTACCCTATAGCTAATAAGTTTATGCACGCCTCTAAGTTTAGCTCAATATAGTTTAAATAGCTCAATAAATCTTATAAAATATAAAATAAATATATAATATAGAAATACTTTAAAATTAAACATGTTAAATTAAATGGTCCTTTTTGGTTTTATACGGTTTAAAAACTTTAAAACTACAAGCCAAACTATTTATTATAGTTTGACAACTCCAAAGCCATAAATCAAACTATAAAAAGAAAAACGATCACGAAGCCAAAACCGTTAACCGGACTGAACAATTTCACTGTTTTAAACAAAACCGTAAACACACTAATACTATAAGGCAAATTTTTTTTTTTAAAAAAAAAACAAGAAACAAAACAAAACACTAGTTTGATAAACAGCGTTTCTAGAAACACCACTTAGGCTATGTGTAGTGGTTTGGGAGTGGAGTGGGGGGTTATGCGCCATGTGACGGATGACGTGGAAATGGGGGTTATGAGGTAAGGGGTGTAGTGGGGGGTTATGAGGATGGGGGTTATAAGGATGATGTGTACCAATAGGAAAAAAGACAAAAAAAAAAAGAAAAAAAAATCATGAATGTTTCTCCTCCTCCACGGCGCCATTAACATGACGCTCTCCCCCTATTTTACTAACATGGCGCCCGGGGGGTGGGGAGGGGCGTTATGGGGGCGCCATATTAGGAAAAAAAAGCCCCATAACGCCCCACTACGGATGACCTTATGACTAAAATCTCAAATACATGGATGCGCATATTGTTTCTTGGACTTTGTGCATTATGAAGGCATGAAAAAAATGTCAAAATTCAAATACCCTCGTGCGTGTCTACTTTTATCCAGAAGATGGCCCCCTCTCTTTACTACTTCAGTTTACAATTTGACCAAAATCCTTCCTGGTTCCTTCCCTCTAAATAGCCAATTTATTTAGTTCCGCGTTTCCAAAATACATGGTCCTATAAATTAGGCTCTCTCATCCATTTCTTCACACACACTTTGCTTACAAGATGATGATGATGATGATCATGATAGCAGGCTTTGTTAACTCTATAACCGCACCGGTCAAGTCTTGGTTAGACAACAGTTTCGACCACAACAAGACCGCCAACATGACGGTAAAGGAGGTCGGAGTTGATACCTCTCGAGTCGACTGTATCGTTTGCTTGTCGGAGGTCGCTTTGGGAGATAGGGTTGCGATGCTTCAAAGGTGCAAACATGGGTTTCATGTTGAATGTGTGGAATCATGGTTGAAAGATCATCCTAACTGTCCACTCTGTAGAACTCCTGTTTTCGATGCTGATCACAAGCGTCAGGTTTACTTGAATAAATCGTATGAGATTGTGACTCGTTATGGCTTTCGTGTCCTGGAGATCATAGCCACTTGGCTAACCGGCTACTTTAGTCAGGGTCTACAGTCTAGTCTTTCTGAAAGTTGCAGTTATTTGTGATCTCATTTCTAAACGCCAAACACATACTCTTGCAGACATAGAAGAACTTTTTATGCAGTTTATACGACTCTCATGTATGTAAAAGAAAGTTTAGTTAGAGATTTTCTTATGCTTGTAAATTGTAACTGGTCTTCTTCATATAAATGTATCCAAGATCATCAATTTTGTTAGAAATTTAATAATTAATTAATTT
>JBCNJP010000008.1:59129472-59167328 GCA_039602395.1 Deinandra increscens subsp. villosa | reverse complement strand
GTCCCTAATCGTGTTATTAATTGTTTATCTTAATTCGACTCTTGTACTTGGAGCGAATTAATAAGGGTAATTTTCTTTTACACATAATGGTTTTTTACGAGTGAATATGATATCTACACGTAAAAACCCGTTTTACATATTAGTGTTTTTGTACTTTAATTAAATTATTAATGTAAAATATTCCCGGATAAATAAAACATAACTTCAAATGAATAGTACATATAGTTCATAGGTGATTGGACCAAACTATGTTTTATGTTTTTGTAGTGGTTGTCATGTGATAGACTCTCTGTAATTTTTATTTTGTTTTTTCTTTAACCGTAACACATTTAATACATGAGTTACTGTTGTAATGAGTAGAGATGTGTAACATAACGTGTAGGTCCTAAGTTTGATACTTTAAGCGTTTAGCTCCTAATTTTAACATCGTTATGCAAACTGATTGTATTTTCATTTTTTATGTTATACTTTAGCAATTCAACTATTTTGTGTTCCACGTAATCCGTGTGACAACACACAGAGATAATAAATCTAGTTCAGGTATATTCGTATGCATGGGATGTCTACAGTAATAAAATGCGTATAATTTTTTTTTTTGAACGGCGAACGAATCCCCTGGAATATTTAAACTTGTTGAGCTCATTCCAGGGAAAATTCACCTCCGCAAGCGGCCCGATGGTAAAACCTGTGAGCTTAGGGATCAAACTTGTGACCTCTGAGTCCTAATTCTCTCCTCATCGCTAGTAACCACTAGGACAAGTCCTTGTGGTTGCTAATTATTTAATATGTTATTGTATCAACATAAGGTTGTATTATAAAACTAGTAGAAACCCACACGATACTGTGACAACAACAATTTATAACGCGGTATGCGTATTTTAAAAAAATAATTTTTCAAAAACATATTACTTTTGAAAAAATATGTTTTTTAAATCATTAAATTTCGATTATCATTAAATAAAATTTTAAAATCTCCTTTTTCCTTAAGAGACAATTCTAATTTCTTCTTTAAGTTTTTTGTTTAAGAAAACTATTACATTCTTTTTAAACTTATAACAAATTCTTTGTTCTCAAATGTATAAATGCATTATATATTATACACATATAATCTGAAAAGAAGAGAGTATATTTTTATAATTTATATAAAAATAGAAAATAATTGCAGATGAGATGACGGTGAAGGCTAATAATAAAAAACCAAGGAAGTGCGAATCGAAAGAGAACGCGTTCAGTTGTATGAAAGATGAGCAATGTAACAAGTCTTGTGTCCATGATGGTTTTCAAGAGGGAAAATGTGAAGGAGTTAGACGTCGTTGTACCTGCATCAAAGACTGTTAATTTTAAACTTGAAACTATATATGCTTTGCTTTTATAAATTAAGTCTCGATGCATATTTTCTATAATAAATAAATAAAGCATCTTATTTCTGGTATATATATAAATAGATATTAATCTAATCCCTTATATAGTCGACATGTTTATCAATTATTATAAATCTCGTAAAACATATAAAAACTAAGGGTCTGTTTGGTATGAGGTAATGAAATGAACGAGAGAATGTAATAAACAAGGTAATGGAATGGTTGAGGGAATGAAATTGATCATTACCATTCCATCATCATGTTTGGTTACCACGTGTGAAGAGATGAATCATTGTTTCGTGTTGATTGATAGTTAGTAAACGAAGTAATCGAATATAATTTTACCAATATTTGCATTTAAAATAATATATTTGATTTATATTTACATTCTATTTTTTTAATTCTAGTTATTTTTTTTAATTTTTTAACTTTTAGTTAGTTTATTTTTATTAAATTATTAATTTAATTTTTAACTTTTATTTTATTTTTTGGTTTATTTATTATATTATATTTTTATTTTATATTTATTTCATTATTGTTTTTATTTTTATTTTTTTCATTATTATATTTTTCTTTGTATTTTTTGTTTTTTTATTCTTAATTTTTTTTTGCTTTCATAAAATTATAATAAAATATTAAACTGAATAAAATTTTCATTCTATTACTTGAGGGAATGAAAGAAAAACACCCTACCCCAAAGGAATGAAAATCTTTATATATGGAAGGAACCACAATCTCTACGTAATGGTCCATTAGATTCCAATATGTTACCAAAATGTCATTTTTCATTCCAATGTAATGACCCATTCCATTCCATCTTCCATTCCTACATACCAAACGCTACCTAAATAAAGTGATTGTATAAGGTGAAATTACGTAGGAAGCCATCAGAATATAATACGTGACACAGTATTAATGGGTATTAGCATACCATAGGTGGCCTTAATAATACTAATTTAATAATATAAATCATGAAGTTGGGACAGGGAGGTGACGGTGGTGGCGGCATGCCGTCCTATCTAGTAGTGATGATTAGGGTTTGGATTTTTTAGGCCATGATTCCATGTAAGAATATAGAATAAACTGGATTATCTTATTGAATGATCGTGTTACAATATAGAGAGAATGAACTATAAACCCTATATATCCAATAAGCTCGTAGGCTTATATTAATAACCCTAATAATATATTCCGGTATTAATTAATATACAATACAGAAACGTAGAGAAGTCATCAACTATGCCCAACTCTTGTATAGTTGTACATATAAACAGTGGCGGATCCAGGAAAGAATATCAGGGGTAGCGGGGACTAACGGGGGTTCGGGGGCAGCGCCCCCGAAATTTTTTTTTAGGTAGTTAACGGGCTTTTAATCATATTTTTAAGAGACTTTTGATCATATTTTTAAGTAAAAGCCATAAAATTTCTTCCAGGGGTCGCGAAAAATTCGTTTCAGGGGTCGCGAAAAACCGAAAACATATAAAAAAAAAAATTTGCACGTCGGGGTAAAAGTTCAGGGGTAGCGGGCGCTACCCCTGACCCCTTAGTGGGTCCGCCCCTGCATATAAACCACCTCGTTCCAATCGTATTATTACTTGTGAAGGCTTGATCAAATATATATCAAGATGAGAAGAAGTTTGTTTGTGTTCATATTTGTTCTTGTTCTCCTTTCCTACGGTATGCATTTCTTTTTAACTCAAAATAATATATCTTAAAGTATAAACCTATATATTTAAGTGGAATTAAACAAAACGGGGTTGTCGTTCCTAATCGTGTTTTTTTTTTTTTTTTCTTTGTGGAACGGAAAATTTCTCTAGCAAGAAACTATAAGAGAGAAACACCAAAACACCAACTAATCGTGTTATTAATTGTTTTAGCTTAATTCGACCCTTGTACGTGGAGCAAATTAATAAGGATAATTTCCTTGTACACGTAACGGTTTTTTACGTGTGAATATGATATCTAAATATGATATCTAGCTACATGTAAAAAACTCTTTTATGTATTAGTGTTTTTGTACTTTAATTATATCATTAATGTAAAGTATTATGGATAAACAAAACATAACTTTAAATGAATAGTATAGTTCATAGGTGATTATTCTGGCGTTTTTGGTGGTTGTCATGGGACAGAAACTGTGTTATTTTTATTTTTGTTTTTTTTTCTCTTTAAGCGCATGTAACACATTTAGTACATGAGTTATTGGTATAATGGTTAGAGATGTCTAATATAACGTGTAGGTCCCAAGTTCGATAATTAAGCGTTTGACTCCTAATATTAACGTTGTTATGCAGACTCCCTTTATTTTTGTTTTTTATGTACACTTAGTAATGCAACTATTTTGTGTATCCACATAATCCGTGTGTCAATGTAGAGAGATAGTAAATCTAGTTCAAGTATATTCATATGCATGAGATGTCTACAGTAATAAAATGCGTATAATTATTTAATATTATATATGTTTTTGTATCAACATAAGATGGTTTTATAAAAGTAATAGAAACTCGTGCAAACTGTGACGACAACAATTTATAACACAATATTCATTTCTGTTTTTAAAGAATATTTTTTTGTATCTGCGTTTACTTATTACTTTATTTATATAAATCATTAAAATTCGATTATCAATAAACAAATTTTTAAAATCTTCCTTTTCCATAAACAAACAATTTTAGTTTATTCTTTAAGATTATTGTTTAAAAAAACTATTATACCCTCTTAAACCTTTAACTTTTAAAGTAATGACAAGTTCGTCATATTCTCAAATCTATAAATGCATTATATGTTTTCACCCTACACCTTTTTACATCTACTATTCATGCTTTTACGTATTAACATCATCTTTTTTACAATCAACTTTTAAGAAAATATATATTATACACATATAATCTGAAAACAAGAGGAGTATATTTTTATAATTTATATAAAAATAGAAAATAATTGCAGATGAGACGACGGTGAAGGCTAATAAAAAACCAAGGAAGTGCAAATCGATCGAGAACCCGTTCAGTTGTATGAAAGACGAGCAATGTAACAAGTCTTGTGTTCATGATGGTTTTCAAGAAGGAAAATGTGATGGAGTTGATCGTCGTTGTACCTGCATTAAGGACTGTTAATTTTAAACTTGTAACTATATATGCTTTGCTTTTATAAATTAAGTCTTGATGCATATTTTCTTTAAAAAATAAATAAATCATCTTATTTCTGGTATATATAAATAGATATTAATGTAATATTCCCATATTGTAAAACAAAACATATCATATCGGCCGAACTATAAAACAAAAACATCTAATACGTTTGTTTGATAATGATTCATAGCATGCATCCTTCTTTTTAGCAAATAAAAAAAACTTAATTAAATTAACGTTTGATTAGCTATTTAATCGTATCGTTTTCTTCCATGTTTATATATTTTTAAATAAGATGTAGTAGTTTGGTAATAATAAGAACTACCGAGATACGAAGCCTAAATCTTGTTTACTTTGAGCTCAGCGCCTCAGCTATAAAACGAAAGTAATAGTTATCACCATGGGGCATTGGGGCCAGTCTAAATTGTATTTTTAATTGCAATAAACAAATCTAACTAATCATACTAGACTGAACCATACTCCAACAATCATTAGTGATCGTCTTCTCGTCTTTCAATCTTTCTAAGTTTCTCAGATGTTAATTTCTTTTTTAAATTTTTAAGTTAGATTTAATGAAACTAGGATTATAAAATTTGAAATTTTAGGGGTAATTAATAATTAGATACTTTTTATGATCTTGGTGTTTTATTTTGTGTTTTTACAAGTATGGCGACCCGCGCTTCGCCGCGGAGTTTCCCCGTTTTGTGAGCTAAATAAGCGAAAACTATGAAGAAGCTAACCAATATTTGTTTTATGATGTAGCATGTATAAAAATTGTTTGGTAAGTTGAACAAATCGTTGGAGAGCAAAAGAAACTGAAAAGGAAATTATCACTCATTTGAATTTGGTTTTGTATATCTTTAGATGCCATTGTAATGTAATAATTTAATGTTATGTATTTGGAATTATGAATCTTGAATCAATGTGCATAGCGCTTAGCACAAAACTATGGTTTTGTAGTTGACTATTTAAAGTCCAAATGGAGAAATTATAGCTTTTAATCCCAATGTGAATACAGTGAGATGAGTTAAAATGAAATAGCATTGACAATCCCACGTTTGACTTCAAATAGTCCAATCTGAATAATTCAAACCTTTAATCCCAATCTCAATCTAGTGTTCGCATAGGCCATATATAATGAAGCAATGGTTTGTAATGTTTCTATTGTTGATCAATTCAATCAAGTAATACACTAATACATATAAGGTGAGGACATACCGATAGATATTGAGATTATAGATGACGATGATGATGCCATAGTCATGATCTTCCTCTTCCCTTTAGATGTCTTCTATTGATGGATTTTGTGACTAAAGAGAATAGTGTATGTGGTGGTGTTGTTTATGTTCTCTAGTCATATATTTATAAGACATCAAAGGGCAAGAGACCTTTCATATTATGTCATTATTCCCATCAAATAATGACTATATTAATAAGGACTTTATGTCATACATTAATAAGGACTTTATATGACTTAATATCATTTTGGTAGTTATTAACAAATGATCCCAAATGACACATTCATGTAGGTATATTTCCAACATCTATGACCATGAAAGTCAAAACCATTGTATGACCATTTTGTGTCACTTGAAATCACACAACATAAACTAAAACAGTTGACTTTTAAAGTCAAAAAGACCCAAACTGTAGAGGCTAGATTATGAGGCTTGTGATATTAAATAAGTTGGGCTGGGCTTAGAGGGTTTCATTAGAATCATAGGCTAGTTTATGATTGGGCTTGGGTTTACTATTGGGTTTATGATCCAAAAGGGGCCCAATAGTAAACCCAATGTGGGTCTATATATAGACCACTTGACCTCCTCATTTGATAATGCTTGTTTACGATTGAGTGGAGAGCCAAGGAGGTTTACGATTTGTGTTTTGTACCCGACAAGTTTACTTGTGTGCAAGATCAAGTGTTTTATTGTTTTAAACATCGTTTTCTTGTGTTCTCTTCATCTTTCTGCTTGAATCAATCACCTACGAGGATTCCGCACTCGTTTGTGATATCGATATCGTGTTTTAGGAGATTTTCTGGACCTACAATTGGTATCAGAGCCAAGAATCAGTGATTCGAGGCTCACACGATATTGGATTCAAGCATTTTTCTGGAAAAAGTTCGAGTTTTTTGAAGATTTGAAGCTGCTGGAGGTGTTTACGATCAGATCTGCTGCTGTTCTTCGAGTTCACGATCAGTTTTTCTGGGTTTTTCCGTGTTTACGACTTCTTCGGTTGAAGATCTTCATTGTTTGGGTGTTTACGAGTTCAAGACTGCGTTTTTATAGTGTTTACGATCCGAAGAAGTGAGTTTACGACTGTACTTGTTGTCGTAATCGGAGTTTACGACTTTGCAGGATTATAAAGAAAATGTTGTAAAAGTTTAATAGATTTAGATTGAATAGATATAATAATCTACCTATCCATTAAACAAAACATATAAGGTTGATTTGGCACCTTATAAGGTTGTCCACATCATCAATTGATGATGTGACATTCTCTCATTCTAAGAAAATCTTATGTGTAATTTAAGATTACCCCACATAGGGGTGTTCAAAAATATCCGAGTCCGAATCCGTATCCGAATTATCCGAAATTCCGTATCCGAATTATCCGAAAATTTCGGATATCCGGAATTTCGGATATCCGAAACTCGGATATCCGAAAATTCGGACTTGGACTTGGACAAGAATTTATAAAATTTTCGGAAGTTTCGAATACCCGGCATCCGAAAATTTAAATAAATTAAAATAAATTTTATATTAAAAAATAAGGAATTAGTGAATACTTGGACTATGTTTATTTGTTTTGTCGTTTTTAGGTCGAACTTATGTTTATTTGTATTTGAAGACTTGGAATATGTTTATTTGTTTTGTCGTTTTTTTTGGTTAAATTGTGGTTTTTTTTAAAAAAACTGGATTTTCGGATATCCGTTTTAACTATCCGAGTCCAGTCCGAAATTTTGGATATCCGAAATTTCGGATATCCAAAATTTCGGACTTGGACTTGGACAATGCAAATTGATATCCGAAATTCGGATATCCGAAATTTCGGGTATCCGGTTTTGAACACCCCTAACCCCACATATTAAAACCCATCGATCCAAATCCAAACCTCAATTCTTTAGCCGTTCTCTTCTCCGATCATCTCCGAACTAGGGTTTCCGGCCGTTCTGAGATGATCGGAGAAGAGAACGGCTGGAGAATTGAGGTTTCGATTTAGATCGATGGGTTTTAATTTGTGGGGGTAATGTTAATTGTCAAAATTGTCCTCATGTTTTTGTCACGGGGGGGGGGGGGGGGGGTTACCGTTAAAAGTTAACGGGGTGTTAGCTTAATACCCCTTTATGAAACAAAATTAAAAGTTGATACCTTATGTTGTTACACCCAGAAATTAGTACCCCAAAGTGTTACTATGGGTAAACCACATATACTAACTGTGTAATTAACTCTTTTCTTAATTTTTTAGGTTTTTTAAATAATCAATTGTTGTACCATTAATTTTAGGAAACTTTAAGTCAAATAAACTGATTTTGAAATTCCTAAATTATGGTAACTAATAAACCCCGAATTAGCATAGAATTAAGGATTTCAAAATTTAGATTTTTGGCAAGTTGTATATCTATATCTATTTAAAATGATTGCATTCTTATTTTATGTAGATTTATGTGTATGGTATTCGATTTTTTTAAGCTTACATGACAGTTAAGCCATTTAATATGGTATTTTATATTTTGTGTCTTCCTTTTTATTAATAAAACTTGCTAGATTTTGGCTAATATTCTTTTCCTTTCTATGCTAGATTGTGATGTTGTTGTCCTGGCAAATAATCTGGGTCAGGCATTTAGATGCGAGATTTATGATAATGAGGAAAATGTAGAGGTATGTCAAAGGTCTTCTTTTATATGTTCATTTATAATTCATCTATAAAGTTTCATAATGGATACTTGTGTTATGGAACTTTATTTTATTGCAGGGATGTAAAACTTTTGGTCAAGGTGATGAGATAATATTTTAACCAATGAAGTGAGTCTTGCATTTATTTTGGGTGTTCTTACATAGAGGTTGTAAGATGGTCGGTTGGGTGAGGATGTGTAATACATCCAAAGGGTTCGGTTGTGTTGACCTTGAAACACTTTTTTGTCCATTCTATAAATTTTGTATAGATAATTAAGAACACCCAATAAGATCCATTCTATAAATTTTATAAAGATAATTAACACCCCTAAAATTTTGTATAAATTTTGTATAAATTTTGAATATAAAATCTCTAAATCAGTAATTGTAACTATGTAAGAACATATTCATGGATGAACTACTTTTTCTTATCTTTGTTTAGATACGCATTTCTTTAACCTGTAAAATATGCATGTATCTTAATGCTATACACTATATTCGTTTTAGCAATCTCACTCATGTGTTCACTTATAGACGAATTCCAAAGGAGGTGGCACTCCTTGCTGCTGTGGAATAACATATCAATTTGATGGTTAAGTTTGAAATGAAGAAGTTCTTACAGTTCAACTTAGAAGTGATATATTTGTTTACTTCTTAGCGAATTCCAAAGGAGGTGGCACTCCTTGTTGATGTGGAATAGCATATCAATTAGAGGGTTAAGTTTGAAAATGAAGAAGTTCTTACAATTCAGCTTGGAAGTGAGATGTTAAAGGGTTATAAAATGTGAGTTTTACATTTAAATCTATTTGTTATCTACTAAACATCATATTAATATGATTTTGTATTTTACTTTCTATCTAAATAATCATAGGTGATGACACTGTTTTCGAGTACCAACTTGATAATGGTTTTCTTCATCTGAAAAAGGTGATTCATATGGTTTATTTGATGTCAATGGTATGGTTTTTTATCCTATTTTCAGGATTTTTTATCACTAGGTACGACTGACTTTTTTTTTAAATAAATATTGACCCTTTAGTTGGCTGTTTTTATTAACTGCTGGTTAAAACATTAGAAACATATTATTGTTTGGTATCATTTTGAAACTCTGTTGATATAATGTTACGTTTTCAAAGTTGTTTACATATCAATACTCTATATATGAAACATGAACCCTCGAGGAACAATAGATTAATTATACAAAATTGGTTCGGAGTGTGCGTGTCATTTATCATGTATATGTCCCTCCCCTTGACTTTTATGGACCACATGCCTTTCTTCCTAAGCTACTTTGCTTTTCTTTCTTGCTTGCATTCTTATAGAACGATTTCAATAAATGTAGGTGGGCCTCTACTATGAGGAGCTACTACTAAAAGAAGTTGCACACTTTAGAAGTCAATTCAACAGAGGCTGGATGCATAGTTTAGAATTCAATTTAGCTATTGTTTTATCAATTTGAAGGTCTTTATGATGAAAGTGTGATTGTTTGTATAAGATTTGATTATTTGTTATTTTTTTTTGTGATAAATATTACTAGCTATAATTATCTTAAGTGGATAAATATTATTTGAAGAGTTGTTAGATAGTATTGAAATTTTCATAGAACATTAGACCTTTTTACAAAAAAATAAAAGGGGATGGGTTGTTCTATGCTAAAGTCAATTGTAACAAAAAAATTAATCTCACAATACATTATGATGCTTTAAGTCTTTTATTTCTTCCATCATGGTAAAACAAAACCATATTGATCATTTTTGTCCTACTATTTTTATCAACACCACCTCTTTTTTTTTTTTTTTGTGTGTGTTAAGGGTTCCAAAAAGTATATCCATATATGATGATCGGAATTGATTTACAAGATTATTATGAAAGTTTATATCTTGGTGCCATTTGGATGAAATTGTTATAATGGTGGATAGTTCAGTTCGTCATATGGTGGATTTTGAACATGGCGATAATATATATTTATAAAATATTACACTTGTGAATGATGAACGTATTGTGTATATACGGGTTAAGGAGAATTTATTCATGGCTAAAATGTTTTGTTTATGTATTATTCTTTTCAATTTTTATTCCGAATTTAGTTTTATGTTATATTTCATTTCCCGTTCTGCAAGGCGCTTCAAATCAAGATGTTGTCACTTCCTGCCTTACTTCATCTTACATTTGGAGAGAGTGCAAGGTTCTAAAGTTAACAAAAAACATGCTTCTTCTCGCACCAACTAATGAGGTTGTCGATGATATCAACAGTCGTCTGCTTTCTTTGGTTCTCGGTGAAGAACATGAGTATTTAAGCTCAGATTCTGTATGTCAAGATGAGATTGTAGGTGACGGCGTTGATCATAACTTATACTCACCAGACGTCCTGAATCGTTTACATATATCTGGCATTCCAAATCATCGCTTGTGCTGAAAGTTGGTGTTCCTGTTATGTTGCTTAGAAACATTGATCAGAGGAATGACTTATGTAATGGAACACGTATTCAGATCGTATCTCTACGGAAGCATGTTATTGAAGCGATGGTTATCTCCGGAAGCAATATCGGTCCCAGGACTTTTATTCTTAGACTTTCATTGGTTCCAACAGATAAAAGAGTTGTTTTTCGGTTTAAGAGAAGACAGTTTCCGATCTCTGTTTGTTTTGCTATGACTATAAACAAAAGCCCAGGTCAATCTCTTACGAGAGTAGGATTGTACTTGAAAGATCCCGTCTTCTCTCATGGTCAATTATATGTTGCCTTATCAAGGGTGAAGAGCAAGAAGGGTTTGAAGATCTTGATTTTGGATGAAAGATGGTCGTCCAACCAATGTAACAAGAAATATAGTGTATAAATTATTGATTTTTTTTATTATTATTGAATATTGTTTTACCAATAAGAACTTTTTTGGATAGTATATATATCTATATTTTTTTACGTTTTAGACCCGGGTATTTACCTGGGTAAGTGGCTAGTTACTTTTAAATAAACCGGAATGATCGTATTGACCTTCCAACGTTTGAAACTTGATTGAGTAGGTTCGAGTAGTACAAGCCATTGGGGTTGTAGCCCAATGGTAAGAGACAAAGTCTCTTTGGTGGAGACCAAGGTTCAAACCTTGGCAATGGTGTAAAATTGGTGGAATAAAAAAATTAGCCGTTCATAAAAAAGGTTCGGGTAGTACAATCCGTTTTTATTTATTTATAGGGATTTGGTTACTTTTTATTAAAAATTGAAAATATTCAATAAAAAATTATGTAATATTTAATAATGATCCTCTCATTATTTTAAATGGGAAATGTAGTACTATACCGAATACAAAATAACCAAATAATGTAAATAACATTACATAAACGTTAAGCTAACTAATACACGATGAGTCTTCAACTTGTTGAATTTTCAGCGTCTTAATGCTTCGACAATCTTGAATCTTCATCTACGAATCTGCACCACTTGACTTAGCTAAAACAGTTAGCGGTGGTTAAAGATCGGGTTAAACCCACAACCCTTAAAACAGATTGTGGGTTTTCACGCGAGCACCCGTCTGTTTCCTATAATACAACAACCGGAATAGTAATTGTACTACTTGAGATGTCTCGCACCTGAGGTTCCACCGAGGACTTTGGTGTTTAGAAAAGGAGTAGGTGGTGATGAAAGAAAAAAACACTTACAAATACACAATCTCAAGAGCAACAGAATACTCCTCACTGCTCATTTTCTTCATTAGAATATAGAATGTTTGGTGCTCCCAAACTATTTGTGTATCTCAAAAGTACCAAAATACATAAACCAAGAGTTCATATATAGTCACCACATATCATGCGAGCGTGTAAAGTGCAACATCAAAGCATCATATTGCGCCTATTGTCAACGCCACACGCATATGCATCTCATGAGCGAGTGCAGGTTAGGAGTGCACACTTTTTGGGGTCCCATGGATGTCTCATACTGAAGGAAACAATTTTTAAGGGTGTTGCCGACCAATGTAGGATAGATTTCCATGGTTCCTTTTACATAAATTCATCTTTATTCAATTTCCATCCAACTTTGAGCATCAGTGTCATATTCATCTTAGCCCTATTTTAGATACCGTTTGGTTCATTATGATACTTTCACAAAATAGAAACCAAACCCTGAAATAATTAATTATATAACAAATATATAATAAATTATAATTAGTTTAACAATTTAGTAAAACATATTTTTACTAAAATTTTAAACATTTTTATTGACCAACTAAGAAGTTTGGCTACCCGGGGTAACACGATGGCAAAGTAGTACCTCATACGTCCGCGAATATGCAGAGTGCAAAGTAATTAAAGCCCACCAGTTAAGCCTATTTCAAAATAAAACTCACATTCACAAACTGTCGGATGATAAAATCTATTAGCGCTAGAAATCGCACTGGTGACCTTAAGGCCCGTAACCTTTTAATTTCTTTCTTTCCATACACATTACTCGATATAGTTTCATGTGAAAAGGATTAAAAAAAACTCAGTAATTGTGATATGAACTTTTAGAAGATAGATGACAAAAATAAAAAGTATAAAAAAGAAGATCTTATTTTCATATCTAGTGAATTTACTAAGGGTGTCAATTTCCGAAACGACACGAAACACGACCTGAAATGTAAGTGGGTCGACCTGTTAACCCGTTTAATGGTTTTTAAAATGTAAGTATTTATATTATAGAGATAAATATATATTAATATTTAAACTTACATAATGGATTTTTTTTTACTTTTGACCTTTATATATAAAATTATAAAAGTCGTTTAGTTTTCTCTATCTTCAATTTTTAGTTTCAACAAATTTATTTTATTAGTCTAAATACTTATTCCTAATATTTTCTATTTGTTTCTTATTATATCGAGTTAAATATATTAACTTAAGTTTATTAAATCTTAATTGGGAATGAGAGAAAAAAAATGACGCAAATTATAAAAAAGGTTTTCATTTGAGTATATTAATTAATTGTTTATATTGTTACTAAGTCGTTATGTATTACCCATACTAGGATAGAACCCGTATGTTATACGGGTTCAATCAATAAAAATATATATAATTGATAATTGCATACTCTTCTTATTACCGGAATAACCTATTACATCACATTAAATAAAGAGTTAAAATTATAAGGGTTATTGGATTTAAATAATCCCAGCTATCAGTAATTGGCCGGTAATAATCCCAACTCAGGAAATGTTTTCTAACGAGCCAAACTTTCACTCTATTTTTTTCTGGCAGTCTCAAACTAACAGAATGTTAACGGTGTTAACTTTTGATGATGTGGCATGATGAGGTGGCGGTCCATATGGCATTTTCATCTGATGTGTCATTCTTTTGATGATGTGGTCATAAACAACAATTACTAAATTATTATTATTATTAATTATTATTATTATTATTATTATTATTATTATTATTATTATTATTATTATTATTATTATTATTATTATTATTATTATTATTATATAATATACACACATAGATATACACACATCACCAACATCATCATCTCCAACGATATTACCACCACCACCACCGCTCCGACACCACCACTGCTCCGACACCATCACCACCACAGCTCCGGCACCAACACCACAACCCCGACATCACCACACATCACCACCAACATCCGGCAACTCCGGCGACCTACAACTCCAACGACATCAACTCGACACCTGCAACTCCGGCGACCTGCAACTCGGTGACCTACAACTCGGCACTTGCAACTCCGGTGACCTGCAACACGTGACCTACAACTCGACAGCATGCAAATCAAACAAATCTGAAAATGGCGACGGGAACGAGATGGCGACGGAAACGAGATGGCGACGGGAACGAGATGGCGATGGGAACGAGATGGCGACGAGAATGAGATGGCGACGGGAACGAGATGGCGACGGGAACTCACGATGGCGACGGAGACAGTGGAAGTCGCCGACGCTGAATTGGTCGGGGATGGCAGAGGGAATCTCTTCCTCTTCTTATTCTGTGGGTGGGTGAGATTTATTAATGTTTTAAAGGTTTTTTTATTGAATTTTCTATATATACCCTCATCTTTTATTAATTTTCACAAATACACCTTATCTTGCGACCTCATCATGCCACATCATCAAAAGTTAACACCGTTAACATTCTGTTAGTTTGGGACTGCCAGAAAAAAATAGGGTGAAAGTTTGGCTCGTTAGAAAACATTTCCTGAGTTGGGATTATTATCGGCCAATTACTGATAGTTGGGATTATTTAAATCCAATAACCCAAATTATAATTCATAATATGGTAGTGGTGACTTTACTAACAATTTTTAGAACCCATGTCTCTACTTGTATATTTGAAAAATGCAACCATACCAAAATGATTGTTAAAAAAAATAATCTGACCCAGAATAGCAATTAACATTAATTTATGATTTAACAAACTTGAGACTTTAAGTCTTTGTAGAAAGTTAAGTGAATATAAAATTTAATCAAGATTATAATTAACACATATAAAATCTAAATTATAATCAATATTATAATGTTATATCAATAAAAAAATATAATTTTGGTATACATTAGGAAACTTACAATTTAATTAGTCATCATGTTTAAAATTCTCAAATTGGATGAACATTGATCATTTGATATGGTAAAAAAATATTTAATATTGGATCTTATAAACATGATTTTTGTCGTTTGTGAATTTCTTTATAAAAAAGTATCATCCACAATGTTAATTGAATCTATAAAATAATATCAGGTATTCAATTATTATGATATTAAATATGATTTGCTCAATTATATTTGAAGACACACTAAATAAGTTTTTATTGGTATTTTATAAGTTTTTTTTTATATATTTATTAAAATAAAAATAATAATAGTTTATAAAAAAATTTGTTAAATAAAAATAAGATGAAAATTAATATATGGTCGTCATAGTTTCATAATATAAATAAAACAAATATATCATGATTAATTATAAAATAGGATATAATTTCCAATAAAAAAATTTAATTAAGGAAATAAACTTGGGAGGAAAAACTTTTGTGAGACTAAATATAGTGTTGTCATGTGTCAACATTTGTAATCATTTATTAGAGTTGAAAGATTTATAAATAAATATATATGGGTTGACCTGAAACACAACCAGAACACGACACAAGTTTAAATGGATCGTCACAACACGACACAAAAAATTATACGAAACGGGTTAGGGCTGAAGAAATCAACACGCCAAACCGTGAACCCGTATGATTGAAACCCCTAAGTCTTACCTAGATTTAGGCCGACCTAAATTTGTTTGGGGATGGATGATGACATTTAACCATAAATTTGGCCCCGTAAAACTGTGGCAATTTTGATTCTCGAAGAAGTCGTTCATGTATGTATATTCTTTTTAAGGATTTGGAGATTAAAATTTTTAGCAAGTCCTTGTCTAGTTTTTATTAATGATTTTTTATATAATTATCTTTTTTAAATGGTCCACATCACCAACGCCACATGTCAAGCTCACAATTAATTACCAATTTAGTAAATCATCAATTAAGATTAATTACCAAATTTATCAAAACTAAAATTTTATTTTAAAATTTTGATAAAATTAATGCAGATTTTATTAATTTACTCAATAATTTTAGTCTTTTATAAAAAGTAATCAATAACTTGTCAAACATAATAAAATTTTAAATGTTATAAAAATTTTATATCAATCATAATTTTCAAATTTCTTGATCATTATCTTTCTCTTTTGTATTTATCAAATATTATTACTCTCTATTCAGCCCGTGTATTATACGAGTTACTAACCTAGTTAATCCTAATAAAGCAATAAAATGGTTGTCACATGTCTTCTTTTCTAGGAGGTCCACATCAGCATTGACACATGTCAATATCACATTAATTATCAATTTATTAAATTACCAATCAAGACTAATTTACCAATTTTGTCCAAATTGAAGTGTTAATTCAAAAGATTTTGGCAAACTTAATATCGATTTGATAAATTTACTCAATAATTTGACTATTTTAAAGGAAACTAATCAATAAGTTTTAACTATAATAAATTTTCTTTAATGCATTAAATTATAAATTAATGTTTTATAATGAATTACGTCATTTATAATTTTCAAATCTCTTAACCGTTTTTTTGTTGTTTCTATTTATTATCAAATATTATGAAACTAAATTCAACATGTGTAATACACGGGTACTAACCTAGTATATATATATATATATATATATATATATATATATATATATATAGGGAAAGTTCGGTACAAAGGACCAAATCCATGTGAAGGAAAAACAACCATTTATTAGCGACGGTCGAACATATCTAACGCATAGGGATGCTACATGTGTTAAAACTAAAAATATCCACTTCTTTATACTTAAAAAGGATAAAGTCGTCTTTTCATAAAACAAATAAAAATAAACACGTTAGCATAAAATATCGCATGAAAAATAATTAAGAATGCGTAATTTTATATCACGCAACATACATAGAAATAATACACCTATTTCAAATTCACGCATAAATCGTTTAAAAATTACGCAAATATCTAAAACATGATTTTGAAACATCAATGCATAATTTATCCTTAGTAAAAGTTATTTAGTTATGTTTAAACATAGTACGCGAATAAAAAACCCACCTATTACATAATTACGCACATCTGTTTTTAAATCAAGTAACTACCTAAAAACAATCATACCTAAACTCACCAGACAAATAAATCGTGCATTGCTGTTTCAAAATCATGCAACTATCTAAACTTAGCTATTTAAAATCACGGATTCTTTTCTTAAAAAAAAAAACGTAAAATATCCAAAACTTACTCGTACTTTCCTAGATATCTAATACAACTATAACTCAAAGCTTTTCAAATTACGCATACTCTTCTTCAAATAACGCAAATGTAAGAACAACATAAAAATAAAAGATGAACATGAACAAAACCCATTCATAAAGTATTCTAATTTTATAACGATCAAGTTGAAATTTGATACAAAACTGGTGGGTGAGATTTGTTACAACTATTGGGGTGAGATCAACCACTTAGGAGAGTGGGTGATCAAACATAAGCTTCACAAAAAAAAAAGAACCATACAAAAACCTACACAAAAAACATCAAAACCAAAACAAAATGGTGCCTACATCTTCTTGAACTCGTCCACAGCCACTATCCACTATCCACTATCCACTATCGTGTCCATCTTCTTAATGGTTGTAACACCCCGGCCAACCGATGACGGAAACATCGAGGTATCATGAAAAGAGTATAGAAACGCAATGATATACAAGGAATACCATTTTTAATAAATAACTCAAAACTTAAACGTCTATTATAAGGCAAATACTTTAAAAAAAACATAAACCTAACTAGGTCCATAAGCTTCCTAGCTATAATTACGCTTGGTTTCCATATCCTTAAAAACACGCAAAAAATGTCAACTATCTACATAGTTGGTGAATCATAGGTTTGACAGGAAAACATGTATAGAAAACATTTGATAAGTGTTTGCAAAGTCATATTGTTAAATGAACAAGCAAGTATAAGTCTTATTTACACATGTATTCATCACATAAACAGTACGCCTGATTGATGGTTCGCAAACTAACAATCGGTAAGAATGTTTGTGCACGTGTCCAATTCCTCTCAAGGAACCTCTACGATTATTGTTCGGTGCCTCTCAGAAATCTCAACGTTGGGACGACGTTCAGTTCCTCCCAAAAACCTCAACGTCATCATGTTCAGTTCTTCGCAAGGAACCTTACATTTGATTCTTCGGAGCCTTAAGTATAAATTTTCCCAATAGCGTACAATGATAAGCACGGAAAAGTATACGTTCACACGACATCACACAGATACATACAAGTAAATCTATTTAACAGTACTTGACTTTGCATAGTAATGATGAATGATTGAATGAACAAAGTTTCATAATGTTTTACGATGATAAGCACGAAAAAGTATATGTTTTGTTTGAAAATAAAGTAATATCAATGCATATAGTTTTTGTGTGTTTTTAACCCCAAAATGATTTGAAAATCTAAAGAAAAAACGGCTATGAACTCACCTTAGTTTGCTTGTTTACTAGGTTGACATAAAGTGGATGATTCAAGTACGAGGACGTCCTAAACAAATAACGAGTTTGATTACCCGAAGTTGTGAGGACGAATAAAAGATTTCAAGACATCTAGGCTTTCAATGAATTGGAGAAGATGGATTGAAACCGAATTAGGCTTTTAGTAACAAACGCTGGTAGACACTTAAAGGTCTTTAATAATTAAAATGAGAAAACAAAACTGATAAGTGATTTTCTCATTAGAAAACAAAACTGATAAATGATTTTCTCATGTATTTAACAATTGTTTTAGAGAAGTTTGAATCAACAAAATTATGATTTTAGATGTAACGTTTTACTTTCATAAATTTAGTGCCTCATATTTAAAAAATTAGAAATATCTATAAGTTTGTATAAAAATACAAGCATTTACAATTATTTATAACAAGATGGTGACCCGCCCGCACTTCATGGCTGGCCACCCATTTTCCGAAACGCCGTGGTCAAAGTCGAAAACTGTAAAAGTGATTTAAAAGTTGACCATCTGCGCTTAAGCCTGAAAAAAATATCATATGTACATGACACGTGACCTAACACCCATTTTTCAAAACGTTGTAACCAAATTCAAAAACTCTAAAAGTGGTCTAAAAGTTGACCACATGTGCTTAAGTTTGAAAAAATATATCACATGTACATAACACGTGGCCTAACACATAACTACGTGTCGCAAAAACATTGACATAGATATGACACGTGACTAACACGTGGCCACGTGTCGTCATACGTGGCCTAACACATGGTCATGTGTCGCAAAAGCATTGGCCTACATATGACACGTGGCTTAACACGTGTCCACGTGTCACCACATGGCCTAACACGTGGCCACGTGTCATGCCACGTGTCATAAAATTAGTGGCCTAGATATGAAGAGTGACTTATGAGTCACAACCACCCAATTATTATTGTAATATATATAAATTAGGGTAAAATAATTGTGTAAAATTTATATATGTAAGAATAAAAAGGGAATTAATAATGATAATTAATTATAAAATAATTACCTTTTTTTTTTGGTATTGGTTTTGTTTCTAGATAAAATAAAGTAAGTGTGATTCTCTGTTTTTTTTTTATATAAATTTTGGAATATAATATTTGTATTTTTTAAGACTTGGAAGGGGTTTTATATTTTTACAAAAAATCATTTAGTTTGGTGTTTAGAAGGTTTTATTGATCAAAAGAAGGAAATGAGAAAAAAAGGGGTAAAATGGTTCGGCTGGGGCTTGAACCCGTGACCTAATGTGAATGATTTACCATAGGCCTACCAGCACAATTGGTAAACTATTCAAACGAAAAGTATAAACCATATGCATGTCGGTCATCATCTCCCTCCTTAAACATCCACCCGAAACCCTAGACTTATGACCTCAAAATTGAACATCGGATCATGAATAATAGACATTGAAATCATAGGGATTTTGCTCAGAACTAAAATATGATCCTAATGTTGTAAAAAAAAAAACTGGAATCGTTTCTGGAAAAGAGAAAACGCAGAGGTCGCCAGAGCATGGCGGTGGCGATGATCGGAAAAGCGAGCATATGCAATCTTAGGGTGCGTTTGGTTATGGAAAACGTTTTCCTGTTTTCCATTATCAGTTTTTTAGAAAATGAAATGGGTTTTCCATCTCTAGAAAACACATGAATTTTTTTGAAAACCCCTTCTAAACCAAAAGATGGGTTTTCCATTTTCCAAAATGAAAAATGTGACAATACCCGTGACAACGAATCAAGTGAAGACGATGGAGGTTCATGAAGGAGGAGATAGGGTTCACGATGGAGAAGATGGAGAAGCGACATACTGTTTTTTAGGGGAGAAACCCTACATGTGAACGCTTATGAAATCGGGAAAACGAAAACGAAAAATGGAAAACAAAAAAAAAATGTTTTCCAATTTTAATTTAAAAGTTAGAAAACACCGTTTTCTGTTTTCCAGAATTTGTTTTCGGGAAAACAACAATTTGAACGCGTTTTATGTTTTTCATGTTTTCTTAGAAAACAGAAATGGAAAACATGGTGTGTTTTCCACAACCAAACACACCCTTAGAGTGTTTTAGGTATGGACAAGCTCGGAAGTGATGGTGGAAGTGAATATAAGGGCCACAACATGAATAAAGACGGGTGTTTATTGAGCATCAAGGTCCAATCGGTTACGAGTCAAGGTTTTAAATCACAATTAGTCTTCGGTTTTGAAATGGTAATGATAATAGGAATGATGGGGAAGCGTTTCCAATCATTAAAATGACGTTTTAAACTGATTTTGAAGATTTTTCGGCGAGGTGGTGGTTGCCGGCGACAGCCACCGAAAAAACGGGGTTTTCAAAATTTTCTTTTTAACACATAGATATTTAAAATCTAAATAAGTATTTGAAATCAAAATACATTATAGGAAAATTGGAATTAAATAATCCCAACTTTTGGGTATTGGCAAAAAATAATCCCACATTACAATATAACCCACAACGGTCCCAACTTTTCACTTAATTATTTAGAACGGTCCCGCCGTTTAAAAAACTAACACCGTTAGTTTTTAATCCTACGTGGTGATGACGTGACGTTGACTTGTATTTTCTATTCTTTTTTTCTTTTTTTTTAGTCTCATAAAAAGCCACATCACTTAAACCCATTGTTTGTACATGTTCCCTTTAATCACTTTACCAACCCTAAAGCCACGCACAAGAACATAAGCAAACGAGAAATCCTTGAAGCCGCTAATTCTACGCCGGAGCTAATGTTTATTACGGCGGAAGATTCCACACCGTCACCGATCCGTTACGCAGGCGTTGTCGATAAATCGGAGCTAATGTTTGAAGCCGACCATAGGCTATTCAATCGCTAACCAATCCAATCGGAGCAGTTATTGATAAATCTCTCAATCGTTGATAGGTTTTTCCGGCCGTTTCAACAAAAGCACCAACAAGTTCTGGAATTCTCATATCTTCAAATCCATATACATCATATACTTTTCAGGGTAAAGTTCATGTACAAATCATTATCTATTGTACAAACTTGTAAAAACTAAAGGAAACTATATCAAATGAAGGTATTTTTTTTATTTTTTATAACTTGATATATTTTTTTTAATTTAATTTCACGTATATCCACCATATACACCTACCTGATGACTTAAAAAAAGTTTTTTTTTGTTTTTTTTCCTTTTGTCTATTCGACTATGTTTTTTTTTGAAATCAAAATACGTTTTCTTTTCTAGTTTGCATATATGCAAGTATGCAACATAGTCGGACAGTCGGACAAACAAGATGAAAAAAAAACGATTTTTTAGCTATATATATATATATATATATATATATAGGGAGAGGATCATTTGAGAACCAATTGGTTTTGAGAACTTTTGAGAACCATTCTGAGCCACTAGTTATCTATAGGGAAATCCCCCCCATGAATTTGAGTGGTCCCCCCATGAAAATTAGTGGCCCAGAATGGTTCTCAAAAGTTCTCAAAATTAATTGGTTCTCATTTGAACCTAACTCATATATATATATATATATATATATATATATATATATATATATATATATATACTAGCCGTGTGCCCGCGCGTTGCGGCGGCGACAGTGTATAGCGTGTTATTCGTCTTCTGTTCGCGCGTTGCAGCGACACAACAAACTACAACGCGGTATTTGTTTATTTGTTCGCTTGTTATGGCGGCACGGCAATTTAATCGAGGTATTCGTTTTTTTAGAACTCAAACAAATAACAACAAACACCCGAATTGAAATATATATTGGTCACAAACATAGTAATTTAAAACCAAATGAGTTGTAAGATAGAAGTCATTAACATAGTTATAAGATATCAGTAATAACATAGTACTTTTTAAATCAAAATCCGAGGGTCAATGAATTGCATAGTGAGGAAGTCAATCCGTGTCGTACGCCATGCAATCAGTTAGCACGATGCGGCGCAACACAAATTAACCAACACATGAGTTGTTTTCTGTTAGTTTATCAATCCTCTCGTGATACATTGTATTGTACGTCTTTTAGTTTCTTATTCGTAGCATCGGTGTCGTCTATTAGCATAAATCGTATTGAATCGTCCTTTAGCATAAATCGTAACCAAATCAGTTGCATCAATAAGAACCGATCATAAGTCCATCAAATATTTTGGGTAAAAATATTGTCCACCATCTAAGCAACAAAAACAAAAACGCAGAATTTAATGATGAAAGCACAAACTAAAATTGGGTATTGTAAACAATAATACTCAATTAATTTATAAAGAAATAATTAAATTTATTAAGAAATTATCCTATATATACATTTGACAACTTATAGGTACCATCTTTAAAACATAATGTACAATTTCTAATGCTTAGCTTACAAACCAAAAACTTTAGGGTGTACAACACATTCTTGCATGAGTTTTGTCTGATCTCTCTCTTATGCCCCCACACCTCAAGGACACCGTCACAAGAAAAGCCTCCATACCTCCATCAAAGAAGCTCAAGAACACACACCTAATCCCGGCCACATACCCCTTTGATTCCGCAAATGAAGGACTGGAACAAAATCGTGTTGTCTTGAGGATCTATTGTCCACTTCTTCTCCATACCTTCAATTTATGAGTGCTTTTATAATTTGGTTGATTCTCTTCTGATGTGTTTGTTTGTTGATCTTAATTCAGGGGTTTCTTTTGCTATGCGGTGGCTAACGATGGGGATTCACCGGAGTTCGATTGCTTCGTCGCCGATGTCTCTTTTTGGCTTTGGAACCGGCCGGTAACTTTTTACCTCTTCTCTTTCATTGCGATGATCGATTTCATGTTTCTACTTCGCAGATCTGTAAGTGTTTCCGTGTCTCTCTCTCTTTCACCTTCACCGGTTTTATGATTTCAATTTGGTAATGGATTCCTAATTTCGTCTCCTTTTTCGGGCAGTTATGTTCTTGAGTTTGATGACGACGAGGAAGATGGCCAGATGGGTCTTTATGTTTTCTACTGGTATGTGTCCTTTAAATCGTCATATTTCTTTCTTTATACCGTTAATCGTGTGGAAAATTAAATTAGCTTCTTGCATACTAATTTTTATTGACATATTGTCCAAAGTTTGCTATGAAATTTCTAACGTCCTAAGTTTGATCAGTTACTGTCTCATATTGTGATGTTTCTCTGATTTGTAATTGCTGTTTTTTGCAACATCAGTTAGTTGATTCCATTATCTTGATTGAAATGACTCTCTAATAAGTATTTTGAGGTTATAGTATTGTTATTGTTTGGAGGTTTTTTGTCGCGAGTTAAAAAAATAGATATGTAAACTTTTTGCAAGTGATCTTATTAATAAAGATCGTGGAATCAACTGAATCTATTCTTCTCCCTTCAAATTCTTATTTCTCATTTGTACTTCTTCCCAAATAGTTATTAGCAAACAGAGTAATTCATAAAACATTACACTTTCATTATTTGTTTTGTATTATAATATGTTTTCTTTGGACAGGATTTTGGGCTTGGTATAATCTTTGAACTTGAATTCCTCAAGACAGTAATTGCAGGTATGAAGTATATCTTTAAACTTGAATTCGTAGCTTCAGTTTTTATATATGTAGAGTTGTTGATATTGGGGAGTATGTTCTTGCTTTTTAGGTATTTCATTTTAATTCAAAAGGGACACCTTTCAAGCTTTAGTTTATGGTATGTTTATTTGTTTATGATGTAGGCTGTGTTTTTAGCTTTGGAATGGTGTTCTATGAAGTTCACAAATAGGAGTCATCGCTAAATTTGTATGCACTAGAAGCTCAAGAAGACTTGGCCACATTTTTTACAACATATGCAACATAAACTCTCTATGATTTCCTATATTTTTACATTTTTCTTCTTTGTCGTAACTAAATTTATATGCATTCACGACATGACTTTCGCATGACCCGTATATCTCATGGTTTGGCTAACTGACTTTTTAAAACCGACCGACTCCGTCGCAAAGCGCGGGTCGACCCACTTGTAGTTAACATAAAGGACTGGGTGATTCATCAACGCATAACTTCTCAGCCGTCACTTTTGACTTACGTCCCCTAAGGGCTGTTTCTTGAATGCTTCTTCATCCTCTTTAATTTGATGTTGGGTTGTCTCTTTAATTGAGCCAGCGCCCAATTCCATCTTTATCTTTTTCCTGGTTCATGAAAACCACAATTCATCATATGACATACTAATTACTTTTTAGTATTTTTTTAGTATTTTCTTTTTAAAATAATTAAAACTAAGGTGAAAGTAAAAAAATTAAAAACTAAAAAAACAACACGCACACATTCACTTATTTTGAAATAGGCCCATTCAATGCAAAAAGAAATTTTAAAATTTGCCATAAGTAATGGAAGTGTTAGTAGCAGTAGAAAGATAAATAACAAAACTTATCAATTAATAAGAAATAAAGAGGCAGAGACTACAAATTATATGCATAGGTAAGCATCAATCCATATGAAAATGGCCACCATAACTTGAAAACTAAAACTGTTATATCAAACTACAATTTGAAGATCCAGAATTACGAAATGCTCATGAATTTTGTAAATAGGTTTAAGAGTAGTTTACCCAAGTATAGAATTAAGAATCACTCTCTGGTATTGAACTTGAACTGCTGCATAAAGAAAAATATGTTGAATTTAAATTCCCTTCATTTAGCCTATCTCTGTTTAAGGTTGAACTGATTGACCCATTATAAAGGCAATAACTTTATTCTGGCCAAGCTGCAGTACCTCTGATGAATCATCTTCACTACACGTATAAACCCACATTAAGAAGCTACTTATCTTCTAAGTTTTGCGCAAATTAAGGTTGAGCTGAAAAGTCGGATAAACAAACTATAACATAAATAGCTGAAAAAGGCTGAACGGAAATAAGCTAAGAAACATACATCAATTTCTGAATCTGGACCTGTTTCTGTGTTGCTGGAAATCTGCACTCAAATCAAACGCATATAAATCAACAAATTTGCAAACATTCTCATTCAAAAATCCTTCTAAGAGTTTAAAAAAAAATCAGATCAAAATTGAAATGTGTAATAGAAATGGGAGAAAATCATTAAGCATGCCTTATCATTAACTATTTTACGAAACAAACCACCACCAAAAGTATATTGCTATTTGGTGATATGTCTCCTTTAAAAAATTGGATAAAATGTTTCTGGTCCACCCAAGTCCTAAGCTGACCCATTTTGACCTTTATTCAACCTCAACTAACAGAATAATTATGTACACTGACCTAGAGTTGTACTTAGCCCTGCTATATACCATATGCACATACATTAATAGACACCTTGCCTCACGGCTTATTTTTTTGAACTAAATGTAATTGTCTTTCTCAGTCCATGGTGCATGAGAGATTCTTTTCTAAGGTACCAATTTAAGCCTGACCGTGTCGGATCAGGTACCAATTTAGAATAGGCTTGGGTCAAGTAAGGTTTTATTTGGTTCAAGTCGTTTGGGTATGGGTCAAAAGGGTCACTTTAGAAAGGAAAAAAAAGACCCATTTTAACTTTAACGTATTTGACCCGTTACAGCATTACTAACCAGCCTAACTCACGTAGTGGGACATACCCTGGGATTACAGCAAGCCAAATGTGCCTCAAAGTGAATCAAGAGACTTGATATTTGCAAATAAACATCGACCTTCAAGGGGTATCACAATGGTAAACGTCCGATTCTCTTATAAAAAAAGTGTTATAAGCCACCATATCACCCGGGTCAAGATGGTATATGAACCAACTATGCCAAATAAACCCCAACACCAACCATTTTACAATAATTAACCATATTATACCACTTATCCCAATAACCACACACCAAAATTCAAAATTTCAAACATACCTGAACAATCACAGCCCCATCCAAAGCACATCAGAACTCAGCATTTTGATACTCAAAAGTCAGAGGCTGTGTAATAAAAAAAACTTCCATAACTACCTGCAATAAGACGACAGAGGTATGATGAATAGATGATTGATGATTGATGAATGCCACTAAATTGTACATAAAATATATATAGGTAACTGATGAATGTCACTATTCTGTTTGCATTTTATGAACTTTTCTTTGGCTAGACAGTCAATCAAAACCCTTCAGATCCCATACTGCAGTAGCAGGCCATTAATCCCTGAAATTTGTGGAACCAAAAACCTAGTTAGTCTGCCTGGCGGAGGTTTATAAAACCTAAACTACAATAAAAAAAAATGTGCCAATTCTAATTTCAAAACGTGGAAAAAAATGTACCTCTGTTTACCAGCCAACATACTCGATGTCATTGTTCAAATGTAGTCCCAAGGTCATCCAGGAGCTATCTATAAAGCCTGGATATGAAATAAACATATTAATTTTCTTAGTTAAAATAATTGGAACTCTAATTCAGGCGAGGCATCAAGTGATGAATTGTGGGTCGAGATGGACTGATCCACATCATGATAAATAAAATTAAACAGCCACTTGCATAAAAAAGTCAGTTACTTTGACTCTGTCCTCTAAGTCATTTTTGCACCCATAATTTAAAACAAACATAGAAATATATTGGCCAAAAAAACTGAATTGTGGATCGAGATGAACAACTTGTATAGAAACCACATGCGTGGGTTTGAATGCATTCACCGCAGAATTGAACGGGTTGTGACCTTCGTTCCTTTTTTATAAATACAAAAATTATCACAATATGAGTAAATTCTAAAGCAAGGTAGTAACATGGTCTATATTGGATTGCAAATTATGAATAAAAAACAAAGAAAATGGAAGAAAAGATTACCAGACAAATCAACGAAAACAATGTAATCACCAGAAGAGAACCCTAAAAAGCGAGACTCAATCTAATCTATCATACCTGAAATCGTCAGATTGAAACTTGACTTGTTCGTTGTCCATGGATAAGAGGGAGTTGCAACTGCTCAAAAGCCAACGCTCTCAGCAGATGCTATGAGCTACAAAAGGTACCGGTTCAACTTGTTCCCATCGACAACGATCATTTCTTCGCCTTTGCCTTCTTGTTTCCGTCTTTTGGATCTGCAAATAGCCATTTGTGTGTTGCAACCATCGATAATGAGGTAAGAGCTAAAGTGAGGTAAACATGGACCCGTTGTGCGTTGCGGCGATTTTTTGATTTTTTTTTGTTGTGGAATCTGCTGTTATAAGTAGGATTTTTTTATAACCTGCAGTTAACGTCATTTACATAGTTTCTGCTTTACAAAAGATGAATTTCCTAAAATGTTGATGCTTAAGCTATTGGTGATATCAATAACAGGTTAGAAGTGCTAAATATAAGATTTCAAGAGACTAACTAAACAAAAAGAAACAACAAATTTAGAAAAATTCCATGGATTGTTAATAGAACAATTTAGAAAAATTCCATGGATTGTTAATAGAAAAATTCCATGAATCATCAAAAATTTAGAAAAAATTGAGAAGAAAGCCAAGTATCTTGAGCCTGAAATCAAAAATCAAAAAATAACTTTGTACGACCCAATCTTACATTCAAGATTTTATAATATTAGAAATTAGTTCATGTTTTGCTCTAAAACATGTTTCACTACATAAGGTATTTTTTCCTGTTTTTAATTTAACTAAAAAATTATTAATATATAGATTTTAAACAGCAGCTAACGCATCATGGTAACTTTGTTATTTGATATCACTTTGTAATGATATAAGGTGAAGACACGGAATAACAAGATTACCTGATTTTGAGCATGAACAACAGCATCTCCGTTGACTAAGAAGAAACAACATTAAACGGCAATCAATAATCATAAGAAAGCATCATTTACCAAATATGTCATTATGATCATAATTTCCATGATCAGAATGCTACTTAACTAAATAACCAACATTCATTTTGACATAGGGATTAGACAAATATGCTAGTGGCTATTAGGTCATATAGTTAGGCAAAGTATATAAATGAAAGATTAATGATTTGCTTTTGCAAACCTGTAACTTGTAGTAACAGTTTAGCAAATCGAATGTGCACAAAATCTACTTCTAATGTACCTGAGGATGAAAAGGAGCATGGCTGATGCGCTCTGCTGCGGCTAACCACATATGTACAGAATAAAAAAGTTAAGTAACAGTTTAGCAAATCGAATGTGTCTAGAATTTTAAAAAAAAAATTGTGTCAAATAACAGTCTTACAGGAGAGCTGGGACTTGATTTACCAGTGCTCGGGATATCAAGTATGTCATAACAACTGGAAGGTGTTTGGTTCTAAGCAAATCAACCGCAACATGTAAAGCTAACAACACCAGCACATCACCATTATCAAATGTTACCTATACCGATCCCCAAAAGACGCCATAGCAATAGCACCAAGTATGCAAAATCACAATGCAGCAAACGTATACAGCCTGCACAATATTAAACACCAAAGGATAAGCCACAAAATAATAGAAGATAAACAACATAATGAACATACTATTAATCAAAACCCAAGTATCCAACAACTAAACACAAAATAACAGCTTTAAAAATTAAACAACATAACAGATGTGTGGATAGATTGCACATCATATTAACTGATTCAGGTACTAAGCTTGCACTCTTAACAATTGAAAATCACTAAAAAAGAAAAGAAAAGCAGGTAACTGAGCAGATGCATTATTACAGTTTGTAAAAGATGTGAGAACCACATCAATACCAGTTTGTAGTTCCAAGATGTGGTTTTATGAATTGGTGAAGGAGTGCAAAGGCATAGAGAGTGGCAATGAAGCTGGAAAAGAAAAAAGTGATGATATGCAAACTATAAGACTCTAAGAATGAGTTAGGGTCATAATGGGTCGGTTTAAATAAGTTTAGACATTCGATATTTGCCATCAACGCATGCACTTGGTCATGAGGGTAAACAAATAAGTAATCTCTTGTATATTGAGATGTCAAAAGCAATGGCCTACCATCGTTGAGCAGATTAGAAATAGTTGACAAATTGACTGGTTCTTAATTATCTATCATCTATAACCTCTGTTTAATATAATTACAGTTTTGAGGACTAAAAGCAATACGATTTAAAGTATCAACCAGCACTACTTTTAGATTAGAACCCAAAAGTCATGTATAAATTTAAAAGCAAAAATTATACTGGAACATATACTAATATACATGTGAAAGAGGCCAATAAGTGACTCAAACATAATTAAAGTTGGCCAAGGAAGCAAAAAGCCAAAAATCATATTGACCTAACATTCAACAATAACAACTACACAACATAAACCTAACAACTACACAACATAAACCTAACACAAAAAGTCTCAACAAAGGAGAATGCTAACATGTAAAACTCAAATAATGCTGCAGCTTATAAAGCCAAGAAAAACTAAGTTCTGTTTTATTTCTACTCAAAATATTAGCAATGGTTAACATTAAGCTTCCATGAAAAAGATTACAATATTATGAAGCCAAAAGGAAATATCTTAACCAGAAAAGACCCATACAATATAAGAATAAGCATTAAAATATAGCACCGGTGACCTATCTTGTTCAAAAAGTATGTCCACATTAAAAAACACCTTTATGAACTCAATGACTTCTAAACCCAAGCCTGTTTCTTCAATTAATTTTCTGAAATTAGTCTAAGACCAAGCCTTTTACATGTTACCAATAAATAGTTTGTATTATGATTCAGAGAACACCTCAAGTCCCTACACTGCAAATAACATAATAAAATTATTTACCAAATCCAGAACAATAAAAAAGATCAATTTCTCACAAAATAATTACAGTTAGAAGTTATGACTTATATACATCCAAATACCATAAATTTCATAGAAAATCAACACAAAATCATAAATAAACAGACTGAGGAGAAAGCTTTCTAGCTGCAGTAGTAAAATAGCTCTCACTCCAAATACCCAAACCTAATCAATATATTTACACATGAAAGATAACACAACAAGCTTGATTGAAAACTAAATCAACATCATTTATAAAGACCTGTGGAGAGGAGATGAAATCAAAAGATGAAACCTTAGTGAATGATGCCACTGCTCCTGTTAAGGACCTGCTGATATAAACCAATGGTTAGGTCTAAACATATTCTTTTAGGCTCATCAATCCCCAAAGATCTATACTTTACCTTTGCCTTATCTGAATATATGCAGGTCATGTGAAGAGTTTTAAACACCCACTTTCCTGCTAGCTACAACACAATCATCAAACAATAGAGTAAAAAAATGATTCTCGTGTATTTGAGCCAACAAACAGTTAACATACCAACAAAAAAAAAACTATAACAAATGATACTAAACACCCTGGTTGATTCAAATACAAACAAATCAATTGGAATTTGAATAGAACAAAATCCAATTCAAAACCCACACGTCAGAACACTGATCACAAAACCTAACAGAGATGTAGTGATGTCGCTATTGATGTGAAAAATCGATTTATTTGGGGAAGATGAGAAATCAAAAACCTTATACTGACGATTCTGAATAAGAAGCTTTCGATCTTCTTTGAGAAAGACCAAGTGGCCGAAGCTTTCGATCTTCTTAATTGGTGGGTTCTTCAAGATCTGCGGTGTATGAATTTTTTAGCCGATGAAGACGTATATGCAATGGAGATGTTAAAAAGAAATTGAGAGAGGCAGTGAATTTGTAGAGTCTTGCTATGGCGCCTTCCAATTTGAATTGAGTAAAAGATGCAGCGCCGCCAATTGAATCGAATAGCAGCATAGCATGCGTGATCATTAGACTAAGCGTGAGATGCCATGAAATGCAGTAATCGATAACCAACAGATGAGGAGAGAGATGACTGTAGATCGCTTCGTCCGAGAGTAGATTGGGGCAATCGAGAATATACGGTTGAAGAACAAGGAGGACCATATTGCCCCGCCCTAATATGC
Source organism: Deinandra increscens subsp. villosa (assembly GCA_039602395.1). Lineage (NCBI taxonomy): Eukaryota > Viridiplantae > Streptophyta > Magnoliopsida > Asterales > Asteraceae > Deinandra > Deinandra increscens. Next base: position 59,136,029 of record JBCNJP010000008.1, on the reverse strand, counting down.
TTGTAATTGTTGAAGGTGGGTTGAAATGGTAGGCTTTAAAGATTGTACATTGTGATTAAATACTTGTACGCGTCTTAAGGATTAAGGAAATTTCATGACGAAAATGCCCTTTTGAGCAATATGTATTGTATATAGTAATAGATATATATATATATATATCTATACTATATATAATACATATTGGTGCTGGGGGTATTTTCGTCATTAAATTTCCTTAATCTTAAGACGCGTACAAACAGATATGCACCATGTACAAGGGTTTAAAGCATCAAAATTAAACCCTTCAAAATATGAAAGCTATCTAACCATAAAGAATTAGGGTACTTTAGTCCTTTACTCCATCACCTTGAAACTCTAAACCTGAATGGATATGGGCGGCCAAAACCCACCTTGGAACTCTAAACCTAAAAATATGGGCGGCCAAACATCTACGAGACTGTGACCAAGTCTCCCCCAAATTCAAAATTTGACAGCGGCTTCTCTCTCTCAAAGCAGGTGTATCGTCTTCTTCCTCGCCCGCCCATTCCAGTTTCTTATACCTAGGTCTAACAGGTATTGTTCAATCGTTTTAAGGGTTTGATTTCTGGTTTCGATTATCCGCTCATGACATTGGTTTCCATCGTTTTTAGGGTTTTCATTTTTGTTTTCAATCGTTTTTAGGGTTTTGACATCGTCTTTACAGACCCGTTTTCTCCTTACCGAGGTACCATCGATCCGACCACCATCTTTCATTCTTCTTTCTTGCTTCGTTATTCACAGATCTGTACCTCATTATGTTACTGAATTGATTTTGTTATTTGTTTTCTATTCACGGTTTCTGATGTTGTAGGATTAGGCGTTTCAAATGTTCCAAGATGTGATGATGTTGCTGGTTCTACATAAATGTAAGTCATTGGTTGTCCATTCACATGATTTTTTGTTAATTTGGTAGAATTGCTCATAATTTGAGGTTCATTTGTCCAATACTCATGTGTAGTTGTTATTTTGTTTAGAAATCATGTGAGTGAATATGATTTTTATTATTCGTTTATATACTAAATTTGACTACTCACGTAAAGAAAAATTTAGATTTTTAATATTATTGCCTTGAGAATTTTAGTTGTTGGTCACTTCTAAATCTGTTGTTTTGTTAAGCAGAGGTACACACATGTCCTTCTTTTCTGTCATCCCAACACATGGTTTGAACTTGAGGAATAAGGTCTATATGGGATACATCGCTTCACCAGTTTAACCATGTTTCTTTGCTGACCCGGTTGTTTTTTTTAAACAATTTGATCTCACTTATGACACCTTTTTTTATACTTTTACTGGGTCTAATTTATAATAATAATAATGCAGGATACAGGAGGACCTGATGATGAAGAACTGAGATTTGGAATTTCAAATATACAATTTCCATGGGGCATCTTGAGAAATAGTAGGAATTTGGTATGTCATCAACATTTTAAAGGACCTGCAGTTTGTTGACGTTCATTGATCACTTTTCTCATTATTGGACGATCACATTTTTTGCAGTTCATGTTATGCTTAAATGAGTAGCCGCTTTGATTGGTTAACCGAATACCCAACCTACCATTCTGCTCACATATAATGATGATTGCTTGCATAATTGCATTCAAATGTATCTGTTTGGGGAAATGAGTGTAATATGTAAGAATATTAACAAAGTTATGATAATGTGTAGACATTCATAGATATTTTGTTGGATGTTGATTTAGTAGAGCTGTTTTTAGTTTCTAAAATTATAGTTTTGGTCTTATTGTTTGTTGAGATTCATATTGTTTGTTATTTTATGTATATTTATCATATGTCAATCTTTTAATCCGTGTATTGTGATAATTAGCTTAGCAAATGATTCTTATGAAATATCATTTCCTGGAATGAAATTTAAAACTTCATTTTCTTTTGTTTCTTAACATTATTTCTGTATATTTTTATTCTTATCAGTGATTCAATGATTGTTATAGGGATTTGAGGCAATTACAAAGAATTATAAATAGCCAGTGCCACTCCTCATTTTGGGCATTGAAGTGGATCCCGAAGCTGATAATTCTTTAAATTCCACTTGGTGTTTGCATTCGGTTCTTCTCAAGCAACCTGAATTTCATCACTGAGATCTTTACAACAATGGAGTTACTGTAAATAAACTCATTTCTCAAGTTAAATGGCTGGTCAGTGGGTTTAGGTACACAAAAAAGTAGTTATTTTCTGGTCAATTGCCTATTCCCATTGTAAAGGTTCCATGGATTTGTTTTGAATTATGAGTTGATTAACTTTTAAATATACATCTATGTTTGCAGAAACTACCACATGCCACTGATTCATCAACTACAAGTAAATCAGCTTGTACAACTTCAACACCCGAAGGTTCGTCAACTGTAACAGAGCCATCTTCTATAACCATTGATTTTGAACTTTCAATAAGGTCTCAACTGTTAGATTGAAACAAACCGTAAGTCATCAAACATGTCCTTTTTTATAACATCTATTGAACAAAGTCCAGTGACGTCACTCAGTGAAGTTTTAAACATGGAACAGTAAACCTTAGCAAGGTAGCCACCAATGTATACATCCAGTTGATTCAGCATAAACTTCATCCCGGACCCACCTCCTCTGTATGGCTGGTTATACAAGGTAACGAATAATTGTTGCTCAAGTTTGACCCAGGTATGTTTTCTGGCAGGAATCAAATACAGTAATCTTACTTACAAATGGCAGTTTTTGCTGATAATAGAGAAAACTAATGTTTCTTGACATAATGCGCGGTGTTAGTTTGTTGTGCAAGTTTCATGTCAGAGACAGGCTTTACATTAATACATTATCGCTGTCGGAAAGTTATGACTTCACATTCATACATTATCGCTTGCTTCATGTTGAAATTAGGATTTCAAATACACACTTAACAGAATCTTTGCAGGTAACCACATTAATTCTTTGTCATCCTTTTCGTTTTTTTTTTTTTTTTTTTTTTTTGAACGGCACAATTCATTCCACAACAAGCAGGCAGCCCAGCAAGGAGCTGGGCCCCTAACCAACAAAACAGAACAGTTCAAAACAGAAAGCAACAACAGAAAGAAAAGGAAAACAGTTACATCGCAAATTTATACCAGCAGCTCCACTCCAAGTCCTCTCCTTTATACCTGTTGTTGAACCATAAAAAGCTCCAGGATTTTATTTCTTTGATGACAAAAGCCACGGAAGGCGGTTTTCGCTTGAACACAGCATCGTTACGGGCTCTCCAAATGCACCAACAACCCGTATAAAACACCGTCTTGAGAATGGAATCCTTCCGCAATTTTCCTTTTCGTTAATTGATGATTGCAATTGGTTTTACTCATATAGTTGACAATTGTCTGTTAGATTTTAGGAGATAATGTTTTGGCTGTGATGATCCTAAGTACTTCTTTGGCGAGGCAATAGCCAATTGACTTTTCTGTGGCCATAGATTAGAGTGACCTGAGCCTATACTAATTATAGTTGCTAATCTGTCGTTCTGTATTTTGGAAGGTAAAATGTCAACGGGATGGCTATGATGATTGTGCATGAAGAATGTACAAAGTGGTGGTGGTATGTTGTGGTTGTTAGGAAGCCTTCAAAGAATTAAATTGTTTATTTCTATTATTTTTAAAAATGTGATCTTTGTAATCTTTGATTAAATAATTAAATAAATTCTATACTTGAATTGACGTTTAAAATTGCATTGTTTATGTCGTATTGCAAACAAAGTTATTTGAATGGTTGTCCGCCGCAACGCGCGGGCGGGGCAACATCTTGTAAGAATCAAATAACACCTAATATGATATACAAGTTCGGTAATTCTATTTACAATTATTTAACTTCTGTTTAGATTTCATTCATTCCTTGTAATCTTGGAGATTTGAAGATTCAATTCCGTATTATTCTTCAATAACACTCTCTTTACAAATAATCTCTACGTCTTCTTACCTCCCCCGTCATCCATATCTACATCTTCTTGCGGCCACCGTGACCCATTAACCATTGCTCACCACCATTAGCGACCCTAGATGAGGCATAATCATAAATCCCCGCTTTTCCTCCAATTCCGTTTGCAACTCACAGATCTGAGTTTAATAAATGGTGGAGGTTGGTAGGAACATGAATAGTTCGGCACAGATCTGAGTTTAATAAATGGTGGGGGTTGGCAGGAAAATGAGTAGTTCGGCGTAGATCGGAATAGTTTTAAGCTCAGCAAATGGTGGACTTTGACGGAAAATCAATGAATTAACATAAATTCCTACTATACACCAATTATAAATTGATAGTCTTGCTTTCACAATTCCATATCTGCTGGAGGTAAATTCTTAGACCCATCCATAAGCTATAAAATGAATTCAAACTTACAAATTTGAAATCCGGCTCGACCCTTAACCTGGTTTACCGGCCCAACTAGACAAATGCAAAAACCGTCTTGTTAGAACCGGAGCGGTACAAAAGCATCAAACTGAACCGGCGGAGCCACCGGTTCTTGGTTCAACCGGTTGGACTGGCCGGTCCTGTTTTTAAAACATTGATGATACCTCTAAAAATTCTTGAGTGGCCTAGGTTATACAATAGTCTAACTTTATTAATATTAAACCAAAATATGGATCATACATCTGATCTATATGCTCTAAGGGTACCATTAATCTCTGAAGCTGTAAAATTTCGCACCGCCATAACAAGCGAATAAATGACGAATAACACCATATAAATGACGAATAACACCATAAAATTTCGCACCGCCATAACAAGCGAATAAATGAAGCTGTAAAATTTCGCACCGCCATAAAACATTGATGATACCTCTAAAAATTCTTGAGTGGCCTAGGTTTTGTATTGCCATTTGTCTTTTGTAAGGTTTTCTAATTTTTATTTTCTTTATATGGTTTTTGTTCCCTTGCCCCCATAAAATGGGACCTGTATGGACCCAGGTAGAAAAAAAAGGTTTTCCAATGCAATAGAAAAGTGGTTGCAATGACCTTAAATGTAACTTCGTGGACCCAAGTAGAAATGTAATTTTATAAATCCGTATGACAAATTCACGCATCAATTTAACATCGTTTGATAATCACGTACACAAAAAGTAGCTATCTACCGAATGTCTATTTGTAGGAATGCGTACCAAATGTCTATTGCAGCAACGCATACACTTGATCATCTTGTTAGATACAATAGATGGTATTTTATTCAATACATATAAGATGCAATAACCAAAGTTAGTAGCCATATGATTTCATAATGATAAATATGCACTTCTCTTAGTCTCTTTTTCTATTGTATGGATGGTTGTGTTTTTTATATCGGTTTTCGTCATATGAATCTCATCCGAATGGTGGACTCTACAAAAATAGAACTTCATTCGTTTAAAAATCCGTAAGAAAACAAAAAAAATAAATAAAGAGATCTGCAAGGCTAATATCACAAATAAACTACATTGATGATTATTCATGATATGAATCAAAAACTAAACACGTATAGTATAGTGCATCATGATAACATTAATAAATTAACCGAAAACAAGTAGTGCGTTGGTTGATTGTCATGCCTCCATAACAAACGCACAAATGATGAATAACGCACAAATTAACTGAGCATTGCAAATTATGAAGGTTTTAAAATTTTTGTCTTTCATATAATTGTATTATTATTTTTTTTGTCTCAGGTTCCAGCAAATTATGAAGGTATAGATTTTTAATCTCGAGCATTGCAACTTAGTAAAATTGATCTTGCATGGGATTAAAACGAGGCCCAACGTTTCCGTCAATGAACGCGCATATACCGCATTATAAGTTTACACCGGACTTCATTGCGCTAAAAAACGAGTACCTCGATGTAAATTGTCGTGCCGCCATAACAAGCGAACAAATAAACAAATACCGCGTTGTAGTTTGTTGTGCCGCTGCAACGCGCGAACAGAAAACAAATAACACGCTATACACTATCGCCGCCGCAACGCGCGGGCACACGGCTAGTATATATATATATATATATATATATATGAGCGCGTTTAAACAGAATCAAAATTTCACGAGAACTAATTTATTTGACCCGCATATTTGGATAACTGATGGGGACATTATACCACTCACCCAATCATCTTCAATCCCCATTAGGAGGAAACTCACCATAGGTGAGAAAAACCCCCTAACCCAACTTGTAACCTTATTTATTTATTTTTTGTTAAAAATGAGACTTGAGCCCAAGACCTCCCATTTATAATGTCTTTGGTTACCTTCTCTAGCCAATTGGGCTAGAGATAGGCTTGTAAACGAACCGAACGAACACGAACAAGGGTATGTTCGTGTTCGTTCATTTAATTTTAAACGAACATGAACACACACGAACATTAGTCGAACACATTTTTCTTGTTCGTGTTCATTCGTTAAGACTATGGAAATGTTCGTGTTCGTTTATGTTCGTTCGTTTAACGTTAAACTAACGGTTCACGAACATAAACAAACAGATTCATAAACGAACATAAACGACCATAAACGAACAAAACCATAACGAACAAAACCATAATGTGTGTTAAACGAACAACAACAAGTTTAAATTCA
>JBCNJP010000008.1:59094171-59128972 GCA_039602395.1 Deinandra increscens subsp. villosa | reverse complement strand
GATTTCAATTTCATGTCTTTCGTTAAACCTAAGTTTTGGTTCATCGTTTTTTGTTGAAGGTTCAAGATTCCCGCTTTCGTCCCTGATAAACACGGTATGTATACATACTTCTTTCTCCCCAATTTTGTCGATTCAACTTCTGTAAACAGTTGATTCTTAATTTTGTCTACTTTTGAATCATATTATGAGTAGCAATTATGTTGTGTAATCAGGTGGCTGCTTTTGAAAATTCAAGATGTTATGATTAATAGAAATGTTTCGTGTATACTGGGAACTTTTAGATATCTTTATAGTGTATACTGGGAACTTTTAGATATCTTTATCTTAAATAATAGCTCAATCCTAAGTTTAAATTATGTTATTAGTGTACCCAATTATTTTGTGGCCTTCCCTTACTGATCTGTGGGTGAAGTTGCTCTAAGAGAACTCAAACTTGAAGCTAATAAGTTTTTTTAGGTTGCAGAATCACTGACTGAAATTCCGGATTTTGGTTATTTTTCATGCATATAATCAAGGTGAATTCTCCCATCTTTGTTTGGTATTTTTCTTCTTCAGCAACGTTTTCCATGGTTCTTACCTCAACTCCTCAATTACTTTCATCTGTGATTCATTGGAGGTATTTTTGGATAAGCAGTCGTTAGTACAGCCTAGAATCGATCAGTGCTTTAAATGACCTCTTAATAGTTTTTCTGCTTAAGCCCTATTTATTTTTGTATATTTAAAAAGCAGAAGCAATCAGTTAAATACAATGCTTACAAGTGTATGTTCTGTTTTCTCATTGATGGCCATGAATGTTGGAAACTGTCTGGTTTCAGTTTGCTTATGTTTTATCAATAGGTTGTATAGAACAGATCCCACTGTTTAGAATTATAACTATGAGCAGTATGGTTAGTGTTTTCTAATACATCAAGCAGTACTCTTTCTTTTCTTCTGAGAAATATTATAATGTTACCATAAATAATTCTATGAAATGAACCATTGTATGTTATTGGCCTATAAAATATTCTTAAAATTTGCTCCAACATGAATGATGTATCTTTATTAAACCATGCATCAGATTATCCATCACAAACATATCTATCGTTAGTATAAGCTTGATTTTGGCTTTAGATATGTGATCAACAGTTCTTGCTTTTACTACTACTGTGTTTTCATTTAATGATTTTGTAAAATGTTTATTTTGATATTATTTTTTCTTTCTACAGGAAAGGGAATTATTATTGATATTTCGCAAAATTTAAGTTCGATGACAACAAGAAATAGATTGTTGGTCATTCAATGAAAGCATGTGACATATGGTAGATGACTTGCAATTTTGGTTTACTCTATTTCTGCTAGATACATGCAAAATTGATGGGTTGGACAACGGGTCAAAGTTAAATACATTTTTTTTCGGCCCATTCGAGGTACATACTTTTTGATCTATATGAACTTCTTATTTTTTTTTGGCCCATTTGAGGTACATACTTTTGGTTTATTCTATATGTCCTTTTCATTTAGTCCACTTTTGAGAATTAGCTCATTGTTTAGTTTCAAACATAGATACGACAAATGTAGGTTGTTGAAATATTTACTCACTATGCTATAGTATTTAACATACCAATTCATTGTGTTTTGCTTCTTTAACAATGAGACCAATATGTTTTGCTTCTATGGCTGGGATGGTTGATGGAAATATTGACCGGAGATTATTGATAACTGAAGTTGCAAGTGGCATGGAGTAGGCATGAAGAAAGTTATGGAGGATCCAAAGAGGTATTTGTATTTAGATGAAATTTAGATGAGGTATTTTATTTGTTGTTGAACATCAGATCATTTAGCTACAGGTTTGTATGCTGAGTTTTTTTTTTTTTTAAATTATAAATAATTTTCATATAAAATCTATGTAAATCTATATATATATATTTTTTGCTTATTGCTTAATTGGAATATTTCTGAGATTTGGATGCCTTTGGCGGATGGTTCGAGTTGTTAATGAATGGGTAAGACAATATTATATGCAACTGTATTATCACCGTAAGCGGTATATTAGAATATTTTTTATGACCGTAAGTGGTATATTGGAAAATGGGGCTATTGAATCTGCATTACAAAAATACACAAATGCATAGGCTACTGAATCTGCTTTGCTGTTGCAACTTCCTTTGGCGGATGGTTCGAGTTGTTAATGAATGGGTAAGACAATATTATATGCAACTGTATTATCACCGTAAGCTATTAGAATATTTTTTATGACCGTAAGTGGTATATTGGAAAAATAGGCTATTAAATCTGCATTACAAAAATACACAAATGCATACGCTACTGAATCTGCTTTGCTGTTGCAACTTAGTATTAATTTTCGAATATGAAACTTAGTATTTTTGGCTTTAAACAGACTTGAAGTATTGGGGCAGTAGACCATATGCAAACTCAAGGTAGGGCTTTTGAAATAATTCTATCATCTGTCACTTTGTGCAACTTATTTATGATGATGTTGGTTGCTATTTACCATATGAAAATAACTCATCAAATGTAACAAAAATAACAAAAAGTATAGTATTCGTAGACTATCTCAGTGACGTGACACAGAAGTACAAATGCATGGCTAATCATTTATTATATACTTTTGCCTAACTAAAACATATTCTTTGGTGACATTCACAGCAATTTGAGGAATTGAAAACTCAATTTAACATCCGGGTGGAAGAGTGTTCTGCTTGGAGCTGCAAACTTGAGTCTACGCAGGTAACTAAAACTTATGATTGATGGTATTTTTGTGGCTTTATTATAATATCCTTGATAATAATAGCATGGTAACTTTTTTAATTTCTAACACCTTGAACTCAAAGCTTGAATTTTACCTATGTTTCTTCTTTTGTATGTTTATGGTCCACATATGTGGTCTATATTTGAAGCACTTGATGTTGGCTGTTTTTGATATTCTATTCAAGATGATGCATTTACTAGCTTTCTTATAACTAATATTATGTGTAGGAAAACCAATTTCATGAGCCATTAATGTGTAAATTTGTTAAAATCATGTATAACAATGAATGCTTGAATGTTGACTTTTTTTAAACATACTTCTTGAATGAAATAACCAGGTACTAGGATTCATGAAGGATATAGGTCAGAGGCAAATTGAGATACCTTTTTTTTTACAAGTATATTCTTTTATTATCATCAGCCAATTTTACATTTTAATAAGACAATCTTACAATTTAATAGGCATTTCATGCTAACTTAATTTTACTAAAAGGGTACTTTTGCAATCGTGATCCATTCACATGCAATTCCTTGAAAGATGTCGAATACCTTATGTAGTAGTGACCCTCTTTTCTTTTTTACTTGGTGAAAATACAATATGAATTGACATTATAATAGCACAGGGCCGTTTGGTTTGAGTAATAAATTGTCTCTCCCAAAATAAAGTTATGAGAAATGAATAACATGTTAGAAATGTACTAACATTGTATTTATTTGATGGTACTTGCAGCATTGAGTAACATGTTCTAATAAGTACCCACATCGATCAGATGTGTGTTATTTTACATATATATATTTGTACACTGTCAGTCATTTTAAAGTTCATAAGTCCATTGGTTAGAGTATCTAAAAAATCCATGCTTTAGTCATGGTGAGCTTTACGTTGCAGTCATTTTAAAGTTCACAAGTCCATTGGTCGAGTATCTAAAAATCCATGCTTTAGTCATGGTCAGCTTTACGTTGCATTATCAAGTGCTAAGAACAGGGATGAACTAAAACTTCTCATATTAGATGCAGAAGTAAAAATGACAAAAAAATATCAAATATTGTTTATAAGTCTGTATTTTCAAATTTGTAATTTTTTTATATTGTCGAACGTTGATTTTTTTCCTTTAATTCCAAGTACCAAATTACATTTATTATAATATGTTAAATTTTGTATTATTTTTTAGAATCTGTCCGTGCGTCGCACGGGTATCAAAAACTAGTAATTATATATATATTAATTAGAAATGAGTCGGTTGTGAGATGATTGACACTGTTCATTTGATGTACATATTACTAAGCTTTTTGTACAACTTATTTTCCATAACTCTTTTTCTCTCTTTTTTTTTTACTCGGCTTTTTAAAAGAGTTGGTGGTTTCTAGATTCTTCTACTATGCTTGCGTTCCTTTTTTTTATTTCTATATTTCTGCATCCAACCCATTACTTCTTCCATGATTCCATCTCTTTGTCTCTCGCCGGTTTCAATTTCTTCTATCTATTTCTCTGTCTACGACGCCGGTTATGTTACCGGTGATGGTGGCTGTTAATAGCGGCTGAGTTGATGACGTTTGCGGCATCCGATATCAACGTCGTAGCGGCTGCCATTGAGGTGTTGCTCCGTTGAATCGGCGTTGGTCAGCGGCCACTGATCCTTGCGCCGTTTTGGGGGATAAGGCGGGGCGACTTACCAAAACCTTTACGGCAACATCTTTTGGTCCTCGCCGTCGTACTGCCTCGGCAGCTGGTTGCACGCGGCGGTTAACGGTGATTGTGAGGGTTTCCTCCCAAGGATGTTTAGGGTTACGGCTGGTGATCTGGATTTAGTAGATGACCAACGATTTACAGTTTTCCGATGGCTTACGCACCGGTTAACACTTGGGTATGTTGAGGTTTGGTGGCTGCCGTACCGTGGTGTGTCGCCGCCTCTGTACTCGCCGTTGTACTGCCTCGGCAGCTGGTAGTACGCGGCGGTCAACGGTGATTGTGAGGGTTTCCTCCCTAGGATGTTTAGGGTTACAGCTGGTGAGTTTCGGGCTGTGATGAGTTTCTTTGAATATCTGAGCCCTATATCTGTTCTTAATTTTCTACTTTGCTTTCTTATGGCGGTTGTTGATGTTGCTTATTGCCCTCAGATTTTAATGTATGGTTGCTTTCTGATACGGGTCTTCTTATTCTTTGGTGACAAAGGCAATGATGTTTTGAGGCTGTGATGAGGTTTCATATATGAGCCCTAGAACCGAGCCTAATTTTCTACTGTTACTTTCTTATGGTGGTTGTTGGTGTTGCTTATTATAATGGCTGTGATGATATCGGATATCTGAGCCTATGGTTACTCTAATGATACATATTTTTTGCATAATTACATCACAAATGTTTTCTTCTACATTTGAAATCGATTTTGGTGTTTAGTGTTGTGATTTTGCTGAATATATGTTGCTTACTTTTAATTGTTTGCGATGATGGATTTGGCGGCATGACGACTTCTATTGTAAACGTCACTAGAATCTGAGCTACTTAGGCCCTTGAGCCTTTAAGGCGGTGATGTTATCATGTGGAGCGTTAAGTTTATTTTCATGTCTTTGTTGGATGGTTAACGAGACTTTAATGATTTAGATTTTAGAATTTTTCAATTTACAAAGAACTGCGCATCATTGTTGGTCAAAAACCTTGGTGACATGTTAACTACTTTCTTCTACATTTGAATGATGAAGATTGTTTTTAACGAGTGTTTTTTATGATATCAACTTTACAAATATACTCTAAATCTCTTGGAATTGCCTATTTGGCTGAGAATATATGGTAGAATGATGTAGTCTATATGTATTAAATTCAATGTAATACTTATATTCGTTACAATGTCTAGCATGTACAAAAATTACTAATCATTTTACTTTTTCTATAACAAAAACGTATTAACAAGCTACAAATCATAAACGGGTGGATCTCACGTTGACAAACTACAAATCATAAACAAGAGGTGGCCATAGCATGTCAGGTCATCGTGTTGACAAGCTACAAATTATATGGCAGATAAACTTAAAGGGTAAGAAAGAAGTGGCGGCATTTGAAATTATGTTCTACATGAACTCTCAACTTATCAATATTTGTTAATTCTTTACAATCACATGTATATCTTTATAAACTAGCATTAATGTCATCTACATGTCTTCCGCCGCAACGCGCGGACGGGTCTATTGCTCGCTTTTATTAATAAAACAACACTTTATACTTCAAAACTAATGTGTGATAAATGATTTTGCAGATGAAGTGCAACCTTCTACAAAGAAGCTAAAGAAATAGCAAAGCCTTCCAGGTTGCCAGGAACAAGGCCTCTAATGGTACATATCAATATAATCACAATACTCGCCCCCTAAGACAATATCAAGTATACAAAAACTAAACTTTCCTATTGCAGGTACCTATTTTTACTGGATATACATATATTCTAAAGGCACTGGATCTAAGGATACATGAAGTAGGAACACATGTATTTTGAACATCATTTGTATCTAAGTATGTATGAAGACTAACGACTACTATTCTGTGTAAATTTTGTAACTATCATATGCAGTATGTGACGAACATGATAACACCCATAAAAACATAACGAACATGATAGCCCATTGCTACGTGGGCAGGCAAAATATATATCACTATGATCATTTTGGTACTACATGAATGTATGTTGATAAAAAGTTTCAACCCGCAGCAACGCGCGGGTCTTTTTCTCGTAAGAATGAAAATACACGGGATGGAAGATGAATAATAACAAATTTTGGGTTAATCCTAAGAGAACTTGTTTGTTTTCATAAGTATAATAGTGGAAACATAATGTATTGTCGGGGAGATCTCAAGCATCCGAAAGATTAAGTTGATATAAAAAAAGATGAAGGATCACATAAATATAGTAGAATTGTTTGAGAGAAAAAAAATTGCTAGAGAATTCTTGGTGTATACTGGAAGTGAAGATTAGGGTGGAGTGGATGGCTTCGGCTTCCCCCTCCTGTTTTATCGGTTTGATCGGCTAGTATGGTTACCATGGCCACTGCAGTGGCTACTTTTGGCGGTCTTGAGGGCCGGCTTCTTGTAGCTGTTGGTGTTGAACGAATCTTGAATCGTATAAATAATAACATGATAGAAATATAAATGTTACCTCATAGCACAACAATCATAGTCATGTTGTAAGATTCCATGAAGCCACTGATCGAGTTCCCGTTTAGGGTGTGCAGTTAGGATAGTGATTAGGTAACCATGAGAGACTATGAAATATAGAGAGGGAGAAGAGGAGATTACGAATTGTATGTGTGATTAAGGTGTTTAATCTCTCCTTGTTATCTCTATATATACACCTAAGGGGAAACCCTAATTATGTCTAGTAAGAGCAATTACGTCCATCGAATAAATTCCAATTAGAAAACTTTGGGGTTTAAATTAGGTCAATAATTTTATAAGATAAATGAATATTTGGCCATTTAATAATGAATATATATATATGATTACGAGATTATATATATATATATATATATATATATATATATATATATATATTCCAACATTCTCCCACTTGGCCGAAGTAATCATTTATGATGAGTTATTAGATAAGTCTGATCAGGGTTTAATACTCATTTCAATTTTAAACCAGAACTGTAGCAGAAAAATACAGACATAGAATTGACTATTCAATTCAAGACCCCCATTAATCATACTGCAATCCTAAATTTAAAATTCAAGTTAAATTTAGAATTATTAACAAGAATAAGCCCTTTAACGTTGATTTGTATATAAACTGTCTATATGTCCCGTTAGGCATGCGTAACATATTTAGAGACTTGGTAAGTTAGAACTCTAAATAAAACCTTGTATCTTCCTTTAACACATGTATTCACTTTGTTAAATTCTCACTTTATGTGATATAAAGATTATGAACGTGAATTATCTAGTTATAATTTATAAAGATTTCAATCCATTGGAACACAACTAAACAATGATAACCAACAACTATGAGAGTTTAAGATAACAGTGACTTTGTCATAGCCATATGAAACTTTATAACCGTCAATGTCTTACTTTAGTAATGATACTAAGTTACAAGTGATGTTGGATCATAATAAGGTATCATAAAGTGTAATACAACGATAGATTTTCATGGTTTGAACGACTTTGACATTAATTGTGTCACTAACTCTCATTTTAGTTGTTCTTTTGGTTTATTTATGGTGTATGGATCATAAGAAAACTTCTACAAGACTAGATTCTAGTTCATTTACGTGTTAGTTTGAAAATTAATGGGCACAATTATCATTATTGATTATTCTTTGTTAGCCAGTTGTTCCATTTTGAACTTAGAACTGGAAGTTTGCTTGTATCTTATTTTAGAAATTAGAGTTATCCTCCTTATTTAAGTTATTTTCATTGTATAAGGGTTAGTGATAGTGAGGTGAAAAAAATCTGGTTTTCTAGTTTAAGGCATTGTTTATCCTTTATGCACAAAGTTGTCATACACTCGCTTTCCTTTGGTACTTGTGAGTGATGACTGAAATTAAAAAAAAAAAAATACTTCTTTAATCAATTCAGATAATATTTAAATTTTATTCTCACCAATATTCAATATATATGTTTCAGAATCATAGTTTTTTAAGTAAGAAGTATCCAAATGATGTAGGAATTGAGTGAATTGATAGATTCAACAGATTTCCAAATCCCATATCTTTCACAGCCTTCTTCTGGTCATTTGATAAATTGTTTATAACAATTGTAAGGTTTCCAGGTGAACACCTTAGGTTTGCTCTTTTACCATTGTACTTAAAAAGTTATGTTTCTTCTTCTTCTACATCATGCGTCTTGTTTCTTTTTTTCATAATGAAATCTTGATTCTCTTCTTCATTCTGAACTTAATAATAATATATTAAACACAATTGATAGAAACAAAGTATAAGTTTCATACAATATGAAACAATCTTACCTTCTTTCTTTTGCCCAATTTCCTAAATTGGTTCATGGACATCCCCCATTCATCATAATCATCTATAAATAATATGAAACAATATGAAACAGTTTGGCATATTTAATTTGAACAAGAACAATGACACAATGATACATAACACAGATGATTTTTCTGTGTCATTGTGTCATGTGTCCTATTGTAGCACCTAGCAAAGACAGTAATAGAATCAGTAATAGCGAAGACACAATGATGCATCCGTGACACAATGGTGAAAGATCAGTGACACAATGACACAATTTTACAAAATCATGAACAATAAATTTTTAGTTAGCATTTTTTGAAGCCTTCTTGTTATGATCGTTTTTCCTTTTGCTCCGTTTCTCTTCGTTCTGCTCTTCAATTTCAGAAATCCTAAGAGATTGTCGTAGTGGTGAAGGTGTACAATGTTCCCCATGAAATGTCCAAGTTGTATAACCCGGTAAAAAGCTATATTGTAATATATGTACATAAGCAGTGTCCACATCTAACCATTTATCATCACAACACTTGAAGCAAGGACATACAGTAGACCCTCTAACAGCTTTAACACGAGCAAAAGTAATGAAAGACTTGACTCCATCTTTGAAATTTTTGCTTGTTATTTGAGTTTTCATCCAACTTTTATCCATTTTTTAACTTACCTATATAAACCATAAGTCTGTTACATAGCTAATCCACTCGAAGGATCCAACCTGAGTATGAATATTAGTAAAAATATTATACTAGTAACTCTACATAGCGGGGCCTAAAATCAACAAGAACAAAAAAATAAACAAACATACCGAGTAAAATCACACTAATAACTAAGAGCTTTCAGTAAGATGTGAAGAGAGTAGGATGAGTACAACCGTTTATCCTATCATAAAAGATCAAGATTGAAAATAAATGTAAAAATTGTCGAGCATTAAAATAAGTCAAACCGTTAAAACTGAATGGTGTGAAGATAATAATACCCACATGCCAACACGATAAAAATGTCAAACGTTGGAAAAAGTCGAACCATGGAACAAAACACCCAACTTGATTATTTTATATATGTTTCATCAGTTAGTTCTTGACTATTGGTATTTAGATCAGAAAACTCTCATCTTATAGTCAACTACCATTCCATTTGATCATAAACCCTCTTATTTATATCTTAAATTTATCTTCTACACCTCACAAATCAACTCCCACCATGGTTGGTGCACCAGTTTCCTCCGCCACTGGTCCGAATGCTAGATACGCTCCACCTGCTGCAGCATATGCTACTCTTAGTGCCGCACTTTCCACCATCCAGTCATACAATCCTTCTACACCACCAACAGCCCCACCTTACTCCACCATGCCACAAACGCACCTTCTATCTATCCTGCAGCTCATCCCTAGACTTTAGTGGAGGAACTAGATATAGTCGTCCAATTAATCACATAAATTAACTAATCACAAACAATAGAATCAGATATAGTTCAGATCAAATCAATTTCAAAAAAATCAACGCAAAACGAGCATTCCAATAAATTGATTCATGTATTCATTTCAAATCAGTTTTCAGAACAAATCAATGTTTAAGAACCGGAATCTAGAGGGGAAATAAAGAGCTCACAAGCTCTGATTCAAGCATAAGTATATACAAACTTTATTTCATGAAAACTTTGATTGAATCTAACATACAACGGCAATAGCACGTACGGAGACCTTTATACTTCATATAATTAGAGAACGATAGAAAAAGTGTGACATACTTGCTGTTGCGAAAGTTCCAATCAAGTCGGAATCGTCGAATCGCCACTCTGCAAAAGTTCCAATCAGGTCATGAAAGTCCCAGTCGTCGCTCGTCGAATGCTTTGAGACTTACAATGCAATTGAATCGTGGAATCGTCTAATCGTTGCTTGTCGAATACTCGCCGAATCGTCGCTTAGGTATATGAATTTTGGGTATATGAATCTTTAGGTTTTAAATCTAAAATTAATGCTCCGAAAATTTGGGTATATGAATTTTAAAACAACCAAAAATTGATTTGATTTGATTTGAATTTTGAAAAAGTCGGAATTTTAAAAAGTCGGAATTTTAAAAAGTCGAATGCATTGAGACTTAGGCTATGTTTGGGAGTGCTTATTTTAGTTCAAAAGTACTTTTGAATAAAAGTGCTTATTAGCTTATTATCTTTTGAAAATGCGTTTTTTAAAAAATGTTTGGATTAGCTTTTGTGATGTGAAAGTAGCTTATATGTGTAAAATGATAAAAAAAGACATTCTTTATATATAAATTAGGTAGGCCATGAGTTATTGTGAGGTAGTATAGTAATTTTGTTGTCTAAAAGTCAAATGGAGTTTTAAAAGCCAAGTTTTTGATGCTTTTAAAAATCTCATTTTTACTCATTCTCCAAAAGTTATTTTGAAAAGTGCTTTTGGTCTATTCAAACAATATTTTTAACTTATTGACTTTTTTAAAAGCCAATAAGTTAATAAGTTGTTTTCTAATGGTTATCCAAACATGAGCTTAGCTGAAGATTAGACTAACTTCATAAAAGTTCACGCTTCACACTTGTTTATGTGAACATTTTTTTTCATCAAATTAATTATGTTATTAAACTAACTTTTTAATGAATAATTTTCACACCGTGAAAGTTTTGGTTTTTCTTTTACACTTGAAAATGTGACAAAAATATTTATTTTTCACATTTAAGTATGTTATAAAATTTCATGTTTCTTCACATGTATAAGTATGAATTAGTTTTATAATATCTATTTCACTTTTCGAAATGTGAACATTTTTGTTTACATTTAAAAGTGTGAGTTTTTTAGTAACTTTACACATACTAAACACCTATAAGTGTGAATAAAATTTAAACGTTTTTAATTGTGAACTTTATGACAAAAAAAATTCACGCTTTCACAAAATATGGAAAAAAATGAATAATTCAAAATTTTGTTGTAGTGACTTTACGAATTGTGAAACTTGTTGGCCATGATTTCTTTTCTTAACCAGCTAGTTTGGATTTCAGCAGGACATTTAGTCCAGAGGCTAAACCCAAGAAGTCCATAACTGAACTTGAACCGGAATATGACCCGTAGCCTCTAACGGCCTGCTCGATAACTCTTGAACCATCGTTAAACTGTCAGCTCGGTTAGGGTGGTTACCGGTTGAACCAACTGATCGTGATTAGAGGTTGGATTTGTTAGGGACAACCGGATCTCTATGGACTGCAAATCACACTCACAGCGCTCTATCACGCACACACTTGAAGTCACGAGAGAAAACACATATGAATATGGAGACACACGATATAGAGTGGTTTGGTCTAAACTGACATCCGTCCACTTTGCAACTAGTAATATATTTCTCTGTGCTCAAGGCTTCAAGGTTACATTAACATCATATATATAGAGAGGGATCTAGGGCTTCTACAAGTTGGGCTCAAGTCCATTAACAAGCCCAATTACAGACCCATGTCAATAAGTCCACTATACCCAACATGATTGCTATCCATCAACGAAGCACTGCCTTTTTTTTATAAATCTTGAATTTGTAAACTTTATTATTATTTGTTTTATATTTTTGTAAATGTTGGTCTCTATTTGGATATCTCCATGCTCGTAGTACTCTTCAACTTCTGGTTTATATGTTTTACTTGTTCATATTTTTCATCATGATATCTTCCACGAACCACACTGATATACCACTATACCATATCTCACCTTGGAGCGATTTTTCAATGTCTCATTGTCTCATTGATCTTGTACTATAGTGGCGGCAGAGATAAAATAATTTGAGAATTTGGTATCCATTAACAAAAGGGGATGTAGCTCAGATGGTAGAGCGCTCGCTTAGCATGCGAGAGGTACGGGGATCGATACCCCGCATCTCCATTAAATTTTTAAACCTTTTGATTTAGACCCAGTTTTATGCTATATACGGTTGCATACCCCTGTGCTCCATTGTGGGATTTAGTTACGTATCTCCTTTTTTTTTTTTTTTGATTTAGGCCCACTAGGATGAGACATTACCCTTTTGATTTTGGCTCACTATTATGTGGTCCTTTTGATTTTGGCCCACTAGGATGAGACATTGAAAGAGACTGAGAAGAGATTAAAAAATAAAACCGGAGGAAGCAATTTAACAAACGCCTACCTCCAACAATATGGCTTCATCCAATTTCATCTCTTCATGTTTGCCTTCTATCTTTTTTTTTTTTTTTTTTTTTTTTTGTTGAGATGTGGGTGCTTTTAAAGTTTTAAGGGTACGATTAGGGCATTTAGAGTAGGTTTTTATACTTTACTCGATATTGATTAAAAAGCTTCCGCATCTAGGGGTGTATTTTAGAGCGTTTAAGATATTGATTTATTTAATTTTATTTACTTTAGCGTATTCGAAGTCTAAATTTATCATAATTGATAACTTGTTTAATCGAACTGAATCCATCCGAATTCAATTCTCGTCTCGGTTATAACGGAAGAAATTGATTTCGGCCGAATTCAAGTATAATATATTTTATATATAAAATATAAATAAAATATAAATATATCTATATTATTTGGATAGATCGGATAAGTGAATAAACCGAAATCGTCCTAATTTAATTAAAATATTATATACAATATAATATATGTATGTATATATGTTATTCGGATAAATCAGATAACCGAATTCTGAATTCACATTTCAGGTTCAGTTAGGAACCGATTTGAACATCGAATTTAAAATTCGGTTTGGTTTGTTCGAAGTTTTGTTCACACCCTTACATATAATTCTCTAGTGCTCAAAAAAATAATAAAAAAAATAAAATAAAAATAACACTCTCCAATCTTATCTCGATATTAATGTTTTATTATTACTTTCTCGTTCTTTAGTTACAATTTATGTTGGGCTTAATCTCAACATGGGTCATGCCAGATTATGCTGACACAAAATGTTTAATATAATTATTTACAACTTTAAGGACTCGGTTGTTATATGTGTAAATCTAAAAGGACTAGATTAGCCATTTAATAATTGTATTAGGTTTAATACTTCTATTTCTTGGGCATCAAGGATTAGAGGTCTATAAATACTCTATACCTTAAAGGAATTAGGTTATGAGAGATTGTATTGTATTGTAATCTTGAGTTTTGAGATAATTTTCTCAAGGTTTTTAATAAAAAAGAGAGTTTTATTAATTGTGTGTTTCGATCGGGCCTTAAATTGGTATCAGAGCGACGTTCAAGAAACCCTAGTCGAATAATTCTCGTTAAACGAATCAAAGGAGCTTGTGGTTCGATTCTATTTGTGAAGATCTGATGGACTGGAACGAGGGGTGTTCAAAACCGGGTACCTGGACTTTCGGATATCCGAAAATTTCGGACTTGGACTTGGAAAGTTAATCGGATATCCGAAAATGATTTTTTTTTTTAAAAAACAACAATTTCAAATTTAAATAGACATAAACGTGTTCCCACTTGTTTGTTACCTAAGTTCGAACTAAAAAAAAACGACAAAAGAAATAAACATGGTTCAAGTCTTCCAAATACAAATCAAATTAACAAAAAAAAATATTAGATAATATTAATCGCGATATCGCATAAATATCTTTCATTCCAACTTTGCTATTAGAAACATCCTTCATTCAACTTGGCTTAATGCAATTCAAACTTGATCCACCACTTGGCTTAATGCAATTCTTACTTTTTTATATAAAATATATTTTAATTTATTAAAACTTTCGGATATCCGGGTACCCGAAACTTCCAAAATATCTAAAAACTAAATTCCAAGTCCAAGTCCGAAAATTCGGATATCCGAGTTTCGGGTATCCGAAATTCCGGATATCCGAAATTTTCGGATACGGAATTTCGGAAAATTCGGATACGGGTTCGGACTCAGATATTTTTGAACACCCCTAACTGGAACTCCACACTTTAATTTTGTGAAGATTCAAAGGACAGAAAGCTTCACAAATATTCCCATAATTTCACGTGAAGATCAGAAGGCTAAGGCACTTCACAAACTTCTTTTATCTAAGAAGTATTAACAGCACAAGGAAAGAACTGTTGTTAATACCATGTTGACTTCAAACCCTAATCCGAATCCTTCTTCGCAAACCAGCAAGGAACCAGGTTTGTTACACCTCCAATGCCCCATGTTAAATCAAACTAACTACACGTTGTGGGATATTCGGATAAAGGCCATCTTCAAAGTCCACGGGGTTTGGAGCATTGAATCATATGACGGGTGTTTATCTCGCCGACTTGAACTCTAGTGTCTTCGGGACGGTAAAGTTCGAAGATGATTCTTGTGTGAAGATAAAAGGAAAAGGTAAAGTTGTGTTTGCATGCAACCAAGGGACTCAACAGGTGCTAGAAGAGGAAGATGGGTCAAAAGGCTCAAACTTTATTTTTGATCCATTGTATTTGTTTAATGAGAATGAAGGTGGTAGTCAAATTCAACAAATCCATGCACACGAAGAGGACCAGAACCATGGAACTCCAACTGAGCAACCTGAATGTGAGGGAGGATCTAGTACAAGCCAAGGGAATCTCAGAAGATCTTCAAGAAATACATCATTATCAACAACCGTAGCTCTATTGTCTTGTGAAGTTGAGTTCATGGCCGCTACCGAAGCCGTATATCAAGCATTATGGCTAAGGGAGGTGTTGAGTGAGTTTAGGGTTGTATATCGGTTCGGTTATGCGGTTGCTTTCGTTAATTCGGTTTGGTTAATTCGGTTTTGAAATTTTTGAATGTATATTCGTAAACCGAACCGAACCAAAATAATTAAAACTCAAACCGAACCGAAACCGATCCATTTGCAATTCGGTTCGGTTTGGTTGAAAACCGAATTAACCATAGTATCAAGATTCAACCAAATATCATTTTACACTTTTTTAAACCAAATTTATCCAAATTCAATCAAATATTAACCAAGATGTCCAAATTTAACAGGAGTGCTGGAGGGACGAACTCGAGAGGAAGAATAGAGGACGAAGTGACGAACTTCCAGAGTTACAGGAATTGAAGATGGTCGATGACTCGATGGGGGCAGGAGGGTGGAGGGACGAACTCGAGAGGAAGAATGGCGGACGAAGTGACGAACTTCCAGAGTGTAACACCCCAAAATTTTTAATTATATAGCGGAAGACTTACGTGGTAGTAAATCAATTTAACCCATGGTTTTAGCCGTGTTAAGCGGAACGTAATTTTTGTTAAAAACACTTTCTTTTACAAAATTGGAATATACTAATTATCCCTAAAGTGTTTTACAAGAGATTTGGGATGAATCTATCATCCCATGATTAGGTCCCTATTACATTCCACCACAACTAAAACATAAAATAGACTCGATAGCACGTCACGTAGTCATCTTCGGACCACCAAATCCATATCTCCATACACCCCATTAGTTACCTGAAAAATAGATTAAACCACAAAGTCAACACTAGGTTGGTGAGTCCACTAACAAAAATATTTAGTTCCCACTTTATCATTTAATCTCTTTCATTCAATTCGAGAATCAAAGAGTGATTCCAAATGGAGAATATATCTGGTTCGTAAACTAGCTAGGTTTACGATGTACAAATTAATCGTAAGCTCTAAATCAAAACTAGACCCATGTTCGATCGTATTTCTCACCATGTTTCACGACCAGAGCGACTGATCAGTGAGAGCGGGTGGTCAACCCCAGTAGATCTACCAATACATCTCACGCTACTTTAATGATCTAGAAGGCATTGTTCTAAATTATCCAAATTCCAAATTCAATGTAGGCCTAACTCATCTTGTTATGAGCGGTGCGCCGACACTCACGAATAATTTCGTACCCATAATATTCTCAATCAATCATTCATTTCAAAATGCATATTCAATATTAAGCCCAAAACTTTTAACAAAAATGCATCAATTCAAAATTGGGGCTTTAAGTTAGTAAACTCAAATTTGCTTTCTCGTGCGATTTGTGCTTCTATTCGAGTGATTTGAGTGCCTTGATCCTATTCCCATTAATGTCAAATTAGTTTAGGTAATTCTACTGAACTAATGTGGCAAATTCTGAATTTGCAAACTATTTGGACAAAATGACGATTTTGCCCTTATTCGACTAATTTCAACAATTAAAGCAGAAGAATCTAACCTTTTCCTATGGAATTTTATCCTAAGGCTCATTATAAACTATTAAACTTAATTAACATTACTCCAAATATCATAACATTTAATTTCTAAATTTTTCTCCATTTTATGCTAAATTACTCATTTTTACGGTGTTTCGGTAACGGTTTTTATCCAAATTTTCTCCAATACTTAAGTTTTCACTTTCACATTATTTCTATATGTTTCCTATACATTATTAACCTGTTTCAAACCTTTAAGCCACTGATCTAAATTGTTTTCTTGGTTTTATACCTTATTTTTGCAAATTTTATACGTTTTAATGCATAATTTTCACCGTTTTAAGGGTTCGGGTGCCATTTTTACCTAAGTTTTCAATTATTCTCACTTATATTTGTTACTTACAACTCAAAATTTTCCATATTATTTCTCCAATTTATTCTATTTTTAAGCATTTTTAGCCATTTTAAGCATATAAATTCCATTTTAAATATTAAATAAATTCCAAAAATTTTGGAAAAATTTTCTAACTCATATCTACTGATCACTAACCTTTTACTACTGACCAAACTTAATTTTTCGGATTTTTGTCATATTTTTACATTTTCTAATTATTTAATGCATTTAAAGCTTCTAAAAGTCTAACTCTAATCATTACTTTATTCCCATTCATTTACTCCAAGTTTTTATTACTAGTTTTGGTCTCTTTTAGTCATAAATATTCTGACCTCATATCAACTTTTTTAATCTTTAATTATTTTATATAAAAACTACACATTTATATATAACAATTTATTCATATATTACATATTAATCGTGTACCGCTCGTGTTTCCTCATGACCGACCATTATAGGCGGAATTACTATGAGAAATAGTCACGGGGTTTATCTCAGTGACAATCGTTACCGACCGTGTAGGCGTCATTGACGACCATGAGGCGGGTTTACTACAATTGTAACACTAATTATTGATTTTATTTAACCTTTTTCTTCCAAATACAAGTATATATATATATATATATATATATATATATATATATATATATATATTCGGATTTTTATTTTAAATCCAAGGGTTTCATACCCTAATATCTTGTATATTCATATCATTAACACAAGTTATAAGATCAAATACTAGCAAAGTATACTCATAAACACACATAATCACATAAAATCATAAATTTTAGTTCATGCATGCATCATCTAACTCACTAGTTTGAGATTTCCTTCAAGAACTTTGTGTTTCATCTAAAAATATTCATTTGATCTTTAATAAAACTCAAGTTTAAAGCTTAGATTTAACATGCATGTGGGTTTTTAGATGATCAAACCCTAACCCTAAGCTCAACACACACTAACACACACATCACGATTTTTGTGTGTGTGAGTGGGGTTTTTCACCCAAATCTTTGTGTTTTGAAGCTTAATCCTTCCAAATCTACCATAACTAATCAAGAGTTTGATGTTGATTCTTGGATTTGGAAGTGGGTTTCGAGATTTTGAAGAAGAAATTGAAGTGGGTTTATTACCTTGTAGCTAGAGAGAGAGTGGGGTTCTTGAATGTTCTTGAACTTGAATAGAATGGATGAAGATTTGAAGATTCAAGTGTTGTGTGTGTGTTTAGAGAGAGAGAGCAAGTGAAATGAGAGTGAGAGGGGGGGGGGGGGGTTTCGGCCGAACATATAGAGGGAGAGGGGAGAATAAATTTTTTTTCTTTGTTTTATGTTGTGTGTGTGTGTGTGTGTGTATAGGTTATAAAATTTAATATGTAATCATAACCTATTAAGTCTTATACACAACATATCAACTCTCCATTTATTATAACTTGTTACACACATAAACTCATACTCATGCATACATATACATATATATACGAAATGCATGCATACATACACATTTTTTTTTATAAATCTCAAGTTAATACACAGTGTATGTCGTGTTACGCAGGTATTTTTCCGAATCCAATAAATTCAATTAATTATATCAAAATTCATAATTTTAAATTACGCTCAGAACCGGATGATTATTTTTCAGTTTCGTTATACTTGGTCGGAGACCAAAAGTAGTGACGTTTTTACACGGTTCAAATTCATTATTTGCGTAATTTTCTCTAATTTAACACCAACCGAATGTAAAACCTTTTCTAAAGGTTCTAACTCATATACATTCATAATTTAAAACCAAACGAAATATTTTATTCGTTTCGTTGGTCAGTTCACAGTTACGAGACTTTATCTAATATTATAATGTTCAAATAATCGATATAATCATAATTGATTCTAAATAAGCCTTAATAAATTCTAGATTATCATTTTTAATCTAAAATTAAAGTGACGGGTGTCACAGAGAGTTCCAGGATTGAAGATGGTCAAAGACTCGATGGAGGCAGGAGGATTAGCCGAAAACGACAAGGCGTGTTTCAAGTTAGAATATTATGGTTAATGTTTTAAATGATATATATAAATATATAAAAATTAAATAAAAATTCAGTTTCCGGTTTAAACCGAACTAACCGTATTAACCAAAATTTATAAAAATTATAATTCATAACCGAACCGAAAACCGAATTAAAAATTCGGTTACGGTTACAAAACCGAACCGAAAACCGAAATTGTATAACGGTTTGTTTTTTTTTGTTACAGATATGGTTCGATTTACGGGTTTTTTTTTCGGATTACGGTTTTTTTGTACACCCCTAAGTGAGTTAACTGGATGGGATGAGCAAAAGGCGGATATCCTAAACAAAGCACTACCGAGACTAAAGTTTAAAGAGATGAAGGCTAAGCTCGGAGTTGAAGAACTCTCTAGTTCCATGTTGGAATTAGGGAGGTGATTGTTGGGCTTAATCCCAACATGGGCCATGCGAGATTATGCTGACCCAAAATGTCTAATATAATTATTTACAACCTTAACGACTCGGTTGTTATATGTGTAAATCTAAAGAGACTAAATTAGCCATTTAATAATTGTATTAGGTTTAGAACTCTCATTTCTTGGACATCAAGGATTAGAGGTCTATGAATACTCTATACCTTAAAGGAATTAGGTTATGAGAGATTGTATTGTAATCTTGAGTTTTGAGATAATTTTATCAAGGTTTTTAATAAAAAAGAGAATTTTATTAATTGTGTGTTTCGATCGGGCCTTGAATTTAAACCACTAGCTCTTTTGTCTTATTATATCTAGGTATTTTTTATACATATAAGGTTTACAGTCGATCAATCTAAAAGATGGTCATATCGATTCGGGTTAAAACGAGTCAATTAAAATACAAAGTCCCACAATACTATAAAGTTGTAGGAAGTAGGTATACTTTATTTAAGAATAAGATCAACACTTATAATAGTAACAATACTCTCGTTACTAAATAAGAAATGTGTAGTAACAAATAGTGTAATACAAACATGAAAGTAATAAAAATTAGTATTTCAAAAACATAATAGATTCGAACCAACACGTCTTTGGTTCTTGATGCTTTGACCATGGATTCTTAGTTGGGAAAAAGACGAAAATAGCCTATTTGACCAAGTTTAGGACGAAAATAGCCTCATGAAATTTTTTTCCCAACTTTTAGCCCTACTTTAACGGTCGCTAACGACCTCCATTTAAACCCAAAACGACCGTTCCTGATGACCAACCACGGTGCGACATGTGTCCACCACGGTCGTTAATACGTTGGAAAGGTCGTCGACGACCGTCGTTTTCCGTCAAACGATTGCCGACTACGTGTGTAGTCGCCAACGACCACGGTCGTATGACGGAAAACGACGGTCATCGACGACATTTCCAACGTATTAACGACCGTGGTGGACACATCTCGTACAGTGGTTGGTCATCAGGAACGGTCGTTTTGGGTTTAAATGGAGGTCGTTAGCGACCGTTAAGGTAGGGCTAAAAATTGGGAAAAAAAAATCATGGGGCTATTTTCGTCCCAAACTTGGTCAAATGGGCTATTTTCGTCTTTTTCCCTTCTTAGTTCTTATGTCAAGATCTTCCAAGACTTCAAGCTAGCTTGTTCTTCAACAAAATATTATTGAGTTTTCTCTACTGCAAGTATGAACAAACGATGTTGACGGTTTTGATTGAAGATTCATGTTCAACACGGTCCTCCTTAAAACAGATATCGGGTCTCCTCACGAGAACCCGTTTATTACCCATGGTACAACAACCCAAGCAGTATATACTGTCAGAGAAAATCACACACTCGAGGTTTCACTAATTATGTGTATTTCTTAATTTAAAAAAAAAAAGATGAAGTTAGAAGGAAGACGGAACTACTAGAGATTACCCATCTCTATAAAATTGAGAGATTTCTTGTGAGATTTTAGAAACTTGTATTTCTTATATGTATCCATACAACAAGACACATATGCCTTGAATTTACACTACACCTTTGTGTCCATTAATTCACTAAACTTAATACATGTGAATTTAGTGATTAATATAATAAACTCTTCACTTCATCTTCCCATTCATCACCATTAAATAATTAATAAATAATTATTTATAACACATACAAACTAATTAATTATTAAATTTCTAACAAAATTGATGATCTTGGATACATTTATATGAAGAAGACCGGTTACAACTTACAAGCATAAGAAAATCTCTAACTAAACTTTCTTTTACATACATGAGAGTCGTATAAACCGCATAAAAAAGATCTTCCATGTCTCTAAGAGTATGTGTTTGGCGTTTAGAAATGAGATCACAAATAACTACAACTTTCAGAAAGACTAGACTGTAGACCCTGACTAAAGTAGCCGGTTAGCCAAGTGGCTATGATCTCCAAGACATGAAAGCCATAACGAGTCATGATTTCATACGATTTATTCAAGTAGACCCGACGCTTGTGATCAGCATCGAATACAGGAGTTCTACAGAGTGGACAGTTAGGATGATCTTTCAACCATGCTTCCACACACTCGACATGAAACCCATGTTTGCACCTTTGAAGCATCGCAACCCTATCTCCCAAAGCGACCTCCGACAAGCAAACGATACAGTCGACTCGAGAGGTATCAACTCCAACCTCCTTTACCGTCATGTTAGTGGTCTTGTAGTGGTCGTCACTATCGTCTAACCAAGACTTGATCGGTGCGGTTATAGAGTTAACAAAGCCTGCTATCATGATCATCATCATCATCATCTTGTAAGCAAAGTGTGTGTGAAGAAATGGATGAGAGAGCCTAATTTATAGGACCATGTATTTTTGAAACGCGGAAGTAAATAAATTGGCTATTTAGAGGGAAGGAACCAGGAAGGATTTTGGTCAAATTGTAAACTGAAGTAGTAAAGAGAGGGGGCCATCTTCTGGATAAAAGTAGACACGCACGAGGGTATTTAAATTTTGACATTTTTTTCATGCCTTCATAATGCACGTAGATATGGTTGTAGAAAAGTCCAAGAAACAATATGCGCATCCATGTATTTGAGATTTTAGTCATGAGTGTGGTTTCTAGAAACGCTGTTTATCAAACTAGTGTTTTGTTTTTTTGTTTTTTTTTTTAATTTACCTTATAGTATTAGTGTGTTTACGGTTTTGTTTAAAACAGTGAACTTGTTCAGTCCGGTTAACGGTTTTGGCTTCGTGATCGTTTTTCTTTTTATAGTTTGATTTACGGCTTTGGAGTTGTCAAACTATAATAAATAGTTTGGCTTGCAGTTTTAAAGTTTGTAAATCGTATAAAACCAAATAGGACCATATAATTTAACATGTTTAATTTTAAAATAGTTTATATTATATATTTATTTTATAATTTATAAGATCTATTAAGCTATTCAAACTATATTGATCTAAACTTAGAGGCGGGCGAAAACTTATTAGTTGTAGGGTAACTAGTTTTCAAAGATTTACGCGTTGCCGCGGGACTGTAAAATAAGAAAAATGTTTGACATGTCCCGGAATAAAAAGCAGTGTAACTATTATTAAAAAACACTGTAGTCACTATTTAAAAAGGGACAAAAACAATGTTAACACTATTCAACAAGGTTTTCATTTATATATAGAGTAATAGTAACCCATAGTAGTTTGAGCTTTTATTCTGGAGATCTTGAAATACTTCTAAACAATTTGTATTTCTAACTTTTTTTTACCGCTTGTGTTAAAAAGTTTATTTTAGACATTTTTTTTGTATTTTATAGTGTTAGGTATCGATCAGAGCAACGCACGACAGAGTATGCTATCATACATGCACATGAATCAATAAATCAACCTGGGAGAATTTTTACGTGGTTTGGGTTCGTTGCCTTTAAACGGTCATGATCCATATATTTCTTTGGAATGAGTCGTATCTTTAAATTATGCTATGGTGACGACAATGTTCGCAAAAATATTTGAAAATAGCACATTTGAATGAATCAGAACTACTTGATGTCAGGAGGGTCGGTGGAGGAATAACGTTAACTCATTTTGTAGGATAGAAAATTAAAAGATGTAGAGAAGATGGATGATTTGAAGGTCGATATATCTATAACCTTTTTTCCAAGAATTTTATGATCCGTAATAGGCCTGTAAACGAACACGAACATGAGCATATACATGGTCTTTCATTTAACTTAAACGAACACGAACACAAATATTAGTCGAATGATTTTTCTTATGTTCATTTTGTTCATTAAGAAAATGAACATGTTAATGTTCGTTCATTAAGAACCAAAACGAACCATTTATGAACGTAAATGAATATAATCGAATACAAATGAACAAATATAAAGGAACACAAATGAACATAAATGAGTAAACATACTAAAACACAAACGAACAAGTCACGTTGAGTATTAGACAATATCAACGAGATAGTGACTCGCCCGTGCCTTGCGGCGGGCCACCATGTATTGGACTTTTAATTTTCATGTTATTTTCATGTCATTTTGATTAATTGCTTCACGTTTTGAAGGGTTTGTGTCACAAACCCTTCAAAAAGTGAAGCAATTAGAGCAAAAAAGACTTGCGATAAACAGCCAAAACAAAAAACCCCAATTCAAATACGAAAAGAAGAAACAACAATTTCAATTGAAGAGTAAATATACAAAACAAGCATTTGCATATACCCCCCTCTAAACTTGAGAAATTACATATATCCTCAAGTCATACTTAAAGGGCATTGTACATTATGCATTAAAATTTGTGTTTTGGGGAAATATGCAATTTTGTTCAATTCCAAAGTAGGGGAATATATGCAATTCCCCCTAAACATAAACATGCAAGTAATCGGACAAAGCAAAAGAACGTAACCGGAAAGGAACGACGGCCGAAGAAGATGTCGGAAGCGAAAAGGAAGAAACGGACTAAGGCTATGTGTAGTGGTTTGGGAGTGGAGTGGGGGGTTATGCGCCATGTGGCGGATGACGTGGAAATGGGAGGTTATGAGGTAAGGGGTGTAGTGGGGGGTTATGAGGGTGGGGGTTATGAGGTATGAGGTGTACCAATAGGAAAAAAGGCGGAAAAAAAAAACAAGAGACGGCACGGCGCCAGGAACATAGCGCCTTCAACCTCCAAACCTAACATGGCGCCTCGGGGGGCAGTGCGGGGCGTTATATGGGGCGCCATGTTACAAATTTTTGTCCCATAACGTCCCATTACGAATAGCCTAAGTGAACGGAATAGGGCTTATAAACACACAGCAAAAGAAAAAAAAATAGTCACCACAAAACTTCAAACCCGCGACAAATAATTAGCAAACTACACCTAATAACCTAATACCACCACACTAACCAAACAAAGCATAACGATCAATAGATAATAAATACATAAACACAATGAAAGTACCTAAAAGTAAATTACCTTATATATCAAATTGAGAGGTTGAGGTGTACACTGGTGGAAGCACTATTCCCTCCACGTGGCATTAATTTGTGGAGCCACGTGGATGTTTCACTTCTTTTATTTTATTTTTAATTTTCGGTTGTATAGTTAAGTTTTATATTAATTTTTCCGTGGTTTTCTTGATCTTCAGCTTTGCTTTGGTGGTACTTAGGCATGGTTTCTAATGGGAGGTTGCAGGTTCTAATCCTTGGCTCCCCCATTTTTTTTCCGCTTTACACCTGTGCTTTCTGCCACTTATCATGGCTAGCAAAGGCGGTGGTTTGTGAAGGTTACACGTGTTTCTTCCCTTTTCACCGCACACGGTTTTGTTAACCCCACAGACACCTCATTTCCATTTAATATTTATACACTTCAATTCTCTCTCCTCCACCAATCTTAATTCTCACTCTTTCTGATGCTTAGAGGAGATCTATGGTCTCCCTTAGTTCTGACTTACGATCGGCTGCTACCTAAAACAAACCCTCTGATCCCCTTTATCTTACATTACATCTGAATCTGTTTCTGGTGAAGTTGTGGGGTTTTGGTTTTAGCGATGGCGGCCGGACTCTTCTACATGGCTCGGAGGAAATATATGGTCTCCCTTACTTCGATCGGCTGCTACTTGAACCAAACACTATGATCCCTTGTATCTTACATCTGGATCTGTTTCTGGTCAAATTATGGGGTTCCGTTTTAGCGATGAATGTCGGATTCTACTGTTTGTGTTGGTAGCCCCCTGGCGTGCGGATCTTTTCTATTGCATATTGTTTCTAAGATTTTTGAATTTAGTAAATTCTTAGGTTCTGCATGCTACACTTTTCCTTTTTGTGTTCATAATCTTGAGTTCGACTGAAATTGAATGTTTGTTTTCCATTTTTGTGTTTGATTTTAACCAGATTCGTCTTAATTGTGCTGATTTGTGTTTGCATGTTTTACTCTGTTTGGTCAAATTATAATCTGATATTTTAATTAGGTTTGTTTTTGGTCTCTGCATCTATTACGTTTTTGTTCTCATTTTGTGGGTTTGTTTACTTTCTTCTTCACGTCTCACGCTACTTTGCTATCTTTTCTTCAAATTGGTACAGGTACACGCTTCTGTTTCACCATTGAATATGCTAATATGATTGTGTAGGTGTTGATTTAATTAGTTTGTTGCATTGTTTGGTGTTTTAATTTCTCATATGAAATGCTTGATTGAATTGTCTTTTACCTTCATTTGTCATCCTTTTTGTGCTTATGCATGCACACAACCTATTTGATGAAATCCTAAGTTATTTTTTTTTACTTTTCTTTTGGTTTTTAATTGTACTTTCAGCATTGTTTTGTCATCCGATGTTCCTATTTGATGAAGTTATTGATTGGCATGATTGTGTTTTTCTGGTCATTATCACTTTACATGATTTGATTGGGTTGTTTCTGTGATTTTAAATACTCTATAGAACTAATTCAAGTTATACAACTGATTTTAGGAAATCACTATGATTTTCTTTGCCTTGACTATTTTACTGACTTTCTTTAAATTTCTATGAGATTGAATTCCATGTCCGGTGTACAGTTTTCTTTAAATTTTAATGTTTTACTTTTCTCTCAAATACTTTTAGAAGATCATCACGGATTTTGGTAATCTGATTTTGGAGAATTATTGAAAATGTATGTGTGGTTTTTATATATGTAGCTTGCATATCCGTGTTGTTCCCTTCTTACTTTGTATCGCATTTCAATTTCTGATCTTCTCCGAAATAACTCAAAATGATTTTAAAGTTGTATGCAATTTAATAAGATCCTTCGTGTCTATTTTGTAGAAAAAGAGAAGGTAGTGATGTTTGATTCCAAGTTGTCAACTGTCTTTTGGATTTACTATAGCATTTCATGCATTTCATGTTATTACAATACAACATTAAATGACTTTATTTTTCAGTTATGAATATGCTATCCTTACCATTAATATTGTCTGTTAGAGAGATGTTTAAAGAGTTATAATTACAAAATGTCCCAAACTATATGTCTTTAATTGATCTTTTAACATAATTTTCATCTGATTGCACATTTCTACTATGAAAAAAAAGGATGCTACGCTTAGAAATAATGTTATTGAACTTATTGTAAAATGATAATTTACTTTGCTTTGAGTTGGACTTATGCAGATTACCTTTGGAGAGTTGAAAGTGTCAGCCCCATATTGAAAAAAGGGCAATACTTTACTGAAGATGATGGTTCTACATTAGAGGTTCAATCAAACTACTACCTACTATTACTCATTTGTATGTCAATAGAGAAAACATTTAAAATGATTACTACATGATTTTTAAACTAAATGTATTGCTGAACAATGAACACTTAAGAGAGATGGCGTTGTAGGAGTTTGGTACATGGTTTTTAAACTAAATTAATTGGTCTTTTTAATTAAATTAGACAATGTTTTATCTTATTTAACTCAATAATCAACTGCATTGTATTTTGTAACAGGAAAAATCCAACTAGAATCTACCTGAGCTATAGCCATCCACATTGATCCAAAAATAAAAATCATTACAGACATGATTAATAGATGATGGAAAGTCGAAAAATACACTTGAACTAGATGTACTAACATATAACATTTTCCTGCAGCTTCAAGAGGTTAAAAAGAAAACAAATTACAAACCCAGGCTACCAAAGTGCAAATGATATGAGAAACAACTTTACCACAATTGCAGAAGTACTCATGGAGGACCCAACAACGATCAATATAGTAAAATGATTTTAGTTTTTCAATTCAAATTAATTGATGATGTTCCTTCGAGATTTCATTTTGAAGTGTGAGGTCTATTATTTTCATGTCCAGGTATTATTTATTTGGTCAAACTGCAACCTTTCTATTTGGTTATATAGTAACTTATCTAATTGTGTGAACTGTGTTTTAGTCAGGTTACACTTTAGTCTACTGGAACTTATGTCCATGTATCTTTGATCACTATCAATTGGTAAATTTCACTAATCTGTTGATCCAGTGACAAATTTCAGATCTGGATTCCACTTCTATTCTTGGTGTTTGTTATATTTTTGCAAATTGATTCTTCACCAGGTACTGTTACTTAAAAATCTTAAGACAACCATCCAAGTAACAACAAATAGACAAAATTAATTACATTACAAAAACATAATACATGCAGATGACAGCCGGACCCCTTCAAAAAGGATGAAGGAGAGAGAAGATTAAGTGGAAGTTCATGTTGGTTGCTGTAGTCTAGAACACGCTTTTGTATATGACAAAAAAGGTCAACCCGCAGCAACGCGTGGGTCTTTTTCTCGTAAAAATTAAAACGAAAATAGAAAGGAACAGTACCTACAACTCAAAACCAATCCATTCATAACTAATATGTATATAATGTTTAACAAAAGCGTTTACATTAATGATTTAAATGTTCGTGATTCAAATGTTAAAATAACAATATGTTACCTCAAAAGATTATTACATATATTATAAAATATAATGAGAAAACTTTAGCTATACAAGCTAAGAGACTAAAGAATACATCATTTTTGTTTAATGAGAAAACTTTCACATTTCATAAGATTATATATTATAAAATATAAAAATTATATGTTAAAAAATATTTAATAAACGAATATGCATAAACAAACAAACATAAATGAACATTCACGAACGTAAATAAATAAAAAGTTACGTTCATGTTTGGTTCGCCTATTATACAAACGGACATAAACAAACTTTGCATCGTACAGTCACTAAACATGGTAGGAAACAAATTTTACAAGCGTAATCCGTAGTTCCATTCATCTCAAAAGAAAATAATCTACGGTCGAGATCCTTGACCCGCATCCTCTAATCTTATTAGCTACTATCCACCACACAACACTGTAGAATCAATAAACATGGTATGAGACTAGGAGTCAATAGTAACAAAACAAATCAGAGAGATTTCCACACCAATTGATCTTGCAAAACTGGCTAAACACATTGTAGCAGCTAGCATTTAAAGCCGGTCTCCAATTCCCCGTCAGTCAGTCAGTCAGTCGAGTCGATTGGTTCCTCAAACCCGCTTGGTTCCTCAAACCGGAAAGTATGCTGGTGGTGCTTCGGTGTACCTGGCTGTTGTGATGTAGAGTGTCAGGAGACATCAAGATTCAAGACATTAAGTTATCACAATAATCAGTGCTTATAAACTTATAGTAGCGACAGAGATACAATTAATACGATAATTTGCTCTCAATTAACAAATGGGGATGTAGCTCAGATGGTAGAGCGCTCGCTTAGCATGCGAGAGGTACGGGGATCGATACCCCGCATCTCCATTTAGTTTTTTTTTTTTTTTTGGCCCAGTTTATGCTATTGTTTGAGGGTGGTGATCCTCAATGATCCTAGAAGCTTACAATTAATTTGATGGATGCACTTTTGGTATTTTGTTTCGTAAATTTTGAATCGTTTCGTGATATGTTTTGTCACGACCTTTCGTAGTTCTGCTTGAGGTTGACGTTAAGTGAACTCTTGTATAGTTTTGTGCCATTATTTTAACTTTATTATTCTTGTGTACTTGTACTGTAATTTTATAGACTTTATAGTGAAGGCTCGTCTCCCCCAAATTAGTGGGGAGTTTCTCATCCATTCATTTACTCTTAAAAATATCCACATTTAAAATTTAAAAATAATAATAATAGTCTCATTTCAATTCATTTTTATATGCAAAAGGCCACTTAATTAATTAAGGAAAATTGGATTTAAATAATACGAGTTATCACTTATTGGCGAATAATAATATGAGTTTTGACCTTTCCTCACAATAATACCAATTAAACACATAGGTGATATCAGTAATACGCCGTTAAAATTAATTTAACGGGGTTAGTGAAACGGATCTTTTTGTCATTTTTGAAAGTTGAGGGGCTGGTTTTGTAATTTTTTTTATTTTCTTTAAACATAAAAAAAAAGAAAAGAAAAGATAAGTGGAGAAGGAGCACCGCCCCATCACCGGCGACCTCCCCCTTCTCCGATCAGAAGCACCGCCCCATCACCGGCGACCTCCCCCTTCTCCGATCAGAAGCACCGCCCCATCACCGGCGACCTCCCCCTTCTCCGATCAGAAGCACCGCCCCATCACCGGCGACCTCCCCCTTCTCCGATCAGAAGCACCGCCCCATCACCGGAGACCACAGCCTCGCACCGGCGATATCGGCGTGGTTGAGGTCGATTCCGGCGACCACCCGGTTCGAGGCGTTGACTGGTGAAGGTGCACAAAACACGCCGCCGTACGTGGCACGAAAGGGTATTTGGCGTCGGAATGGTCGATGAGAATCACCGTGCGATTGTCTCCGATTTCGGGCTGTCGAAGCTGATGTCACGTGATCAGAAAGGGTATTTGGTGCCGGAATGGTTGTTAGAGCTTGGAGTGACGGAGAAATCCGACGTGTTTAGCTACGGAATGGTGCTGTTGGAGCTGATCGGAGGGAGGACGGAGAAACCCGGTTCGCCGGCGGCGGAGGAGAGGCGGAGGGAGGCGGCAGAGAGGAGGGAGGGTACCGGAACCCTAGGGGAGGTCGCCGGTGCTCCTTCTCCACTTATCCCTTTTTTATGTTTAAAGAAAATAAAAAAATTACAAAACCAGCCCCTCAACTTTCAAAAATGACAAAAAGATCCATTTCACTAACCCCGTTAAATCAATTTAAACGGCGTATCACTGATAGCACCTAAGTGTTTAATTGGTATTATTGTGAGGAAAGGTCAAAACTCATATTATTATTCGCCAATAAGTGATAACTCGTATTATTTAAATCCAATTTTCCATTAATTAAAAGCGTAAGAATATATTTAACCAAATTCTAATTTCTTTGACATATACATGAGAGTCGTATAAACCACATAGAAAAATCTTTTATATTTCTAAGATTATGTGTTTGATGCTTAGAAAGTATATCACATATAACTGCAACTTTCGGAAATACTGGACTCGAGACCCTGGCTAAAGGAGCTAGTTAGCCAAGTGGCTACGGTCTCCAAGACATAAAACCCATAACGTGTCACGATCTCATATGATTTCTTCAAATAAACCCGACGCTTCTGATCAGCATCAGAAACGGGAGTTCTACAAAGTGGGCAGTTAGGATGATCTTTCAACCATGCCTCCACACACTCGACATGAAACCCGTGTTTGCACCTTTGAAGCGTCGCAAACCTATCTCCCAAAGCGACCTCCGACAAGCAAACGATACATTCGACTCGAGAGGTATCAACTCCAACCTCCTTTACCGTCATGTTGGGGGTCTTGTGGCGGTCGTCACTTTCGTCTAACCAAGATTTGATCGGTGCGGTTATGGAGTTCACAAATCCTGCTATCATAATCATCATCATCATCATCTCTTCTTGCTGGTTTATAATATAAGTATTAATTTCTGATGGGAAGAAGAGAGAGAAGAAAAGAAAAGAAAAGAAAGCAAGCAAAGTGTGTGTGTCTGCAAGAAATGGATTCGTGAGCTTGATATATAGGCGCCTGATATTTTGAATATTACGCGGAATTAAATAAAGAGAGGGGCCATGTTCTGGATAAAAGTAGCTAGAATAGATACTCATGACGGCATTTGAATTTTGACAATTTTTTTTTTATTCCACGCGTTCATAACTCACGGATGCTCCTACCCTACACTACCTTCCTTCACTTAATGCTTGTAGAAAAGTCTAAGAAACACATGTGTATTTAGAGAGCCCCACTTAATGCTTGTAGAAAAGTCTAAGAAACACATGTGTATTTAGAGTCTTGGCCTAATCTGTAATCACTATTAATTTACTTTTGTTATAAAGTGGAACTTAAACTCAAGACCTCGTATTTATAATGTCTTCGGGTATCTAACTCTAGTCAGTTGGGCTAAAGACAAAGATCATTGGCTGAATGAGTATCTATTTACGGTGTGAAGCGAGAGTTCCAATTGCATTCACTTTTACGACGGTAATATGTAGCGTGACCTTGTACTTTATACACATGGATTTTATGAATACACGAATATTCCCAGCCCACTCCATTGGCCTCATTATGATATTCTTTTGAGTATTTTTTAATGAATCTTTTCTAGAACATGAGACATGAGACAATAATGTTTTCTAGAATTGGAACTCGCACTAAAATGCTCCGTAGAACATAAGAAATACCAATCATGTTTTACTTTAGTATTTGAGAGTTCCAAACTTAAAGTTCCAATTCAATTAATTTGTCATATAAAGGAAGTCATTCATTACAGAATATCATTTTCATGTGAGGATATCTAAAACGAGTAGAAATATGTGTATAGTGTAAGGTCCACAATGAAGCTTTAAGGCTTCAAAATAGACACCCAATATGATCCTGTCATATGAGGGGCGGATTTATGTAGGCTTGAGCGGGGGGTGAGGCACCCGCTCAGATCCATTATCATAGTAGGAGTTTCTACACTGTTTTTTGCAGGCCCCTTTCTAAAAATCTTAAAAGGCCCCTCAGCTTGTCAGGAGAATGGAAAAGGGAAAGAAACCAAAGAAAATAATGATTATATGTTTGGTAAAAATTTGATAGTAAGTTAAAGCTTTAATGGAGATTTTGTTGCAGACTTTGAGTTAGGAAGAAGAAGGGTGCTTACGAAGAAGATGAGCAAGTAAAACAAAAAATATAAAATAATATAGATAGGTTGAAAAGCAAAGCAATCTGTGTAAATGTCAGTATAAAGTAAAGGACATGAAACGTAATTTCAATTGAATGATTTATATAAGCCCCTCAAATTTAAATAAAATTTTTAAACAAACCTTTGTGTATGATTTAAATTATAAATCTCCTTTGAAGTTTTGATCTCCTATTATTATATTAAATATTAATACTAATAACTAACTAAAAATATTATGTAGTTTTTTATTCAATTTAAATATGTTTAAGAGCTTTATAGCTTATTCTTCGTATATTTTGTGAGTGCAAACTCTAAAATTTAATGTTTAATTGTGAGTGGTTGTGAGTAGAGGAGATATAAAAAGTTTGGTAAATTTACATATTTGACTAAAAAACAATTGATTCTCTAGAATTTAAGGTTTTGTTATGAATGAAAGAGAAAGAAAATGTAATGATAAAACTATAAAAATATTATTTAATTGTGATTGTAAATGAAAAAAAAGAGAAAGCCTAATGATAAATATATAAACTATAGGAAAAAAAGGTTTATAAGAAAATAGAAGACAAACAAGCAATAAACTACATCGCTAAACTTTTAGTAGATAAGTAATATGCTTTGTTATATAGTTATTCAGAAATATAATTATAGTT
This sequence comes from Deinandra increscens subsp. villosa, assembly GCA_039602395.1. Classification (NCBI taxonomy): domain Eukaryota; kingdom Viridiplantae; phylum Streptophyta; class Magnoliopsida; order Asterales; family Asteraceae; genus Deinandra; species Deinandra increscens. Next base: position 59,096,116 of record JBCNJP010000008.1, on the reverse strand, counting down.
TTTTTGTTTGTTTTCTATATGTGTTCAATTAGATTAAAAGATACTACTCAAGTTTATTTATCATTAAGTAAATATATGTTACTTTTACAATGTGTAAATTGTTTTTAGCCCCTTGTATCCCGACTTGTTTTTATTTGACCCATTTGACTTGACTTGGTTTAACTCGAGAAATTTGTTTGCCCCCGCTCATGAAAAACTCTGGATCCGCCACTGCACATGAGCGAGAATGTGAAAATAGATTATGAAGTAAAAAATGATGGTATGGTGAGTTTTTGAAGTCTTAGGCCTAGGGTTTAAAAAAAATGAAAAAACCTCACACAACTCTCGGCTACCTTTGGCTTCGAGAAGCCGCTAGGCTTCAAAATGGAAACCGAAACCTCGAAGCCGAATTAGCTAGGCGGTGTACAAGCCGTAGAAACCGAGGGAAGCAGCAAAGTCAATGGGGAAAGCCGAAGGCATACCCCTCACCCTAGAAACTAATGGAGTTAATCTTGTAATTATTTAATAGTTAGGGGTTAACTAGTATAATTGTATTAGGTAGAATTATTTTATTTAGTTTCCTAATTTGTGTCTAATTAGGTTTCTTGTTATCCAATGTTTAGGAGTATTATAAATAGGGTCATAGGTGTAGGGTTTTTGTACCTTCAACTTTTATTATTAATCAACGTATTTTTTTGTTAAATCCATTATTTGATTATGTTGAAGAGGGCCTGATTTCCAACAATTGGTATCAGAGCGGGAGATAGAAGGGACGGAGAAGAGCCGGAGTAGCAATTGATTTGCGGGTTTGTTTTGGTGTCGTGATCGGTAACGGGGTGTTTTTCGGTCGGAACGACGGGCAAGAACAAACAGGTGCGGAATCGGATTGCAACGGACGGCGGAGTAATCGGCACGGGTTCTTCTAGTGATCGACATCAACGAAAGCGGGGTGCGAGTTCTTGTTCGATCGCAGAAAAGACGGTGCGCGTAAACGGTAAGCTATCGGTTTAGGCTGCGGTTTACGATTGAAAAGGGCAAGTAAATCACAAGTCAAAAGAAAGACGGAGTAAGTTTGGTTCGGTTGTTCTTTCTTGTGGATCGAGATTTCTTTTGATCATAATCTTGCTTGTTAAAATTCACAAATTGGATTGGAAGCGAACGGAAAAAGTTAAAGGCTTTTTGGTTTAACATTGTGTCGCAAATATAAAAAAGAAATAATACGGAATTGATTCTTGAGTCGGTGAAATTGAAGAAGAGCAGAAGCGCGGAGTGTCGGTTTCAAATTGGATAATTTCTTTTGTGACGGTTAGTGTCGCAAAGGTACGGAAGTTTAATTTGTGTCGCAAACGAAGGGAAGGGAGCATATTTTTCTGTTTTACGTGTGTTAGATTCGGAAGAGTAGGCGGGTGCAACGGGGTTGGTTGATCACGACGGCAGCAGGAGGTTGTAGTGATCAAGTTTGTGTGATCAACAACAGCAGGACCGTAGTGATCAAGGAGCAATGGTTGCAGTGCTAGATTGGATCAATTGCAGACTTCAAAGGTGGTGAAGTAGCGGACTTGATCAGGGTCGAAGAAATAAGATGTTGAGCTATTTTTGGTTAATTGTTCAGGTGCTTGGACAAGACTTTGATGTGAATATCTCAAAGGAGTTAGAGAACAGAGGGTGCGGTTTTGTGTTGGTTGCAACAAAGGTGTTGATGCAAAGTAAACACATGAGACCGTGCATTAAGGTGGAAGAACTTCGGGTTTTACTCGGTATTCAAGACCTTGGAGGAACATTACAAGATTAAAGGGGTGATTAATGGAGTTAATCTTGTAATTATTTAATAGTTAGGGGTTAACTAGTATAATTGTATTAGGTAGAATTAATTTATTTAGTTTCCTAATTTGTGTCTAATTAGGTTTCTTGTTATCCAAGGTTTAGGAGTATTATAAATAGGGTCATAGGTGTAGGGTTTTTGTAC
>JBCNJP010000008.1:58814971-59093671 GCA_039602395.1 Deinandra increscens subsp. villosa | reverse complement strand
GCTATGTTTATTTCCTTGTCATCGGCTATTGTACCAGGTTCGATCGTGTCCCAAACCCCGTGGACTTTGAAGATGGCCTGCATTCGAATATCCCACAACGTGTAGTTAGTTTGATTTAACATGGGGCATTGGAGGTGTAACAAACCTGGTTCCTTGCTGGTTTGCGAAGAAGGATTCGGATTAGGGTTTGAAGTCAATATCGTATTAACAACAGTTCCTTCCTTGTGCTGTTAATACTTCTTAAATAAAAGAAGTTTGTGAAGTGCCTTAGCCTTCTGATCTTCACGTGAAATTATGGGAATATTTGTGAAGCTTTCTGCCCTTTGAATCTTCACAAAATTAAAGTGTGGAGTTCCAGTCCGTCGGATCTTCACAAATAGACTCGAACCACAGGCTCCTTTGATTCGTTTACGAGAATTATTCGACTAGGGTTTCTTGAACGTCGCTCTGATACCAATTCAAGGCTCGATCGAAACACACAATCAATAAAACTCTCTTTTTTATTAAAAACCTTGAGAAAATTATCTCAAAACTCAAGATTACAATACAATCTCTCATAACCTAATTCCTTTAAGGTATAGAGTATTTATAGACCTCTAATCCTTGATGCCCAAGAAATAGAAGTTCTAAACCTAATACAATTATTAAATGGCTAATCTAGTCCCTTTAGATTTACACATATAACAACTGGGTCCTTAAGGTTGTAAATAATTATATTAAACATTTTGTGTCAGCATAATCTCGCATGACCCATGTTGAGATTAAGCCCAACATAAATTGTAACTAAAGAACGAGAAAGTAATAATAATACATTAATATCGAGATAAGATTGGAGAGTGTTATTTTTTTTTTAATTTTTTTTTTTGAGCACTAGAGAATTATATGTAAGGGTGTGAAAAACAAAACAAACCAAACCAAATTTTGAATTCGATGTTCAAATCGGTTCCTAATTGAACCTGAAATGTGAATTCAGAATTCGTTTATCTGATTTATCCGAATAACATATATACATACATATATTATATTGTATATAATATCTTAATTAAATTAGGACGAGTTCGGTTTATTCACTTATCCGATCTATCAAAATAATATAGATATATTTATATTTTATATATAAAATATATTATACTTGAATTCGGCCGAAATCAATTTCTTCCGTTATAACCGAGACGAGAATTGAATTCGGATGGATTCAGTTCGATTAAACAAGTTATCAATTAGGATAAATTTAGACTTCGAATATGCTAAAACGCTAAAGTAAATAAAATTGAATATTTCAATATCTTAAACGCTCTAAAATACGCCCCTAGATACGAAAACTTTTTAATTAATATCGAATAAAGTATAAAAACCTACTCTGAATGCCCTAATCCTACTCTTAAAAGCACCCCCCATCTCTGAAAAAAAAAAGATAGAAGGCAAAAATAAAGAGATGAAATTGGATGAAGCCATATTGTTGGAGGTAGGCGTTTGTTAAATTGCTTCCTCCGGTTTTATTTTTTTAATCTCTTCTCAGTCTCTTTCAATGTCTCATCCTAGTGGGCCAAAATCAAAAGGACCACATAGTAGTGGGCCAAAATCAAAAGGGTAATGTCTCATCCTAGTGGGTCAAAATCAAAAGGACCGCATAATAGTGGGCCAAAATTAAAAGGTTTAAAAAAAAATGAATGGAGATGCGGGGTATCGATCCCCGTACCTCTCGCATGCTAAGCGAGCGCTCTACCATCTGAGCTACATCCCCTTTTGATATTCACGACCAAATTATCAAATTAGATCCATCTTCACGGCTACTATAGACTATAACTTTGCAGTATAAACATGGACCATGGTGTCTTCTTGGTATACAAGAATGTTACAGGAATTACATATGGTCATATCAATCCAAGCATGCACAAATATTCTAAGTTAAGTTGATTGAAAGATCTAGGACACGAATCGGCATGTCCTGACCTTGAACGGATGGTCGCAATATCCGGAAACTAAGACAATAAGCCAAGATCAATGAGACAATGAGACAATGAGACAGTGAAAAATCGCTCCAAGGTGAGATATGGTATAGTGGTATATCAGTGTGGTTCGTGGAAGATATCATGATGAAAAATATCAACATGAAACATATAAACAGAAGTTGAAGAGTACTACGAGCATGGTGATATCCAAATAGAGACCAAAATTTACAAAAATATAAAACAAATAATAATAAAGTTTACAAATTCAAGATTTATAAAAAAAAAGGCAGTGCTTCGTTGATGGATAGCAATCATGTTGGGGGGTATGGTGGATTTATTGACATGGGTATGTAATTGGGCTTGTTAATGGGCTTGAGCCCAACCCATAGAAGCCCTAGATCCCTCTCTATATATATGATGTAAATGTAACCTTGAAGCCTTGAGCACAGAGAAATATATTACTAGTTGCAAAGTGGACGGATGTCAGTTTAGATCAAACCACTCTATATCGTGTGTCTCCATATTCATATGTGTTTTCTCTCGTGACTTCAAGTGTGTGCGTGATAGAGCGCTGTGGGTGTGATTTGCAGTCCATAGAGACCCGGTTGTCCCTAACAAATCCAACCTCTAATCACAATCAGTTGGTTCAACCGGTAACCACCCTAACCGAGCTGACAGTTTAAAGATGGTTTAGGAGTTATCGAGCAGGCCGTTAGAGGCTACGGGTCATATTTTGGTTCAGTTCAGTTATGAACTTCTTGGGTTTAGCCACTGGACTAAATGTCCTGCTGGAATCCAAACTAGCTAGTTAAGAAAAGAAATCATGGACAACAGTCTCTTAGACCTAATGTTTTGACCTAAGTTTCACAATTCGTAAAGTCACTACAACAAAATTTTGAATTATTCACATTTTGTGAAAGCGTGATTTTTTTGTCATAAAGTTCACAATTAAAAACGTTAAAAATTTATTCACACTTATAAGTGTTTAATATGTGAAAGATACTAAAAAACTCACACTTTTAAATGTAAACAAAAATGTTCACATTTCGAAAAGTGAAATAGATATTATAAAACTAATTCACATTTATATATGTAAAGAAACATGAAATTTTATCACATACTGAAATATGAAAAACAAATATTTTTGTCACATTTTTAAGTGTGAAAGAAAACCAAAACTTTTACATCAATAAGTGTGAAATTTTTTCATTAAAAAATTAGTCTAATAACATAATTAATTTAATAAAAAAATGTTCACATAAACAAGTGTGAAACGTGAACTTTTATAAAGTTAGTCTAATCTTCAGCTAAGTCTCAATGCATAATGCATTTGACTTTTTAAAATTCCGACTTTTTCAAAATTCAAATCAAATCAAATCGAGTTGTTTTGGTTGTTTTAAAATTCATATACCCAAACTTTCGGAGCATTAATTTTAGATTTAACACCCAAAATTCATATACCCAAGCGGCGACGAGCATTCGATGAGCGATTCGACGAGCGACGAGCTTTCGAGTGGCGATTTGATGAGCATTCGACAAGCGGTGATTAGACGATTCCTCGATTCAATAGCACTGTAAGTCTCAAAGCATTCGACGAGCGGCGATTGGAACTTTCACGACTTGATTGGAACTTTCGCAGAGTGGCGGTTCGACGATTCCGACTTGCAGGTCGGCGATTCGACGATTCCGACTTGATTGGAACTTTCGCAACAGCAGGTACGTCACACCTTTTCTCTCGTTCTCTAATTATAGGAAGTTTAAAGGTCTCCGTACGTACTATTGTTGTTGTATGTTAGATCCAATCAAAGTTTTCATGAAATAAAGTCTGTATATACTTATACTTGATCAGAGCTTGTGAGCTCTTTATTTCCCCTCTAGATTCTAGTTCTTAAACATTGATTTGTTCTGAAAACTGATTTGAAATGAATACATGAAATTTATTGGAATGCCCGTTTTGCATTATTTTATTGAAATTGATTTGATCCGAACTATATCTGATTCTATTGTTTGTGATTAGTTAATTTGTGTGATTAATTAGAGGATTATATTTGCTTCCTCCACTAAAGTCTAGGGATGAGCTCCAGGATAGATAGAAGGTGCGTTTGTGGCATGGCGGAGTAAGGTGGGGCTGTTGGTGGTGTAGAAGGATTGTATGACTGGACGGTGGAAAGTGCGGCACCAGGATTAGCGTATGCTGCAACAGGTGGAGCGTATCTAGCATTCGAACCAGTGGCGGAGGAAATGGGTGCACCAACCATGGTGGGAGTTGATTTGTGAGGTGTAGAAGATAGATTTAAGATATAAATAAGAGGGTTTAGAGGATTATATTTGCTTCCTCCACTAAAGTCTAGGGATGAGCTGTAGGATAGATAGAGGGTGTGTTTGTGTAGGTTGCTGCTGGTGCACAGGGGTAGGTGGCTGCAGGGTAAGGTTGTGGCATGGCAGAATAAGGTGGGGCTGCTGGTGGTGCAGAAGGATTGTATGACTGAACGGTGGAAAGTGCGGTAACAGGAGTAGCATATGCTATAGAAGGTGGAGCGTATCTAGCATCCGGACCGGTGGCGGAGGAAACTGGTGCACCAACCATGGTGGGAGTTGATTTGTAGATAGATTTAGAGATATAAATAAGGGGGTTTATGATCAAATGGAATGGTAGTTGACTATAAGATGAGTGTTTTCTGATCTAAATACCAATAATCAAGAACTGATGAAACATATATAAAAGAATCAAGTTGGGTGTTCTATTCCATGGTTCGACTTGTTCCAACGTTTGACATTTTTATCGTGTTGGCATGTGGGTATTATTATCTTCACACCATTCAGTTTTAACGGTTTGACTTATTCTAATGCTTGACATTTTTTACATTTATTTTCAATCTTGATCTTTTATGATAGGATACATGGTTGTACTCATCCTACTCTCTTCACATCTGATGTGTGGCAAACACATCCGGTTTTCCCTTGTATTTTGTATAGTATTTGAGTCGGTTTTTCGTCATTTTATTTAGTTTTTAGTTTGTTTTTAATTATTTGAGTCTCAATTGTGTATTGAGTCATTTTTGTATATTTTGGTGTGAGTTTGGTAATTAATTGAGTTTTGTGTTTGATTAGGTTAAATGTGATTCAAATGTGCTCAAAATGGTTTATTATGATTGTTGTTAGGTTGACATGATTGCCCAAGGGGATGGTATGACATTTCATCAAAGTTCAAGGGCTAAAGAAGTTTATTATGAAATTAAAGGACTAGCGTGTCAATTATCAAACTTGAAGGTTGAAAATGGAAATATGAAGAAAAGGAAAAAACCATGTAATCATGGGGTATGAATTCGATGGTTTAAAATAAATAAAGAAATAAATAGAAAATAAACAAATGGTTAAACTTGATATGAGGTGCCAGGAGTCAAAGAAAACACAAAAAGAAGGGCTGCGATATGTTTGGTTCACTTGGGCCTACATGAACAATAAGAAAATAATTAGTGAAGGATATCTGGGCTCAACAAACCGCAAAGGAAAAGAGGTCAGCAAAAATTATCTCGGAGGGTGTTTTCTTGACATCGAAGAAAGGGATTACCACAACAATTATATATACATTCGATTGACATATAACTTTGGACGGCAGAAAGGGATTAGTTGGGAGGCATCAAGAAAAACCTACGGAGGAACAAAAGCCGTACGAGAAAGAAAGAAATCGAATTGGAAGCAGCCAGGCAGCCAAGCAAGCACGTCAATTGGTCAATATAATTATTAAGCAAGCTAGCAGGCAAGCAGGCTGCTGAACCTATTTTATTTTCTTTTACGATGAACGGTAACTTCGGTTTTGTTTGTTTTCTACTTTGCATTATGAACTAAACTTGCTTGTGCTACCTAGACCGTTATGATGACTTTTTAGTGTTAATTGTTTTATTCGGTTTTATGATAATTTTCTTGATGGATTGATAACTCTTTAAACCCCTCTAATTTTCTGCCATTGATGTATGTGTGTGCTTGAATTAGGTTTAGAATTATCAATTAATCCTTGCTTTGCTTGCGGATGTCTTCCGGTTTGGGTGAAGTAGTTAAATTGTGTGACTGTGTGTTTGCAATTTGATGTGGTTTACTATATAGTGATCATAGGATTAGTTGATAGTTATTTATTTAATTCTTGTGTGCTGCTTATCTAGAGACCCAAAAGGTAATGGATTGTTGGGTAATCGGGTTAGCTTATAGAATTTAGGAATAATTGTCCCAAAAGGAAATTGCCTAGGTTTTATGGTTAGCTTGTTACTTCGTGTCAGTTGCAGTGATTAGAGGTAGCTCCGGCTAGTCTAGGGTGCCTTAGATTGTTTTGAGGGTGTTCTAGGGTAGTTGAAGTGGGAAGGACTCAAAAGGTGAACCACTTGTCCGAGCGTTAGAGTAATCAATTAGGAAGAACTCAAAAGGTGAACTAATAAACCGGTAAGCATATTCCAGTCTTTAGGTATTCTATCAGTAACATCCGGAGAGTGATTCGGGGGCTCGTAGAGTTTCTATAGGTTGCGTGTTAAGATCCCGGTTCCATCAGAATTGTCATAGCCGAGTGAGGTTGTTAATATTAATTAGGATTCTAGGTCTAGGTGGTATCTTCCTCAATTTCTGAATTCGTCCTAAGTTCTCTCGTGTCGGTTGTTAGCTAGTGTCAGTTGGTAGTTTAAGTAGTTAATTTTAGCTAAGTTAATTTCTCTTTTCACATTAAAATCAAATTACTCAGTATTTCCTATTCATAGAGTCCTAGGTTAGGGTCTAGCTATCTAGTGTCCTTAGGGTTCGATATCCGGTCTTCTGTAGCTATACTGCCACCGATAGGTACACTTGCCTTTAGGTTCGGTTTAGTTTTAGGAGTTTCGGTAAAATTAGGTGTGTCTAGGTCTAGGATTAGGTCTAGGATTAATTAGTTTTTTTAGGTACGTTCCGAACACATCAAGTTTTTGGCGCCGTTGCCGGGGACACTTGGCAATAGCAAGATTAACTTAGGTCGTTGCTAGGAAATTTTGAGTCTTTTAGGTTTTTTTTCGTGTCTAGAGTCTTAGGATTTTTGTCTTAGTGTCTTAGGATTTTTGTCTTAGTGTCTTTTGGTTAGTTGTATAGTTTTAGTTTTTCTTTTGTACAGATTTCCTTTTAGTTTGTTCCGGTCAAAATCGCCATGTCTGTTGTTAAGAAAACAGTCGCTGAGCTGTCGAGACCCTCCACATATCCTAGATCGCCCGTCATTCCACCACTAATCAATGTCTCATTCACTATACCACCTATGATCCTTCCATATATCATGACCTCTGTTCAGTTTCATGGGAGGCAGGACGAGAACCCGTATGCTCACCTGAATCGGTTTCGACGAATATGCAATATATTCAAGCTAAACGGAGTTTCTGATGATGCAATTTATTTGCGTCTATTTCCTTTTTCCCTGTGTGACAATGCTGAGAGATGGTTGGATTGTCTGCCCGTAGGATCCATTACCACCTGGGATGACTTAGTCAAGAAATTCTTGAATAGATTTTTTCCGCTATCAAAGATTGCCTATCTGAGAAAGAAAATCTATTCATTTTTCCAGGAAGATGGGGAGACATTCCATGCGATGTGGGACAGGGTTAATGAGTTGTTAGCTGAGTGTCCTCCTCATGGATTCGATCTAATGACACAAGTTGAGATATTTTACGAAGGACTGACGTTCGAGACAAAACGATTGGTCAACCTTACAGCAGGAGGATATATGTACAAAAATAAAACTGCAGAGGAGTGCATGGAGATGTTTGAGCGTCTGGCGTTGAGCAGTTCTGAGTGCCTTGCTTCGAGAGATTATGTACATCCTTATACGAGAATGTCATCTGGAGCTATGATCGCGGAAACCCTACAACAGGAGACGATAACGGACGTTGTAGTCCCACCTCCTGTCACACAGAGTTATTTTTATGATGGTTTGCCTGAAACAACACCTTATTACAAGCCATTCGTATGGAAACAGTGGGACGATGATGACGTTTATGACTTGAATCGATGCATGAATGAGGATATGGTAGACGCCACTGAGCCTGTTGTTGCTGACGAGGAAAATGATGCGAGTGAGATGCGAGTTGATGAGGCGCTACAAGACATAAACTCACATGATTTATTTGAAGCGCAAATGTTAAAGTTATTTGGTGAGGAGTGGACGGCGATGTCACCAGTAATGATAGATGAGGATCGGTTTGACCCCGAGGGTGATTTGCAGCAGCTAGAAGAGATGTTGTACGGGGAGCCGACCATTGAGGTTGAAAACATCCCGCTCGAGAAAGAATTTTGTGAGGATAACGAGGTTCAAGCGCCGAGGCACGTACCGTACTCAATCTCCATTCGGGACGTGCTAAGGTGTGAGGAACCAGTTGTTGAGGAAGCTGATGAGGTTCTAGAAGATGTCCCACTTGGTAGGTTAACTAGTGATAAGGATCATCTTGTGTTTAGTCCAAGTGTGGGGACGTTAGAGGACGTAGATTGTAAGAATGACCCGAGATTGAGCTTTATTGTAGTTATTAAGTTAATTCCGGGTAGGTTTAAACACCGGTGGGTCGACGAGTTTATAGGTATGATTTTAAGAGGAAGGTTAGTTGGGGCCTTAGAAATTTTAAACGATCTGATGATTAGGGGCATGGTTAGGAAGAACATTAAAGAGAAACCCCCTGATGCAGTTGGTTGAACACTCGGGAAAAGCCCGAGTTGTAAATTTTTTGTAACTTACTCGTTTAAATTTTTCTTTGTGTGCTTTTGTTTTCGGTTTTCGTGTTTTGTGTTTTTTGGTGTTTGCAGGAAATTGGGGGGCGGTTCAAGATGATGAAATTGTGTTGGAAGAGTCCAAGTTCCAAGTGAACACGTTTCAACTTGCTTTATTTTTTTTATTCTTATTTATTTTTATTTTTCGTGATTAAACGTGGTTTCGTCGAGTCTTTGTGTTTTGTTTTGTTGCAGGTTCGATGAAATTCGCATTGGGATGCTCATGGATTACAATGGAGAACCTGCGCTCCAAGCTCGCCTGTCATTCATCCAAATCACAAATCAGGGGAGTTTGTTCCATTCGTTTGTCTTCTATTATTATTATTTTTTTCTTTTCTTTTGCATTCTTATTTTCCTCTTTATCGTTCGTGTGCTTTTATTTTTAGTTTTATTTTTTTTTAATTTTATTCTCATCACACATTGGGGACAATGTGTCGTTTAAGTGTGGGGATGGGAAACTTGCGTCTTGAGACTTTATTTTATTTGTAGTGTGTCTGGAAAAAAAAAACTTGAAAAAATTGTTCAAAAATGTCCAAGATTTTGGCTGCAACATAATGGAAAATGATAGGTGTGTCGTTTAAGTGTGGGGATGGGAAACTTGCGTCTTGAGTCTTTATTTTATTTGTAGTGTGTCTGAAAAAAAAAAACTTGAAAAAATTGTTCAAAAATGTCCAAGATTTTGGCTGCAACATAATGGAAAATGATAGGTAAAACTGGGAATTGGTTTTCTAATTTTGTGCTTAAATGTTAAAATAATGAATAAAAGTCAATAATATGGTAATGTGGTAAAGTATGGTGAGAATGGAAAGCATTACCAAACTATGATGTGTCGGTAGGCCCAGCTGATCTAGGAGTAGCTTAAATAGCCTGTGTGTTTATTGTTGTATAAATATGCTAATCATTGTGCTAGTGGGTTCCCATTTTAGTAGTGATAGGAATACTGAATCTGATGATTAGGAAGGAAGAGACCGCTTTAGGCTAGATACTCCTATGTCCTTAGAATATCCAATGAGCATGTAGTTAATAATTTTGGCTAATGAATTAGAGTGAAGGGGCAAAATACTCATGTACGAACTAAGGATAGTATCCCGTGGTAAGTACCTCTGATGATGTTCTGGATCTCGCGGGCAAAATACTTACGTATGATTTCGGGGGTAAGACCTTGTGAAAAAGTACCTCTGATGATGTCCGTTGGTAAGTTAGGTAAAAGTAACCATTATAAAAAAAAAAGGAAAAAAAAAGAAGAAAAGAAATGTTAGTTTAGAGAATCAATGCTCAAGAAGTTGCATTTCATCAATTAGTTATTCTTTGGACATCTTAGTATCTGGTTTAAGGGGGGGTTGGAGAAAATATAAAAATGTAAATCATTATTACCCTTTGCTTTGACTGAATATGATTCGGTGGTAGGTTGAACTTGACCTCTCTTTAGTGGGATCCATAGGTAGACTGGAATTATATCTGGTAATTTCATAAACACATGGGGGCGAAAGAAAAGGTTGGTGGTTGGGTTTAATCGGATCGAAATATCGGCAATTGTAGTTAGTGTGTTATTACGTATTGGATTGTGGAATAGTATGGTGGATTGATAAATATAAATGTTGAATACTTAGAAGTCAAAGTCCTGGTTATGATTCCATTGCAGTATTTTTCGAAGACGAAAAAAGAGTAAGTGTGGGGATGTTTGATGTGTGGCAAACACATCCGGTTTTCCCTTGTATTTTGTATAGTATTTGAGTCGGTTTTTCGTCATTTTATTTAGTTTTTAGTTTGTTTTTAATTATTTGAGTCTCAATTGTGTATTGAGTCATTTTTGTATATTTTGGTGTGAGTTTGGTAATTAATTGAGTTTTGTGTTTGATTAGGTTAAATGTGATTCAAATGTGCTCAAAATGGTTTATTATGATTGTTGTTAGGTTGACATGATTGCCCAAGGGGATGGTATGACATTTCATCAAAGTTTAAGGGCTAAAGAAGTTTATTATGAAATTAAAGGACTAGCGTGTCAATTATCAAACTTGAAGGTTGAAAATGGAAATATGAAGAAAAGGAAAAAACCATGTAATCATGGGGTATGAATTCGATGGTTTAAAATAAATAAAGAAATAAATAGAAAATAAACAAATGGTTAAACTTGATATGAGGTGCCAGGAGTCAAAGAAAACACAAAAAGAAGGGCTGCGATATGTTTGGTTCACTTGAGCCTACATGAACAATAAGAAAATAATTAGTGAAGGATATCTAGGCTCAACAAACCGCAATCGAAGAAAGGGATTACCACAACAATTATATATACATTCGATTGACATATAACTTTGGACGGCAGAAAGGGATTAGTTGGGAGGCATCAAGAAAAACCTACGGAGGAACAAAAGCCGTACGAGAAAGAAAGAAATCGAATTGGAAGCAGCCAGGCAGCCAAGCAAGCACGTCAATTGGTCAATATAATTATTAAGCAAGCTAGCAGGCAAGCAGGCTGCTGAACCTATTTTATTTTCTTTTACGATGAACGGTAACTTCGGTTTTGTTTGTTTTCTACTTTGCATTATGAACTAAACTTGCTTGTGCCACCTAGACCGTTATGATGACTTTTTAGTGTTAATTGTTTTATTCGGTTTTATGATAATTTTCTTGATGGATTGATAACTCTTTAAACCCCTCTAATTTTCTGCCATTGATGTATGTGTGTGCTTGAATTAGGTTTAGAATTATCAATTAATCCTTGCTTTGCTTGCGGATGTCTTCCGGTTTGGGTGAAGTAGTTAAATTGTGTGACTGTGTGTTTGCAATTTGATGTGGTTTACTATATAGTGATCATAGGATTAGTTGATAGTTATTTATTTAATTCTTGTGTGCTGCTTATCTAGAGACCCAAAAGGTAATGGATTGTTGGGTAATCGGGTTAGCTTATAGAATTTAGGAATAATTGTCCCAAAAGGAAATTGCCTAGGTTTTATGGTTAGCTTGTTACTTCGTGTCAGTTGCAGTGATTAGAGGTAGCTCCGGCTAGTCTAGGGTGCCTTAGATTGTTTTGAGGGTGTTCTAGGGTAGTTGAAGTGGGAAGGACTCAAAAGGTGAACCACTTGTCCGAGCGTTAGAGTAATCAATTAGGAAGAACTCAAAAGGTGAACTAATAAACCGGTAAGCATATTCCAGTCTTTAGGTATTCTATCAGTAACATCCGGAGAGTGATTCGGGGGCTCGTAGAGTTTCTATAGGTTGCGTGTTAAGATCCCGGTTCCATCAGAATTGTCATAGCCGAGTGAGGTTGTTAATATTAATTAGGATTCTAGGTCTAGGTGGTATCTTCCTCAATTTCTGAATTCGTCCTAAGTTCTCTCGTGTCGGTTGTTAGCTAGTGTCAGTTGGTAGTTTAAGTAGTTAATTTTAGCTAAGTTAATTTCTCTTTTCACATTAAAATCAAATTACTCAGTATTTCCTATTCATAGAGTCCTAGGTTAGGGTCTAGCTATCTAGTGTCCTTAGGGTTCGATATCCGGTCTTCTGTAGCTATACTGCCACCGATAGGTACACTTGCCTTTAGGTTCGGTTTAGTTTTAGGAGTTTCGGTAAAATTAGGTGTGTCTAGGTCTAGGATTAGGTCTAGGATTAATTAGTATTTTTAGGTACGTTCCGAACACATCAACATCTTACTGCTCTTAGTTATTAGTGTGATTTTATTATCTTACTAAAAGCTCTTACTAGTGTGATTTTACTGGGTATGTTTGTTAATTTTTTGTTCTTGTTGATTTTAGGCCCCGCTCTGTAGAGTTACTATTATAATATATTTACCAATATTCATATACTCAGGTTGGATCCTTCGAGTGGATTAGCTATGTGACTGACTTATGGTTTATATAGGTAAGTTAAAAAATGGATAAAAGTTTGGTGAAAACTCAAATAACAAGCAAAAATTTCAAAGATGGAGTCAAGTCTTTCATTGATTTTGCTCGTGTTAGAGCTGTTAGAGGGTCTATTATATGTCCTTGCTTCAGGTGTTGTAATGATAAATGGTTAGATGTGGACACTACTCATGTACATATATTACAATATGGTTTTTTACCGAGTTATACAACTTGGACATTTCATGGGCACCACTAGTTCTCACGAAATGTTTCATGATGAAGACGATATGGAAGGTCTTGTTCGAGATGTTTTTGGTGTAACTTCTTCACCTTTGAATAATGAAGATTTAAGGGATTATGAGGTTCAAGGAGATATTGAGGAAACAAGTGGTGTTAATCCACACCCACAACGATGTGATAACGGTGGTGAAAACGACCGGTTTAAAAAACTGTTAGAAGAATGAGAGAAAGAACTTTATCCAGGTTGCAAGTATTCTAATTTATATTTTACTTTGCATTTATATCAAATCAAAGGCATAGCTGGCATATCTAGTAAGGGTCTGGGCATGTTGCTAGAGCTTATAAGGGATGCATTTCCTCATTTGACATCACTATGGTCATCTGTTAATGAAGCCAAGAAATTGACACATGATTTAGGACTTCGTTACCAAAAAAATTGATTGTTTGCCCTAATAATTGCATGATTTATTAAGGTGAGCGGAAAGCCCAACAATCATGTCATATTTGCAAGACTTCTAGATATAAAAGTGATTTAGGTGATGAACATGGTCAAAGTTCAAAATCACGAAAGTCAAATAAGCTAGCAAAAGTCTTGCGTTACTTCCCATTGATTCCAATATTGAAAAGGCTATACATGAATGACAAAACAGCGAAGGAAATGAGATGGTATGACATAGGACGAACAAAAGATGGAAACTTAAGGCACCCAACAGATGGTGGTGCTTGGAAAGCCTTTGATGTTCGGTATCGCGATGGGTTTTCTAGGACGAACAAAAGATGGAAACTTAAGGCACCCAACATCGGAAACTTAAGGCACCCCCCCCCCCCCCCGGTAGTGTAAGGCTTGGCTTTTCTAGTGATGGGTTTAATCCTTTTCGTGCAATGATTACATCATATAGCACGTGGCCAGTGATATTGATTCCATATAATTTACCTCCTTGGGTATGCATGAAACAAGAGTCTTTCATTCTTTCAGCGATTATTCCTGGGGGAAGGTCCGGGAAATGATATAGATGTTTACCTTAGACCTTTAATCTAGGAACTAAAAGTGTTGTGGGATGGTGTAAATTCTTATAATGCCTTTTTGTAACATCCCGAGTTTCAAAATAATTGGGTGTTTAATTTTAATTATGATTTACTTGGGGTTTAGAGTAATAAGCGGGTTTAGAAGGTTAATCGGGTTATTTAATGAGGATTCTTAGTTAAAAAGTTAACTTTACTAATAGATGTTAAAACTAAAGGAAAGTTGGAGGATTAATTGTGTAAATGAGGGTTTTGGCTAAATTTTATAAAACATGATATTAGAGGGACCATAGCTGAAAATTTAAGAAGAGAAAACAAGTCTGGGATTACCCCAGACTCAGAAATCGCGACAGAGATAGAGAGGGAGGGGGTATAGCCCTAGTTCTTGAAGAATCTCCAAATTGAAGGTGAAAGAGAGGCTAACTAGGAAGGAGGAAGCTGAATTCGGGTTTAGGAGGTCCCCTATACCCCAATTCCATCTTTATTTCTTGAGTTCTTGACCAAGTAAGTGAACTCTAGATGTAGGTGATTTTATGGGTTTGAATCAAAGGTCAAATTGTTGCATGAAATCTGTGGTAAATGTGTTTGTGAGTTAACTTGATGCTTAATTCCATCTTGCATGATTGATTGTATGCATGTTTAGTAGAAATTAGATTGGGTGAAGCCTCCACCTCATAGAATTCGAAATTTATGGTGAATGGGTGATTTGGTTGGTTAGTTGAGCTCCATGTATGCAAGTAGACTCGTTATGAGCAATTGATTTAGTACAAAAGCTGAATTTTATGTTGTGTAGTGATTTGTGGGTGGAATGAAAGCATGTAAGCTTCTAAAATTGTAGAACACTATGTATGCATATAAGGTGTTCGATGAAATGCTTGAATAAAATTGATTATGTCTATGAGCTGAATTTTTATGAATTAAGTAGTGATGGAGTGTAGAATGTATGCATGATGAATGTGGAATTGAGGAATTTAATCAATGATTTGGTTATAGGTGAAGCTAGTGGAAGTGCAAATCATCATCATGAAGGCAAGGCTAAATCCTAAAGGTAACACATAGTAGCTTATGATTAGTGTCATAGAATATGATAATGAGCTGAGAATGAATTGGCAATTGGTGATGAATATGTAAGTTATTCATTGATAATCAAATTGTGAAATTGGTCATGTCGCATGACCTGTTAGAGCTGCGGAAACATGACCCATTTGGGTTGAGCTGGAAAATGGTGGCAAATTGAGGGACTATGGGGGATATGGACCTCAAATTGACCAAACGAGTAGTTAAGCGGCTTGGCACATTCAATATGTGCCAAGGAAATGATATGATGGAGGAATTATGGGAGAAGAAATGGTTAATGGTTGAAATTGCTGAATTATGTGCTAACGGGTCAAACGGGTTGGGAAAATTGGAACACCGATCTTTATGACTTGTAGGTAGATATAAACATGAATGGATATATTGTGTGAAATCTTTAAGATTCAGGTGATAAGAGAATTAGAATGTTGGATTGGAGGTGGATAAAAGTCATGTTGGAGCATAACTGAAAATTGGCCAAAAATGCCTAAGTAGAGAAAATCTGGCCTGGAGCCCTGGAAAGTAGGCTCCAGGCGTATCGCCTGCTGGAACAGAAGCTCCAAGCGATACGCTTGGAGCAACTGTCCGGGTTTTCTCTTTTGTTTCTTGCTTGTAAATGATGTTTTGTGTTGATAGCAGTAGTATGCCATTAATACTAATGTGTTACTAGTAGTATTGGCAGGTAAACAATCGTAGACGGGTCAGGATCGAATCGAAGAGCTTTGGAACCGAACATCACATCTTTTGGGACCTAGATGCATATGCATGCTATTGTGAATGTTTTGTAGTACTCCTGTGAAGTTAATGGTGTCGAACACCTGATTTTGTAAATGTGTCATGGCAAATGATGAAATTATGTTTATGTTATGAAATTTTCAAGCTCTGATTTTCGAAACGATGTTAATACGTGTAAAAGGGATTTGGGGCCTTACACTTTTCTAAGAAAAAGTTCAAGTTACGAGCTTCTCTTTTGTGGACTGTAAGTGATTTTCCTGCTTATGCTAATTTATCTGGTTTGAGCACAAAGGGGCGTGTAGCATGTCCGGTTTGCGAAAGTCCACTCCATCTGAGTGGTTAACACATGGGAAAAAAATTTGTTACATGGGACATCGTAGATGGCTTCAGCCAAATCATATTTCTCGATTTCAGATGGACTGTCTTGATGGTACTATTGAGGAAGGAGGTCCTCCATCTGTACTAACAGGATCCGAAATTCTAAAGCAAACAAGTGGTACAAAATTTATATATGGAAAGTCAAATAGATCTTTTAAGAAGAGGACGATTGATGATGTAGATTCTTCAATGCATAGCTCCCTACATGCAATGGAAGATACTTGTGACGGGTCTAGTGCATATAATGATACAAATGACTTCATAGAATAAAATATCGATTCCGAGCAACAATTGTGGAAAAAAAGGAGCATATTTTTTGATTCGCCATATTGGGAGTACAATTTACTTAGACATAACTTATATGTTAGGCATATCGAAAAGAATGTTTGTGAGAATCTACTTGGGACTTTACTGAGTATAGATAGGAAGAGTAAAGATAATGAAAATAGTCGCAACGATCTCATGAAAAAGAGAATAAGGCATGAACATCACCTTATAGAACAACCCAACAAGAAGTTGTACTTACCTCCTGCATGTTACACCATGTCCAATGTAGAGAAGAGAAACTTTCTACAAGTGTTAAAAGATCTTAAAGTTCTGGATGGGTATGCTTCAAATATTTCAAGGGTGTAAGCTTGAAGGATCGTAGGATTTTAAACCTTAAGAGTCATAATATTTTGCCAATTGCGCTAAGGGTTTCAATGACTTCAAGAGCACAATCACGAGTAGTAAAAGCAGTATATGATTTTTGCTCTTTTTTTCAAAGGGTTGTGTGTTAAAGTCCTTGATCTTAGTGAATTAGAAAAAATGGAGGGTCAAATTGTACTAACATTATGTTAGTTGGAGCAACTATTTCCTCTAAGATTTTTCACAATCATGGTTCATTTGACCATCCACTTGATATCAGAGGCAAAGCGTGGTGGACCTGTTCATTATAGATGGATGTATCCAGTTGAATGTAGGGGTGTTCATTATTCGAATCCGGTTCGAATAATTCGAAATTCGACTCGATTCGAATTCGAATAAGAAATTTGAATTCCTTATTCGATTTATTCGAATCGAATCCTAATTCGATTCGATTAATTAAGTCGAATCGAATTCGAATTTGATATTCCAAATTCGATTCGATTCGAATAATTCGAATAAGATATAAATATATATATTTTATATATATTTCAT
Organism: Deinandra increscens subsp. villosa; assembly: GCA_039602395.1. Lineage (NCBI taxonomy): Eukaryota > Viridiplantae > Streptophyta > Magnoliopsida > Asterales > Asteraceae > Deinandra > Deinandra increscens. The sequence goes on along the minus strand of JBCNJP010000008.1, from coordinate 59,076,489 downwards.
ATATTTATAATTATATATATATTATATATATATATATATATATATACATATATATATAGATGTTATATATGTATATTATATATTAATATTTTAGTATTCTTGGGCTCAAATTTAACATAAGCCATTTTAGTATTCTTTGGAAGAGGTAGTTTGGTTGTTCGCTTAGTTTATTTTTTTGTTTATTTGGAGCTGTCCTTTGCTTGACTTTGGCTTGTTGTATGTTTTTTTATCTAGTACATTGATACTTGTTTTGTCGTTAATTCTATTATCGCCTCAGACTTATTTGGTATCTATCATTTTGGATATGTTTGGAACTATTTTAAAGTTATTATTGGATTGTTATAAAAAAAGTTATTGAAAAGTTAATTTTATGAAGCTAAAGATTTCCCTTATTCGAATTTATTCGAATAAATTCGAATTCGATTCGAATTCGATTATGATTATTCGATTCGCATTCGACTGGTTTTAATCGAATTCGAATTTGGTTTTAGAAGTTTAAAATTCCAATAATTCGATTCGAACAATTCGAATAAATCGAATTCGATTCGATAAACACCCCTAGTTGAATGTTAAACATTATTCCATTATATAAAATTAAGAATATAATGTTTTACTTTAGACTAAAGTTATATTTGTCATTTGTTATAAATAATAGGTACTTGATGCGATTGAAATCATATGTTCGTAATAAGGCTCAACCAGAGGGTTCATTTGCAGAAGGGTACATTAAAGATGAGTGTATTACTTTCTGTTCAAGATACTTTGAAGGTGTAGAGACTCCATGTAATCTCCCTCCTCGGAATAATGAGAATACTAATAGATTAGATATGTATATACTTAATTCAGGTGGTCGTAAGTTGGGAAAGGTTGAAAGTGTTGAGTTAGATAGCAAGCCATTAGCTCAAGCACATCGCTATGTGTTACTAAACCATCCGAATATTTAACCTTTGCGTGAGTAAGTATATTTTTTAGCTTGGTATTATATGTAGAAAAAAATGTGTTTCAAAAGTATAAGGTAATAAGTATTTCTTGTAGTTGTTTTATGGATGAAAAACAAACCCTTATGAATGAAAGAATGGACATGAAGAAAGTGTGAATATATTGTTGTAATTTTTCATATTTGAAAGTGCGACGAATTATAACAATTTGTTCATACTTTCAAGTATGAAAAATTATAAAAATATGTCCACACTTTCAAGTGTGAAAAATTACAACAATTTCACACTTTCAAGTATGAAGATTTTATATCATTTTGTAACACCAATTTTTTCACACTCAATACAAGTGTGAATAATATTATTTTATATATTTTTAAATATGAATAACTGAACTAAAGTGTTAGTCATTACTTGCAATTATGTGATAGAGTGTATGTAATATGTAAATATGTATAAATATATGTTGGTTGGTGAAAGGATACGTCGGTTCACAATGAACGACGTAACCTCTCTTCCCCTATATATGTAAACCATCGACATTCACTTTGTAATCATTTCAATTCATTCAAATCAGTAAATCATAAGTTCTTGATCGATTGATTCTTATTCCTGGGCCAATACAATCAACTCTTTATCTTAGAATTAGGTTTAAAGTAGTTTTTTTAACAAATATCCGGTCATCCGAAAACATCCTTATTAGCAAATATATCAACCTTCAGCCTGAATAACAAAGCATGGTGAGCCGGCATGTACGTTCAAAACTCACAACTAAGAAAACCTAATGGCACAAACTGCGAGGCAAAACTCGAACCCAAGACCCCCCTTTTGGAAAGTCAAGCGGGGATCATTGGACTAAATGCCCTTTGATAGGTAGGTTAAAAGTAGTTAATTTAAAAAATAAATAAGAGCTTACTAAAAGGATAATGAAATCATAGCCACCATATCGTCGCCCACTTGCAGCTAGCTCCTTGTCGACTGTTAGTACTACCATGCTTAAATTGTCACCGTTGTCGCCCCTTTCCTCGCCGCATAACCTGTTTGTTCCTCATTTTTGCTTCGGATCGACCGAAACAAAAAATACAAATGAGAGATATGACAACTATTTTGTTTTACCAAATAGTTACGTGGGGAGTTTGTTTCATATTAATTCAACTTAATCCCCTATCAATCACTAGCCTAGCTTAGTCGTAAAAACGTATGCGCCCAATCACTAGCCAACGAAACTAAAGAAAAGAATGATCGTTGGGGAAGCCGTTAAAAAGAAATAATTTTTCAAACATTGAATATTCATCCAATCAAATACTCATCTCATACAAAAAAAAAATCACTGTTTTCCAAACATCTTTTACTAATATGGTGTAATGTTATTCTTCTACCGATCCTTCCGTCATTACCAAGTAGTTCCGATTAATCCAAATGTTTGATTTTAAATTTATTGCGAAGATTGCCATCGTCATAATATAACTTGAAGATACGATTTGTTAAAAAAAAGATATGTGGATTGTGATGGTCGATGAGCCCGTGTACGATGATGAAATGTTCGAATTGAGATTTCGGATGTCAAAGAGGATGTTTATAAAAATTGTTTCAGACATAAATGATAACTTTAAGTGGTTTCAAGAAGGACTGAACGCGAGGATAAAATATATTTTCACACTATTATAGAAATGTGCATCGGTCATTCGTCAACTGACATATGGTAATGTACCCGACAAATACAATGAATATTTATCTATGTCCGCTAGAACCTCATATGAATGCCTAAAAATATTTTTGCAATGCTATTTTTATTTTATACAATAAGAACTTCTATGTTTACCAACTAGCCATGTCATTGCACTTTTTACGAGACACATTTAGAAATACATGGTATTCTAGGGATGCTCAGTAGCATCAACTATACTCATTGAAATGTTATGTCTTTTTAAATGTGCATCGTATAAAAGTGCGATGTCGTGGCTAGTTGGTGCACGTATAAATCTGTGTTTTTACATTTTAAAAATAACATTGCAAAAAAATTATAAGCATTCACGTGATGTTCTAGCAGACAGAGCTAAATATTTATCATATTCGTTATCGTGTGGGAGTTCACGAATGACCGATGTGCATTTCTATAATGATGTGAAACTATCCTTTTTGCTCGCGTCACACCCTTCTCAAAACCGTAGGGCGTTTACTTCAACATCCGAAACATTTATTTAGAAACAATCTCTTCGATATCTGAATATTTGTTCAAACAATTCATTGATGTAAAGAGGCACATCATTTACTTGTGTCAAAGCCACATACCATTTTTTGAAATGACTCGTATCTTTAACTTCTTGTTTTTAAACATCGTTGACAAAGTGCAAAAGAAGTTTAAACTCCTCATCCACGGAGCCATCCGAACTATTTAATGATGTGGGAATTTCCGGTGGAAAAATGAGGTTACGTTACGCTCTATTTTGAGAGAAAATTTTCAAGAAAAGAGAGATTTTTTTGGGTGTGAAATAAGCGTAAAATGGTTAGATAGCTATGGGGCCGGTTTGAATAAAAAAATAAATGTTTTTAAAAAGACTCTTGAACGGTCCAGTTTTTTGAATTGTTTCTCGGCTACCAACAGCTACAAGAAGCCGACCCTCAAGACCGCCAAAAGTAGCCACTGCAGTGGCCATGCTAACCATAGCCTAGCCGATCAAACCGATGAAACGGAAGGGGAAAGCCGAAGCCATCCACAGATATATCCACTCCACCATAATCTTGACTTCCGGTATACACCAAGAATTCTCTAGCAATTTTTTCTCTCAAACAATTCTACTATATTTATGTGATCCTTCAACTTTTTTTATATCAACGAAATCTTTCGGATGCTTGATATCTCCCCGACAATACATTATGTTTCCACTATTGTAACAAACAAATTCTCATAGGATTAACCCAAAATTTGTTATTATTCATCTTCTATCCCGAGTATTTTTATTTCTTATTATTCATATTCCATCTTGTTTTAATTTCATTTGATTTGTAAAAGCACATGTAATTGTCTGTGTTGTTTTTATTTCTATCTTGTAATCATATTAATAAAAGTGTTTAGTTTGTTTTTAAGATACCGTAAGACTTTTCGACATTTAGACGTATGTCCCTCTATTTAGACATTATCATGTCACGGTATGATATGATTCCCGACTCATTATATTTAGAAAAACGTTTGCGAACCCTTCTTCAAAAAACCGTTCAATGGTTGCTAAAAAATAGACATTACTAAAAAAGTAAAAAAAGTTATTATAAATCTTTAAGTTCTGGGACATGTCAACTTACCCTCCGAGCCAATGCTACTTTTATATGGCTATAAACGAATAAAACATAACAATGTTTTGTTTATGTTCAATTATATAGTATTGAACTAGGTTAGTAACCTGTATACTACACGAGTTGAATATAAGTTTATAATATTAGCTAAATATAAAAAACGATTAAGAAATTTGAAAATTATAAATGATATAACTCATTATAAAATTTTAATTGATAATTTAATACATTAAAGATGATAAATTTATGATTTGTTTCCTTAAAAAGACTTAACTAATTAAGTAAACTATTAAATCTACATTATGTTTGCTAATTTTTTAAAATGAAATTTTAATTTAGATAAAATTGGTAATTAGTCTTAATTGGTAATTTACTAAATTGACAATTGAATATGATTTTGACATGTGGCGGTGCTGATGTGTACACCTTAAAAATAAGATATGTGAAAACAATTTTAGTGCTTTATTAGGATTAAGATGTGTTCACAAACACATTATTGAATGAAAATTCTTATTCGTGTTCGGTTATTAGGGAGTCGAACTTGTTCAAGAAGCCAAATAAATATATATTGTTTTAAAAAATAAAAATCACTATTTTTATTCTCAAAAATTAAATAAAATCACCTTAAATAAATATATACTTTAACATTAGGCTGCCCGTAGTGGGGCGTTACTGGGCCAAAAAGGGCTCCATAACGCCCCCCATAACGCCCACCCCCACTACGGTGGGGCGTTATGGGGGCGTTATAGAGGGAGAATGGGCGAGGGGCGTTAGCCCTATAACGCCGATTAGAGGAGTTGAATAAAAAAAAATAGCCGTTCAACGGCTAAATTTTGTACCGTTGAGCAAAGATTTTTTTTTTTAATTTTTTTAATTTAAACCCTCTTTTACCTATAAATACCCCACTTTTTTAAACATCTCACACACCACTCCAACTCCTCTCTACTTCTATTCTTCTACTATATATACCCCATCTATTTTATAAACTTTCACAAACATTCACAATGAATAGGCGTAGTTGGAAGGCCGAAGACGACGTAGCGGTGGCACAATCTTTCGTTAACGTCGCACACAATTGGAATGATGGACGCCGGCCAAACGAGTTTTGGAATGCCGTGATTGATGACTTCAAACGGCGACGTGGAGTGTTTTTAAACGGGAACTTTATCAGGGCGAAATGGTGGGACTTGCAATCGAAGGCACGAACTTTTAATGATATCTATGTACGACTCGAGCGACAATATGGCGCGGAGGGTATAAGCTCAGTGCTGCGAAGGTCGTTGAGCGAGTACAAAACTGAATATGGCAAGAGCTTTATATACGCAGGCGTTTGGGCTTTTTTGAGGCCATACATCAACAACCCCGAAGATCCTATTTTCACGTTTAATAGTTATATATAGGCGTTCGTGTTTTCTTTTAAGTTGTGATGTTTTAATTTATTTTGTTGTCTTTTATTTTATTTTTAATGAAAGTACTTTTTAAAAAAAAGTTAAAAAAATAATAATAAGGTAATGATGATGGTGGGCTTTATGGGGCTTTATCCACTACACCATAAAGCCCCATAAAGCCCCTTGCCCAGTCAGCGTCCACATGGCGCATAATGCCCCTTGTGGGGCTTTATGGGGCTTTATCCACTACACTTAGCCTTAGACATGATAATCATTAACATAATTATATCAAAATAAAACAAAAGTTAAAAATAATAACCACAAACATAATTGTCTCATAATAGTTTTAGAACGATTTAAATTTTTAATGACTAAGTTTTTAATAAAATACAAGCTAGCTTTAAATGACTAGAATGTTAGGTAAAAAACTAGATACTAAAAAATAAAACATCTAGTGAATGAACATAAACAAACGGACATGAACGAACACCGTACCGAATTCACAAACACAAATAAACGAATGCGACATTTGTTCACGTTCGTTCATTTAACTAAATAAATAAAAATATTTATTCATGTTCACTCATTTATTAAACAAACGAATGTAAATAAGCTTCTTATTAAAAAGTTAACAAACGGTTCGCTATATATTCGATTCGTTTAGGTCGGCTAGTCCTATTGTTTCATCCATCCATGTCCCACATCTCACACTGAAGCCGACTTGGTCATACCCGCAACATATGGCCTTAATTATTGATAATCAAATTTACCTACTTGTGACATTTAATCATGGAGACAAATCCACATCCAATCTCTGAATTTTCTTTACCGATTTGAATATCCTCTCCCAGTTTAACCTTGTTTAAATTAATTAAAAAGAGGCGACTCGTGAGTTTCTTACTTCTTTCATATCTGTCAGAAAATCTTGATTTGCATTTAAATTCAATTCAATTGTTTACACATAGGCCAAAATGGTCTCCTCCTACTTCAAATTTAAACCCCCAATTCTATTTTCTTGATTTTTAAACTCAAAGCTTTCAGCTTTTTGAGTTTTTGTACATGGGTTTCACTTTTTGAAAAGTTCAGAAAGGGGGAAAAGTAGATACAACAAGAAGAAAAGAGGTTAAAAAGATATGCCAACAGTTTGGTTTTCTTTGAAGAAATCTCTTCACTGCAAGACGGATCCAACAGAAGTCCATGTCCCCAAATCCAAGAACCATTTGGCAACAATCTTGACCCGAAAACCCGGCAAGTCGGGTTGTTCAAGATCCATTGCAAATCTCAAAGATGTCATCCATGGTGGGGGTGTGAGAGAATCAGAGAAGCCAGTGAATTGCAGTCCTAGATCTATTGGAAGCAGTGAGTTTCAAAACCCAATTGCCCATGAAGTTATTTTCAATGATTCAAGATGTGAGCTTAAAATCACAGGCTTTAGTGGTGGGTTTCATGATGCCGGTGCCGGCGCCGGCGCCGGAGATGGGTCTAACTTTGTGGGCACATTAATGCCCGGTACACCGGCTCCTGGTGGTCCTCTAACAAAGCATAGTTTCAAGAATCAGTTAACAACTACAAGAGGCAGAATCAAGATTCAATCTTTGGAAACAGAATCTAATAATGGGTCTTCTGCTGCTGCGGCAGTCACGTGCCATAAGTGTGGCAAGCAGTTTGGGAAGTGGGAAAATCTTGAAGCCCATCATCTTTCAAAGCATGCTGGTAAATTTCTATTTAATATATCCTTGTTTAATGTATCAAGATTCAATCTTTATGATGTTACATTCAAAATTATAATTCAATCAACAAAAAGCACTTTTGAAAAGGGTGTTCATTCTTGTAGAATCTTGACACAAGAATGTTGAAATTTCAATTTAAATTATAATTTTTTTAATGTATCAAGATTCAATTTTATGCTGTTACATTCATATCTCTGATTCAATCCACAAAATGGTGTTCATTTCTAATAGAATCTTAAACAAGAATCTTGAAATTTATATTCAAATTATTCATTTTAATGTATCTAGTTTATGCTGTTACATTTGACATTTCTGATTCAGTCCACAAAATGGTGTTCATTTCTATAGAATCTTAAAAAAGAATCTTGAAATTTCTATTCAAATTATTCTTTTTTAATGTATCAAGATTTTATCTTTATGCTGTTACATTCACATTTCTGATTTAATCCACAAAAGGCCCTTTTGAAAAGGGTGTTCATTTTTGTAGAATCTTAAACAAGAATCTTGAAATTCCAATTCAAATTATAATTTTTTAATGTATCTAGATTCAGTTTTTATGCTGTTACATTCACATTTCTGATTCAATCCACAAAATGGTGTTCATTTCTATAGAATCTTAAACAAGAATCTTGAAATTTCAATTCAAGTTATAATTTTTTAATGTATCATGATTCAATCTTTATGCTGTTACATCCACATTTCTGATTCAGTCCACAAAATGGTGTTCATTTATATTCAATCTTAGACAAGTATCTTGAAATTTCTATGTAAATTATTCTTTTTTAATGTATCAAGATTCAATCTTTATGCTGTTACATTCACATTTCTGATTCAATCCACAAAATGGTGTTCATTTCTATAGAATCTTAAACAAGAATCTTGAAATTTCTATTCAAATTATTCTTTTTTAATGTATCAAGATTCAATCTTTATGCTGTTGCTTTCACATTTCTTGATTCAGTCCACAAATGGTGTTCATTTCTATAGGATCTTAAACAAGAATCTTGAAATCTTGTTGTTTTTGTTGTAGTTACTGAACTTATGGAGGGTGATTCATCAAGAAAGATTGTAGAAATAATCTGTCGATCCGGATGGTTAAAACCTGAAAACGGTACAGGTCGGATCGAGAAGGTTCTAAAAGTACACAATATGCAAAAGACACTAGCCCGGTTCGAAGAATACAGGGAATCAGTGAAAACCAAAGCCAGCAAACTACCAAAGAAACACCCTCGTTGCCTCGCCGATGGGAATGAACTTTTGAGGTTTTATGGCACCACAATCGCGTGTTCTCTTGGCATCAATGGCGAATCTAGTTTATGCGTTTCTGATAAATGTTGTGTTTGTCGGATTATAAGACATGGGTTTACCACCAACCGGGATCTCAAGGGTGGCATTGGCGTTTTCACTACTTCAACTAGTGCCCGGGCTTTTGAATCCATAGAAGTGTGTGATGAGGGGCTGGGTACACGAAAGGCGTTGATGGTGTGCAGAGTGATCGCAGGTCGGGTGCATAGACCATTAGAGAGCATTCAAGAGATCACAGGACAGACGGGTTTCGACTCTTTGGCCGGGAAAATCGGGCTTCATTCGAATATTGAAGATCTTTATTTGCTTAGCCCTAAAGCTCTTCTACCTTGCTTTGTAGTGACTTGTAAACTCTAGTTAAAATATATGATAATGGGTTTTTTTTTGTTTAAAGTTCTTATTAATCTACACAAAGCTAATCAGGTTTTTGGTTAAGAATGTTTGATAAACATCCCAACCTAACTTTTTAATAAACGGGTCGTGTTTGAGTTGAGCTAAAACTAAATACGATTTAGTACCATAGACACTAGCTAATAGTTTGACCTTGAAGAATCTAATCACCTGGTTTCTGATTTCCACATCCTGCAGCCAAATTTGTATATGTTACCAAAGGCAAATACAATAGTAGGATGTGGACAAATTAATTTAAATACTTTGTACCCAAAAAGAGCAAGTGGTACTAGACAACAAACAATAGTACATGTTACCAAATAAGCAACCTAGTGCAGCAAATTGTGTATTTGTGTGTTATATTTGTCCATCTTGTTGTCTGAATTGCTATGAGATTAGAAATCCAATCCCTTTTCCACAAGATATTCAAGTTTCATACTTGTTGAAACTATTTGATAAATCTAAGGGCGTGTTTGGTTAGTTGATTTTTTCCAAAAGCATTGGAATTGGTTAAAGAAATAGATTTTTAAAGGATTTTTTTTTTCCAAAAGCAATGTTGATTCAAATTTTAATTCAAATTCATGTGCCAATCTAACACATTAAGAATATAATTTAGATTCAAATTCCAACAAATCTTAGCCAACCATACACATTAAGAGAAAGAAATGAAACCCACATAAGAGTTTGTCATTTACCAAAATGCTCTGGGTGAGACATGCAAAATCATCATTGTCCCTAGTTTGGCATTTCTGCACAACTCTTCTTGTGCATGTAGATAAAACAATTCAAATCAATAATACCCCTCACAAAAAGTCAAATCTTGAGACACCCTTTAGAGAAAAGGTCAAATCTTGAGATATCCTTTAAACAAGATAATATCTTTACCAGAGTTCAGGGAGTTTGACCTGTCTGAATTAGGGGAAATTTAGACATTATACAAACTATTAGTGCAGCACATATAACTACTTTTGTGCTTGAATCTTGATCATACTCCAACATGTACGGGTTGCAAACCATGGCAATCGGACCCATTCTTGAATTCAGAGTTAATAAAAGTCCAGAGTCATATATGAGTAGTGAAAGATGAACACGAATGCTCAGTAATTGAAATGACAAAAGTTAAAAGAGGGTTTGGTCTCATTCGAATATTGAAGATCTTTATTTGTCTGAATTGCTATGAGATTAGGAATCCAATCCCTTTTTCACAAGATATACAAGTTTCATACTTGTTGAAACAACCCTATAAATCTAAGGGTGTGTTTGGTTAGTTGATTTCTTTCCAAAAGTATTGGATTTGTTAAAGAAATAGAAATGTATAGGATTTAGAATTGGAATTTACCAAAAAGTTTGAAATTTACAGGAATTGAAATGTATCAAATGTGCAGTCGGCAACGACAGGCGGGCTATGGGTTTGGCGGGTAGGCGACGGTCAGCCGACGGTTGTAACAGTCCGGGGTAGATAGCAAGGGGAATGGCATCTAGGTGGACGACAGAAATGGTCAATGGTTAGAAATTGTAATTCATTTTGTTAAATTCCTTCATAATTTAGAAGCAATGTTGATTCATATTTCAATTCAAATTCATATGCCAATCTAACATATTAAGAATGAAATTTAGATTGGAATTCTAACAAATCTTGCCAACCAAACACATTAAAAAATAAAACCTGCAGAAGAGTTTGTCATTTGAGCACTGAAGATCTTTGGTGGGTCCTACACTTTTTGTTTAAAAACATATGAATAGTTATATGGACAAATGATTAATGATTGATATACATAAGAGAACATCACAACATGGCTTTAAATGCTCTGGGTGAGACATGCAAAATCATCATTGTCACTAGTTTGGCATTTCTGCACAACTTCCTTGTGTATGTAGATAAAACAATTCAAATCATTAATACCCTTCACAAAAAGTCAAATCTTAAGACACCCTTTAGAGAAGAGGTCAAATCTTGAAATACCCTTTAAACAAGATCAAATCTTTACCAGAGTTCAGGGAGTTTGACCTGTCTGAATTGGGGGAAGGATATACTTTTAACCAATTCAGATATTATACAAACTATTGGTACAACACATATAACTCCTTTGTGCTTGAATCTTGATCATACCGGTGAAAGATGAAGACGAATGATCAATAACTGAAATAACAAAAGTTAAAAGAGGGGTTGGTTTTGATTAGGTTTGATAATGTGGACACATTTATTAAAGAAGTTGATTTAGATTATATTTTATCTCTAACAAGTCATAAAGATAAATTTAAAGGTTAGCTACAAATGAAACAAATCAAACATGGTGTAAGTCACTAAGTTTTATTTAAATGTTTAGAACCTCCTAAACAATTTTAATAAAGAAATATTAATACTTAAATACTTTTCAAAAAAAGATTAGTACACTGAATTGTATAGTTTTTTATAATCATGTTTTCATCAAGTAAACCGTCTATAATTTGTCATCCTTTAAGTTCTTTTTGTACAGTCTTCTACATACCTTAATTTTGATCGATTTTAACCCCGATCTACATGAAGCACCGCCTCAAACCGTATGATGTTTTTAGACTGTCTTGCACTTTTTAAAGTAATAGAAGGGCGTTTGTAGCGTTTTATAACAGATAATCCGATTATTGCCATTGATAGTACCAATAATTAGGCCTACAAACAAACAGAACGTTCAGTGAACAGTTCACGAACCGTTCGACGGGAAGTGCATTTATGTTAGTTTATTTAATAAATGAACGAACACGAACATAATTTTTTAGTTCATTTAATTAAATGAACATGAACACATCTCCCGTTCAGTCATTTATGTTCGTGAACGTTCATATATGTGTGTTCTTTATGTTCATTTATTTATGTTCGTTCATTTAAGTCTTTTTTTTTTAATTTTATTAGTAAATAAATTATTTACAAATTATGATTGGCTCGACACATTTTTTAGGGTCTCATATATCACTGAGCCATTTTGTACAGTTACTTTACATTTTTGTACTCACCGCGACACCACCACTTTTTAGGATGTAAAGTCATTTTGTGCGGTCATTTTTACTCTCTTTGTACTCACCATGTGTTCGATTTATTTATTTGTTTACATGTATATTTGTTTGTTTGTGTTCGTTTGAATTTGTGTTGTTTATGTTCGTTTACGTTCATGAATTGTTTGTTTTAGCGAATAGACATGAACATGTTCTTTTTCTTAATGAATAAACACGAACATAAAAATACTTGTCTAACTAATGTTCATGTTCAATTGTTTTATTATACAGACTTGTCAATAATCTATTGAAATGTATGGATAAACAAATTCTACATATGATTTTAGATAATAAGATAAAGAAATGTAATGATACATAGACCAAACAAATCAACCTAATCCATTCATTGTTTGCTATTTAAAATCATATCATCACTTTAAAAATTCAATCAATAGTCACTAAAAGTTGTTTAAAAAGGTTTTGGTGGATCAAACCCACCTTAAAAAATCACCGTTACAACATGTTACTTGAACAGGCCATTTTGTCTCCTCTAGGTTAATTACAAGCAATAAAGTTACAACTTACAAGTTTGTTTTGTTTTCCGTTGCTCGAGTGGACATTTATATGGGAGGTCACTCGTTGTGAATTTACCTCATACTCAAGCATGCTTAACTATTGAGTTCTCATTTTATCTACAACTATTGAGCTCATAACGCTTTAAGTGCTTAACTTATTATTTATTTTAGGAAAATTGGATTTTAATAATCCAAGTTATTACCAATTGGCCAATATTAATCCCAATTTCAAAATTGGCCCACATTAATCCCAATTATTAAGGTGTTGGATTTCATTGGACCCCCGTTAAGTTTTTCTTAACTCCGTTAGTTTTTTGCTGACGTGACACTGATTAATAAAAGCCACGTGGATGCCACGTCAGCAAAAAACTAACGGAGTTAAGGAAAAACTTAACGGGGGTCCAATGAAATCCAACACCTTAATAATTGGGATTAATGTAGGCCAATTTTGAAATTGGGATTAATATTGGCCAATTGGTAATAACTTGGATTATTAAAATTCAATTTTCCTTTATTTTATCTTTATGTGTATTCTTTGTTTTTTCTCATATATATAATGTTTAGTTTATTTTTTTTCACATGGTTGTGTTTATTCAATTAATGAACTTGAACTCGGACCAAACTCGACGAGTTAATTTTTCAATCTTTAGTCCAAATCTGAATTCACCATCGGAAAAATATAAAACAAACAAACAAACATGATTCTAACAACTCGAATAACCTGATAAACGATTCAGTGAATACCCCTATCAAGAGAAGTAGTCATCTAGTTGTTTATCGGGTTGGCTTTTAGGTTATTTTAATTCACATTTTTTTAGATTCAATTCAAAATCGAAACTGAACTCGAACCAAGGTATAACTCGAAAAACCTTGCCTATATGTAATAAAGGTGGGGAGGGTTGATCTAATATACTTTTTCTTTTTAACAGAGTTTGAACAAGTAACCTTTGATTTTTAGTGGTGAAACACACCACTTATCACTAAAAATTTGTTATAAATGTTTTGCTTCAATGAACATGGAAAAGATTTACCTTTGAAGAGCATTTATCCTCATAGATGACAGACGGGCCAAGCCTCTTAATGGGCCCAATACAATTATATACAATTTATAGCAGCACGCAACACACATAACCCAACTTAGAGAAACCGGTTCCATAACCGTAAGGTATTAGACCCGGTTTGATAGGGATCGGTTGATCCTCTTCCCCAGGGATCCCCGACAAGGGAACCCTAGGAGAGCCGCCGGCTCCAACTACCGTCCATGTACGATCCATACTAGATCTGACCAACTGCCCATCCTACCTCCTCTACGTTCTTGACGTTCTTGACAGCCCATCTTTGTCTCAGTAGAGTCTTTCAGTGGCATGTTTCGGTCCTCTTCCCCATTACTTAGAAAAAGTGAGCCACCGGTTCAGGTACAAGAAACTAGCAAATTATTCGGGTTTCTAACCCTACACCTTGAAACGGGTTTGGAAAAACCAGTTAAACCCTAGCCCGTTCAAAAAAAAAAATTCAATTTTGACTCGAATTGACCATACCATTGGTTTAGAAACCGGAACTGATTTTAAAAAGACCGTTTGAAAGTTTGAATGCCTATATCTCAACTACAGGGAATGTTACATACTAACTGCACAAGTGTAAGATAAAATGATAATATGTTTTTTTCCTACTCAAACAACAAATTTAGTATAGGAGTTATTTTTGCACAAATCATTTTACCGGCCGGTTAACCGGTTCATAAATAAACCGCTGGTTATTTTTGTCAATGAAAAAACTGGTTATTGACCAGTCTGGTTCGAGTAATAACTGGTTTATGATACAGTAAAACGCTAACCTATGAAAATGGTTCGAGTTTGAAACAGAACCAGTTAACCAGAATAACCGGTCCAAAAACAGGTTTTAATTAAACTTTTTTAAAAAGAAAATTATAAATGACATTAGGTTAAAACTAAATATATTCGTCAAATTATTAAAAAATTACATGACATATATATCATTTAAAAGTTTCCAAATGTCTAACTTACTAAATGGTTTTCTATATAATCATTCATATTCGGTAACAGATTCTGCGATAACATCATAGTCCAAATATTTCGATAAATCCATCCTTATTGAGTTTTTGAGTATATTGCGTGAAATCTTATAAGAACCGGTGTTAATCTCGACCATTTCCCTTTTAGATCATCCAATGTATGGCTTGTTAAAACAGGATCTTCAACCCCATCTCCTCGTCATATATTATTTCTTTTAAACGATCCTCGTCAAATATTTGTTTTACGCAATCCCAATAAACACCACCATCAGTTCCATCGTGATCTTCAACCCCGATCTCCTCCTTAGCTTTTAACATACAAACGATTAACTCATCCTCCCTCTCATTGCTCCACCAGTGTGAAATGAGTGGACCCTATAATTATTTAAATAAAATACTTATAACAAACCCAAAAAATTAAGTTATATAAACATGGTGTAAGATGTAACATTTGTTCATGTTTGGTTTCAAGTTGTTTGCTTGAAATCATTCGTAATTAATAAAAACTTCGCTGCCATAAAAAAAAGAAATATGAATGATCCCTAGCCCAGTTGGCTAAGGTGAGGTACCCAAACTTAAAAGTGATGCTACGTAGAATAATGAAAAAGTGTGTAGTGGGTGAGTGACAATGTGTAAAACGGTGTTAATCGGGTCAACCCGTTCAGGTTTCGGGTTATTAGGATTAGGTTAGTCGGATTTTTTTATAAAAAGTCTCACCCGCAACCCGAAGCTTTAAGGTTCGGGTTAGTAGGGTTCGGATTATTAAGGTCGGGTTTGTAGGGTCTTACACACAGACACATTTTTCACAATAATTTAAAGATAAGGTTCTCATATCATTTTCAAAATAACGCAATTGGCATGGTTCTTTTTGTGTCCAATTAATGCAAGTTAGTTGTACATATATATAAATAAAACAAACTTAGTCTACCTTTAAAATAGTAACAATCGCATTCTTACAAGACACAAACTGCTAAATAGTAACAAATTGTTATGAAACAATGCAAAATCATGCAACATAGTAACAAATTGTCACTAAACAATCCAAAATAATGTTACGTAATGTTGATGTTCATCCACCATAATTGGAACCCAAGGAATTGTAATTTATATAAACAAGAGTTGTGCCACAGAAACCAACTTACCAATTAAGCTGGGAGTAAACTTATTCCAATTGTGGTGGGAGTAGATTGTCTTATTTGTTGCACCATAATTTATTTGTATACAAACATTCTTGAGTTAAGTGTAAAAATGGACATGCAAAAAAGAAAAGGAATGAGTTTCAAATAGAAGTTAAACATGTGTTGCATCTCCTATTCTCCTTCTATTTGAATACAAACGCTTTTGCCTTCTCTCATGCTTTAAATATTTGTACACTGCCGTAGTAAAAGTGATTATGTAATATAGGGTTTTTTTTAAGGGAAAGAAAATAATGTGGACTTATATGATTGGTTAAAAAAAAAACAAGGGCGTTATGTAAACCACGGAGAGGGGAAAACGTCTAGGGAGGTGGTGTTCCATGGCGTTTTCAACTTTCACGTCCCCAACCACACTCCATTATAGATAGCCTTAGGGGAGGAGGTATGGTAGCCATGTGGCTCCCCAAGCCATGTCCACCAACCAATTAAATTTTGCCAACTCAAATGATGTGTTTTTGAAGCCATGTGGAGCCACACCACATGGTATGGTGGTGGTGTGGCTTCACCAAGCCGTGAAGAACCGGAAAATGTTAAAGAAAAAAAGGGTCAAATGAGAGCGGCTTTGGCTGGCTTGTGGGAACCGTGAGAACCGGAAAAGAGGAGAACCGCTACACGCGGTATCGTTAGCCGGTGGAAGCCACCCGGCTCCCTTTGGAACCGGGTCCCGGCTCCTTCATGATACCGCCTCCCCTTATAAATGGGGATATCTGGATTCAAGTCTCACATGTGAGTAAAAAAAAATGGGGGTTCTAGGTTGAAAGGGGGTTTTCTCACATATGGTGAATTTACTCCTAATCGGGAATGGAGATGAACAAGTGATGTTAGTAGCTCGTCAGTTATCCAAATTTATCATTCAAAAAGGAAATATTATAGCAAATCTAACATCGACTTTAAACTAAAGTTTTCAAGTATATTTCATGATTATCTATAAAATGTCAAATATAATCAAAGTAACGGCGGTAATAGTATATGGTTAGGGTGGACGAAGTGGAGCGCGACTTGGGCCGCGACTTCGTCGGTCTTAGTAGCAACATCGCCGCCAGTATTGCGGCTTCGACGATCGGCTACCAAACACGGCTACAAGTAGCCATTGTTGCTTTTGGTTTTTTCGAGAGAGAGAGCCGTTTGGAGGGGGGGGGGGGTCGTTGACCATTGAGACATATAAAAAAATAAACCATTATATAAATATCCATTCAATCTACACCATTTCCTCACAATTCGTTCACTAATATTCTACCAATTCTTCACACCTCTATCACAATCATTCCAACATGAGACGAATGTCGATTTCACCCGACTCTCCGACATCCTCAGAGTCACCGGACGACGCCATTGGAGACATCGAATTTATTTATCTAGTTGTTGAGGCCGCGATGGAACTAGAAGGTGGCGCTCCAAAAAGAAGGAAATATATTCCACGGGATTTTTAGAGGCCAAAGATCGACTAATGAGACAATTATTTTTAAATGACGATGCCCTATATCCTGAAGAAATGTTTGTATATAGATTCCAGATATATATCCGAGAAGAGAGGCTTCTCGGATATACAAAAATGCACATCTACCATCCGTTAACTCGCATACGGTAATGTTCCTGACGAATACGATGAATATTTAGTTGTGACTGAGAGAACCTCATGTGATACGGTAGACCATTTTGTCAAATAAATGAGTAGTCGTCTTTTTTATTTAAGTTTAAATAAATATAATTTTTATTTATTTCTAATGTAATAGTACTTTTTGTATTATTTTAATATTATGTTATAGTTATTTCTTTATTTATTCTAAACAAACTAATTTAAATAATAATAAAAAGAACTTTACTTCCCGCCTTATGTTCGCCTTTCTGTTTATAATAAAAGAAAAAAAAATAAAGAAAGTAAAAGAAGTCTAATAAAATTACCTATATATTATTTACAAAGTCAAAAACGAAACATGCTAGGGTGTGTGCTTTCAGTTTGACTTTTTAACTTTTTATGGCAATGCTTTGCTTGTGTTCACACCAAAGCCTATATAATTAGTTTTAGCTCATGTGAATTTCACATGCTGTGACTTGCTCAATTAAATTTTACTATGTATGACATCATCATCACATAATTCTTGTATCATACTTCACGACAAAATTAAGAGCAACATGAAAATGTCATATCTTTTCTTTTTCTCTTGTTTAATTCTCCTCTATATTAAGGGTATTTGTTATACCCTTCCCGAATGGATCGGGAGGGTGCTTCGGTGGCTTCGGGATCACGGGAACACCGTGATCCAGGTGTCGGGGCTCCTGATCGGGAGTCGTATTCTTGGTTAATCCACCGAGGGGGGATTTGAACGGGAGTGGACCGTTGGAGTCCCCCCCCCCCCCCAACCCAACGGTCATTTTGCTATTTTTTTTATAAATTTCTTTTTTTTTTACCTTTTTTACCTATTTAAACCCCACAAACCACCCCTTTTTCACACCCAACTTCTACTTCTCTCATTTTTTTAAAAATCTTTTAGAGCCAACTTCTACACAATGAATCCTAACTTCTCCAACTTCTTTTCCAACCAAAACGAGTCCGACCCACCAACCCCCACATCTCAACCAAACCCTTTTGTCACTCCCGGTTACATTCCGTTCATGGCGGATTCTCCCATCGGTTGGGACTTTTTTAGGATTGTTTTTTTTAATTTTAGTACTTATTTTTTAAGTTGTAATGTTAGGATTTAATATTTATTTATGAAATGTATTTGTTTTTATTAGTATTTTATTTTGAATATTTTATTATAAAAAAGTGTTTGGAAGAGTGGGAAAGGTATAATCCACAAAGTGGGAAGGAGTAAGGAATGATGAGGTGGCACAAAAAATGGAGTGGAAGAGTGAGAGAGTGGGAAGAGTATTACTATTACCCTAAAGAGTCTGTTTGTGTGCTATATGATTGACTTTTTTTTCTCTATATAAATTAGAGAGAACTCTGATTTGCGTCCCTGTGCTTTTCAATTCTTAACGGTTTGAGTCCAAAATCGAATTTTTTAACAAATATGGTCTGCACTTTTATTTTCCACTCTAATTGAGTCCCTGACACTAACAGGGTTAAACTTTTATGTTAAATGAAAAGGTATTTTAGTCATTTTATCTAATGAGGGACCTGTTATGTAAGTTTGCAAATCATGGGACTATTCTTGTATTATTAATATTAATATATTAATATATTAAAGAAAATAAAGTTGAATAAAGTTGAAAGCATCCAAACCTCCGTTTCCGATCTTCAGCCGTCATCATCTCCGGCGAACTCCGATATACACACAGCGCATTCCAAACCTCCGTTTCCGATCTTCAGCCGTTTAGCGTCGGAGTAAAGTAACACCGGAAACGACTCCACGGCATCTCTGTCAAGACCGGAGGGGAGTTTTAATCGTGTTTCAACAACCGGAATCTGCCAGCGGGTTTCGGGGGAAAAGTTATCGAGACACGTGCGGATGCATAAGGAAAAGAAAACGATTAAGAACATGCAGGAGATGAGAGCGACGATTATGATTTTGGCCGATGAATTGACGTTGGCTCCGATCATAACTATAAGTTTGTAATTGGTTTGGAAGTGGGAGTCGAATGAACGGTTTTGGATTAAAACTGAAAAGAGGAAGGAAAATCAACCATGTGGCGGTGCATTACCTCAAATTAACTCGCATTTCAAGCTTCGGCATCCGACGACCTTCCTCTCTTCGTCGGGTGTTCTCGTTTGGTGCTTAAATCTCATCAGAACCATTTAACAATGGTGCTTGTTTGATTCGTCTCATCGTCACAAATCTTTAGCAACTTTCGGATTAAATTTTCGTTAAGAATCGAAGGAGATACGCTCGTTTGAAGATTGGATTTTTTATTCGCCGGAATTCGTTATACCCGCCGGAAAATTCACCGAAGAAGATTGGTGTCGCCGCCCTCTCTCTCTTTATTTTCTTTAATATATTAATATTAATATTACAAGAATAGTCCTATGATTTGCAAACTTACATAACATGTCCCTCATTAGATAAAATGACTAAAATACCATTTCATTTAACAGAAAAGTTTAACCCTGTTAGTGCCAGGGACTCTATTAGAGTGGAAAATAAAAGTGCAGACCATATTTGTTAAAAAATTAGACTTTGGACTCAAACCGTTAAGAATTGAAAAACACAGGGACGCAAATCGGAGTTCTCTCTATAAATTATTTGACAAGATTATTAACATCTATGAGGTAGCTGGAGTGGTAATTCTTTTCACTTCTATTCTGGTGACCCGTTTTCGAAGCCTTTGGTACTGCTATTTTTTTTTTTTTTGTAATTTCTATTTTTTTTACCCGATGCTTTTCACGTTCAGAACAACATCTAACACTTATTTATACTAACCTTTGGGTGTCGGTGGATAAAATGGTAAAAAAGAAAAAAAAACAATAAAGAACCCTAAGAACTATATATAACAACGGCTTTATTTTTCTAACTTCGTTATACAACAATTTAAGAAACCGGTTCAGGCTGAAACAAGTTTGTAGATGTGGGAAGGGAAGTTGGCGATCCAAATACAACTTTAATCAGGATGTGTTGAAACCAAATTTTTAACTGGGTCGGGCAAGTTTTGAAACCAATTCAGTTTTTTAAACTTTGTGTTTTTTTTTAATCTTGAGGTTGGCATTTAAAAATTTTAGAGATTGGTTGCAAAATTATAATGTATTGCATATAAATATAAAAAGTATGCAGCGGACTAACTCTACATCCTACATAAAAGGTCCGTCCACATATATCTTTATCCTTGTGATCAGACTAATAATAATCACATTTATCGTTAGAAGTTATTTATTTCTAAAAGTGTCACAATCAAATAAAACCTATCTGTTTATTTATTTATTTTGTTTCGTTTTTTCTTTATTCTGTTGTAAAAATTCGTATCGAAATCGTATACGAAATTGAAAATTGTTTGGATTATACTACGAGTCGTGTAAACACTTTCAGAACAAACCATTTGATCGGTACAATCAAATTTTTGAACGAATAAAACGTAGTATACGCTCAAGAATCGGATTTAAAATTTTTTGAGAATCGTCACAAAGCGTAGGGAGCAAAAAAAAAATTAATAACCTCTTTTCTTTTTCCTTTGCGAACAAATAATTATTTTTCATATTTTATATTGTTGTATAAACTACGTATGTTCAAAAACGGTTTGATGATGACAACATTACCAGATATTGAGATTTTTTTTTCTGTTTAATATATAGTTTGTTTGTTTTAAAAACTTCAATTTATTCATAAATTTTCTTGACCCGACCGCCGCAACGCGGGGTCAAATTGTAAACCTAGTTAGTATTGAAGTCTATATAATTAGTCAAATCGTCTGAAGCATGAACAAAATTGTCTTTGTTCCTAACGCCTAGCTAGTTAAGCAAGTTCTTTTTTTTTTCTTTTTTCAAAGGCATTCATTTTCTTTCCCCGGACCAATGACTCGCTTGTTCAGTACTGCTAACTATTTATTATTGGAGGATTACGTCCCCTCGGGACTACCAGTAGCTTTGGTTGTTGAATCTCGTGCAAGGGATTGTACCACTCCCCCATAAAATTATTCAAAATTCTTCAAAAATTCTACTTTTTCTCTCTCTCTCTTTCTCCTGCATGGCACACACCTATTGATTACAACCAATTCTACTTCAACCCAAAATTTCTACCACTCCCCCACCCTTATAATGCTTAATTTTCTATCTCTCGGTTTTGATCATCGTCTAGAAGACCACAGCCACTAGTGACACTGCTAACCGTCCTGCTCTGCCGCTATCATTGTCAGCCGCTGTTTTCCTTGTCAGATGGCACAGTAAGTCGATGCCTTCCTAGACCCGCTGTTGGTTTTCTATCCGCCAACTACAAGCCAACACTACTACATAAAGAGGTATTCGCTACGGTCAAATTCGTAGCTAATACTCTTTTTGCTACGAATATGCTACGGATTTAGCTTGTAGCTACAAGTCTCATCGCTAATTTAGTTTGCTACGTATTTTGCTACGGAACATATTTTTTGCGACGGGTTTAGCTAACGAAAAGGACGTCGCTATTTTAGCTACAAATTTGCTACGACCAAACACATACGTCAAAACAAACAACATTTTAGCTTAAAAATTCTAATCCGATATGGCTGCAAAATCTTTTGCAGTGTGAGGAAAAGAAAAAACCTCACACCGCCGGCCATCTCGGAGTACCTCGCCAAAAACAATGACTGCCTGTAAAAACAGATGCATAATGTTATTACTATCCCAATAAAAAATCAAGAGACGACCAATAATCATCAGAATATGCCTAATCGTATGGCCATGAACTCATATGGTTATGAGCACACCATCATGATCCTTAGAAATCCATGACAAAGATGTGACAATCGTGTAGGCTAAATTCATCATCATAGCCTTGAACAGTGGCTTAAAGTACTTAAAATCTCAAGCAAAGTTTTATTTTGCTAGATCTTAAATGCGTGTAAACAAATAATCATAGACCAATATAGAAAAGAGTAAAACTCATACATGGATCAACAAGAGGCATAATAACCCCTAAGCCGAAAACAGACTTGCTAGCTCGCTTTAACCCAGACAACGATTTGAAGCAGATCTCAGATCCACCTAAATACACCATCACGGACCGAAAATAGAGAAACCCAGAGGGCGTACAAAAACGCAAAGCGAGTCAAAGAACATTAATTCTCGTTGTAGATCATTCAAGAAGCACAATAACCTCCAAAATAAGAGCCAAGAAATTAAGAGACGAATATCACCGTCTAAAAAAACAAAAAACAAAAAAAACAAAAAAAAACCAGATATATTTATTGGTATATAAAATGTTCATGACCCGTTCAATCACTTTTCATTGGAACAGTAACAATGTCAAATTATAATTATAGTTATTTGTTGCAATGATAACTCAAAAATGTCACCTTTTATAAGTCCTATGGGATGATGTTAGAGCTTGCGGATTCTTACATTTCAAGAGCAAACCTGAATTAAGATGGGTTTTTTTATATGATGAGTTTTCTCATTAATGATATTTGTAGATGAGTCAAGCCTGAAAATTCAGTATAAATATTATAAAGGGTTTTAATCCCGTCTTAAAAAAATTCACTTAAATATTATATTTTTTATAATAGTCCCAAACACCGTTAATAAAATAATTTATCACTCATACATATCCACAGGAGTAGTAATTATCTTTATATTTATCTAATAATATTTAATATTACACAAAAATATTCAAAGATTTTAAGTAGTATATCCCCCTCCCCCAACAAGTATCAATATATATTCTACAAATGATACCACTCTACCAAACACATAATAATCCAATAACATTCCATGACCACCCACACCCCCTCGCCGGCCGACCTCCTCCGCTCCCCCCTCCTCCCACCCCCACAAAAATCCGGCCACCATGAACCGCCCATCCGCCGCCTCTGCATCGACGACATGCTCCGCGACTATTGCGGCGAGTTCGGGTACTGGCAACTCAAACACTTCGTCCTCACGTGCCTTGCATGGGCCCTCGAGGCCTTCCACACCATGGTCATGATCTTCGCCGACCGTGAACCGGACTGGAGCTGCCAAGAACCGGGTTCGAAGTGCGGAGCGGCGGTCGATGTTTGTGGGCTTGAGGCGGGGACGTGGCGGTGGGACGGCGGCGCCGGGGTGAGTACGGTGGCGGAATGGGGGTTGGTTTGTGGGGAGAAGTATAAGGTGGGGCTTGTTCAGGCCGTGTTCTTCGGCGGATGCATGATTGGTAAGTTTATGTTTTAATTAATTTAGTTTGAGCATTTACAACCCGTTTCCGTTTATATAATTTATACGAGAAAATCTTTAAAATTTAAGGTCTGATTGTAAGTGATTGCGAGTGGTGGAGAGAGAAAAGATACTGAAAATTTGTATATTTTATAAAAAAAGCTGTTAATTCTGTAAAATTTAAGGCTTAGTTCTATATAATTTATATGAGTGGAGTCTTTAAAATTTAAGGTTTGATTATAAGTGGTTATGAGTAGACGAGAGAGAAAAAAGATATTAAAAATTTGTATTTTTTATAAAAAAACTGTTAGTTCTGTAAAGTTTAAGGTTTGATTATGAGTGAAAGAGAAAAGAGAAAATAGTATAAAAGTGTATTATTTAATTGTGGTTTTAAATGAAAGAAAGAAAAAAGTTAATGATAAAAGTATAAATTATAAGAATAAAGATAGAAAATCATAATGTTTTTTGGGGAAAAATAGAGAAGAATTGGTCGGAAATGTTGCCGGCGTGTCGGACACGGTGGCGTGGTCCGGCCGGTGAGTCATCGGTGGCATTGATTGTGTTTTTAGGCGTGCGTGTTTCCACCGTGGGTTTTCTGACGATATGCTGGAAAGCTTGGTTATTAAATGGATAACGTGAAGGAATATAACAATTTTCTTATTAATTAAAATAAATTAAAAAAGAATTATATATGTTTCTATACGAATGTACTACTACGTATCGGTCAAAAAGTCATTTCCTTTTCGCATGTGTAAAAGACTGGTAAAAACATACGCTAGCACGTGTAAAAAAACATGTTAACCCGTCATTGAAAACAAAACACGCAATAAAACGTTATTAAGGCTGTGTTTGGCATCATATGCTAGCTTATAAGCTAGTTTTTTGACGTTACCAAACGGGGCTTCTTTTTAATAAGCTAGTTTTTTTAAAAGCCTCGTTTGGTAACGTCAAAAAGCTAGCTTATAAGCTAGTTTTTGAAAAGCTAGTTGTAGTAGCGTTTCAACTAACTTTTCAACTAGCTTTTATAATATTTTCAGTTTTACCCTTCCCTAACTTATAAATAAGTATCTTTATTTACATTTATGACATGTACTTTTATGTCATTTTATATTTTTAAGCTAGTTTATCAACTACTTTTTATCAAACGTTATTTTTTATCAGCTAGTTTATAATTTATCAGCTAGCTTATCAGCTAACAGCTAGCTTATCAGCTAACAGCTAGCTTTTCAGCTAGTGAGCTAAACACAGCCTAAAAGTTATACAATTATAGCGTGTATTTTAACAATAGTGAGTTAGCGTTTTTTTTTTTTTTTTTTAATATAGTGAGTAAACGTGTGTTTTCTTTTTTAGCAGTGGGTTACCGTGTATTTTTATCCCATAGTTACTTTCTATACTTTTCACATACACTATAAATAAAATAGTAGAAATT
This sequence comes from Deinandra increscens subsp. villosa, assembly GCA_039602395.1. Lineage (NCBI taxonomy): Eukaryota > Viridiplantae > Streptophyta > Magnoliopsida > Asterales > Asteraceae > Deinandra > Deinandra increscens. The sequence continues at coordinate 59,051,495 of JBCNJP010000008.1, read as the reverse complement.
TTAAAATAAATTTATTATATTACTTACACTATGAATATAAATGGAACATATTTTAAGTGATATATTTGTATACGAATCTCAGTGGAACAATTGGAGTGAAAAACAGTTGATGTGAGATAGAGTAGGATAGAGATGACGTACTTCTATAACCGTCTTAAGTATTACATTTATAAAAAAAAAAACATATGTTTATATAAAAAGCTAAGATTACATTGAGAACTATAATAACCGAAATTTATGTGTATATTTTCTGCTTTAGGTGATACATAATACGGTTAACCAGACTACGTTATTATTTTTCTCTTTTCTGTTAAATCATTATTGCATCACGTATAAATATTTTATAAGATTCTTAGAATTTTTTACATAATATTTTAACGACCATATAATTAATTAATAATTTTCAAGTTGATTAGATCTAAAGAAGGGTGAGTCATATTTTCCAGCGGCGGCTCTACACTTTAGGAATTTAGGGTAAAGTGAGAAGCTAAAGGAATCTGCCGAATATCCATTAGATCCGATCTATGTTATAGTTTAATAAAAAACATAATTATTGTTAAATTTCAATTTTAATTATAAATAACACTATGATCACACATTTAATACAACTAAACATATGCAATCCAATATGATTTTTTTTACTCAAATGTTAAAAATAATAGTCATTGAATTAAAATAATCTCAAGTTTTATTAATTGGTCAGCATTAATTTCAAATAACGAAATGTTTACTACTTATCCTAACTTTTAACTTATTTTTTCCTACAACGATCCCTGACTAACGGAAACTTAACGGCGTTAGTCAAAATGTTTACTACCGATCCCAAGTTTCATTTTGATAAACGGGTCACAAATGAATCGTGTCGACAACTATCGACCTATCTCACACAATAAGTGATACATTACATTTTATCTCGGTAACGGGCCAAATGTGTTCTCTTACTTAGTAGACTAGTATTTTGTGTTGGTATCTACTGTTTAGTCTCTATCCATTGGCGCAGCTTTTAAGCGTCCGATCCTCAAAAAAAAAAATTGTGATGTAGGGGGTATATAATTTTCGTGTAGAAAATTTCGATATACTTCGGTTTCGACTCCCCATTTACCCAAAAATTGATGAAAGAAAAAAAATTAGATCCCAACCCCCGCTTAATATTTTCAAGCTTCGCCACTATCTCTATCACATATTGTTAACTTGTTTTAAGCGTTACGTACCGGCTATACATTATAATTTTGGGAAAGTTGCCCTCTTTGAGAAGTCTCTACATAATATTATAATATATATAATAATATAATATTATGACCAAAATAAAAGCTGTGTGTAACCCTATGTAAAATCAAAGAAAACAAGATTAGATCAGGAAAATTATTATTAAAAGGTAGTAAAAAGACAAACAAAAGAACAACATACGGATGAACATGAAGAATGAAGAACCAAAAATGACTCTGATCTCTGATCCAAAGACGCCATTGCGGACTACACTTTACAACCTTTTATTTCAATTTTAAAATAATAAATTGTCTAATTTCCAATTTATTAATTTCAATATTTCATATACTAAACTTTTATTTATTTATTTATTTATTGTATGGTTTCTTATTTTTTATAGGTGCCGGAATATTCGGACATTTATCAGACTCGAAACTAGGTAGAAAAGGCTCCCTCACAGTTGTGTGCATACTCAACGCCATATTTGGACTACTAACTTCCCTCTCCCCAAACTACCTCACCTATGTCCTCCTCCGCCTCCTCACCGGTTTCAGCACCGGTGGGGTCGGTCTATGCGCGTTCGTTCTCGCCACCGAGCCGGTGGGGCCCTCAAAGCGGGGCATGGCCGGGATGTCCACCTTTTACTTCTTCTCGGGCGGGATAGCACTCCTTTCCGGGATAGCTTACGTGTTCCAAACATGGAGGTCTCTCTACATCGCTTCATCGGTACCGTCTATACTTTTCGTGTTTTTGATCCTACCGTTTGTTTCCGAGTCGCCTCGGTGGTACCTTATTAGAGGACAAGCGGATAACGCTATGAGTGTCATGCGTGTGATTGCCAAGGGAAACGGGAGAGCTTTACCGGAAAACGTGCGTGTTGTGCGGGATGAGGAGGTTAAAGATAATGATCAGAAGAGTCACGAGATTCGGTCGAAGGAAGTTGTGACGGGATCGGTGGTAGATGCGCTTAGATCGCGGTTAACACGGATCCGTTTGATTCTCGTTGTGGGGATCAATTTTACGTGCTCGGTTGTGTACTACGGTCTTAGCTTGAATGTGGTTAACCTCGAGACGAATTTGTACCTTAGCGTGTTTGTCAACGCGGTAGCGGAAATACCAGCGTATTTTCTCACGGCGGTGTTGATCGATAGGTTTGGGCGGAAGCCGATGAGTATCGGGACGCAGTGGTTTAGTGGCATCTTTTGCATTGCGGGGAGCTTAATGGGAAACGAAGGGGCGTGGAAGGTGGTGAGAATGGTGTGCGGCGTTTGGGGGATTTTCGGGATGGCGGGGACTTACAATTTGTTGTTTATATACGCAATGGAGTTGTTTCCGACAGTAGTGAGAAACGCCGCCCTTGGTTGTGCTACTCAGGCAGCACAACTAGGGGCGATCATGGCACCTTTTGTGGTGGTTTTGGGTGGTGGGATTCCGTTTTTGATTTTCGGGGTGTGTGGGATCGTGGGCGGGCTTCTAACCTTTTACCTACCGGAAACTTTGAACAAGCCGTTGTACGACACCATGAATGGAATGGCTGACGGAGAGAACGAAGCGTAGTGTCCGAATAACGTGTCTTGTTTGACAACATCTTGTTTACACATCCTAAACTTTAGTCATAATTGTATACTATCTTATAAACTGTTAACATCATTGAATGGGTAAAAGAAGTTTATGTTCTACTTATAAGAAGAAATCAAACTGTAGGAAAAGTCTGGTTGACAAAACATAGCCTTCGAACAAGCAAATCGGAATCTGTCTATAAAATATATAAAAAATCATGATAGCCACCATAGGACGGAGGTCATTGGCGGTAGCCACCATAGGACGGAGGTGACGGAGGAGGGGAGTCTCTCGGTTTGGCATACTCTGCAAATATAACCCAACCATCCAAAAACTGCAACAAACACACATTAAAATTATGGAGTCATCAGAGTTTTCTGGTAATGGGTTCTCACGGTTTATAAAAAAGTCTAAGTTAGGATAATCTTTCTTTTAATTTTGGATTCAAAAACAATATCACCATTTTTGTTCAATAAGATACCAAACAGGAAATCCTTTGATAACACGGTTTTCTGGTAATGGGTTCTCAAATTTTATAAAAAAAGTGTAAGTTTTCTGGTAATGGGTTCTCACGGTTTATAAAAATGTCTAGACAGTTAAGAGTGTGAATGTAAGTTGTAACTATATATACCTTTCCATCCATGCCCTGAATGCCAGCAGCAGCTTCTTCAAGTGTGGAATATCGGACAAATCCGAACCCTTTTGACCAGCCTGAAGCGCGATCTTTTACTACTCTAGCTTCAGAGAGTAACAGAGAAATAGAAACCATAGTTCAGAAACTAGTATACTCATGACACAAAATCAAGAATTTGAAGAAGAAGCAAACCGTGAATCACTTCACCAAACTTCGCAAAGCATTCCCGAAGTCCTTCGTCGGTTGTACGCTTGCTAAGACCTGCATTTAGCAGCAACAAGAACTCAGAGGACAATCAATAATGTAACCATAATGTAACTGCCTACTTCACACTCTTTCTCTCTCGCATGACACATCAGAAAAACACTATGTACAAGTGCAGTAAATGTGGTTCTCGCGATTCTCTGCTTAAAAATTTGTTATGTATTCCACCAATGTGGCTGCACTATGAATCGACTGAAACAAAACAAATCACTGTGGGTGTAAATGAGTCGAGCCGCTAATAAGCTACTCGAGATTGAATCGATGAAAAGCTCAAAACGAGCCGAGCCTTAACGAGCCCAAGCCAAGCTCGAGCTCAAGCTTTAAAATAAGGCTTGTTTAATAAACGAGCCAGAGCCCGAGCTTTACATAGCGAGCGCCTTTTATGTATATATATTCATTCAATTTATTAAATTAAATATATTTTTAAAAATAACTACTATTATATATATGATTATGATAAAATAAGTAAATAATATGTATTATTTTCTCTCTCTATATATATAAGGTCTAATTATATAAAAATTAACTATAATAATATAGGGTTAGGTCAAATGAAAACTTTTTGTTTTGAGAACTAAATTTCAACTACCAATCTCGGGTGGAGACCACTAGAATTCATTAGGGGGGGTTCATATATATAACTAGTGTTTAAATTCATTTTCAAAAGTTGTCAAAAACCAATTGGTTCTCAAATGATCCTCCCCCTAATAATATATAGATAAATAAAAATTAATAATAAACGAGGCGAGCCCGATTGCCTGAACTTCAGAGATAAAGCTCGAATCGAGTCAAGCTCGAGCTCTGTTAAGTTTAAACTAGCCGAGCTAGAGTTTAGAAGAGAGTTGGGCTAATTTGCACCCCTACAAATCACCAAACCACCAACGGGTACGAAATCAAAGCCCACAACTAGACCTGGCAAAATGCACGGGTCGGGTCGGACAGAGTGGTGGGTCAAAACGGGTTCGAGTTAGAATGGGCTCGGGTCAAGACGGGCAAATTTAAAAACATGATAAATCATCACTATCACAATGCAAATCAATATCTCTTCTCAGTCGTTTTTATCGTAGTAAAATCATACCGATTAATGCAACACACGTAGCTATCTAAATCGATTAACATACAGATAGAAAAGATGAAAAATCTGTGCAGATTATTAGGTCATGTGAAATGAAATAGATGAGGGAAGAGGGAGACGTGCCTGAAACGAAGAGATTGGTTGAAGGTTCAGCCTGGGGCCTCTGTGGCTGATCGGCGGCAGGCTGTGAAGGGAAGGGGAAGTTAGTGGAAAGAGACGAGAAGAGAGATCGGAGGCCGCGGGGACCGGCGGCCGCCATGGTTGTCGCCGTCTTCATCGCCATTTTTGGGGTTTAAGCCTCCGTTGGGGTTTTGCAGAATCAGTGGTCACAACTCACAAATATCGCTCATCTTAACCACAAGACTAAACTTCGTTTTTAGTCCTCCAACGTTTGCACATTTTAATAATTTTAGTCTCAACTTTTTAAAAATCTCAATTTAGCGTCTCATATTTCAATTTATTTTTTTCAATTTTGGTCTTAACATTAACAGTTGTTTAAAGATTCATTAGACTGCCCTCATTTGGTCCCCACATGAGGTGTGCTTTTGTTATTTCTGTTTGTTTTAACTCATACTTTAAAACAAACGAAAATAACAAAAATACCTCTCACATGGGGACCATGTGGAGCAGTCTAACGACTCTTTAAACGGTTGTTAACGTTTTAATCAAAATTGAAAAGAAAATAAAATGTGAAACACTAAATTAGGATTTTCGAAAAGTTGAGACTAAAATTGTTAAAAGAGTAAATTACATATTTTGTCCTTTAACTTTACCCGTTTTGCAACTTTTGCCCTTTATCTTTTTTTGTTACACTCCCTGTCCTTTAACTTTTTTATTCTTTTACCTTTTGTCCTTTTTAACGGATTCCGTTAAAATCCACCGTTAAGTCAAGGGTATTTTTGTCTTTTTACTTTTTAGGGTAGAAAACATTACATATTTTGTCCTTTAATTTTGTCTGTTTTGCAATTCTTATCCTTTATCTTTTTTTTGTTACATTCTCTATCCTTTAACTTTTTTATTCTTTAATCTTTTGTCTTTTTTAACAGATTCTATTAAAATTTATCGTTAAGTCAAGGGTATTATTGTCTTTTTACTTTTAAAGGGTATTTATTATACTTAAATAAAGAGGAATGGTGTGTTATGTAAATCTGTAATTTTTTTCCTTTATCACCCCACCCCCACCCTAACCTTAAACCATCACCGATGAAAACCTCACCCCCACTGTCGGTCGGACGGCGACCTCCCATCGAACACTGTCGACAACCCTCCGGCGACCTCCCATCGACTTGACATCGAGTTTGTTAAGGGTGATCGTCGGTGAAGCAGGTAAACTGGTGACCGCCGACGTTTGGCGAGGAGACGGTGGAGGGTCGTCGGAGGTTTGGTCCGAGCAGCGAGGGCTCGGAGATGCGCCGAAAATTCGACCGGGAAAGAGGAGAGGGGGAGGGGGATCGAGGCTGCCTTCTCTCAGAAACGAAAGTGGGGGTGGGTTGGGGTGGGGTGATAAAGGGAAAAAATACAGATTTACATAACACGCTCTCCCTCTTTATTTAAGTACAATAAATATCCCTAAAAGTAAAAAGAAAAAAAATACTCTTGACTTAACGGTGGATTTTAACGGAATCTGTTAAAACGGACAAAATGTGAAAGAATAAAAAAGTTAAAGGATAGAGAATGTAACGAAAAAAGATAAAGGATAAAAATTGCAAAACAGGCAAAGTTAAAGGACAAAATATGTAATTTTTTCTACCCTAAAAAGTAAAAAGACAAAAATACCCTTGACTTAACGGTGGATTTTAACGGAATCTGTTAAAAAGGACAAAAGATGAAAGAAAAAAAAAGTTAAAGGACAGAGAGTGTAACAAAAAGAGATAAAGGACAAAAGTTGCAAAACGGGTAAAGTTAAAGGACAAAATATGTAATTTACTCTTGTTAAAATATACAAACGTTAGGGATTAAAAACGAAGTTTACTCTAACCACAAACTATATGGGGTTATATGATTAAAAAATGTTAATTATAAGTTATAACCTATTCACTAGCTATAATTCAAATTACATTTTTGTAATAGAATAGTCTTTTTTGTACCTTATTTTTTTAATAATTTTTTGTAACTTTGTTAACCCTGTTAGTTTGTGATGACGTGACATTCTAATCAGATGTCACGGCATCACAAACTGGTAACTAAGACGTCATATCAGATGCTACGTTATCACAAACTGATGACTAGGACGTCACGTCAGCTATCACGTCATCACAAACTAACGGTGTTAACAAAGTTAACAAAAAAATATTTAAAAAATAGGGTATAAAAAAACATTTTTATAACAAAAGTATACTTTGGAGGCCAATATAGTTGAAATTATTTAAATCCATCTTTTATATGATTTAATCCTATTTTTCACTTATGAAAAGGAACAAATACTATTTTCAATAAGTAAAGATAAAATTTTTTAATAGTAAACATTAGATATAATTACTGAAGTAAAATAATATAAAATTAAAATTAAGGAAGAACTTGACATAATTATCTCAAAACAAATCAAAAGTTACAAATAATAATCATAACTAGTCAGTGACTCGGGTAAATACCCGAAGTTATGATATAAAAAGAATTATGCAAAATAAAAGATGAACCTAAATTAAAAAAATACATTGAACTGAATAATACATAAAGCTAAAGAGCCGATAAATATTCAATAATATTAATTTGCAAGTTTAAAAAAAGATTTGAATACAATATTTTTTGTTACATTCGTCTGGCGACCATCTTTATCTAAAATTAAGATTCTAAGACTCTTTTTGCTTTTCACTCTTAATAAAGCAACGTACAGCTGGGCATAGAAGAATACCAGATTTTCTAAAAACAGTCAAACTCTGGACAGCGATTGACCTTAGCTTTTTTTATGGTCATTGCAAAAAAAAAAAAAAAAAACCGAAGTTAGAAATTGTCTTATTTGAAATCTGAAAGCAATCCCCTTATCTGTTGGTATCAATGAAAGTCTTGGAATAAACGTCTGATTCGTTGATCAAAATCTAAGCAATATGGATCTAGTTTTGTTAGGTTTTCTGTCACGAATTCAAAGCAATTTATGAATCGAATTTTTGTTAAGAAATAAAGGAGATATGATGAATAAAAGTTGTGGTATTGTAAACAAAAATATGGATAATTCTTTTATGGAAAGAATTTAATTTAATGTAATTTTTTAATTATAAATTATGATAAATTGACAAGTAAGCAAATCTAATATGGCACACCTAAAATTATGTCACATGGACTTTAAAAACTCATGTTTATTATAAGATAGATAGATTATTGATGTGTTCGGAAAGTACCTAAAAATAACTATTAAAACCTAGACCTAATCCTAGACCTAGACACACCTAATTTTACCGAAACTACCTAAACTAGACCGAACCTAAGGCAAGTGTACCTGTCGGATTGTAGCTTAGCTAAGGTAAGACCGGATATCGAACCCTAAGGACACTAATTACAAGACTCAACTAGATTGAAATAAAGGAATAATTTGAGATTTTGGGTTTGTGAATTAAGAGTAACTAAATTAACTAACTAAAGAAACTATCAACGAAAACAGAGAATCTAAGGAAACTGCAGATGAGAGAACAAGTACCACCTAGGCCTAGCTCCTAATCTATGACATTGACTTCTAACGGTTATGACAACTATGTTGGAACCAGAATCTTATGACACAATCTATCAACATACTATGAGCCCCCGAATCACTCTCCGGATGTTACTGATAATATACCTCTAGATTGGAATACGCTCACCGGTTAGTTAGTTCACCTTTTAAGTCCATCCTAACTTAATTACTCTAACATTCGAACAATTGGTTCACCTTTTAAGTCCTTCCCAATTCACTTACCCTAGCCACTCTCGGATATACCTAAAGCACACCTAAGATAAGCGGAACTACCTCTATTCAATCGCAACCGACTCGAATAACAGATTAACTAACTACCTAGGACATTTCCTTTTGAGACAATGCTACCCTAAATAAGTAACCAACCCGATTACCCAATAGTCCATTACCTTTTAAGTTTCAAGACAAGCAGAATATAACAATCAAGTAGAAAATCATCAATCAACCTTATGAATCCCTAAACTAGCAATCCATACTAATCAGGGACGGACCTTTATTAGGCCCAGGGGGTCCCCGTGGACCCCCTCAACCTCGTACGCAAAGTGAAAAATTATGTGAACGGTTTTTTATAAAAAAAAAAGTTTGCGAAGAGGAGTTAATAAATACTTAGTGTGAAAAAGAATCAAAGCAAGCAACTAGCCTAGTGGTAAGAACCCATGTTTGATTTTGAAGAGGTGCAAGTTCAAATCTTGTCCTCAACATTTTTTTTCCCAAGCTTTCTTTATTAACTTTAGTGCTATAAATGAGGAGAGTAAATGAGGGTATTTTAATTTTTACCTCTTTTTTATTTACTTTTAATATAGACCCAATCTTTTTAAATACATTAATTTTAGACCCCTTTTATAATGAAATATTACAATATATAAAACTATAGATTTTTTTAATATTATTTTTCTATTCTCTTCATTTCTAGCCATTTACTATTATTTTTTTTAGTATTATATCGTTGTCAATGTTACGGTATAGATTTTTCTTTATCAAATAATGTAGAGTTTTTCTTTAATAAATTTTTTTTCTTTACTCGCAATGTCGTGTCGCAACGCGCACCTACATTAAAAACTATTTAGTAAGTAATAGACCAAATTCTTTATGTACGTTTATATGAAACTGAAACATCTAAAACTAGTGACTCCGTAAAAAAAATTGTGGACCCCCTAAAAAAAATTTCTAGTTCCGCCCCTGATACTAATAAACACATTCATGCAAATTAGTCACTTTACCCAAACCGGAAGACATCCGCAAGCAAAATCAAGGTCAATAAATAATTCTAGACCTAATCATAATACGCACATGCATCAATTGAAATCATACAGAGAAATTTAAAGAGCAATTCAATCCAACAATAGTCATCATAAACCGAACAAGTCAAAATCACAAATTAGAATTCATAACGGCCTAGGCGGCACTAGGTGCTTAGCCTAGGACCATGATCAAATCAAGAACAAACAAAAAGTCTAAATCTTGAAAGTAAACCATAGTGCTAAGTAAAGTACAAAAGAGAAATCTAGAAAAGGAACGAAACCGGATAGCCGAATCGAAGCCGAATGCTTAACCGGAGCGATCTCCTCTTGATTCTCTTCTTTCTCCCGTCCAAAATCGTCCTCCAAATTCTCTAGGGTCGACTGCAAGTTTACGAAAAAATATGCCGTTTCCTCGTAGGGTTTTTTTTCTCTTTTGTGCGTTCCTCCTAATAAATATATATGTGTAGGTTTTGCGGTAAATAACGAGTTAAGCGAATCGCTTAAGGATCGGGAGGACGCAAGCGGCATGCGTGAAACTATAAACCGACAAAATAGTCGGTTGAATTTTGATCCACCGCCTCAACATTTGACTTGGATGTATTTTTTTTCACATGTAGCCATGAATATCAAGCCTTACGTATGCATTATTAATCATATATTACAATTTCAACCCTCTGGCTTTGTCATTCACTCTTTTAGCCCTCCATCTTTAGTGTTATTTCATACCATCCCCTTGAACCTCTTATGTCAACCTACAATCAAATATTTTTGAATAACTGTTAGCACAAGTAAATCACATTTAACCTAAATAAACACAACTAAAAATAAAATACGCAAACTCGCACCAAAATATACAAAAATGACTCAATACCACATTATGACTAAAATACTATTAAATAGACAAAAGCTAAATAAAAATGATTCAAAACCGACTCAAACACTATACAAATTACACGGGAAAACAGGATGTGTTTAGCACACATCAAACATCCCACACTTACTCTTTTTTCGTCCCCGAAAAATACCGCAAACAGGATCATAACCAGAGCATCAATTTCTAACTTACAAATTATTCAGAATTCAGATTTCAGTTTACTTTAGAATTAGCCTAGCTTGATTACCGGTATTTCTGTCCGACTAAACCCAACCACCAACCGTTCAGCCCCAAATGCATCAATTTAGTTTTAATTAGCATATCAATCGACTAATGGGTCCCACACTCAAGCCTTTCAATTCATCCTAATCCCATTTTTTTCTTTTCAGGCATCTTAATATTTATGTACACATATATCTTTTTAATAGTGGAATTGCATGAATGAATGGATGAATTTTTATTTGAGCTATTTTTCTCTCTCTTTTTTTTTTCATTTTTCATTCATTTTTTTTTTTGAAATAGAATTGGACTTCACCTAGAGGAGCATCCACTGAGTAGCGAGCCCGATGGGTAGCACATAGGGTATTTAGCCCATACCTAACCTAGAGGCGTATCCTTCAAGTCGCTATCTTAAAGGGAAACACATAGGCTTCGGTATTTTATTCTATTTTTTTATAGCAAGCTCAAATGGAATGAATTTCGCGGAGGCGCCACTATGTATCGAATTTACTTTCGTAAAAAGATAAAAGTGTGCCTAAATTACTAAAAAGATATACACATATGAAAATATTAAAGATGCAATTTTTTCTAAACAGTTTCGGAATCCTCAATCAACCTAAGGCGGGAACCCACTAAATTCCATGATCTACATATCAATTAAGCACACTTTTATTGATTTATTACTTTTATGATGCACAAGGATTTTTAAGCCTAATTAGTCAGTTGGGCCTACCAATACATCGAAACTAGCTAAAATACAACTTATTATTATAATTTAACAATTAAGCACATTAATTAGAACATTGACCCCTAGTTGTACTATCATTTCCCATTATATTGCAGCAAAAATCAGGGATTTTTTTTTTTATATTTTTCAATTTTTGTTTTTTTGTTTTTTTGTTTTTTTGTTTTTTTGTCTTTTTTTTTTTTTGAAATTTATGACACAAATAAAAACACACTAAAAAACAGACTCAAGACACAAGTCTCCCATCCCCACACTTGAACGACACATTGTCCTCAATGTGAGATGAGATAAAAATAAAATAGTTTTAAAAATAAACACACTAAAAATAAAAATAATAAAAGTGCAAATCAAAAATAAAAATGAAAAGAAAAATTGGAACAAACTCCCCTGATTTCTGATTTGGATGAGTGACAGATGAGCTTGTAACCGCGGGTCCACCATTGAATCTTCATGAGCATCTCAACGCAAACATCATCGAACCTGCAAAACAAAAACAAACAAAACAAACAACTCGACGAAAACCGTTAATCACGAAAAATAAAAATAAGTAAGAATAAAACTAAAATAAAAACAAGTTGAAACGTGATTACAAACTTTACAACCCGGGCACTATGCATTTTAGCTCAAAAACCTCTAAACAACCTCCCAAACTACAATCTGGAGGCTTTTCTTTAACATTCTTCATAATCATGACCCTAAACATCAAATCAGTTAGAATTTCTAAGGCCCCAAACAACCAACCTCCTAAAATCATACCTATAAACCAGTCGACCCACCAGTGTTTAAACCTACCCGGAATTAACTTAATAACTATGGTAAAGCTCATCCTAGGGTCCTTCTTACAATCTACATCCTCTAACATCCCCACACTTGGACTAAACACATGGTCATCCTTATCACTAGTTAACCTACCAAGTGGGACATCTTCTAACACCTCATCATCTTTATCAACTACCGATTCATGACACCTTAGCATGTCCCGAATGGAGATTGAGTACGGTTCATGCTTCGGTGCTTTCGTCTCGCTAACCTCACAAAATTCATCCCCGAGTGGGACATTTTCACCTTCAACGATCGGCTCCCCGTATAACATCTCTTCTAGTTTTTGCAAATCACCCTCCGGGTCAAACCAATCCTCATCTAACTCTTTTGGTGACATCGTCGTCCACTCCTCACCAAACATTTCTACCATTTGTGCTTCAAACACATCATCTGAATCAATGTCGTGAAGCACCTCCTCAAATATGTCCTCAGCTTCCTTATTTGTTGTTGTACTCGCTGCGATCTCATCCTCACACTCCTCATCCCACACAATGTCGTCCTCTTCCTCCGACCAATCCCAGATTGGCTCCGAAGTGTATGCATCATCTTCAGACATGTCCTCATCCGTGGGAGACTCCTCATTAATACCATCTGAATCATCATCTCCTTCATTTGCAACTTCCTCCTCTACGATCTCGGTGGCGTCTATCGAAGTGATGTTATTCGTCCATTGATTTAGATCATAGTCATCGTCGCCCCAAATCCATTGGATACCCTGAGTAACCGGAGGTGGGACTTCAACGTCCATTAACGTCTCCTGATATCGGATTTCCTCAAACACCGACCTTGATGACTCCCCTGTACGCCTTTCTCTTTCCTCTCGCTCTCGGAAAATCCTTTGGCAAATTTCTCTACAAATACCAACCCGAACCAGACAAATATCATGGTAATGGTGTGGTCCACCGCAGCTCAAACAACGTGGCATGTTTTCCTCCTGAAGCCGTTTAATCAACCTAAGAGATTCCTGTGCAACCTCGATGCCTCGAGGTAACCTAGGATCATATCTACTCCATGTAGCCATATCATCCAAGAATTGTTGGAGGTTAACAATAAAGCTCTGTAGATCAATTGTGGCCATAGCGAAAAAACAAAATACACAGCAAAATAAGAAAAAAAAATAGACTAAAAAAAAAACTAACCTAAAACTCTAGACTCGAGAATGGAAATCCTAAGAACTCTAGTCACGAAAAACCTAAGAAAAAGACTCAAAATTTCCTAATCACGACCTAAGTTAATCTTGCTATTGCCAAGTGTCCCCGACAACGGCGCCAAAAACTTGATGTGTTCGGAAAGTACCTAAAAATAACTATTAAAACCTAGACCTAATCCTAGACCTAGACACACCTAATTTTACCGAAACTACCTAAACTAGACCGAACCTAAGGCAAGTGTACTTGTCGGATTGTAGCTTAGCTAAGGTAAGACCGGATATCGAACCCTAAGGACACTAATTACAAGACTCAACTAGATTGAAATAAAGGAATAATTTGAGATTTTGGGTTTGTGAATTAAGAGTAACTAAATTAACTAACTAAAGAAACTATCAACGAAAACAGATAATCTAAGGAAACTGCAGATGAGAGAACAAGTACCACCTAGGCCTAGCTCCTAATCTATGACATTGACTTCTAACGGTTATGACAACTATGTTGGAAACAGAATCTTATGACACAATCTATCAACATACTATGAGCCCCCGAATCACTCTCCGGATGTTACTGATAATATACCTCTAGATTGGAATACGCTCACCGGTTAGTTAGTTCACCTTTTAAGTCCATCCTAACTTAATTACTCTAACATTCGAACAATTGGTTCACCTTTTAAGTCCTTCCCAATTCACTTACCCTAGCCACTCTCGGATATACCTAAAGCACACCTAAGATAAGCGGAACTACCTCTATTCAATCGCAACCGACTCGAATAACAGATTAACTAACTACCTAGGACATTTCCTTTTGAGACAATGCTACCCTAAATAAGTAACCAACCCGATTACCCAATAGTCCATTACCTTTTAAGTTTCAAGACAAGCAGAATATAACAATCAAGTAGAAAATCATCAATCAACCTTATGAATCCCTAAACTAGCAATCCATACTAATCAGGGACGGACCTTTATTAGGCCCAGGGGGTCCCCGTGGACCCCCTCAACCTCGTACGCAAAGTGAAAAATTATGTGAACGGTTTTTTATAAAAAAAAAGTTTGCGAAGAGGAGTTAATAAATATTTAGTGTGAAAAAGAATCAAAGCAAGCAACTAGCCTAGTGGTAAGAACCCATGTTTGATTTTGAAGAGGTGCAAGTTCAAATCTTGTCCTCAACATTTTTTTTCCCAAGCTTTCTTTATTAACTTTAGTGCTATAAATGAGGAGAGTAAATGAGGGTATTTTAATTTTTACCTCTTTTTTATTTACTTTTAATATAGACCCAATCTTTTTAAATACATTAATTTTAGACCCCTTTTATAATGAAATATTACAATATATAAAACTATAGATTTTTTTAATATTATTTTTCTATTCTCTTCATTTCTAGCCATTTACTATTATTTTTTTTAGTATTATATCGTTGTCAATGTTACGGTATAGATTTTTCTTTATCAAATAATGTAGAGTTTTTCTTTAATAAATTTTTTTTCTTTACTCGCAATGTCGTGTCGCAACGCGCACCTACATTAAAAACTATTTAGTAAGTAATAGACCAAATTCTTTATGTACGTTTATATGAAACTGAAACATCTAAAACTAGTGACTCCGTAAAAAAAATTGTGGACCCCCTAAAAAAAATTTCTAGTTCCGCCCCTGATACTAATAAACACATTCATGCAAATTAGTCACTTTACCCAAACCGGAAGACATCCGCAAGCAAAATCAAGGTCAATAAATAATTCTAGACCTAATCATAATACGCACATGCATCAATTGAAATCATACAGAGAAATTTAAAGAGCAATTCAATCCAACAATAGTCATCATAAACCGAACAAGTCAAAATCACAAATTAGAATTCATAACGGCCTAGGCGGCACTAGGTGCTTAGCCTAGGACCATGATCAAATCAAGAACAAACAAAAAGTCTAAATCTTGAAAGTAAACCATAGTGCTAAGTAAAGTACAAAAGAGAAATCTAGAAAAGGAACGAAACCGGATAGCCGAATCGAAGCCGAATGCTTAACCGGAGCGATCTCCTCTTGATTCTCTTCTTTCTCCCGTCCAAAATCGTCCTCCAAATTCTCTAGGGTCGACTGCAAGTTTACGAAAAAATATGCCGTTTCCTCGTAGGGTTTTTTTTCTCTTTTGTGCGTTCCTCCTAATAAATATATATGTGTAGGTTTTGCGGTAAATAACGAGTTAAGCGAATCGCTTAAGGATCGGGAGGACGCAAGCGGCATGCGTGAAACTATAAACCGACAAAATAGTCGGTTGAATTTTGATCCACCGCCTCAACATTTGACTTGGATGTATTTTTTTTCACATGTAGCCATGAATATCAAGCCTTACGTATGCATTATTAATCATATATTACAATTTCAACCCTCTGGCTTTGTCATTCACTCTTTTAGCCCTCCATCTTTAGTGTTATTTCATACCATCCCCTTGAACCTCTTATGTCAACCTACAATCAAATATTTTTGAATAACTGTTAGCACAAGTAAATCACATTTAACCTAAATAAACACAACTAAAAATAAAATACGCAAACTCGCACCAAAATATACAAAAATGACTCAATACCACATTATGACTAAAATACTATTAAATAGACAAAAGCTAAATAAAAATGATTCAAAACCGACTCAAACACTATACAAATTACACGGGAAAACAGGATGTGTTTAGCACACATCAATTATCTCCTTCGGGCTCTAACATAAAAGATCTACTCCTATGTGACAAAAATGAGCAAGGATCAAAGATGAGAAAGAGGATGGTACTAGACTACTAGGTGTGGTAATGGTGGTGTTTTGCCGTTTTGGTGCATATGACAGTGCAAAAACGGTTTGGTATTAAAGGTATACAAATTGATTCGGAAAAGATCGTTAAGGAGGTGAAGATGTTGGGCTTTCTATGGATACATGCAATGCAAGGATGAAAAGATGGAAGATTACATGGTCACAATAGTGTATCTTTTTTTTCATTTTCTGAATGTTATGTATATTTTCTGCGTTGTTGGGGTTTTGGACACTTACTAGCCTCTAATAAAATTGTTTGCCGATCAAAGAAAAAATAATCATAATGTCATAAGAATCTCGGTTTTAAATGACTATGTAGTAAACTTACGAACATAAACGAATAACTTATTGTGCATTCAAGCCAGTAAAAACTAGTTTGGTTGAAGACTTTTCTTGAAGAGATGGGAAACCCAAGTTGATTAATCATAATTATATGTGACAATGAGAGTTGTGAAAGTGTGAAACTTACGAAGAATCCGGTATATCATGGGGAAGCATGCAAAGTGGAAGATTCGTGCCCACTTTAGGCCAATATTACTCATTATATGTGACAATGAGAGTTGTGAAAATGTGAAACTTTACAAAGAATCCAGTATATCATGGAGAAGCATGCAAAGTGGAAGATTGGTGCCCACATTAGGCCATATTACTCATATGTGACAATAAGAGTTGTGAAAGTGTGAAACTTACGAAGAATCCGATATATCATAGGGAAGCATGCAAAGTGGAAGATTGGTGCCCACTTTAGGCCAAGTTATTTAGAAGGGGATTCACATGGGGTCTTTCCAATTCTAAGTCTATTTAGCTTTCTTTTAGAGATTAAGTATTACCCGGGGATCATCAACGTATGTCTGTCGCACTGACCGAACCAAACCATGTTAAAGATAAAATCTTATCATTTCCATTGCTTTTTATGACTAGTAACCAACTCACATTCAAAAACAAACTAAATAGCATCAGTATCTGAAGTCCAGGAAAATGGCTAATATAACACTCAGTCAACTAATGCAAAACTTTCCAACAAGATAAAGCATGTGATGATGAACATCACAGTTGCAGGTTTCAAAAAACAAAAACAAAACAAAAAGTGACAGAATTAATGCCAAAAAACCAAAATCAATATCCATAATTTTGGCCCATTACTTATCAGCCTTGGCGGCAGTGGCAGCAGCTTGACCTCTGAGACGACCAGTCCTCCTAGCGGCAATGAGACCAACCTTTTGACCAGGGGGTGCATCACGGCGAACCGTACTTGCATGACCAATATGTTGATGGTTACCACCACCATGAGGATGCTCCACTGGGTTCATAGCAACACCACGAACCTTAGGCCAGCAGTTTCTCTTAACACGGTACTTGTGATAAGCGTTACCAGCTTTCAGCATTGGCTTTTCGGTACGTCCTCCACCTGCAACTTGACCAATCATGGCCCGACATCCACTTGGCACAATCTTTTTTGCTCCAGATGGAAGCTTCACTCTACAATACAAGAAGTTGATCGGTAAAATTAACGTATCACAATACTTGAAAATGTCAAACATGAGAAAACAATCAACAAAAACAAACACATTTCAGAGCTCTAGAGCTGCCATGTGAAGCAAGATTCTTAAACAAAGAAACAGAACTTCATCTCAACTTATTTTATAGTTTAATAACAGAAAGACTCAATTTCTAAAGAGGAAAATATTAATCTGAGGCAAAGCTTTTATAAAAGTCAAGCCATGTAATACCTCAAGAACAAAGATCAATAACTTAATTCGAATAATAATAAACAGAACTTCATCTCAACTTCTTTGATAGTTTAATCATACAAAGACTCCCTTTCTAAAGAAGAAAAGATTAATCTGGGACGTAGTTTATAACAGTCATATAATAACTCAAGAATCATGATCATTAACTTAATTCCAATTATAATATGCAGTTGTGGATACTATAACATTAAAGACAATGGTAACAAAACTTGATTAAGACATGATAAATGACAACAAATTAAGCAGGCATAAAAGTGTGATAGGTCAAGAATCATAATACATTATAGTTCAAGTTTATGAATCCATATGATCATTTGGAATTAGAAATTGATTAATTGATACAAAATACCCAAACTCTAGATATAAAACAAATCAAATTCAATTACAATTACTACTGTTGTAGACGAGTCGAGTCAGCCAGGGTGTGGCTCAAGCTCGAGTCAAAACTAAAGGAGCCAACTAGGCTCAGTTAGGGCTCGAAGTTGAAGTTAAACGAGCCTACTAGCAAGCCAACGACCTGAGCCACGAGCCTAGTCGAGCCTCGGCTCGGTTACATCAATGAGCCGACTCGGCTTAACTAGTTGAAAATGTAGTTTTCTAAGCTTTTTTATTTCAAGCTTTTTTCGAGCCAAGCCACGAGCTTTTTGAGTCACTGACCATGCATCAACAGATATGAACAAATGCATATATCAAAATGTAAATAGTCACTATAAACATGAAAAATAAGGTTTAAATAAAATGACAAAAATTATACCAGGCCTAAAAGTGTGATGCTTAACCAGTTAACTAGATAGCTCAACAATCATAATCCATTCTAATTCAGGTTTATGAATCCATATGATCATTTCGAATTAGAAAATATCTTAAGGAAAATACTCAAACTCTAAATCTAAACCAAATCAAATTCAATTACACGAACATACATCACAGATATAAACAAATGTAAATTAGCGTTTAAATGATAAAAATTATACCTACTGGTGCCATTATCAGGATTATGACTGATAACAATCGCATAATCACCCGAAGCCCTAGCAAACGATCCACGATCACCAACATGATGCTCCACGTTACAAACAACCGCTCCTTCCGGAATAGATCTGAGAGGAAGCACGTTACCTACCATCAGATTCGCCTTCTTCCCGCAAAACACAAACTGACCGGTATACATGCCTTCGGCGGCGACGAAAAGCTCCTTCTGGTGCTTGTAACGGAACGGGTGCCGGAAAGTGACGCGAGCGAGAGGAGCGCCGCGGCCGGGATCGTGGATGATCTCGGTGATCACGCCTTTTAGGTAACCGTTTCGCTCGCCGAAATCGAGGCTGCGGAACCTCGCCGGACCTTTGCGGTGGTGAGTATGGGACTTGAAGATGGAGCCTGCTCCTTTACGTTGAGCTCGGATTACTCGACCCATTTCGCCGGTTAGGGTTTGGAGAGGACGGCGAGTTGTGGAAAGCTGAGAGAGTAGTGGTTCAGTGACATAGGGTTTAAGAGGGCAGGTTGTTGAACTAACTTGGGCCGTATTGGGCCCAAATATACGGTTGGGCCTTCAATTAAAGTTACTTTGTAGTTTGTAGGGATTAATTGCTAGTAGAGGTGCAAATCACAAATTGGTTTTTCTGTTAGTAACAAGTTTTAATCGGAAACCGGACCGGTCTGAACCGGTTTTAGTGTAGCCGGTTTAGTTACGGATCCTAACAGACTAGTTAGGAATCGGTTGGGGTTTTTTGGGTACCAACCGGTTAGTACTTGTTGATTTTAGGTGTTGTTATATAGCTGTTACTAGCCGTTGGGGATCTAAGCGTTTTTTACCGTTTGAAGTCATAATTTATTCACTTTGACCCTAGTTGTTAGTATATATGAGTATCGGGTGTGTTGGTTTGATTACCCCACTACTTCTAGTGCTCAAAAACACAAAACTACATTTACTTTTTTAAATGTTTCGCTGTTTAAGTTATGTTTGTAATGTTTTAAATCAATGAAAAATATGTTTATTGGTTTATAATGTTTTAATGAGTAAAAAAAAATAATGTAATAGTACTTCTATGATTCTTGTTACAGAAAAATAAGAATGTTTAAAGATGACACGTAAATGGATTAACCAACCTATACCTATTAGATTAATCGATTAATAGATAAATAATTTAATCAATTGATCACATAAATAAAAACTTATCTACTGGAATCTTTTCTTTACGTGCAAGCATTTCAGCATGTGCTTGAGCTGTTCTATTCCTGATCTTAGAAACAGTCGCATCGTGTTCCGCTAAAGTAAGAGGAACACCTTCTTTTTCTATGATAGCTTTGGCAACCCCATCCTGCATTTTTTTGCTTCAAAACTTTCTCCTATGAATCCAAACACCAAGTCAAATCATTGAAACAAACTGTATTATATTTTAAACAGACAACCGTCTATACCTTATCTTTTTCAACATAAAGTTTCTCCTTTGCTTTCTTTCTTGGGTTATTAAAAAATGACACAAACAAAGAACACATAAGTTGAATAGAAATTTTAAATTGAAAGAAACAACAAAAATGACTCAAACATATACAAAAGCTACTACAACATACGAACATAAAAAATAATTTGAACATGAAAAAATATAAGTTTATGATAAGGTTTGATGGGAAAAATATTATGAGGGATGTAGTTTGCAATAATCAAATATCACATTATCTTCATATTCTACATTGGCTATCCATTTTATATTTTCAACTTCTCCTAGATATCACACTATGTTCAGTAATTAAACTAATTGTCCAAGTAACAGTGGACAAATATGTGTAAGTCTCAGATTAAACTAACTCTTCATTACTTTTGACCAAAATCTAATCACTTACACTCTTTAAAACCAACAAACAGTAAAAATAGAAACATCATTTCATAACTTATAATAAAACTAAAAACAAAAGTTTAAGATGAAACAAAGCTAAGTAATCTTCTATTTCTAGAATTGAACAAACATAACTTTTGAAATTTCTAGAACTTGTACTTACTAGCAAAATTTCTAACCAATATTTTAATGTATGGTTACTCGTATCCTACATTTTAGCCAAGGCGTACCATACCATGGTCCATCTTTACAAAGTATATACAGTCCATGATTTAGGTAGACGTGTCCCATTGGCTAATATCTAGTTTGATTAACAATGAGCAAAAAAAAAAAGAACCTTAACATTAATAAAAGGGTTATTTTGTAAACCATATTAACCCCATATAATCTAAAAATCATCTTAGGCCTCTGTCAATGGTGACTTAGTCACTATCTCTTCTCCAGTGCCACGTCATCTCTTCCTCATTTAATCATCCTATGACACATTACTACTAATAATACCTCTTCACCATTTCTTCTCCACTTCTTCCTCACAATTTGTCTTTCAAAATAAAAAAATTATATCAGCAAAACTTTAAAGGAAATTCAAAGAATGGTATTATTTGTGGGCCCTACTAAGTTTAATTTATTTTTTTTTTATTTGGAGAACAAGTCACAGGGATCTCATATAGGTGATAATTTTTGTGAAATTAAGTGGGTGAAGAAATGGTGCCAATAGTGTGCTTTGGTGACATAGTGGTGATTAGGTGGTGACACCACCATTGGGAGTGGCCTTAGAAACCAAATAAGTCTAAAAAAATCAGGAAATCAAAACAAAAATGGCAAAACTTTCGTCCGGTAAGAACCAAAAATAAATCATGAAAATTAAAAATGAAAATGACAAGTTTATTGGATTTTGATAATCCGAGTTATGTCCGATTGACCGATAATAATCCCAATTTCAGTTATTCCTTACATTAAACCAACTTATTAGGGTGTTGTAATTCATTAAAGCGACATTAATTTGTATCTAACACCGTTAGTATTTGCTGACTGGGCATATGACGTGATAACGTGGCTTTTTTTAACCAAGTTATTAAAAGGAAAGACTATTCTTGTAATTTGTTTAAAAAGGAGAAACATATATGATGAATTTCTTTGTCTTCTTCATAACATAGAGAGAGCACGGGAAAGGGAGGCCGACGACCTCCATCTCTGGCAACGTCCACCATCCAACCACCACCACCATCTAAATACATCCTACCATCATAAAATTCATCATACATCATTTTTGGTTCGGATTTAGAACACAAACCATAAAACAACATGAATCTATGAACCAAATCGACGTTGTCAAAGGATTTGAAGCCAAAACCGAACCTAAATCAGATTTCTTACCATGAATCGAATCGAATTGTAGCTAAGTTAGTTTTACACCATAGACCATCGCGTCAGTCGAGCTTGAGGCCACCGCCACCACTAGAGGTGTGCGCAGTAGTGGCACCGCCGCTTCCGTGGTGGTTCGTGACCAGAACTCAAGGAGGACATGAAGAGAAAAGGTTGCGGAGATTCAAACATGAGAGAGAGAGGAGGATGTCGCCGGTTGTTGGAAGACACTGAGGTCGTCGGACTGGTCGCCGCAGAATGACCGGAGCTGGTGATGGTGTGCGATGAGGAAGACAATGATGGGTTTTGTTTTAATATTAATTAAGTTTAAGAAAATAGCCCCTCCTTTTTAAACAAATTACAAGAATAGTCCCCCATTTTATTAACTTGGTTAAAAAAATCACGTAAGATGCCACGTCATATGTTCGATCAGTAAATACTAACGATGCTAGATACGAATTAACGACGATTCAATGAATTACACCACCTTAATAAATTGAACCAATCGTTCATTATAAAAATTATTAAAATCTAATAAACCAAAATTAGATAACACTTTACCCCTTTTCCCTCTCCCTGATCGACGCCGACGCACAGAAGAAAGAAAACCCCTTCCTCCTCAGCTCCTCTCATCATCCCTTACGCGATCTGCCCACCTGAGACCCGCCGGTGCCGTCGCCGACCACTCCGACCACCTCTGGTAATTATCTTTTATTCTTTCTCTTTCTCTCATTCAATTCAATGAAAGTATGAAACTAGGGCTTACAACTCTAACATACACTATCTCCATAACTAATATGAAATTGAAGATAGAGAAACCCACATCTAAAGTTGAAGATTGAGAAACCCACATCAAACAAAATTTAAAACCCTAACTTGAAGCAAGGTACTCCTAAACGACCAAAAAAATCGTAATTTAAGTCTCTGAATTGAATTGGCGATTCACACCACAATAAAAAGATTAAAAGTTTATGTCTTTCTTGGTTAGTAAAAACTCTTTAATGAATTGAATAGGTAATCCATCGTTAAACCATTTATATTTGCTACTTCATTAATTTGATGAGGTAATCCACATCATTTACAATTCATGGGTCAAGTTTAATTTAAGGATTTAAGTGTAGATGATGATACATCATTGTATCTCTAAGCCCCACTTTTACTTACCCTTTGTTTGTAAATTGTGAGTATGTGTGTATTGAATCCATACCAAATGTTTTCTCAATAGTTATTTTCTTCTTATACAACTTTTCTATGTTTTTGAGTCAAAATCTTTAATACTTTATACATCTCTCTTTAACAGGTTCTTTCTTGGTTGATAATTATAGTTTATACATCTCTCTTTAAAACGCTCTTTCTTGGTTGATAATTATATGATGGATTGATTATAGGGGCCATTTTTTTTTATCTCGCCTCGATGCCAATTGCTCTCTTCTTTTCATCTTCTGCAGCTAACTTTTGCAGCAATCATCATACGATATCTTAGAATACAACAGTCTGTTCATATCCTGTTGTTCTTGATCCAAAGTTTCAAATACAGTAGCTGTCTACATACATAAATCAGTTGTGATTGTTCCTCGTGTTTGCCATGAAGAGAAGCTATCAACAATCATCATCTTCGGCTTCATTAGGACCTCCTAAATCCAAATCCAGACACAATTCAGATGGTAATTTCTCATATTTGATGTTTCTGGTTTCATTACATGAATACATCTTGACCTAGAGTAGAGGTTCATTCAACTTCAATTCAATCTGAATTCCACGCTTCCTGCTTGATGATCATCAGCTCCACAAATCAAAATTGATTCACACTAAATTTAATATCAGTTCTTCATTGTAAACAGATGGGGACTCTTAGGGCGCGTTTAGTTGTGGAAAATGTTTTCTACTTTTTCATTTCTAATTTTTCAGAAAATGGAAGGGGTTTTCCATCTCTAGAAAACACATGAAATTTTTTGAAAATGCGTTCAAAGTTGAAAGATGGAATTTCCATTTTCCATATTAGAAAATTAGAAAATATGAAAAACAATAAAATGTAATTTTCTAATTTCAATTTAAAAGGTTGAAAACAGTGTTTTCTATTTTCTTGGAAAACTTTTATGGAAAATTGTAATATGATCACGTTTCCTGTTTTCCGTGTTTTCTTGAAAAACATTTTTGGAAAGCCTGAGACAGAGATATCACCCCCTTTATGAAAATGTGACGTGTATATATATATTTTTTGTTTTTATTGCACTTTATTATCAGGTGATGCTTTTCTAGAGGATGAGAGCACAAAGATTTTTGCCAAGAAAGTCGCCGACCATTACAGTGCGAGGACAAACCAGACCTTGGAGGAGCGAGAAGCGAGTCCCATTATTCATTTAAAGAAGCTCAATAATTGGGTGTGTAGATGGATATTTACATTGACATGCTATGTGGTTTTTTATTTAATTGATTTGGTGTTAATGCGACATTGTTCAAAATGCACAGATAAAAAGTGTCTTGATTCAACTTTATGCTAAGAGGGGGGATTCGGTTATTGATCTTGCGTGTGGTAAGGTATTATAGGTATCTTATGGTTGATAAATTTAGTATATATATTCATTAATCATTAGATTGATTGACCTATAATCTTCACTTTTTTTTTTTATCAGGGTGGTGATTTGATCAAATGGGACAAGGCAAAAATCGGATACTATGTCGGCATTGACATAGCAGAGGGCTCGGTAATTTGCTCCAGTTATTTGCATCTCCTGAATTAGTTATGAAAGTATTAAGCATAGGATAATAATACATCAAAAGCTTGTGTTTTCAAATCTTGTGACACTCCAATGTGGTCAAATTCTTAACACATCTATCAGTTTAAGTTACACACTTTCACTTAGGAATTCAATTTTGTTAAACAAGACGGCCTATTAGACAGCCATCCAATTTAAAATCTATCCGATCTTAGTTCTATGGTTATTTTCATGTTTGCAATCACATTGAAATATGTGCAGATAGAAGATTGTCGAACCCGTTACAATGGTGATGCGGATCATCATCAGCGCCGTAAAAAGTTCACGTTTCCCGCTCGACTCTTAAGTGGAGACTGTTTTGAGGTGAGTAAGTTTTTATTCATTCAGGTTGATAACATATTTTTTTAGTTGATGTTTTATAAAAAAAAAGAATATTAAACTGTAATGCTTTCAGGTACGACTGGATAAAGCTTTAGCTGATGATGCACCTTTTGATTTATGTAGTTGCCAGGTGAGTTATTTTATGTAGAGCTATACGTAAAATTGTTGAGATGATTATTGAAATAAACTAACCATATGTGGATAAATAACTCTACTCTGCAGTTTGCTATGCACTACTCGTGGTCTACCGAGGCACGTGCAAGGAGGGCCTTGGCTAATGTATCATCATTACTTCGTCCAGGTGGAATATTTATCGGAACAATGCCGGATGCCAATGTTATTGTAAAAAAGCTAAGAGCAGGTTATTATCCTTTTTTAAACCTATTTCACCATCTTGAATTGCCTAAGGTAGGTGAGTTTGAGTTCTTTTATGTTATTTATGGACCATGGGCTTGATATTTATGTTATTTTGAGAAACAATGAAAACAGAGACCATGTGTGATTTTAACCTCTATTTATGTTTTAGACTTTAGTAATTCATTTACATAGGGATGTGAATATAAGATACGGAACAAACCTAACTTGAAAATTCACGGCTGTGGGTTAGTCTAAATGGGTAAAGGTCAAACTCGTGGACAAGTTTAGCTAAACGAGTTTGTCTCGTGCCAACTTGACGGGTTCACGGGTTGGCCTGTTTACTTTTATAATCTTTAAGGGGTATTTCACGTTAAAACTTAACTTAGTCAGGTGTTTTATGCCAAAAGTTAAAAGAGAAATTGTCGTCAAGTTCTAGTGTAAGTAGTTGTTTAAGACATTTGTGTTTTTGGGTGTCAATTTGCAGAGATATGCAAAAAAAGTTTTTTTTTTATTTAGAGAAAATTGTCATTTTCGTCCATGTGGTTTGCTTAAAAAATCGGTATGGGTCCATTAGTTTTATAATGACGAATCTCATCCAAAACTTTACACATTTGTCCCATTTTCATCCAAAAATTAAACTCTGTTAAATTATAATGGTTAAAAAGCCCATGAGCCTCTCACATGAGGGCATTTTAGTAAATTTACAAAACCAAATTATTTTCCCCCTTTATTTTAGGAGTGTGTGAAAAAACCTGCTGAAACAGTCATACAAAACAAAAGAGGAGTTCATCTCTTTCTGTACCCTCACCAAAACCCCCTGTAAATCTTTGTAAAACAAAGCTTCTCTCATTTGGAGAGTGTAACTTTAAATCACACGGATAATGAGCACCATTGAAGAGAACGTCTTCTTCATTGAGCAGTAAGCAGAGTCACATGCTTCTCTGAAACCTTCCTGCCACTATTTCTTCCTCCTAATAATCCGCAACGAAAACGGTAGATTTACACTGTTTGCCTTTCGATCTATCCCCAGTCCACTCCGGTGACGAATTCATGAACAGCTCCGGCTTCAGCATTTCCGATTCAAATACGACGTCGTTGTGCGTGGAATTACTCTCATCGTCATCGGATAGATGAAACGCAAGTGCCAATTCCTGAATCTCTCTACAGAATTCCTCGTTGGAAAATTACGGATCTAAGCTTCCACTGACGGCGTTTTTAGTAGATCTTCGATCTGTGGATTCATGCGAACGAGATCGGTTCAACTTCGTTCCGAATGCCGCCGGTCGTTGGACGAGCGGAAAACCAACGCGATGCTGGATAATATCCGGTGTCTGGTTGAAGGTGAAGAGATTGCAGAAGCAAGGGTTTGAGGCGGTGAAGAAGATGACCAATAATTCGAAGAAAAATATTGGGTGATTAGGGTTTGCGTATTAAACTAAAGAGGAAAATAATTTGGTTTTGCAAATTTACTAAAATGCCCTCATGTGAGAGGCACATGGGCTTTTTAACGGTTATAATTAAACAGAGTTTAATTTTTGGACGAATATGGGACAAGTGTGTAAAGTTTTGGATGAGATTCGTCATTATGAAACTAATGGACCCAAACCGATTTTTGAAGCAAACCACGGGGACGAAAATGGCAATTTTCTCTTTTATTTATTTATTTTATATTATTTTTTAAGTTTTCACTTTAACAGATCTATGTCAACCTAAGAATACATGAGAAATAGTCTCTGTACACACTATTTACAATTAATTAATAAATTTATTTATCTATCATACAGCCGACGGATTGGTATTTGGCAACAGTGTCTTCTGGATTCAGTTTGATGATGATTTCTCAGAGAAGGTGAGTTCTCAATTTATTGCACTATAGTAACGTGTGCGTAGTTCTTGTTAGGAGTCTAACAGTTATACATATTTAATGTCCGTTTTTCAGAAATTTAAGTCTTCAAGCCCCTTTGGCATAAAGTACAAATTCCACCTAGAGGTATGATCCAGTGCATTACATATCTACCTATTTGATGTATGTCCAAACTCTTTTTTTTTTTTTTTTCATTTTTTCAATGTACACATACATGTATTGACGACTATCGATGAACAGAAAAGGAAAATATATATTTACGACTCTTCGTTAGTTTCGAGTTATATTTATTTTGGCTTTTGAATCTTCTCTTTTGCAGGATGCTGTCGATTGTCCAGAGTGGATTGTGCCATTTAATGTATTCAAATCACTGGCAGAAGAGGTAACTAACTTTTCATTTACTTAAAACTGTGTTAACAAGTGCTATCTTTATTCTTGTATCCTGATGATGCCGATTCTATTTTACAATTGCAGTATGATTTAGAGCTTGTTTTTGTGAAGAACTCGCATGCATTTGTTCATGAATACATGAAGAAGCCCGAGTTTATTGAACTCATGCGTAGACTCGGTGCATTGGGTGATGGAAACCAAGACCAAAGTAATTGTCTATAGCTCGGTTGATATGAAAAAATACCCGTTATTTCGTTACAGATGAGTGCTTATCATTTGGAATGAAATCTGCAGGTACTCTTTCACCAGATGAATGGGAGGTAGCTTATCTGTATTTGGCATATGTCTTGAGAAAGGTTAGCTTCAACTACACTTATTAAAATAATATAATCTGTTTGAATAAAACAATTTAGGGGGATGAAAAAATTCTAACTCTTTGGGAAACTTCCAACTAGCTTGACCAGTTTCATTTTTGGCTAAGTTTGACCAAGTTAATCCATTTTCAAGTAAATGGGCCGAAATAAACTTAAGTTTGCATCTCAAATCTTTTTAAGAAGGAATTATTTCACCCCAGTAGTAATCAAGTTTCCTAAGTGTTCCAGTAAAGTTATTCAAAGTTTTTTGTCTCTTTAAAGTCATTCAGCTTTCATTAGGTGTTTAAATCATGTATAACTTTTTTATAAATGTTGAATTTTTATATAATCAACTTTACGTAAATGAAACATATATGAATGTTGGTTAACATTTGGTGATTAATTTCTTCAAATTTGACTTAAATTGAACAATTAATGAAACTTAGTTTATTATTCAATTAATTTTTGTTTCATTACAATTACCTCCTATTTCAAGTTATATAAAAAAAATTAATCACCAAATAGTAATGAAGATTCATATATGTTTCATTTGCCTAGATAAAATTAAATGTTTATAAGAAAATAAATAAGATTGGAACACCTAATGAAAGTGGGGGTGACTTTAGAAGTAAAAAACAAGTTTTTTAGTGACTTTAATGGAACACTTGAGGAACTTGATAATTATTCTATAAAGTTATCCCTTTCAAGAATTAGTGATTTGTTTTGAACCGCAGCGAGGTCAACCCGAGCAAAATAGAACAAATACAAGAAGAGACAAAGGGAAGATGCACCTAGAAAAAGAAGACATAGACTATATCAGTAGTTGATTTCAAGTAAGGTGTCCGGCCCATGATCATTAAAAACCTCAAACTTAACTACGAAAATGACATGTTTTTGGCACGCACGAATAGATAGTTCAGTTTGAGTTGGTTTTTTTGGGAACATTTGTATAATAATTCCGGGTGTAGCTCTTAAGTACAGTGCTGCTGATTACACAACAAATGTTGTAGTCCGGTGCTCGTATTTTTCTTCCTTTTTGGCTCCTGAATGTAAGCCTGTGATACAAAGAGATTTCATGGGATTTCACATGCTGTAAAATTATATTGTAGCAGCTATTGAATTCAAGATAAAAATACCATTACTGATAGAAGTTTTGTTCGGCCGGAGGGTCACCCCCACACCCCTTGGGGCGAAATGATATGATAGATGTTTTTATAGTTTTAAAACTGTAGTTTGTTCAAGTTTCATTCTGTTTGCAGATCAATGTTTTTATTTGGTATTCATGTAAAATGGTTGATAGTTAAGTCGTTTAGTCCAAACACATATTTACATTCATTCTTGCTTATTTGGAAGTATATATAAAAAACCTTTCACTAAGAAACTTATGGTACAATCTTTACCAAGAAAAAAGAAACTGAGGCATCTACTTTTATTTCTTGATGCATGTGAGATAAGTTGTGTTGTCTCATTAAAAATCTTACTAAAAAGACTTAATTTGACAAAATTTTGTGAATGAAAAAGCTAGTAACATGTGTAAAACTATATTTGTGGCTTATACGATACAGTTAAAGTTGTGGTAGCCATATTTAACTTTCAAGGCTATTCATTCCAACTAACCCACTAAGACCATTGCGTCTTGTGTGGATACATTTTTTATGATCATCCAATAACACCAATCAGAAAAACAAACTTAAAGAAAATGTCTTGTTTTAACAAAAAACAAAAACGCTTCATAGATTTGATCATAAATCGTCACCGGGTTAGGGGGATTTGGATCAACTAGACTCCACTCTTCATGGCTTGCATCTGATCGTCTGGAAAGAGTGGAACGGGGTAACTGAACCTGCACAAGTTGCAGCTCGTTAGGACCAACCCAGAGCCGGAGATTAGGCTCTGTTTTGGCCCTCAGACGTGAGAATCCGTGATCAGAATGGACGGAGAAGATATACGATAAGAGTGCGAGATTAACTTTGGGTTTGAGTATGCAACCCTGAGTATTTATACTTAGGGTTGCATGGGAGACCTCTTTCTTACTCGCGCGTGGGTGCGAGTGACCTTCATTGGGAGCGGTTATCAGAGAACGGACGAGATTGTTCCACGTGTCATGACAAACTAATGTCATGAATGTTCTAATTATTCTGTGGGACCCCAGGGTGAGAACTCGTGTGATGAAGATCTTGTGGACCATGAAAGACCCATGCGAAGTCGGTTTTCGGGCCATAAGATTGGGCCTATCCTCTTCAGTTTATATAAACAGTTTTCCGACGGACCTTTCTAACAAGTTTCCTTCTATACATTTCAGTGAACAAGTTTTCAAATAAATTTTGAAAAGCCTGCTTGCTCACTGAAAACCGTGAGATTTTAAATTTTGTTAGATGTTCCAACGAACTGTACATTTCCGACGAATAAGTCGATCATGCGCTAAAGTGTATATATGTTTCTCTCTTGTAATGATATGATCATGTACATGACAGTATGACACCCAAACTCACAATTGTATGCATGCTTTTGTAAGATTATTATTATTTATTATTATTCCAATCCAAACTAAAGTGAGTGAATGCACGATTGTTGACTGATATTTTTTTACGGGGATTTTATTCAGACACCCCAAAATTTATTGTTACACCCCAAACCGCCCCTGTTTGAGACAAACCCAAACCGCCCCTGTTTGAGACAAACCCAAACCGCCCCGGTTTAACTTTTTTTTTTTTTTTTAAATTTTTGATCACAAAATGAATTTAAAATTAAGTGTGTACGATTATGAAATATGAATGACGACTTGTTAGTTCATCGTTTGCTTTACTCCTTTTCAAATGAAACCCTTTGTCTTGTTTTGTTTTTGTGGTTTTTGACTTGAGATTTTAAATGAAATTTAATTTTGAAAAGTTTTGTGATATGGAAGACGAGAAATCGCAATCTCCTAATCCATATTAGTTAAAATATAAAAAAGTTACAGTCTTTCACCCTTTGTGTTGATACTATAATTATAATTAGTTTATAAAAAATGTTGGGTTTGGTTGAGTTGTTTAATTAACCTGATATTTTACCGAGTTCCGTTTAACTTATAGAATTATTTGACAAAGAAATTGTTATACTATAAAAATGAGTAAATAAATGTTGCAAAAATGTTAATATTTAAAAAAATTGACCCTTTTTTGTATAAACTTTGTATTTTTTTTATAAGGGCTATTAAAAAATACCATTTCAAAAATGAAAAAATAAAAAAAAGGGAAAAACAAACCGGGCCGGTTTGCCCGAAAAGCCCCGGTTTGAACCTCGTATTCTGGGTTCTGACGTGAAATGACTTTCTTGTTTTTTTCGAACCGGGCCTGTTTGCCCAATCAGCCCCGGTTTTGGGGTGTGAAATTTGGAGAGGGGTGTCTGTACAGCAGTTCCCTTTTTTTATTTTTTATTTATTTTTATTTTTATTTTTTTTGGGGAAAAGCCAAAGATTGTTGACTGCTAACCAATGTTTTAAAAACCGGTTTTTTAGTTGAACCGGAAAACCTTCCGGGACCGGTTCGACCGGTCGGACCGGTTAGACCGGCTGGTTGAACCGGTTAGGGATTTATATATATTTTTTTATAAAAATGCTAATAAACTTGTACACCCCAACAAAAATAGTTAAAATACAATTATAATCCACTAAAAAATAATATCAAATATGTATTTCATAAGATATATAAGTTTTAAACTTTAAAAAATAATTAAAAAAAAGTTTAAAAAAAAAAAAAACCGGTTGAACCGGAAAAAACCGGAAAACCGGCCGGTCTAACCCGGTCCGGTTAAACCCATAAAACCGGATGTTAAAAAACCGGCTAGGTGGCCGGGTGACGGTTGAACCGATCAAACCGGCCGGTTCGAACCGGTTTTTAAAACCTTGCTGCTAACCACAGTGAATGAAATGGGAAAGACGACAAATTACAAAAAAGAAGCAAACAGTAGACATATTTTCTCAGAGACATCCTATCAAACACCTTATCTGCATGCTAGTATGCTACTG
This sequence comes from Deinandra increscens subsp. villosa, assembly GCA_039602395.1. NCBI lineage: Eukaryota > Viridiplantae > Streptophyta > Magnoliopsida > Asterales > Asteraceae > Deinandra > Deinandra increscens. The sequence goes on along the minus strand of JBCNJP010000008.1, from coordinate 59,019,219 downwards.
CTACACCATTCTGCAGCTTGATGTACACTTGTCGTTCATACTCTGAAATTATTCTCTTCTTCTTCCCGACAACCAGGCTTTGTTCTTTGTTTCTTCTTCCTCCCCTGGCCCCCTCCATCATCATTATCTTCTTCTGCCTGCCCTGCAACAAATTTGGATTTCTTCACTTTTGATCCATAAATTGCTTGCTTGATAGACGTTGGATCCACGTTTTGTCAAGAAACAAACTAGTGGGTGGGGGGTTTAAAAGCAGACACTTCTTCCATCGCGACTGTGAGTTTTGCTGCCATTCTCATTTCACGCTAATTTGTCGAATTGAATCATAAAAGGAAGTGCTACAATTGAGAAAATGGTTTAAATGTGCTTAATTTTTGCAAGAATCTATATCTATATCTTTTACAATAATAATAATTGGGTTTTAATATTATTTTTTTGAACGATAAATTTGGATCATCGATGGGGACATTACACCATGACCCGATCATCTCTAATCCCTATCAGGATGAAACTCACTACTGGTGAGAAAACCAATTGTCTAACTTGTAACCCTCATTTTTATTCTTTTTTACACCATGACCATACACGTTTGCCACTAGACTAAGTTAGTGGTTGAGTTTTAATATTATTTAAATTTAACCGACAAGATTTTTTGACAACTCACATTCACATTTTTTATTTAATTTCTATTTTTTAATGGTAAATTGGATTAAAATAATATGAAGTGTTAAAAATTGGCTGACATTAATCATAATTTTGAAATGTTTGCTACCAAGCCTAACTTTGAACTCTTAACATATTTTTCCATATCAATCCCAAACTAACAAAACACTAAAGTCGTTTCTTTTTTTATGACGTGGCAATCGAACTCATCCAGCATGATGATGTGGCAGTCCAACTCCTCCAATAGCTTCTTAAACTGCCCGGAATTTTGTTCTTATGCCCGACAAAATTTTTACTTAATGATTGACTTTTTGATGAACTTAACGATGGTGTATCCGGTGGTAAATTATAACATCCTCGCTTGGAGAATAAAGTGGAGAGCTGAAGCATACCAACCAACCTAGAGGTGCACAAAAAAACCGGTTCCGGAACTGGAATCGAACCGGTTTGGAACCGTTTTCCATGGAACCGGTTTGGAACAAAAAAAACCGGCGATTCTGAACTGAATCTTCTTTTTGGGCTAGGAGCCAGTAGGAACCGGTTTTTATTTGGAACCGGTTTAAGAACCGGTTTTGGAACCGGTATTAGGAACCGCTCGAGTCTTGGGAAACTAGTCGTTACCAACAACTATATAGCCGGTTTCATGTCCATTTTTTATTGTTTGTTTTACTCTTTTTTTCTCCTAATTATCCTCCAACTTGGTATATATGTACTACTCTCAAATTAAGGTATATTACCACATTCAAAAACACAAAACCTCACTAAAAAAACACAAAAAACTCTTGTTTTGAAACTGTTTTAATGAATTTTGTTTTTATATGATGTTTAATAAAAACTTGTTAAAAAAAAATAGGTTAAAAAAATTCAACAGCAAAATTCGCATAAGGTACCGGTTCTTTAGGAACTGGTTTTGGGACCGGTTATTGTGGAACTGGTTTGGAACCGGAACCGAACCGGTGCAACCAGTTCCAGTATTTTTTACCGAGAACCGAACCGGAACCGGTTCTATGAGGAACCGGTTTATTTTGCGTTGACTGGAACCGGAACCGGTTCCTTGAAAAATCCGATATGTGCACCTCTAAACCAACGTACTATCGCCATCTTCACTCGCACCGTCGCCACCACACATTCCTCCGTCTCCGACGCCAGTAGCTCTACTTAATGTTTCGTTGCCACACACTCCCCCGTCTCCGGCAAGGTGCTGTAACCCAAACACTAACAGTTCCTCTCATCATCATCATCCACTACATCCCCAAATCTCAATTCTTTCATCTCGTCCTCAATTACGAACTGAGAGAGAGGGGGTTAGGGTTCGATTTCCATTCCTCGCATTTGGATCTATTTCAAGAACATGAGAGAGGGAGTTAGGGTTCGATCTCCATTACTCGCAATCAGATCTATTACAGCTGGTGGTGGCCGGCGATGGTAGCGAGAGAGAGGGATGGAGTAAATGGCGGTTGTTGGTGGTGGTGGCCGAAGATAGTAGCGATAGGTGGTGGTGGTGGTGAATGGTGAGGCGTGAATGTAGAAATGGTGGCCGTCTCTTGTTTAGGGTTTTTTTTTAATGATAATTTGTTTATAATATTATTGCCACGTCATAAAAAATGACACATAGGATTGTAACATCATAAAAACTAACATCGGTAAGTTTCTGTTAGTCACGGATCGTTGTAGGATCATATGTTAAAAGTTGGGTTTGGTAACAAACATTTTGTTACTTAGGATTAATGCCGACCAATTGATGAAACTTGAATTATTTAAATCTAATTTACCATCACATTAAATTTTAATATGTAATTTAAATTTATTATTATTACTATTAAATTAATTATTATTAGGGTTTTGAAAGTTTAGATTGTTGCAACACCTATATCTATTTTTATTATTAAATATTTAATTAATAATTGTTTTTTTATAAAAACTATATAATACACGAGTTACTAACTAAACTGAAGTTTTAATAAAATAAATTCAATTAATAATGTATTTTCTTACGGTCTAATTGATGTATGTATACCTTGAAATCTATCTAAAAATAAAAACTTTATGTATCTAAAAAAAATAGATAACAATACGCGGTTGAAATAAGGAATCATGGCATATATGTTGGAATATATATATATTTTTTTAGAGAGTTGAAAATGCACTATCTCGTTGAAAAGTTTTATATATTTGACTCTCAACACGTTTCTTTAGACAAAGACTTCGTTTTTTCCTCTTTTCGGATGATAAAATTGCTCGGCACATGGAGTGTGAATCAAACCATGTTTGAATTGAAAATGAGATACCGATATAAGTTTTTCCCTTTCGAATCAGATAGATTCATAACTAAAAGAGGCTGACAATAAGTTCTTTCAAAATTAACTATTCGTCCATTTGTTAGATGTGTTCCCAAAATGTCTGCGATCGAGTAAATAGCTCTACGAACGAATGGATTGAATCAACTTATACAATGAAAGATTTGTACATGTGACTTGATTGCTAAAATAGTATCGCTCCTTAAAAAAACTTTTTTTTACCGATAAACAAATAAAACATTTTGATGCGAGTGAACAATATATTAAAGAATTATCCACTCGTAAAATCATAATTTTTGATACGTGCATTTTTTCACATAAAATGAGAATCTTTTGTTACAATAGAAGCACACATAATGTGGATTATTCAAGAAATCGAAGTTGATTTCCTTTATAAAAAGAAGATCTCAATGAGCTTCTATGAAATGATTTCAGGGGATTGAAGCAATTGTATTGATCGTGGAATATCATTGAGAAACATGAACCTGAGTTATTAATTGATTTCCTGCTTGGTATCTTATTAAACAAAAATGATAATATTATAACATTTTATAATTTTTTTTTCAAATATTTATTGAGGTATTTTCCTTTCTTTTTTTTATCTAGCCAGATTCTTTTCTTCTATCAAATTGCGATATAAATTTTTTGTTGACCGAGTTGTGTGAGATTTTGTCAGTTAATTTTTTATGTGTTTTTATCCCTGCTTTTTTGTGATTTTTTTACTATTCACTTCAACTATTCACTTCAACTAATTTATATTAAAACAAGGTGGAAATCACCCGCCGCGCGTTGCGGCGGCACTAGTCTTCGCCTTCCATTTATTAACATGGACCTCTACGTTTTAGCCATTACTTAACTATTTAATAGCTAATAAGCTACAATAACTTCACACTCACTAATACACATTATATAGATAAATAGAATACAAGAATTACTTTGACAATCCCATCAATTATTTCACGTGTTCAATTGGAGGTTCATTTCGTTGAATATTGACAACAATATCATACTTTTCTAAAGCTTTTAAACGCTTCACTACACCTCTCAGCACCTAAAGCTAGAATACCATCACCAATTTGATGATTATTAACATATTTTAATACCATTTCTACACAGATTCTGCAGTCACTATTACATTAGCACCAAATCCTCGACATCATCCTGCAATCTTTTCATCATCCATTGCCACAACTACTGAAGTCACATGTTGCATATTGCTTCTTCCAGCTTTAAAGATTAATCCACCTAATTATCACCAAATTAAAATTTTATAAACTTTATGTCAAAACGGGTAGCGTCAATTATAAAAGGTAAAAAAGTATACAAAACCTGGTGAGTATTGAACTTAAGATGTGCAGTCCAAGGCAACAATGAGCATATTAAAGAATCGGCATTGTTCAGTAACGATTTTAATTCAGGTGATTTTCCCATCAACACTTCCTGTATGATCGTTATACGCCATAATTATTAGTTATTAGTGTAATGTATAGCAAAATGCGCATAGAAATGATCAGTTGTATCATACAACCAAGGTCATCATAGGTCAGCTCAATTACACAATGGGCATAACCATCATTGTGTGTGTTGCAGCCACCTACTGACAACCCCCTCCCACCCCATTTTTTAAAAACTGTTTTGTCCTCAACCAAATTGATGTATTTTAAATTATTCGTTTGATTCAAATCCCATTTCACATGTAACTTAACCCGACCCCATCCATTTTACTTTATACAACAAAAGTTTTTTTACCCTAAGAAAATGCTACATAAAACATAGTTTATGAGTCCCTTATCAGCTTTGGTGTAGATCATGACTATACCTGGGTATGTGACACAATCCATGACGATATCAATAACCTATGTACTGTCCACTCCCTTTAAGAAGTTCACAAATGTTTTCTGTATGCATATTCCAAATAAAGCCGAAGCTTTTTAAGAAGAAAGCAAAACTTTAACCTGCAAGAAAAAAACAAAACTCTCTAATATAACCAACATGAATACCTAAATGAACGAAAGTACCTAAATAGAAGATCAATTCGATTTCTGCAAAGCTTTAACCTGCAAGAAACAAAAAAAAAAAAAAATAGGTCTTCCATACTTCAAACCAAATTTTTTCAAGGAACAGGCAATTACAATCAACACATAAATAAAGGTTCACTCTTATTTGTTCAAACGCTAAAGACAATCAAATCAAAGACCAGTAAACGTACGATTAAAACATAAAGCAAAGTAAATTAGAGGTTGAGATTTCTAAGATTAAATTTTCCTCTAAATGTTGGAAAGGGGAAGAGTAGGATTGTGATTTTAACCAAGAAGATGCAGACCGCTCGAACTTGTATACCCTCTCCAAACTGCAGATGATCAAAATACCTTTTTTGTGAGGCTATAAACTGCGAATAAAGTTTATGAAATCTGTAAAAAAAATATGAAGACAAAATAGAGAAGCATTCAAAAGGCAGAAATTGGCGTCAGCTAATGACCTAATAACCTAATAAGCAAAAAAAAAAGTCTGCTTTCTTCTAACCAAGAAGATGTAGATCGTTCGAACCCTACATACAATTTTAGTTCACTTCTTATAATCAGATTACCATGGGTATAAAATGAATAAATAACATATCTAACTATCTAAGCATATCTTAAATTTGATAAAAACCCGAAAAACAGACTTTCAAAGGTCGAATGAAAGATTAAATCAAGCAATCGAAGTGTTTGATGGAGTGAAGAACACGCAAAATTAGATAATCGATGATTTGAAGGACAACAAAGAAAAAACACATTATCAATCACACTGTATGCTTGTAATCTTACAAACTTTGAAGGCAAATCGGAAAGCATCGGCAACAGATGACAACTGCCTGATTTCTTCGTCGATCGGTTGCCTTAAATATAGATGAAGCAGATTTCATGTCGAGTGATTTGGGTGCTAGAGAGAGAGGAAGAATTTATGTATGGCGGTGGTGTGTTCTAGTAGCAGGTAAGGTAAGTATGCTCCCTTCCCTCTTTGCGTGTGTTTGTGAAGAACGGAGAACCTAACCATCTCACCATCCCTTATCCCTGATTTTTCTGATAAAAACTATAGCCTCAAAGTTCATAAAAACTACAAAATTGACATGGAACTACTATTCCTTATCTTGTAAATTAAAGATAGGTAATGACATGAAACTACTATTCCTTATCTTGTAAATTAAAGATAGGTAATGAGTCTCGTTTTAGTTTCTACAACAACAAACTGTGTGGAATTATATTAATTAATTGTTTTTTTACACACGTTTCCTCATCAAAACACTAATTAATTGTTGACATAAAACTAGTTAATGTTTATAATTATCTCTCTAGCGTTGCACATAATTGGAGTGTTGCACATAATTGATATGTGAGAAATAATAAGATGGAATTTTATTAGGGTTATTTTTCCGTATAAGTTATTTACGTTGATCACATGAAAGAAACACCTTTTCATATATAACGAATACAATGCATAACCGACTCAAACTCAACTTAATTTCTTGTATTTACAAATTAAACTTGAACTTTAGTTTTTAGTGCACATTCAAACTTGGTCTTAACTTTTTTTACATAGCTCGAGTATTTTTTTTTCTTCTTTTTTTTGTTTTTTTTATGCTTACTACTCCTTTTTTTTATTTGTTTTCTTTTCTTTTTAACGATCAACAAACAAAATCATGACTCATACAGAGAGCTAACTGGATAAACGGAGTTTCCTATGGAAGCCCAAGCCAATAGCAATTGAGCCAATTTTAGAGAAAACTCACATTTACGAGCGATCAGATGGTAAAACCTGTTAGACACGGATCAAGGATCAAACTCGTGATTTTTCAGTCCCGAGTCTTCCTTCATCGCCATACCATTCGGCCAAATGACCGATGGTAATTTTCTTGTATATAATGTAATAATGGTAATCTTTTTTAATATAATATTCTTCTTGTATATAATATAACCAATAGTGCTTATAAAGTTTTTCTTATTGAATTTTGGATTTCAATCATCTTTCATATAAGTTCATGATATATCTAGATCAAAATATTGTTCTATAGATGCAACTATTTGGATGAACATCTCAAATTCATATTTGAGAGTTTGTATTTTTTCTTTTTGTACTCGATCCACACTCATATGCAGGGGCGGACCCACATAGAGCCCAGGGGTAGCGCCCGCTACCCCTGAACTTTTACCCCGACGTGCAAATTTTTTTTTTTATAGGTTTTCGGTTTTTCGCGACCCCTGAAACGAATTTTTCGCGACCCCTGGAAGAAATTTTATGGCTTTTACTTAAAATTATGATCAAAAGTCTCTTAAAAATATGATTAAAAGCCCGTTAACTACCTAAAAAAATTTTTCGGGGGCGCTGCCCCCGAACCCCCGTTAGTCCCCGCTACCCCTGATATTCTTTCCTGGATCCGCCACTGCTCATATGTTTAGTTTTGAGTGCATATTCTAGATATCAGGTTGCGTTTCTACGGTAGGCTCAATTGTTTCTCATATTCCATTTACTTCTAAGATGATCTTAATTCGTATGGCCGACCCAAACGCTATAATATGATAAATTGAGTATCGATCGGACATTTGAAGCGCGTTAGGGTAATGTTTCTTTGTACGTTTTCCATGGTTTCTTAGGAGGATTCTTTTCTAATCCTAATCTATTTCTAAACCAAAAATCCAATACTTGTTATTATTCTAATTTTTGTAGGTGCAAAGCATCTTGATGAGTACAAAACCTTGATTTGATATGTTGACTGATTCGTGTTTCCTGTTCCTATATACACTTCTGGTTTTGTTTCCTATGGTCTTATGTTTTCTTTTTATCAAACTATAATAATGTATGTAAACCACTAAAAACTAAAGTCAACTTATATAAACCGAAAAACTGAACCGACGATTGAATGATTTCTTTCGTTTAAAGAAAGTGAATTAGCTTAGCTTAGTAGCAAACGTGTAACCTATGAGAAAAAAAATCTTTTATTATTTGAAAATAGAAAATAAAAAAGATAAAAAACATAAGTAGGATAGAAGAAAAGGTAGTTTACTTTCATAGGAAATACAAATATAGAGACAATCCCCCATGAAATTTAAGTGGGCAGGATCCCTGGTTGGATTCTAACATCATTTATAATAATAATAATAATAATAATAATAATAATAATAATAATAATAATAATAATTTCTTAAACTATTACTACATAAATTAAATCCAAAACAACATACGATCATGTCTCTTAAAACAGCAAACTGCTTTTGTACATAATTACTTAATTTCAGCCCACTTAAATCACTTCATATATAACCAACCATCCATCCATCCATCCATCATAGATCATACAATCTAGCTCTTAGTTAAGGTTGTTGTTCCACTGTTTATGTCCGGGAACCCATTTCGGACACTTGGGACTGAAGTAACTCGTGACCACCAGCTCGTTCAACAGCTCGATAATCGGCGCGAATTTCACGCACCTCGGCGTTTTATACTGGTTGATCGACGCGCCTAAGCTTATGGCGTAATCCATGAGCTTATCGAACGTCCCGGTTTCCACGATCCGGATCTCGAGCGGCCCGATCGACTTGTCCGAAGCTCGGCCCTGTCGGTAGACGCTGTTTAGCGACTCCTCGATCGTGATGCAACAGTCTTCGAGCACCGATGGCGGGACGTGGGTTGATGACGAGGATGATCCTTTTCCGCTTAGCTCCCAGAAGATTACGTAGTGGCCCGGGATTGTCGTGGTGTCCGCGAAGCTTGTGTACTCGATTAGGGTTGTGTCGAATGGGATTAGATGGACCGATGCTTTTTCGATCGCTTGGTGCAGTTCGACCTCGTCGGTTTTGTCGGAATCGATGCTTAACGCGACGTTTTTTCGACAGATGAAGCTGAATTGGGGCGCTTTGTTCTTGAATCCCGCGACTCGGAGAACATCGCCAACTCTGTACCTGTAAAGACCTGTAAAAGTAACGAAAAAATGCGATCTTTAGTAATAAATAAAGATCGCATTTTTATATAGTTTCGATGAAAATCGAAACTTACCTGCATAAGTGGTGACTACAAGCTCGTAGTCTTGGCCGAGTTTAACCCCGGAAAGTTCTACGGGCTTTTGTTCTTTTTCTTGTTCTTGTTCTTGTTTTTGATCATCGACCCCGACGGGTAAGAACTCGAAGTAAGCCATGGTGGGAATGAGCGTGTACGCCACGTCACTCGGTTTACAAAGCGGGTTCAGATTTACGCCGAAATAACATTCGGACGAAGCGTACATGGTGCAAACAAGCGGGAGACCGTTGCTATAGTAATCAAGAGTCGGTATGTATTGCGACATGGTCCCGGTGACGATCACATCGACATACTTCGTGTTCGGCCAGATCCTCGTTATGATCCCTTGCCACGACTTTTTCGAGCACTCACCCTCGATAAAGTCCGCAAGGGCAGGGTCCGGTTTCAAGACGCGAAGCACCGCGTCTCTAACCACCGGGTCGGTGATCACCGGGTTCACCGTGCCACTCCGGATATCACCACACAAAACCATCCAATGCTTCTCTAGAAACCGGATGGCACGGATGAACCCGGAGGCAAAAACCGCACCGACCCGAAGAACCTCCCGGTTCAAACACAACCCGCAAAGCATCTGCGAGTACATGCTTTGAAACGAGTCCTGACACAAAATGGTCTCGTTAGGACTCGTATAGTTGGTATACGGGTCGTACGGTCTTTCCTTAAAATGGTTACTTTTATAGTAACTCGTTAAAACCGGGCGGGCCGCCAGCCCGCCCGGTGTCCTCGACTCCGCTTTCACAAACAGGAAATACATCCCCTTTCCTTTATCCAACCCGGGCACAAACTGGCTCATAACCGGCATCAAAAGACTATACAATAACGTTCTTCTTTCGAGCTCGGCTTCAATGGTGGGCATCAGCTTCCTTTCCCCTCCAGAAGTCCCAGAACTACAAAATTTCAAAAACCCAAAACTTTAAAAATCTGTAACATAGTAATATTTTTTATATAATTATCATTAGCTTTAAAAACAACAATTACAATAAGATGATGGGTAATCTGAACGTTTAGAAACTACTTCTAAAAGTTGTACATGTAACTTTCTTTAGTTATCATTTACCTTAAAAACAACAATTAGAATGAAGTAACTAAAATAAAATGTATAATGTAACACAAATGGATAAAACATATGTATATATGTACCTAGTTAAGAATTCAGAAATGGGGTGGGAAGAAAGGATGGGGGAATTATCGCCATTGGCGATACGTGTGACATCTGGTTGGAGGTCTTCGTAAGTGATGACGGGGACGAGTTTCTTGAAAGTTTCTCGGTCGGTTTCGCCGGAGAGGCCGTGGCGGTGGAGGTATTCGACGGCGGCATTTTGGGTGAGGATGTCGGAGAGGACACGTAGCTGGACTTTGTCGGGGTCCGAGGTGACATCTTCGATGAACTGGAGAGATTTCTTGTTTTTTTCGGCGAGGTTGTAGTCGGTGGTGTTTGGGGCCTCAGGCATGGCGGCGGCGGACGGTGGTTCTACGGCGGTGGAGGTATATATATAGAGAGAGAGAGAGAGAAAAGGGGTGGAAACTGGAAAGTTGGTTATGGAAGTGGTGTGGGAGGAATGAATAAAATAAGTGAGGTATATATAGAGGTAGAAAGCTGAAAGCCTATTTTTTAAAATTTTTTTTTTTTTTTAAATAAATAAAATGTAAAAGTTTATAAATATTTTTTATGTGACATGCTTTTATAGAGTTGATTTTCTTGTGAAAGTAGAGAAGAAAAGAACAAGAATTTGGATGAATTTTAGTTTGGGTAATTTGAGAATAAGAATAAGGAGGAGGGTAAAATGGGAATTAAGGGTAGTTTGTGGGCATGTTATAGTGGAGGTTACCTAATTGGGGGGTGACAGCTGGCAGGGTAATATTGTTAGGTTGACACGTTAATCAAAGGTAGTAGGTTCGGTTAATACATGAGTTTCCCATTTGCCAGGCTGGTTTTTTATATGTTTCACCCCTATACGATTCGATTATTTCCACGTCAGCATCATTCATCATCATCATCATCATCTTAAATTCGTATTTTCGTATTTTTGTATTTTTGGTATTTCTTTTCACGTGAGAACAATCTCATTCATGCGGGTTCGGTTTGATAAAACCGATAGTCGGGTTTAAAGAATCATGTGAGGTGAGCATGCCCATATCGTGGAACGCCAACCCTGCATGGTGTGAGTGGGTGGCGTCGGATTTGAGCAATATGTTTGTACCTCGTGCATAACTATTTGTACCCAACTCTAGGTAAACATCTTCCTTTCGAACTCTCATTTGAGTGGTGGAACTCAAATCTCCATCTCACAACTGATATACCGTATGTATGTCTGTAGGGATGAAATCATTGAACCTTAAAAGTGACTGTATGAAAAAAAGATCATGGAATGAGAGTCGTAGTGTGAAGCGCTTGTAACCTTGATGTAGTAATCAAGATTTATATATGAATATTGGTTAATATTTGATGATTAATTTTTTTCGGTTTGAATTAAATTGAATTATTATTAAATTTGATTATTATTTAATAATTTTTATTTTATTAAATTACATCCCATTTCAAGTTAATTTACAAAAATTAATCATCAAATTCAAGATTCATATATATGCTTCATATGTCTAATTAATTTGATAAAATTTTAACTTTACAAAAAAAGTATATAAAAATATAACACCTAATCAAACTTGAGTGACTTTAAAAAGATAACAAAATTTTAAGTAACTTTACTAGAACTACTTCAATAGATTCATCCAAAGTTGATGCTAACAAAACGAGTTCAAACCAAAACAAAGCCAAAGCTACGGGTCTACAAATTCCACCATAATATACACATATTAACAAACTCAAATTCATAATGAATAGTACATGATGCAATAAATTTCAGGTATATGTGACAAGGCTTTAACATTAATTAACTTCTAAAACTTTTTTATGTTTTTGTTTCTTGTTTTTGTTCTTTGTTTTTGTTTCCTATCACTGCATGACACAGATTTCAAACCTTTTTGTTTTGTTTTGGTTTTCTTTCTTTCTTTTTCTTTTTTCTGGTGTCAGAGAAAGAGCAAAACGATATCGTTTAGGTTAATCTTATGGTGGTGACATGTCGTCCCCATATATATTAGGGTTTTATTTTTAGTATTCTTTTATTCTTCTCACAAAAGTAGTTAAACGACAGCGTATGTGGTTACCTATGGCGACACATGTCGTCGCCAAAGGGTTTCCACACCCAAAATAACAAAACGTAGCACAACTTCTTCATTCTTTACGTTCTCTTTTCTCTCTCGACCCAGGTGATTTTCAACCTGACATTTACCACAGTTTACGATCGGCCACAACAAGAACCACCATCCACAACCCTTAAACCACCCAAAACGTTAGTTTCTCATAAAAGACACCCTTTGATCTTTAGAGCTTTTCAGCAAAAAATCTAGGATTTTGCTTGTGATCCGGCCCTAAATCCACCTGCAAGATATCTCTTTTACTAATATGGAGATGATAGTGGTTGATTCGGACGATTTTGAGAAGATAAGGTTGTTTTGAATTAATTTTGACTTTTTACTTTTAATGTTGACTTTTTTTGCTTTTTCATTTGATATACAGGTGATGCTCTACAACTAATATTAAGGGCATTCGCTATACCCGCGCCATCCGGCACCTTCATGCACTTTAGCGGTGTCATTCGGCGCCAACACCGGTCCGACCTCGCGTTAAGTAACGGCGCCGAACGGGTGCGCCATATCCTTGGCACCTGTTGAATTGGATGTGAACGTTGGTAACGTTAAAAAAATGACTGTTGGACCTGATTTAAAAAAAAATTATTACTTTTTTTTTTTTACCAAACTCCACTATAAAAACCCACCTTTATTCACATTTTTTACACCTCTTTCTGTTATATTCTACTCCTTTCTTTCTTTAATCTTTTTTTTAAAAAACACCATGAATCTCAACTAACAAAATCAAGATTCTTCAACGCCCCTCCCTTCAATCCAAACCTTCAACCATGGCATTTACCGATGTGGGGGGGGGGGGGGGGGGGTGGAACCAAACCCGTTGTACACGAGTCAAGCTCCTTCAAATGTCTACAACCCCAACCCCTCATTTTCAAATTACACTCAATAGGGGCAATTTCAACCCCAACCCGCTTTCTCACCGACACCTCCAACTACTCAATCACAACCTCAAACACCTAATATCGATCAAGAAGATGACGACGTGGAGGTTATCCCCGAGACCCAAGTGCCGGGTCGGGTTCGGAGAGGCCGAGGTAAAGGGAAAAAACCGCTCGAAGGATTCGAAGAAAAAGGACGGGTGCCATGGGATACCCAAGAGGAGTTACATCTTATTCGAGCTTATATCGATACATCGGAGGACCCGAAATATGGTATTTTTTAAACATAATTTAAATTTAGACGTCTTTTTTATTTCTTATAATTTAGAAATCACCTACTTACGTTTCTATATTTATATTTTCTAATTAGGTAACTCGTAAACTAATGATGCGTTCTGGGATCGAGTTAGCTTGAAATTTCACGCTAGCAAGAAGGCGGCCACGAGACCCGATGAGCTCACGACATTCCGCAACAACGACAAACTTAGTGGCAAGTGGAGCACCATGAAGAAAAAGGTTGCCAAGTTCCATGAAGAAAGAACCCAGGCACCATGATGAAACGCAACCTCAACAACAAGAGGTTTTGCGAAGGCCCGTGGGGAAGAAAAAGGCAATTCGAATAGAAAAGGAGTTCGAAATGGACGAGAAAATGAACGCGCAAATGTCAAGGTTTAACACGAAACATGAAAAAAGAACCCAATTGCGTGAGAAAAAATTTCGTCTTCAACAATTCCGTCTTCTCGGCATGGATACAACGAACTTGAGTCCGGAGCAACGAGAAATGATTGAGAAAGAGAAACAAAAAATCATGGCGGAGTTACGTGACGAGTAGTTTTTTTATTTAAATGAAGTATTTGTAGTTGTTTTTTTTGAAATATTTGTAGGTTTTATGTTTTTTAAGAATTCTATTTGTAGTGTTTTTTTATTTTAATATTATATAATTATTTTTTTACTTTTGTTTTTTTATTTTTTCGAAGGCAATAAAAAAACGAATTTTTAGTTATTAAAATAATTTGAAATTTAAAAGAAAAAAAAATCAGAAATAGTTTAACACCACATGGAGTATCCCCACCCATGTTAAACTTTCAAATATGATGTTAACAATGACGTGACGCCTACGTGTCGGTATTAAACTTTAACATGACATGAGGTATACCCCATGTCTTAAGGGCTTGAAACCTTGAATGTCCATTTCATTTCAATGAACTTTGAGAAGTCAAGGTTCGTAGAACCTATTTCATTTTTTTGTGTTTTTAAGTTTAAGGATATATTTAGTCTGACTTTTGATTTTGCTTGGTGTGGATTGAAATGAAAAGCACTAATGTTTGTGTATGATTTTTTATAGTTATGATTTATGTATTATAAGTTATGCATGATTTGTGTAAGAATTTTGGGGGTTATTAGTTGAGAATGGGTTATGAGTGGTAAATTGAAAAATGATGGATCTATGGTGGCAACATGTTCTTAGAAAAGCCTTTGGCGGCGACGTGTCGTCGCCATAAAGTTGCTACTAAACGTTTGTCAACATAGGCCAAAAAATCGTCGCCATAGGGGTTAGCGCTGAGACACACCGATATCAGTGACGTGTCGTAGGTCTAAGATTTTTTGGCTATAAAAAAGTTTTAAAAAATTTGCCCGGCCTAATGGTAATTACTATTTTTTTTATTTTGTTTTTTAGCTAGGACATGTCATAGCCATATGTGATAGTTTTACTTTTTGATTTAGTTTATGTGAACGAAATGTCGTCCCTAAAGGCTAAACTGAAAAATAATATTTTTAATTTAGACCCAATGACAATATGATTTAGTGATCTAATAGATATAGTCGTTTGAGTTTAGGAAAGAAGTTGGTGATATAATAGGTACGTTCGTTTAATATAGATTTTTTTTTTGTCAATCTCAATGAATTTAGCACATGAGTTGGTGATATAATTATAGGTAAAGTTGTGTAACATGAGTTTTACGTCATAGGCTTAATACTTATGTATTTGAGTCATTACGCGATTTTTCTGTTTTTTTACGTAGTGAGCAATACAATTGTTTTGTGTATTCGTGTTATTTCACAATAAAACACGGGCTGCAAATCTAGTTATTACAGAATCAACTCCAGTTATTGCAATTTTCACAATATTTAAAAATTCCACCATAAACGTACAATGAATTCCGTACAATGAATTCTGTCTTTCCCAAGTTAAACCAAACTTTGATCCATTTTACACACAAAACCCTAACATAATAGTAAATCTAAAAATCTGATGAAGATAGCAAATGAAGAATTCAACCGACCATATCAACGAAGACGATGGTTGGCCAAGAATTGAGTTGACGTTTCTGAAGACCCAGTCACCCAGGTGCTTCTTTTAAATAGTTGAGTGTTCGAGTCCAATGATGAATAAAATATATAGATTTATAAGTTGAATTACAAAATGTGTGAGTTAGGAACTATTAAAAGAATTTGAATCAGTTATAAGTGGTTGAGGCACAATGTAGCTAAAGAACTTATTTATTTACGTAATGTTTTATAGTTAGAAATAAATTTTAGACTTATATGAGTGTTGTGAAGTGAGAAAGTAGAACAAGGATCCTTGAGATAGATGCATATATTAAGGGTGTTAATTACTTGTTGTAGGTTGTTATAAACACACACGTTAAGAAGTTTCTAGGAATAACAAGGACCCACATGTATGATAATTTGAAAATGAATCTTGAATTAATGATATCACTACGTATTTGTCATTACGTTACACTATAAATCAGAAGACTTTTATTAACATATAATTTGTTTTTATATCTTTCGGTAAAGATAAGAATTATTGGTAATTTGTTGATGAAGTTTCGTGGAAAAATTGTGCATGGGTAAATACTTCATCAAAGGGTCAACAAATCACCCTAGTAACTAAATTTATAATGTGTGTTGCTATGCATTAAAATCACAAGTATACAAAACAATTGCATTAGTGTAATCAGGAGCGGATCTATATAAGATCCAGGGGTAGCTCGTGCACCCCTTTAAATTCGTATACAAAGTGGAAAAAAATTTAGAGGGCCTCGAAATTTTTAATATTTTCTTATGTAATTATGTTGATAAATAAAATTTTGTTAAAGACTTTGACAAAACAACCACCTAGATTAGACAGAGAGCACATTATGCTAAGGTTTCTGAAGCACGGAACCTGTGAGACCCAGGTTCAAGACCGGTTGACGGCAGTTTTTTTAAATGAAGTTTTAAAACAATATTTAAGTAAATTAACTTGAAGAATAAGTTTCGAACTTGTGACCTTAGCTAGAATTATTATCACTAGCATTTTTTACCCCCTGAACTCCCGTAAAAAAATTATGCTACCCTTTAAAAGAAATTCTAGTTCCGCCCTTGGGTGTAACGCAACTTAAAGAAAATAAAAATACAAAAAGACTGTGAAACGATATTATAGTTGGAAACCAAACACTCAAATTATCAAGCTTAGGACCTAAATATTATGTTATATGATGATACCTATAACATCACCAACTCATGTGTTTGGTATTAAAAATAACTGCATTGCTTTACGCGACGTAATTAGAATACAATACAAAAAGATAGTATAACAACAGTAAAATAAGAAACAAAACAGTAAAAATCTTAAACATAAGACCTAAAGATTATATTAAAGTACCTATCACATAACCAATTATTGTGCCAAATATGTTATGTTGAATAGAAAACAAGAAAAAAAAATTGCTCACATGCCACACCACCACATGATACAGGATGGCCCACTCATCAATTTATTGTTCAAATCAACTTGAAAATATGTATATAGATAAATAGTTCCACAATAAGAAACTATCAAGCTGAGCACGGGAGTAGAAGTGTCCTATAGTGGCAGCGGCATCGACATATAATGGCGCATAAAAGCGTTAAATTATGCATTCAAGTAAAGATGAGCGTTTGGTACTGGGTATCGGTACCGACCCAATATAGAGGATAGTGATAGTACCCGTACTCAACTTTGACTAATTTTGAGATTGATATTAACCTGGATCGGAACCGTCAAACCGGTGAAAATCACAATTATCCAAATGGGTATCAATACCCGAGAATATGAATGCCTTTTTAAAGCTTTAGAATCAATTAATTATTCATTAATAAATAATATTATCCATAATTAGATTCTCAAATCTCAATTCTCATCATTTTCCTTTGTACAATCCAACAACTTAATGAGTTACTGATATGTTTTGACTTGAATAAATCTTGTTTCTCATGATCATAATTAAGAAAGAGCATAACTTAGGAGAGGAAACAAATCTTATTATTAAGTTATTTACCCTTTTATTCAGTCACTAAAAAAATATTCTATATAACTACTGAAATATTCGTTATAAAATACGTACCTTGGAATCTAGAATGTCTACTAGTAAATGTCATTTCAATGTGACTAAAAATTGATCCGTTCGCGACGGACAACCGACAACTTGTTTTGGAGGTCCATGGTAGAGCTAAGAAAAGTTTCTTGTTGTGTTTCCCTTACTACAATTGTTACAAAAGATGGAAGTTTTTTATATCACTACTAGCGGCGAAGTTTGAAAGAAAAGCCCGAGAGGGGCGGGATTCAATATTTTTACCGAGGTGGCGATACTCAATACATATAATTTTTTTTTACATAAAATCGTGAATATCAGTGCTTCTAGCCGAAAAAACCGCGGGGTGGTCGCCCCCTCCGGTCCCTTCAAAGCTTCGCCCATGATCCCTACAGTTTAGGAACACGATCAGCCCTAATGAGTTAATATTCATTTACAAAAGATTAAACTTTAATTCCCTCAAGCTTAACTGAAACCATCATTTACACAAGATTAAACTTTCCCTCAAGCTTCATTGAAACCACCAAAACCCCCTTTTGACTTCCATCTAGTCTTCCACTTTGCATCAAGCTTCACTGAAACCACCAAACCCCCTTTGTATTCTATCTAGTCTTCCTTTTCTTTTGCCTTCTTTGGATTATCAGCTCTTTCTTCTGCAATGAATAAACAAATTCTACATTAGACGTATTTGTAATCATAGAAGTAAATAGATGGTTAATAAACCCATTAAATGACATCTAAAGAATACAAAATAATATGTTAATTAATCTCTAAAGTTGCTCAAAACTTGACATATATGCAATAGAACAAAGAACACTTCAATCAACAAAAGAAGAGTGATTACACATTAAATCCTTAAGAAAAGATCGACGTGTCAGCAGTGGCGGACCTACTAAGGTCCAGGGTAGCCCCGCTACCCCTGAACTTTACCCGACGTGCAAATTTTTTTTTTTATAGGTTTTCGGTTTTTCGCGACCCCTGAAACGAATTTTTCGCGACCCCTGGATGAAATTTTATGGCTTTTACTTAAAAATATGATCAAAAGCCCCTTAAAAATATGATTAAAAGCCCGTTAACTACCTAAAATTTTTTTCGGGGGCGCTGCCCCGAACCCCGTTAGTCCCGCTACCCCTGATATTATTTCCTGGATCCGCCACTGCGTGTCATTTAAATAACCGTGTCTATCAGCATACAAATATCATAATTTCTGTACTTAACAATATTAGCTACTGCAGATGTAACAAAGCTCAACCGACATTGATTCACAAAAGTCTATTAACCAAGTGAAAGATCATTATAATTTTTAGTAGAAACTAAAAAAAAATAGAGGCTCAGATTGTGAAACGAAATCATCACTGCCTCTATAAATCCATCCCGAACTAACAAAATGCTATCAACATCAACAAACTTTAATAATTAAAAGAGACTGAAAAATCAAAAATCATGAAGAAACCAAGTAGAAACCTAATAAATCGTCTTAAAGTGGCTCAGATCTGTTATGGCGAGCAATTTGTTATGGCGAGCAATTTGTTATGGCGAGCAAAGATACTTGCCACACCAAGATATAGGTTATCGTATCTCTACTCTAGCCAAAACCGCTAAACAAAGGGAACTCATCACGGCCAAAATACAAAGAGTAGAGAAATGACGAAAGCATGTCTGAATCGATTGAGAATCATCGACCTATGCAAGCCTCATCTCGTCAAACATGTAATGTCGAACGATAATCAACTTCATTTAATATAGTGTTTTTAGGTCCTTAGGTGACCATCTGGTGGATAGGCACGAAAATTATAAAAAAAAGAACATCAAAATTAGCAAAATAGCCTTCATTTAATAAAATGATATACTTTTAAGAGGGATATTTTTTATTTTTATCAAAATAGGTTACAAAAAGACGGAAATACCCCTGACTACTTAACGTATCTTTTTAACCTCGTTAATGACAAATACCTTCTCTGAAACACAGATAATACATAAAGGATATCTGGCGTAATTACCTTAGTTAAATGACTTAATCCAAAATTTGAGTAAAACATAAAAGATCTTTTATGTAATCCACTCTTTAAATTAAGCTCTAATCATTCTTTGTCGAAATTTATTTTTCTATCTAATTCTTAATATTAAAAGGTGACTTATGATCTAGGGATTAAGACGTAGTAAAGATATTTTTCAAGTAATTGAGCGTAAAAATCTTATAATTAATAAAATGTGTAAATTTAAAATGAGATTAAAATAATTAGCTGTTGTACAAAAACCAATTAATAATGTTTTTAACCAGTAAAAAATAATTTTTTTAACGGTAAATTTGGATCATTGACGAGGAAATTACACCACCCACCCGATCATCTCTAATCCCATCAGAAGAAAACTCATCAGTCATCACTGGTGAGAAAACCTCCTAACCCAACTTGTGCTATAATTTTTTATTTTTTTTGTTACAAATGGATTTGAACCGAAGACCTTATGATTAAAGCCCATACATCTTTACCACTAAGCTAAGCTATTGGATATAGCAAAAAATAATTAATAAATATAAGTTGAAGTGGTTGGTCGCCCCGGGAGGGTTTTAAAGGCCTGGTCTCCGTCTCCATATGCATGGTTTGATTGTTGATCCTATCCACACTTACTTTATTATATATTATTTTATTTTATTTTATTTTATCTTAATTTATAAAGTATAAGATACATATAATACGTATATATAAGATTCTAAAAATGTCAATATTCCTGAAAAGTTTGGAAATTATTAAAAAGCTTTCTAATATAAGCTTTTTTAGTCTTTACTACGTATTCTTTTTATTTACTACTAACGAGAACAATTTTAGGGCTTAGGAGGGTCATAAATAAATTAAATTCATGGTTGCAATATAAGCTTTTGTGTTTTTACACTCTGTGGGTGAAATTGACTTCAATCATTTTCTTCTCTCCCTTAATCGTCAAAGTAGAATACCAAATATAAATTCGACTTTCCTCTTGAACGAGAAAACTATATCCAAGTTGAGAGAATAAAATTAGCTGAAAATGATGGAGAAACAAAATCAAACCTTGTTATAAATCAAAAGATGGAATTAGAAAAAGCGTACTCAAATCCAATGAAAAAATCCATAAAGAACAAATCAGGAGGAGAATAAATCAAAACGGCATTCTAGCTATAGTCGGACGATATAGCCTTTAGGCTTTAACTATGAAAAATGTAAAAAATATAATATGGTTCATTATGTTGTTATGGTTCATTATGTTGTTTTATGTTGTTTTTAATTCATTAGCAAATTCTGACTAATAGTTAATTTTTTGTGTGTTTTCTTGTATGTGGGCTTGCTGGGCTGCTGAGAGTTTTTTGCTGCTGTGAGATTGGGCTTTGTTGGACTTGGGCTGCTGGATAGCTGGAGTCGGTGCAGCTGAATATAAAGAGGCATATTTTTGGGATTAGGTTAGAGAGAACTCGTAAGAGAACGGCTGGAGGTTTTGTTACCGTCTGTTAGGGTTTCATTCTCGCTGAAGTTTTTCATCTCTTGCTGCTGGTTCTTCGTCGATAGATTTGATTAGTGATTCATCTATTT
The DNA here is from genome assembly GCA_039602395.1 of Deinandra increscens subsp. villosa. NCBI lineage: Eukaryota > Viridiplantae > Streptophyta > Magnoliopsida > Asterales > Asteraceae > Deinandra > Deinandra increscens. Next base: position 58,998,223 of record JBCNJP010000008.1, on the reverse strand, counting down.
GATGAATCGATTGTCTTAGTCTGTCTAGATTGTTTTTCCGCTCGTTTTTGTTTTTTCTGTATGTTGTAAATCTCCGATTGAGATTTTTGACATGGTATCAGAGCCTCGTGCTCTTGGTGCTTGAGTCGGCTACGTTTCTTGTTGTTCTGGTCTTCGATTGTAACAATCGTTACAGATCTGTTTCTTCGACGCCAGATCGGAATTTCAGAGGTCATCTACATCACGGTTGCGAGTTCGTTGTTACTGGATCTGGTAACGGCGATTGTTAACTCACGAGGTACACAAACCAGTGGTCAATGGTGCCTTGTTTAGAGTTGGTTCTCCGTTGCTAAGATTTCCGGTAGGGTTAGTTGACTCGTTCTTGAGTGCTGATTGATCTGAGTGTAGAGGAACACGGATCCAGATTGAAGTTCTGTTGTGACGATTTGGTGACAGTCTTGAAGATCTGAGGACTTGCAGCGTTCTTGGTGTTGAAGTGCTGTTGTGACTCTGCACCCTAAGTGAAGGTGTAGGTCTCAACATTGGAAGGAGACCCTAACTTGGGCGCTAACCCCGGTGAGATCTTTCCTTGGTTTACATTTTTTTTTTGCTGATTAATTGTTTTAGTATAAATAACAGTGCCGGACTGTTGATACCGGTTGCATGCAGTACAGGGAGAGACATCCCCTGTCTTTGGTGTTATAGATCTGTTTAGGACTGATCCGTTCTATTGATTGCTTGGTCCTCTGTTTGTGCCTGCTATCTGTTGTTTTTGGTGATTGATTTGTCTATCTGGTTTGTGTTGTTCTTTGGTGTGAAACATGGCTGATGATACAGGAACTTCTGAGACACTTGTTAGTAAACTTGATGCTAGTAATCCGTTGTATTTGCATGCTAGTGATTCGAGTACTTTGACTATTGTGAGTATAAAATTGAAGGGTACAGAAAATTACACTTTATGGGCTAACGCTATGAAACTGGCTCTTCAGGTTAAGAATAAGTATGGATTTATTGATAAAACCTGCGAGAAGTCTACTGATAATGATGTTCTTGCTAGGCAGTGGGATAGATGCAACTCTGTTGTTATTACTTGGATTCTGAATTCTGTTTGTGATGAGTTGTATATGGGACAAGTATATTCCAAATTTGCTTCTGATATATGGACTGAATTAAGGGAAACTTATGATAAAACGGATGGGTCTGTTTTGTTTAACTTGTATAGACAAATTAATAGTTGTAATCAAAATGGAACATCTATATCTGAGTATTATCATAAGTTGAACATTCTGTGGAAACAATTTGATCAAATGGTTCAGTTGCCATCTTGTACTTGTGAGGCTGCAACTAAGTTTAATGACTTTAATCATGGCATTAAGTTGATGCAATTTCTCATGGGCTTGGATAGTGTGTATCAGCCTGTGAGAACAAGTTTGTTGATTCAGGACCCCCTTCCAACTTTGAAATCTGCTTTTGCTACCCTATCACGGGAAGAATCACATCGAAATTCTAGTGAGAGTAAATTTCAGTTTCAAAACTCTGTGTTTGTTACCAAGTCAAATCAGTTTTCTGATAATAAAAGGAAATTGTCAAGGGGGCCGAATCCTAGTTTGAAATGCACAAAGTGTAATAAGATAGGTCATACTGTTGACAGGTGCTATGAGATTATAGGATATCCTGCCTGGTTTAGATCTAGACAATCTGGTAGTGGAAAGTCTAATAATGTGAATGTGGATAAGTCTGAATTTCCTTCTGCTGTATCCAGTCTTACATCAGAACAAGTTTCAAAGTTGTTGAGTCTGATAAATGAGAATCCTGCTGGTGATTCAAATTATTCTCACATAGGAGGTATGTTTAGAAATTGCATTTCTTCTAGTGTGTTTGTAAAACCTGTTTATAATTTTGTAAGTTCAAATAATGAGCAAAGTGACTTTGGATGGATCATTGATTCAGGGGCAAACCAACATATGCTAATGACTGATAAAGGTTTAATAAATGGAATTGATGTGAAGAATTATAATATTACTGTTAAACATCCAAATGGAACTAATGCTAGAGTTACAAAAATTGGAGATTTAAGATTGTGTGATGAGATTGTTCTAACTGATGTTTTTATTGTCCCTGAATATTCTGTGAATCTCTTGTCTGTTCATAAACTTACAAAAGATAATAAGCTAAGGATTGTATTTGATGAACATAAGTGCTATGTCCAGGATTGGTTGGGCAAGAAAAACCTGGTGACTGGTAGTCAGGTCGATGGTCTGTATTTCTGTGGTGATACTTCTAGTTGTGCTAAGGTGTGCTATAGTAGTGTCTTATCTTTGAATTTATGGCATGCAAGGCTAGGGCATCCTTCTGAGCAAGTGTTAAATGTTTTAAAAACTAGTTTGGGATTGAAATTTTCAAAGGCTGATTTACCTTGTGAAGTTTGTCATAAGGCGAAACAGCATAGAAATCCTTTCCCTTTAAGTGATCATGTGTCCAAACAGCTAGGTGAATTAGTACATCTTGATGTATGGGGACCTTATAGGGTCTCTAGTACAGAGGGGTTTAAATATTTCTTAACTATCGTGGATGATTATAGTAGAGCTGTATGGATATATCTTTTAAAGGGAAAGGAAGAAGTTTTTGAAAATATAGAAACCTTTGTGTATTTTTTGGAAAATCAGTTCAAAAAAAGTGTTAAAATACTTAGGAGTGACAATGGAACTGAGTTTACTAATAATAATATGAAGGTTTTTTGTAAGAAAATGGGGATAAACCATCAAACTTCTTGTGCTTATACTCCACAACAGAATGGTGTTGTGGAGAGAAAACATAGACATTTGCTGAATGTGTCTAGAGCTTTAATGTTTCAAAGTGGTGTGCCTTTAAGAATGTGGACTGAATGTGTGCTAACTGCTTCTTATCTTATAAACAGGACTCCATCTTCAGTTTTAAATGGTAGGTCTCCTTATGAATTGGTGTATGGTTTTAAACCCTCTCTTAACCATCTTAGAGTTTTTGGTTGTCTTTGTTTTAGCACAGTTTTAAATGAAAAAGATAAATTTTCTAGTCATGCTGATAAATGTATTTTGTTGGGTTATTCCAACCAGAAAAAGGGTTATAAACTTTGGAGTCTTGAAAAACATAAAATTCTGTTTTCAAGGGATGTAAAGTTTTATGAAGATCTATTTCCTTTTAAATTTGATAAGGATGATACTATACTTGAACCTGGTGCTAAAGCAAGATGTAACAGTCTTAATTTTTTTGAAGTTTTTGACAACCAAGATTCTAATGATGGAAAAATTCCCAATGATGAAGGGAGGGTAGAATCTGACACTTCTAGTGGTGAGTCTCAAGTTAGTTCTGGTTCTGAATCCGCTGGGCAGGTTGCTCATGGTGGTAGAGAATCAGATTCTAGCTGTGAGGGTCCTAGTAGTGTTCATGGAGATAAGACACCTGTCCAATCTGAGGGTAACAATAGTCCAGAAAATGTTCCTACATCTTCAAGGAGACCTATTAGAAATTCTGTTTTGCCTGTAAAATTAAAAGATTTTGTGCTTGATGGTAAAGTGAAATATGGTTTTGAGAAAGTGGTAAACTACACAAAACTGTCTGCTGATGTTAGATGTTTTTCTGTGAGTATGAATAAACATGTTGAACCAAAAAATTTTAGGCAAGCTTCTACTGATCCGTTGTGGGTAACGGCTATGAATGATGAAATGGAAGCACTTCATAGGAACAACACTTGGGTCTTGGTAGATCTTCCTAAAGGGAAGGAAGACCATTGGGTGTAAGTGGGTGTTTAAAGTAAAGTATAAGTCTAGTGGAGAGGTAGAGAGATATAAGGCAAGGTTAGTTGCTAAGGGTTATTCTCAAAAAGAGGGAATAGACTTTGAAGAGACATTTTCACCGGTGGTAAAAATGGTAACTATAAGATGTGTTCTGGCTATAGCTACTAATTTTGATTGGCCTTTAGCTCAATTAGACATAAATAATGCTTTTCTTTATGGACACCTTAATGAAGATGTTTATATGTCTCTACCGGAAGGTTATTATTCTGAAAATGAAACAAAAGTGTGCAAGTTAGTGAAGTCTTTATATGGGCTAAAACAAGCCCCTCGTATGTGGAATGAGAGGCTTGTATCTGTCTTAGTTAAAGGTGGTTTTCTTCAAAGTTTGTGTGATTATTCTTTGTTTGTAAAAAAACTGAATTCTACAATAGTTATTTTGCTTGTATATGTCGATGATATTATCTTAACTGGGAATGATGCCTCTGAAATTCAGAATGTCAAGCTTATTCTTGAACAAGAATTTAAAATAAAAGACTTGGGTGAACTTAAATATTTTTTAGGTATAGAAGTGATTAAATCTGCTAAAGGTTTGTGTCTTACTCAAAGGAAGTATTGTATGGAGTTAATTACTGAATTTGGTTTGTCTGGTGCAAAGCCGGTTAATACACCTATTGAGCAAAATTATGTTCTTATGGCTGGTCTCAAAACTGAATCAGAACAGGGTGTGAATATGACTGAGTTTCAAAAGCTGATTGGTAAACTTATTTACTTGTCGCATACGAGGCCAGATATAAGTTATTCTGTGCAATATTTGAGTCAATATATGCATAAACCTAGCAAGTTTCATCTAAGTGTTGCTCTAAGGTTGTTAAGGTATTTGAAGAAAAATCCTGGGCAGGGTATATTGTTCAAGAAAAGTGAGAAATTAAATTTGCAAGTGTACTCTGATTCTGATTGGGCTAAATGCCTTGAAACGAGAAAATCTGTAACAGGTTTTTGTGTGTTTCTTGGTAGTTGTTTAGTTTCTTGGAAGAGTAAGAAACAAAGTACTGTTTCCAGATCGTCTGCAGAAGCAGAGTATAGGGCTATGTGCTCTGGTGCTTGCGAAGCTATGTGGTTAGATAATCTTTTAAGGGAGCTAAGTGTGTTTGTAGATAAACCTGTTCCTTTGTTTTGTGACAATAATGCTGCAATTTCTATTGCAGCAAATCCGGTGTTTCATGACAGAACAAAACATTTTGAGGTGGATTTGTTTTTCTTGAGGGAAAAAATTCATAATGGTTTTCTGGAAACTTGTTCTGTTTCGTCTGAAAAACAGTTAGCTGATATGTTTACAAAGGGCTTACTAGTAAATTTACATGCTGATATGTGTAAACAGTTGAATTTAGTTGATGAATTTGCTATTTGAATTAAGGGGGGGGGGGGGGTGTAAAAAATATAATATGGTTCATTATGTTGTTATGGTTCATTATGTTGTTTTATGTTGTTTTTAATTCATTAGCAAATTCTGACTAATAGTTAATTTTTTGTGTGTTTTCTTGTATGTGGGCTTGCTGGGCTGCTGAGAGTTTTTTGCTGCTGTGAGATTGGGCTTTGTTGGACTTGGGCTGCTGGATAGCTGGAGTCGGTGCAGCTGAATATAAAGAGGCATATTTTTGGGATTAGGTTAGAGAGAACTCGTAAGAGAACGGCTGGAGGTTTTGTTACCGTCTGTTAGGGTTTCATTCTCGCTGAAGTTTTTCATCTCTTGCTGCTGGTTCTTCGTCGATAGATTTGATTAGTGATTCATCTATTTGATGAATCGATTGTCTTAGTCTGTCTAGATTGTTTTTCCGCTCGTTTTTGTTTTTTCTGTATGTTGTAAATCTCCGATTGAGATTTTTGACAAAAAATAAAAGTTAAAATCGTCACATAGAATAGATTAAAAATCCGTATAATTTGAAAGTAAAAGTAAAATAAAACTTAACTTTTAAATTGAAAACAGTAAACCTTTTAATGATATGATAACAAATCAATTATTTAACTTCAAAAGTATATGTCAAGGCTATGTACCTTCTTTCACCCACAAAGATTATAATATTCTTAAGTTTGACTAACCATTTGCTTCATTATTTATTCATTTTGTTACACAACCAATCATGTGTCACTTGGTTACTTAACATGCAATAATCAATATAAAAGCACCAACATCCATACACTCAAAGTATTCACCAGATAAAATATAATAATATCAACTCACATAATAATTGATGATATATAAAAAACTATAAATAGAGCACTATATATTTTAAATACCATGCATTAAAAAAATAATTTTATAATTTTTTATGTTATTAAATCACAAGGGGACAAGGTAAAATAAGAGCAGGGATTTGAGGAAGATGTGGTCCTTCACAATGTTTAGAAGTGGTTTACTGCCATTTTACATTACATATCGCACAACTTTTTATGTATTTTTGTACATGATATATTAGTTTAATAGATACAGTTATTTAAAACAGCAGAAAATATGGGAGTGATAGAGTCAAAGGTCAACGATCTCCTTGAGTCCTTGACACTACACACATTCATTCTTTCTTAAATCTAACGATCATAAATTCATAACTCTACTTTAAACTTTATATATTTTATCTTGAATTAGATTTGACTCTTCGGCCAAAAAAAAAAAAAAAGCCAACCACCTTTATAATTATTATTCTACTCTATTTTCCCGTGATTGCATGAAACAAATGTGGATTCGCTTCACACCACTGTCAATAAAATGTTTGATAAATTACTATTAGGCCAAGGCTTTTTTCTAGTTAGTGTAAATACTACATTTTCTCATCATTTTATAATATCACAGAAATTTTAATCTTCTATTATTCACTCGGTTAAAATTCTATCATTCCACAAACATAAATTGATATCACCTTTTCACCAAGCAATGAAATCCGCTGTGGAACTTATTGCAATGGCTCAAGCATGGACCAAAACATCTACCTACTTGTGTGTTGGTAAGTTTCTTTTGTAATTACCATTTATTTTAGTTAATATGTGATGTATATTATATAATTTATTTAATCAGGAAACTCGCAATAGTAGGCAAGTTTTTGCAACCACGTTAGCATAAATTTTCACAACGTCTTGGGACGTGAACAACATCATAACGTTGAGATGATATCCAGATGGCGGGTTATAATGCTAAAAATATCAAAGTTCAACAAGATATTCAAAATCCTCCTAAATAGCATGAAGTACAATTCTGATCTAAAAACGGGTCAGATTTCACTCTTTTACCAGTTTGAGAGATTTTTAGAGTGAATATTAATAAATGTATAGTGTTTATGCTTTATTAGTCATTTATTATTTTTTAACGGCGTTTGTAATTACCCCATATTTCCAATGCCCGAGTGAGTCTTTCTGAGACAAATATATATAATTGGAAGTTTATTGTAGAACCATAAACCTTTTTTTCATTATTGGATCTATTGATCTAATGGCCGTGATTAGTTTCCTTTGTTCATTTTTTTTTCTTTTTTCTCTCTCTTCAGAAAATTTTGCATGTCAAATAAAGTAATTTCACATGTGAAATAAGGGTCTAAACTTTTTAGGTTATGTAAACCTCCCCTTATATACATATACATATTCACCTGATGGTCACCTAACGACCTAAAAAAACTATATGACCCTCTCTAAAACAAGGATATAATATAAAAGATGTCTAGTATAATTACTTTAGTTAAATGACGTGACGTAATCCAAAATTTGGATAAACATTAAGAACCTTTTATGTAATTTACTCCAATTCAAATTACTAGTTTAATTTATAGCTTTTATTAAATATTTTTTTAATGTCAACTCACACACTTTTTAATTTAATTTTACTATTAAGGTACACATATTTATCCATTATGGGTATTGAATCCTCGTCACTTATAAAGATTGAGTTTTATACAACACAAACTTACCGTTAAATCAAAGACCATTTTAGTAGAGTTTTTATTAGTCGGTCAAGTTAGACTTATATTTTCTTTGAAGTTTGGGTTTTGAGGATTATAATAAAGAAAAATATTCTTTATAGTTTTACTTTATATGCGTTAAACGTGTGTATTTTATAAACTAATCAAAGTGGATGGTTTTAAGACTAATAGGCTTTTTAAAAGTAATTTTTTTTATTTCATTAAGTTTTATCATTATGTTTAAATCTTGACCTTCATTAAAAATGTTTAGCTTGTATACACGTTTATGTATATTCATATCTGAATACACACATACATGCATAGATGTGTCTTTGTCTACGTGTATGTAAATGGGTGGACCCATATAGAGAGTATCCGGGTAAAGTGACCCATAGTTTTTTTATTTTCATATATAATAAAAGATAGTAAGACATAATAATAAATAGAAAAATATTTGAAAATGATAAAAAGAATAGTTAAAATGGGGTAAATATGAAAATATAGAACTTAGTAAATTTTAAAGTTTGAGGAAAAGTAGGGGTAAATTAGTTGTTTAATAAAAGATTTCAATAAAATAAATCAAAATAGTTAAATTTAAATTTTTTATAAGAGATTATATGCAATTTTTACTTTTGGAATATAAATATGCAATTAAGAATGTCTCAAATAAGGTTTATGCAATTGCACTTGATAAATTAGGAGATATATACAATTGTAGTTTTCAATCAGATAAATACTAGTTTTTTTATTCCCGTGTGTTACACGGATGACGTTAAAAAAACTATAAATATAATTATAATCTACGAATTCAAAATTTTATGGTGATGTCAAGTGTCTTTTTTTACTAATTAAAGTATAATCAAACTTTTTGTTTATTATATAGTATAGATATAGATATAGATATAGATCTAATTTAATAAACTACATTATATATTTAATTTAGTAATTAAATAATTGGTTATTAAGTAATTTAGAAGGGAATAAATTTAAAGTTGGATATATATATATCCAAAACTTTTCTTTTAATAGAAATAAGATTTTTTTCTCATATAGTTAATAAATTATGATGTTGATTATCCCTATAATAAATATATTTTATTTTTTGTTATGGAAATACAAATAATTGATTAATTAGGGTGGTGATTATCCATACAATAAATATTTTTCATTTATTGTCATGGAAATACAAAAACTAAAAATAAAAGGGTTAATTTGTGAGGGAAAATTATTATGAGATGAAACATGAGAATGACATGTGTCTAAAGTCTTTTCTTTTATATAATAGTATTTTCATATATAATAAAGAGTAAATTACGGATTTCGTCCCTGAGGTTTGTACAAATTTCGGATTTCGTCCCTAAGTTTCATTTATTACGGATTTCGTCCTCAAGTTTTACAAAAACGTATCGGATTTCGTCCTTTTGACTAACTTTTGTTAAAATTTTCTGTTAAAGGAATGTAAAAAGACCTTAATACCCTTTTGTGTAAAAACAAATAAAAAATTAAAAGAAAAAACAGACTTAATTAAAAAAAAAGAAAAAAAAAACCTAAACTAAAAATAAAATTATAATACTTATACTTAAATTAAAACCAAACCCCCCCCCCCTCTCTTCCCCAACGCACGCAACCACCGACACCCGCAGCGACCACCGACCGGCGGCAACCACCGACCGGCGGCAACCACCGACCGGCAGCAACCACCGACCGGCAATTAAACTCGTCCCCTCCCCCAACCCCACCGTCAATTATTTCCGGATCCCACCCCACCGTAAATTCTTCCCGGCGAGATCCTCACTCTGCTCAGAGCTTCCTTCCTTCATCACCATCAACCTAGTCTAATACCTTCTTCCCCAACTCATGCAACCCAGGAACCTGCGCACTTTAATCAAATTTCCGATCTCGTTTCCGACACTGCTCGACTTCGGATCTTCAAACTTTCACCGAAACATCAACAATGCATCTAGATGGAATCGTTCTTTGATTTCGAGCGTAACGGTGTGATTAATTTGTGATTCGATGAGTTTTAATCATGTTGTGGCCAGTTGAATGGATCTGGTGGTGACGATCGTCGGAGAAGATCATCGGAGGCAGGGAGATTAGATGAGGGGTATAACAGTAATTTCAGGTTTTTCTTTTTGATATTACTTTTTTTTTAATTAAGTTTGTTTTTTCTTTTAAGTTTTTATTTGTTTTTACACAAAAGGGTATTAAGGTCTTTTTACATTCTTTTAACATGAAATTTTAACGGAAGTTAGTCAAAAGGACGAAATCCGATACGTTTTTACAAAACTTGAGAACGAAATCCGTAATAAATGAAACTTAGAGACGAAATCCGAAATTTATGCAAACCTCAGGGACGAAATCCGTAATTTACTCTATAATAAAAGATAGTAAGACATAATAATAAATAGAAAAATATATGAAAATGATAAAAAGAATAGTTAAAAATGGGTAAATATGAAAATATAGAACTTAGTAAATTTTGAAGTTTGAGGAAAAGTAGGGGTAAATTAGTTGTTTAATAAAAAAATTCAATAAAATAAATCAAAATAGTTAAATTTAATTCTTTTATAAGAGATTATATGCAATTTTTACTTTTGGAATATAAATATGCAATTAAGAATGTCTCAAATAAGGTTTATGCAATTGCACTTGATAAATTAGGAGATATATACAATTGTAGTTTTCAATCAGATAAATACTAGTTTTTTTATTCCCGTGTGTTACACGGGTGACGTTAAAAAAACTATAAATACAATTATAATCTACGAATTCAATATTTAATGGTGATGTCAAGTGTCTTTTTTTTACTAATTAAAGTATAATCAAACTTTTTGTTTATTATATAGTATAGATATAGATATAGATATAGATCTAATTTAATAAACTATATTATATATTTAATTTAGTAATTAAATAATTGGTTATTAAGTAATTTAGAAGGGAATAAATTTAAAGTTGGATATATATATATCCAAAACTTTTCTTTTAATAGAAATAAGATTTTTTTTTCATATAGTTAATAAATTATGATGTTGATTATCCCTATAATAAATATATTTTATTTTTTATCATGGAAATACAAATAATTGATTAATTAGGGTGGTGATTATCCATACAATAAATATTTTTTATTTATTGCCATAAAAATACAAAAACTAAAAATAAAAGGGTTAATTTGGGAGGGAAAATTATTATGAGATGAAACATGAGAATAACATGTGTCTAAAATATTTTCTTTTATATAATAGTATACCCCGTGCATCGCACGACTGAGATTTAAAAAAATATATGTATTGTATGGTTTGAGTTAAAAAAAAATTAATAATGGTGATAGAGGACAAAAAATGAAACTCGTATAAAAGAAAAAACTGTTAAAGTAAATAATTGATAAATTATAAAGTAAATAAAAATGTTATGAAACTATTAAACTGTAATTTAAAAAACGATATTACATATTTAATTTACTAGTTAAATAATTGTTTATTTAAATAATTTAGAATGCAATAAATAAAAATTTGGATATATATATCCAAAACTTTTCTTTTAATAGAAATAAGAATTTTTTCATAATTAATTATGATGTTGATTATCCCTATAATAAGTATATTTTATTTTTTACCATGAAAATACAAATAATTGATTAATTAGGGAGATAATTATCAATACAATAAATATTTTTTATTTATTGTCATTGAAATACAAAAACTAAAAATAAAAGGGATGATTTGAGAGGGAAAATTATTATTAGATGGAACATGAGAATGAAATGTGTCCCAAATCTTTTCTTTTATATAATAGTGTGATGTGATATGATGATGCAATAAGCGACAATTTTATTAAAATAACCTATCTTGAAAGAAACTAGATAAATATACCCATGCACATAATGGTAAGTTGGTAACCCGATAATCTCAACCTAAACCATCCTGTCCACAATCAATTTGGAACCCGATTTGAGCTCTTCAAAGTAACACATCATGTTTTCATTGTTTTTAAACTCATTACTAGCATCGCTTGTAACATTTTCATTATACCATTTTGTAAACCCGGCCCGTTTTACGTTTAATTAATTAACATTGTATTTTCGTTACTTTTGTAATCGAGTTTAATTTCTACTTATCAATCATGCTAAATTAATTTTCTTATATATTTAATATATTTATTTGTTATTTACCTAATAAATAAATGAATTAAAAAAAATTATTGACGACGCCATCTCTCACGACACGCGAGGGAATGGGGATCCAGTCGCCACGACACTCCGAGCAGCGTCAGATCAGAAAACAAGTTTTTCTTAAAAGTTTGATTTTTAACTATCTAGTTCTCTGTTTTGATCTGTTTTTTTCTTGCGGTTAATCATTGGGTTTTTTATCCCTAATGTATCTAGACAGTGGCGAATTCATGATTTTTTTTCATGGGGTTCGGTCACCAAGTATCTTGGTGTTCGGTTCATAAAAATCGAAAAAATACTACAGCGCCAAAAAATTTCATGGGTGTCGGGTGAACCCCTAGGCTTGTGCCTAGGTCCGCCACTGTATCTAGACCGGACCAAATACACATCCCAATTCGGATTAAATATAATTAAATTAATTCAAATATTTGGTCATCATTGTCTCAGTCATCATTAATCAAAATTCGGATTAATCGGCTTGTTCTACATGAAATTAAACCCTAGTTCCTTCACCTAGGGGTGTTCATAAACCCGGGAAATCGATCCAACCCGCTTAATCCGAAAAAAAAAACAGTTGGGTTACTATTTTTTTCAAATGGGTTGGGTCATGGGTCAGATTTTTATAACCCGTGGCTAACGTCCGGGTTATGGGTTTGGTTTCGTGTGTCCGGTTCAACCCGGACCGGCCCGTAAAACTTAGTAATACATAATATTATTAAATATTTAATAATAATGCTATTTAAAAAACCCTAATACCGTAATAAACTAATACTTGTTACTAAAACTTCTTCTGGGCGCTTCAAAAAAACACGTTCGTCACTTCGTGGCTTTAAAAAATAATGACATGATCTATATTTAAAGAAACTATTGTACGTGTATATATTCTATCTCTCTAAGTGTCTATCTAACTATATATATACACAAACAAACATATGTTAGTTATTCAATTTGTGGTTTTAAAAAATAATGACATGATCTATACTTAAAGAAACTATTGATCGATTATTTATTCATACTAACAATTGTAACATTTTTAACTAGATGATGACCCACCCGCGCTTTGCGGCGGGTCACCCTTTTTATTTGCGTATATATGGTTGCGGTTAGTTATCGAAACTGTGAGAAAGCTATTGCCAATCATAAATTTGTCAACATCTAAGACAGTAAAGAAGTGACCCAAATTTATAAGATACAGTGGTGAAGTCATGCTAAGACCCAGAATTTACACCCACATTTGCAATCTGCAAACACTTATCCCACTTTCATTCAATCATTTCTGTTAATATTTGCCGCACATTGGCCTTTTAGATGTGGCAGCAAGCTATTTCCAACATTTCTGCCCTCAGCTATACAAAAACATTAGCATTTCATTTCATCTTGTGATTTATGATATCTTATATGTACCAAAATGTGATAAATATAAGTAAACGATTGTAACGTAACTTAATCTGCATAGGAGTGGAACAACTACATTATAAGGTTTAACCTTTTAGACAAAACAGTAGGTACTTAACAGCAACAGCAAGTACTAAGCAGACTTTCAAAACAGCAGGTAATTAACATGCTTTTGATGAACATACGTACATGTAGTGTCAATACGAGTGAGGTTATAATGAGAAGTTAGGTGAAAATAAGAATGATAAGAAGCTTTTTCATCCGTTAGATCTGATGATCAATGGCCCAAATTTAATCCCTTAATTAAAACTCAAAAATAAATGGTCAGGTACACGGAGGGGCAATTTGGTCAAATTGCCCTTTTTTCTCTTTCCCCCCAATTATTAAAACTTTCATAACTTTTTCATACGATATTATTTTTTTATAAAAATTACACCATAAAAACAAGCGTTTTTTTATCTTTAAAACCCATACCATATTGCTATATCAAAAATAAAATAAAAAAATTATGTCAATGACGTGAACATATGACACAACGACTTGTACATATGACACAATTGACCTGAACATATAACATAATGACACAATGACTTGAACATATGACACAATGACACAATGATCTGAACAATGTTCAGGTCATTGTGTCATATGTTCAAGTCGTTGTGTTATTGTGTCATATGTTCAGGTCGTTGTGTTATATGTTCAGCTCATTCACAAATTTTTTTTTATATATATATATAGCAATATTGTATGGGTTTTAAAGATAAAAAAACACTTGTTTTTATGGTGAAATTTTTATAAAAAAATAATATCGTATGTAAAAGTTATAAACGTTTTAATAATTGGGGGGGGGGGGGGGAAGTGAAAAATACATGTTTCCAGATTTGCCCTCCTTCTTATCCTTCTTATTTTGCATAAACTTCTTACGTGAACTTCTCTCGTGTCAATACAAAGAAAAACAGAGAGCAACCATCAAGTTTTCTTAAAAATTAAGAAAGGAGATGAATAGAAACATACCAATTGTAGACGGCTTGTAATCTTCTCTATTGCCTATAAAAATAGTTCCAACCAGAAGTTAGTACTCTATTCATCCATAGATAATTTCTTTTGACTGGAGCTTTAACATCAAAACTAATAAAAAGTAAATACCTTTTACCAGATTTTGGGTTAGTGAACAATTTATATGTCTCTCAAATCATCTTTAAGGAATATACATCAGGAAACTGCAGCAGCCTCAAAGCAACATAAGCGAACCTTCGTAGGAGCATGCAAGCAAATAGAAAAGTATCATTCATATATATAATATATGAATAACTTGTTAGGCTCAGATCTTCATAGAGGTTCATAAGAGAAAGTTAATTTATGGTTCTATGGCTGCAAAACTTATTGCCACGCCAAAATAAACCAAAATTACTTTGAACCCCAACTCAGAATAATCATCATAGCCTTATTATCATGTACCAACTTCTGTTCATCAAGTGATTATCATAGCAACAGTAGGCTCAAAGCAACAGAACGTCCAATGTTCAAATACGAAAACCTTCTAGAGCCAACTACCGGAGCTTAAACAGTGATACATTCATAACATCAACACCAAAACAATAAAGCATGCCACATAAATTGGAAACCACAAATGTACAGAAGATAGAAACCACTCTCAAATCATCTTTAAGGAATATACATCAGGGAACTGCAGCAGTCTCAAAGCAACATGATCGAACGTTCGTAGGAGTATGTAAGCAAATGGAAAAGTATCATTCATATTCATATATATAATATATGAATAACTTGCTAGGCTCAGATCTTCATAGAGGTTCATAAGAGAAAGTTAATTTATGGTTCTATGGCTGCAAAACTTATTGCCACGCGAAAATAAACCAAAATTACTTTGAACCCCAACTCAGAATAATCATCATAGCCTTATTATCATGTACCAACTTCTGTTCATCAAGTGATTATCATAGCAACAGTAGGCTCAAAGCAACATCACGTCCAATGTTCAGATACGAAAACCATCTAGATCCAACTACCGGAGCTTAAACAGTGATACATTCATAACATCAGCACCAAAACAATAAAGCATGCCACATAAATTGGAAACCACAAATGTGCAGAAGATAGAAACCACTCTCAAATCATCTTTAAGGAATATACATCAGGAAATTGCAGCAGCCTCAAAGCAACATAATCGGACCTTCGTAGGAGCATGTAAGCAAATGGAAAAGTATCATTCAATAAGGACTGAAATTGTCAAAGAAACCAAAGAGTTGTAGCCAATTTTCAAAAACTAAAAACAATACTATTCAACTATGAATTTGTATTGTATTATATATAAATATGTGAATAACTTCATAGGCTCAGATCTTCATAGAGGTTCATAAGAGAAAGTTAATTTATGGTTCTATGGCTGCAAAACTTATTGCCACGCCAAAATAAACCAAAATTACTTTGAACCCCAACTCAGAATAATCATCATAGCCTTATTATCATGTACCAACTTCTGTTCATCAAGTGATTATCATAGCAAAAGTAGGCTCAAAGCAACAGAACGTCCAATGTTTAGATACGAAAACCATCTAGATCCAACTACCGGAGCTTAAACAGTGATACATTCATAACATCAGCACCAAAACAATAAAGCATGCCACATAAATTGGAAACCACAAATGTATAGAAGATAGAAACCTCAAACAACCATAGATCTGCTCATAAAATTAATGAAATCAGAAACGATGAGACATCTAACACCACAAAATCAGAAAGCCAGGAGCCGAAAATCGATTATAGACCAACAAAATCAGTAAAGTCGTACCTTGAAGGTTATTAGATCTTCGACATCGTGACCTCAACATCACCGACAGTTGTTAAGAACACAAATGTACGGAAGATAGAAACCTCAAACAGCCATAGATCTGGTCGTAAAATTAATGAATTCAGAAACGATGAGACATCTATCACAACAAAATCAGAAAGCCAGGAGCCGAAAATCGATTATAAACCAACAAAATCAGTAAAATCGTACCTTGAAGGTTATCAGATCTTCGACATCGTGACCTCAACATCACCGACGGTTGTTAAGAACACAGAAGCGAAGGAGACAGCCACAGAGGTGACTATAGACGTCGTTTACTCGACGAAAACGGAAATCCGTCGCCGCATCAACGTCCGGAGCGAATCCGTCCAGCGACGGCCGCCGTCATCGGAAACAGAGCAACAACAGGAAACCTTTCGCCATCTAGGGTTTCTTTCACACGCATGCGTGATTGTAGAGGCTAGATTATAAGGCTTGTAATATTAAATAAGTTGGGCTGGGCTTAGAGGGTTTCATTAGAATCATAGGCTAGTTTGCTATTGTAGTTAGGCTAGTTTATGATTGGGCTTGGGTTTACTATTGGGTTTATGATCAAAAGGGGCCCAATAGTAAACCCAATGGTGGTCTATATATAGACCACTTGACCTCCTTATTTGTGGTTGCTGATTACGATTGAGTAGAGTGCCAAGGAGGTTTACGATTTGTGTTTTGTACCCGACAAGTTTACTTGTGTGCAAGATCAAACTTTTATCGTTTATTCATCGTTTTCTTGTGTTCTCTTCATCTTTATTCTTGAATCGGTCTTGTACAAGGATTCCGCACTTGTACTAGATTAAAATATCGTGATTAGGTGAAATTCTGGACCTACAATTGGTATCAGAGCCAAGAATCACTGATTCGAGGTTCTCACGGTATTGGATTCAAGCTTTTGCTGAAAAAGTTCGGATTTTTGAAGGTTTTGGAGCTGTTCTTCGAGTTTACGATCCTGTAGCTGCTGTTTTGAAGGTTTACGATCCGTTTCTGGGTTTTTCAGGTGTTTACGATCAAGTGTTCTTCATCAGTTTGCGTTTACGATTGAGAAAAACGAGTTTACGAGTTCAAGATTGGTTTTTTATCTATTTACGATCAGGAATCTGGTGTTTACGACATTTCCTGGTCGTAATCGACGTTTACGACTTTGCATTATCGGAATCACGGGATCGTAATCGTGTTTACGATCATTACGGATCATAATCGGAGTTTACGATCGGCTCTAATCGAAATCGAGTTTACGATCTGTGTTTACGACCCGGAGGAGATTACGATCGTAAACAGGGTTTACGATCGGAAACCCTTTTTGCGGCAAAAAGTCTCATTTTCACACTTTCACGGAAACGGGCGTAACTTTTGACTCGTTTGGAGTTAGAGGCTCAAATTTGAACACGACGTTCGTGACATCAAGCCCCAGAATTACCCCCGACTAACGTCCAGGGGAGCTCGTTTGGACCCCCAAATTCCACTCCGAAGGCCTCCGTTTTTCAGTTTTAAGTTTCTGACACTATTCTTTGAATAGTACCTTTGCTGTTTTTGCCGTTTTTGCCGATTTTTCAAGATTTTCAGAAGCTGCATAATGAGTTCAGTGGTTGAAGAAAAGAATATGGTTGAGGACAAGGATGCTTTCTTAGATGAAGTTGACGAAACTAAGATATGCCCGAATCTTACATGTGCTCGATTAATTCCTGGACTTAGGCAAATCTGTAAAAATTTTCAGTCAGAACTGTTTGAGGTAAAATGCGAAAGGAGTTCATTCAAGGGTAGATGGCAAAAGAATGAGGAGAAGATTAAAGCTCAGAAATTAGACATAGTGAAATATAAGAAACTTGCAACTGAGAACACTTATCTGTATGACAAACGCTAAGTTAGAAATAGCTGAGCTTAGTAAGCAGATAGATGACTTTAAGCATAAAAACAATGAGTTGCAGGTTAAACTTGATATGAATCAAATGAGGAGCAAAAGAATGCTTGATGCTGGAAAGGAATTGTCACATGCTGTTGTGACTGGTCAAGTTGGGAAACACACACCTGGATTTGGATCAGAAAAGACTGATAAGGCCTTGGCTGCAAACAGCATTATTCCTCCACCAGTTCCCAGAGACATTATAGGAATACTTCTTAGTGAGGATCAAGTTGAACGAACCAAATCTGATTATAAAGAAGCTGCTCCTCCTATTGATAGTGTCTTGGTTGGAACTACACCAATGACTCAAGAAGAAATTGACAATGAGACAAAAATGACTTATGGTGAAGGGAGAGTAAAGGATATATCAGACAATGATGCTGAGTGCCAGAAATATGACAGGTGTCACAACTCTAAGTCTGATGAAGCTGGGATAGAGTTGAAACCATACCCTAAACTTGAAACCCCATGCTTCAAAGTAATTGACGAAGTCAAAAGGGAAAAGGTGATCTTGACAACACGGCCTGAGGGGAAGATCTTTATGACATCTGGATCAATGTTTGACCAAGAACCAGATGTAGGATATGAACTACCATCCTTCTCCTCCAAGTTCAAGGGAATAACTGATGGCATGATAAGTGAACCTAAAGTTGAGAGGCCAAAGATCACCATCAAGCATCCAAGTATGAAACCAACAGCTGGAGTGAAGAATGAAAATCTCAAGGGAGTAGCTGTGTCTCCCATCTCTTCAGTTGGATCATGCAATTGCCGCTGTAATTGCAAGAATGATGCATCAACATCAGAAAATCCAGAGAGCTCAAAGACGATGAGGACAGGTTCTACTCAGGCTTCCAGGAACCAGCAGAAAGTCAAATCTGGAGCTGCTGACAAGGCAACGAAGCAGACACAAGGCAAACCAACTCCATATCAGCCACCAAAGACGAATGGGTACACGTCTGACTTCTATCTAAAGAAGCAGACTTGCTTTAATTGTGGCTTCGCTGGTCATATTGCTAGAAACTGTCTTTATCGCCCCTATGAACCCTATTTTCCGAAAAGTCAAAGGGTCTCATCTCAGGAGTCTGTGAAGTCTAAGCCGATGATGGTGTAGAAACCTAAGGCAATGAAGACTGTTACTCCTAAGGTTAAACCCTCTGATCAACATTGGGGCGCCGCCAAAGCTGAAAGAAAATCTTTAAATCAAAACAACAGCTTTCCAAGTTACCAAAATTTCCAAAAACAGGTGAAGAAACCATTTTCAAAACAAGCAAAGTCTGAAAAACCCAAGGTTACCCCTCCCAAGGTAACTAAAAATGTTTTGAAAAATGATTCTAAAATGCAGAAGGTTGAAATACCTAAAGTCACAACTCAAAAGGTGACTAAAACAAAAACTGTTTTGAAAAGTGAATCTAAAACGAAGAAGGTTGAAATACCTAAGGTCACAACTCCAAAGGTGACTAAAACAAATGTTAAATCACCTGGAACTTGGAAACCAAAAATCAAGGCAGTTCCATCCCAACTTCCTGATTTCTCAAAGGGGATGTTCTTACAAGAAGTATCCTTTATTGATTCCTCAGGTGTACCCAGAAAAACAATGGCCTGGGTACCAATGGCTAACTAATCTCTCACTCTGTGCAGGAACAGTCAAGGAGGACTATCACTAACATTTTTATTATTAATCTGTTTGTTGATAAGTGATTGTTCCACGCACAGTTTAGGAGACGTATCTTCATGTCATGACAAGCAACATTTTTATGGAGGATATGTTTCCTTGAGAGGTAAGAGGCAAAAGGTAAATTTCAGCATGAAAGGTACTGTACTTAACTTGGTTGTTTGAATGTTGAGGCAGCAAAGGGTCTTTTGAGTCAAACCTATTTCATTAAAGTGTCAATTAAGCTGTTGATTGATTATGTGTTTGACTTCAAATGCAATGAAGTGTGCATGTCATGAAACCCAATTTTCTAAAATTTTCAAATCAATACTTTGAAAGTTAGCTTGGCCAGATGTGTGTAAAGTCATTTAATTTGTTTATGTGTTTGTGTGTTTGTTTTAATTAAAAAAAATTGATGTTCACAAGATTATGACATTAAAAATAAAAAAGCAAGGGGAAGAAATGGAAAAGATGAAAAAGTTGACCCCTCAAAATTGTGTGCTTTTCAATTTTTAATTGTTTGTGTCTTGTTTTTGAGAAGTTTAGGGGAAGTAAAATGAATGTCCGGGTTGGAGATGGCTGACACGCGTAAGACGGAAGTGAAAGGCAAGCTCCACGGTGATATGCTCGGTAGGCTCGACCTAAACTTATGACCTCCAATGAAAGTGCAGTGAACTTAAAAGATATATATGTTTAGTTTCCCATCCCAGGTTGCATGGTTTAAAAGACTGAGTCCCGGTAAAAATGGGTTGAGAGTGGAAATTACCTAGTATTCACTCGCTCACACGCCATGTCTATGTTGTCATGACTACACCACATAATAAAAAAAAAATGAAAAAAAAATGAAAAAGAAAAGAAAAAGAAAAGAAAATGAAAAATAATCACTCAGTTGGTCTTCTTTGCGTGCTTAGCGGCCGACCTGATCACCAACTGATGGTTAATGAAAATAAGTGGTAGTCATAGCGGTGTTGCATGGTTCCTCAAGTTGGGGGTTTGTGAATCCTCAATAAACTCTGAGGTTGGGTAGGTTTTGCTGTGTACGCTTGGGTGTGGGGACAATTAAACATGATGGTAATATTGTACTATATTAAGCATGACGCATTCGGTTGGGATTAAACGGGTTTGAGTTTAAAGCGGACAAACATACCGGCAATCACCTGGACTAGCTGAGTAACTAAAGCTGAAAAGGGTTCCTCAGTCAGATTCATACGGTTTGATCCCTTGTAAACTTTCTCATGTTTGGTTTTTGTAAGTATTTGTTTGTTTTTATTGAGATATGCCCCAATCCGAGTATGGGATAATAAGTATTATCCGAAGGGAACTCGAGGATGATACTTATTATCTAATGGAAAAGACTTCCTCCGTCAGATCTTGACAAATTTTTAGGGGAAGGAGTATGGGATAATAAGTATTATCCGAAAGACTTCCATAATACATAGTATCTGAAGGGAACTCGAAGATAATATGTATTATCTCAGGGGAAGTCCTTAGCTGAGGGGAAGTTATCAGCTAAGGGGAAGTCTTTAGAGGTCTTGGGTTCAAGGGAAGTTTTATAGAAAACCCGTAATCTATATTAGGGTTTTTGGTTAAAATTATGTTAATTTGAATCAACTGAACAGATGATAATTACCTCCTAACCCAAAGACCAGTCATCACATGTCTGGTAGTGCATATTTTTTCAAATGTGTGTCAGAAAGATTGATGATAGAAAGATGTTGCTGCTGCTCAAGTTAAAGAACCAACCGGACAAGACTTCCATCTGAAAAGCAACTGTTCAGGGGAAGTTGTTGATATCTTTACAAGTATCCAAAAGCTTCAAAAGTTTTTCAAAGAAAATGCTCACAAGTTTAGGGGAAGCTGAAGATTTCAAGTCAATCTTTGAAAAAGAAAATAATACAGAGAGCAGTCAGAGTTCATGAAGTTTGAAGTTCAACAATCAAGGTCTTCACAGTTAGAGGTTTTTCAAAATTCAACCTCTAATTGTTTTGAAGATTCAAGACAGTTACCGAAGATTCAGCAAGAACCAATTCTTTCAAGAGAAGCAAGTCAATGAGAATCCTCCTCTTGTTAACTTGTTCATTTCAAGAAGTTCAAACTGATGCTGATCAAGAGGAAGTCCCAAGTGCCCGTCACGAAACCCAATGAAGATTTCTGCGGAAAGAATCTTCATCAACATCTATGCAAGCCTCTCAAGAAGAAGAAGTTCAAAGATCGAAGACATTTAATATCACAAGCCTAGGGGAAGATTGTAGAGGCTAGATTATAAGGCTTGTAATATTAAATAAGTTGGGCTGGGCTTAGAGAGTTTCATTAGAATCATAGGCTAGTTTGCTATTGTAGTTAGGCTAGTTTATGATTGGGCTTGGGTTTACTATTGGGTTTATGATCAAAAGGGGCCCAATAGTATACCCAATGGTGGTCTATATATAGACCACTTGACCTCCTTATTTGTGGTTGCTGATTATGATTGAGTAGAGTGCCAAGGAGGTTTACGATTTGTGTTTTGTACCCGACAAGTTTACTTGTGTGCAAGATCAAACTTTTATCGTTTATTCATCGTTTTCTTGTGTTCTCTTCATCTTTATTCTTGAATCGGTCTTGTACAAGGATTCCGCACTTGTACTAGATTAAAATATCGTGATTAGGTGAAATTCTGGACCTACAGTGATGCCGTAAATGAAAACGATCATCGAAACATGATTCTTCCTCTCAACACAGCCAAAACCTACATCGGAGATAAATCGGCGCATACTTTACTCGATTGACGACACGTCAGTCGGCAAGCGACGGGGCATCCAAATGACACTCTCGTTCACAGGACATCGAAATTCGACGGTAGAGACCGGAGGCTAACCAGAACGGCGCCGGAATTCGACGACGGGGGCAGGAGGCTTGGCACAACGACGGACATAGAAAACCCTAATTGGGTGTAACCGTAGATGAAGAGAGAGACGAACATAATGGCAGAGAAAGTGAAAGCTATATGTTTTTAAAAGTGAATAAGGACCGAAATTGTCAGAGAAACCAAAGATTTATGGCCAATTTTCAAAAACTAAAAACAATATTATTCAACTATGAATTTGTATTGTATTATATATAAATGTATTAAACAAACAAGTAGGCTAAACAATTAACCCGTTCAACCCGCAACCCAACCCGTTTGAACCGGGTTACTCTGATTTGCTGAACCCAAACCAACCCGTTCGGTTTGGGTTAAAATTTTTTGAACCCGTGTCTTACGGGTTGATTCGAAAATATCCTTAAACCCGGACCAACCGGACCGTGAACACCCCTACCTTCACCTATAAATATCTCCACCTCCTATGGTCATTTCCCCTTTGCCAATTGCAACTTTGATGGTCAATTTCGAGTTTACAAAAGTCAAAGACCCTTACTTTGACAAGTCGATTTCGAGGGCAATTCTTGGCCTATTCTAGTAAATTCTTTTTTCTTTCAATGTTCTTAACTAGAGAAAATCCGCGCGTTGCCGCGGATCTGTAAAAGAAGTGGAATACAGCTATATATTATACATAGAGTCATCAAACATGAAGTCTAGAAGTTAAGTTACCAAAAGAAAAGGAGGTCATAGTATAGCTACAAAGAAGATTAGATCTGATCATTCAAGACGTTGTTTCTTTGAGCTTTCTGCTGCAGGTGACCCTGTGACACGTGAATAAAAGATTGGTGTTAGTGATGTAACAAAATATCTAAATATGATGGTTGTAGAAACTTAAAGACATATACTTTTATAACGATGACGGTAGAGATTCTCATTGATTTTGTTGTGAATGGTTTGAAAGCATAAGTTTTAACCTAATCAAAAATTTTATGAGGTGGTAGAAAAAGTATAGTACATGAGGGTGTCAAAATCTAAGAATTGCAGTTGCTAATTGCTACCTAAAGTGCATTTATTGAAACTCTTAGTCTTAGAATCTTGCTGCTGATCTTGGTCTTTGAAGACATAATAGAACATGGTAACAGTTTCTAGCCACAGTAAGTCCAATTATAAAGAGATCAGTATTTTAGTATTGTATAAGTGTTTAACTCAAAGAATCCTAATCAGGTGGCTAACACTCGGTGACCAAAGATTCCTCATTATAAAATGTGTATTTAATATTCAAACCTACACAAGAATAAAAGAGTCCTTTTCTTAAAGCAATTTCCATCTTCATAATATAATCTCTTACGTTTTTGCCAGTTACTGTTGTATTACAAACAATCTTTAGTGAACCTAAATCAATTTCTAAAAATGTTTAACTCAAACGATAACATCATTACAATACATGTATCTTAAAAAAATTGGAAGGATGTTGATCTTAAGCTACACAAGATAAATAATATCGCAGGAAAGAAAAAATACAAAGTTGTAAACCAACCTACATATGAATCACAGGGTATCTAAGAAACCATAGTCCTAAACTCGGTGCATATTGACTCACAATATGGGAGCCTCAAATCAGCGGGTAATCAGAGTAGAAAATGAACAAATGACATGTAGCACAAGTAATACTTATCACGGATTCACAGTCCAATTTGGCAGAACCTCACCCTATAACTCTGTTTAGATTCCGAACCATCCTAGTTTATATCTACAGTCATCGGAAAATCTACGAAGAACCTTACTACACAGTTTCATGTATTATCAGTAATTGCAATATAAATAAGTTACTTATTATTATGGTCCAATTTGGACCAGCATAGACAGATAAGACCAATCTAGCATAAGAAACAAAGCATGTTAATAACAGATCTTGAAAGGGCCTTACTAAGCAGAATAGATACCATACCTACGGATTAATGAGGCAACCACAAAATACCAATTTAGCTCTTAATACAGGATGATTCAATTAATTATATGACTTGTTAAGTAACATTATTGATCCATGGCCAGCGTGACTCTCAATAACAACAACAAAATCACAAGACTTTAATAACATTAGAGGATACCTAACCATATTTAGGTTTCCATTATTAAAATATTAATTACAAGTTTTAGTTATAGATTGATTTCCTTTCTATAAAATTTGTTTGTAATATGTTAAATTTGTAAAATTTAAAAATTTTAAAAATTAAAAATTTAATTTTTTTTAAACTTCAGAATCGATATAAAAATTTCAAGAGGTCAGTAACCAAATTTCTTTAAACCTGGAATCTATAATTGACTTCGTTATATCCGAAAATTTTTGAATCGCACATCTTAAAAAAACGCCTATTCCTTTTAATAATAAGGTAAAAGTAGATAAGCCCAGTGAAAATAAAATCTGGTAAATAAGGGTTAAAAAAATTAATGTAATACCTTGAAAAAGAGGTCTGGCAACACCAGTAACAGGACGGTTTGCTTCAGTTACAACCTGGGGTGTCTGAGGGGTTACTGAGGTTGAGGCAGGGTTGACGGGTTCGGCTCTTTCGATGATGAAAGTCGTGATACCTGCTTTTGTGTTTGGTTTCATCTTCAGGAAAAATGTGAAGTATATCTCCCTGATCGCGAGTAGAGGCTCGGGTAATATCATCGGATTAGCGGATGAAGAGGCGGAAACTAAATCAAAACATGATTGACCTACAACTGATTGTACCGCCTCATCGTAAAGCATTGCGGTTGCACTTGCGGTCTTGTCATCTATGATTGTGGTAGGCATAAACCTGTACACGTGTGGGTATAAATTGAATGTTAAAACAGATATGGTAAAAGAAACTGCGCTGCCTAATCTAAAGATTTTTAACAACCAAAGGTTAAATTAAAAAAAGATGATAAATCGGCGGCCTTCTGTAAAGCAAGCGTGAATAACACGAATCAACCTAGTGTGTGTACAGAATCGGTATTGATACTCATGTATGCAAAAAAAAATTAGTAACATAATAATAATCTCTATCCTCATTCTTTTGCCTCATATGCAGCAGCAGCACCTTAAATAAATTACAAGGGTGTTCACAGCCAAATGTGAAATTAAAAGGGAGGACTAAAATCCAAGTCATATCTGTGATTATCTCGAAATAATCGCATCTGAATTTAGAATCGAGAATTTATAATGCAATTAATAAAGAGGCTTATCAAGTTTGTACATAGATATGTTGTTCTCATTAACAAATACCTATTTAATCAGAGCCTATATAACCTGTTAGTCAGTATATGAAGCATGACCTAAAAACTCAAAACAGAAAGAATAACAAAGGATTAATAAGGTTGCCTATCTGATGTGTACATAGATACATCGTCCTCATAAAAGAATACCTATTTAATGAACAGGTAATAAACATGAAGAAAGTCCTAAAGCCTAATTTAATGACATCCTGTTAAATCTGATAATTATCGAAGGTATGCTAATAAGAAAATAACATTTTTTCTGAATGTTGTGCTCATTTACAAGATAAGAAACACAAAGACAATCCTAAATCCTAATCTAATGACATCCTCTTCTAAAATTGACATGGATGAAAGCAATCATTAACATAAATTGAATCGTCAATCACTGGTTTATTTTCAGCATCAAGCAGAGTTTATAAATTTATTACAGTTTTAAACCATACACTGCATACCATGAACATTGTAAACGATTATATGAAAACATGTACACTGGGTTGCGAAATATTGATCTTAGGAAGCTATGGTATATATTAGCGTCATCAATTTTCAGTATAATCAAGCTAGAAGTGTTTATGACCTAAAACAAAACAGAAATATGTGGTAAAACAATGAAAATATAATTTTCACAAAAGATGTATTTGTTTTAGTTTTATGTTATAAGAACACATTAACCAATTTTTTGCTGCTTTCCTCAACAGCTGCTACAAACCTATGGTAACTGTCATCAGCAGCAACAAATATTAATTACCTAAAATTTTTTTTTTTTGGGTGTGTCAAGAAAATTAACACAAAACTTTTCATCCCCATCAGGCATAAAAAGAATAATTTATGTATAGCAAAAAGTTAACCTAGATAACATAAAAAAAATTCAAATTTTTTTTTTGGTAATATCTGTTTATCTCTGTTGTATACATGTATTGTAAGTAGGTGTATGTAGCAGAGAGTCAGGAGAGCCAGGGGACTGAGTGTTATAAGTGATAGTCAAAAATAGATTCATAAAGATAGGAACTTTTACATTGTAACGGTATACATTCAAATATATAGAAAATAGAGATCGACTTCAGTATTCTGATTTACGACCCCTCTAGTTTATGACAGCCGATATGAAATAACGCACCTATGCATATTAACAAACAGCGGATAAGGGAAGCAGAGAATATAGCCATGAAATCTGATGATTAGTAGGAGTCCTAAAAAATCGGATTTTTGCTCATCAATACGTAATAGAGCTATGAGATACGATTAATAATCTAGAGGAAATAAATAGTATATGGATTTTTGCTCATCAATACGTAATCGGATTTTTGCATGTGTTTGTTCCTTTCGCCTTCGATACATTTGGCCATCTTGAGTCAGAGGCGGTGGCCATGTTGAATCGGATCCAAATAGTCATGTGCGGGAATAGCGCAACCTCTAGATTGAAGAATGTTGTTTTTATACGGTTAGGGTTTGCTATTCAAAAAGGGTTGGCGGCGCAGCTTGTTGCCCGCCTTCCCTACGTGTTGACTTAGGTCATGTATGTTACCTTTCGGTTTAATATAATTGATTTATTTACTCTTCTAAAAAAAAACTTACATGGTTACCAACAAAGGTTGAAGACGACTGAGATGTTGATGCACGAAGACGTGTGTTTCTCCTTCTACGTGGTGCAGAAGATTGTTCAACAGTAGAGGTCGACGGAATATCTGAACTTAAAGAGGTTAATAAACACGGATTAGGTTTTTTTTCACAGTCTGCAGATACAGACTGATTAAGTTCCAAAGCATCTGTATGCTGGACATATCTACGTGCAGGTTGAATTTTTTGAACCCTTTTTTTTTGGCTTTACAGGAATGTGTTGAGAAACCATTGGTAAAAAAAAGGATCCTACAGAGGCATAAATAGCAAATGGATCGCATGTAGCACAACAGTGCGTACACAAATATAGGTAACACATATTTTTATACTGAGTAAGACGTGATAAAGGGATACAGGAAAAAAGAAAGATCAACATATACACGATAATTTTGCATGTGACTGAGCAACCATTGAAGCATAGGTTTAGTAGTATAAGTTAGGTCTAACAATATGAACAGAAAGGATAAAACCATTCTTCATTTTAAAACTGATTTGTATAAATCCTAGTTTGCTTTAAGAATAAAACTGTGTAATAATATTTAATTTAACAGCAGAGATCTGTAGAACACTTAAAAAAAACCTACCCTAATGTTCAGTTTGTGCAATTTTACAATAATTTATGCTTCCTGATCATACCTTCTTTATCTTGAAAATTAGTTTTTAACTCATCAAACAATATATATTATGTTTAAATCTGTTTTGATTTGTTCCACAAGTTTCATCTAATTTTAAAATAGGTTTATATCCAACTTAAAAAAAAAAGACAATGTTCCTCCCATTAAAAAAAGTTTTGCTTTTCTTTAATGTTCTCATCAAAGCTTTGACTCTATTTGAGGAATGTACAAGTTTCTGTAAAGTCACATGAGGTCTATATATTCTATAATTTCTACAGCTTTACTCAGCAGGATTATATCACAGTCTTAAATCAGATATTCAAAAGTATGTACTCAGCCTCTCTGAAAGTTGTACATTAAGAGAATGGCTTTAGATTAGAAGCATACCTCACTGGTGTTGTATGTCCTCATGGTTTTCTACCACGTATTTAACTTCAAAACTATTAAATTTTTTTCAATAAGTACGTAGTTGTTTTACACTCTACTATTTCTATACGAACTATATAGAAATTCGGTGTTTTCATGAGAAATGTATTTGATAAAAATCAAGGGTAGGTGTATGTGTTATCTTTAATATGTCAAGGATTAGCATCCTACCGAAATATTAAAACACATAAAGGAATCAGGGCACGTACCTGAAAGCAAAATCCTGCTAACTGTAAACGACGACACTGAAGAAAAAGTGAGAAATTACCAAACCGATCAATGATCGGACAATTAAAGGACGCAAATATCTGAAGCCCCAACTCACCTACAATTTGACAAAGTAAAAACAGACAGAATGAGATTAGAGAAACAGATGGTAATCATTCACATAAAGAAAGCAATCTGACCAATAAACTACAATAGAAAATTAAAAAAAATGTAGCATATACAACCTAAAACCTAGATGAAATTTTTCTTCACTGTTCAATTTATAAACTATAAATCAGTTTAAGGAGAAAAGCATGCAGCCTCTGTTATAAAACATTTATGAGACAAATGCTATCTTGAAATGCGATGATTGTTAGTAGCGTATATTCTAATGAAAACGACACAGGAAAAAATTGCACAATACGAACATGAAACGGATTTTAGGAGTAGTTTACAAAACTACACAGATGTAAACAGGAGATGGATTTTAAAATAAACTCAACAAAGAATTACATATAAAAATTATTTTACACATGTAGCAGGGTAGTTATTTCATACAGTAACATAATAACCTCTTATGTTTTTGGCTACTCACTGTTACATAAACACTTTCATGCTAATAACTGTCATAAACAATCCTTACTGAACTTAAATCAATCTCTATAAGTGTTAAACCTAAATAATCCTAATCAGCTGAATTAACAAAGAAAGCCTCATTTGTGCAGTCGAAACTATTTAATGTTAACTGGGATCAATTTTAATAACAGATGATGAATATTAAACCAGCTGAAATCGTTTAAAGGTGGTTTCCTCATTTTTTGCCACATTTTAGAATCTGAGAATCCCAAACAGATCAAGGATGATTTTTTTACTAAAAATATGATCTTAATGACCACTTTCTTTTCCCTTAACGAACATCAGTTTGTTGATTCAACACATGAATATATAAAGATGCGGCATAATCTGTATTTCCTAATCCTTCAATATAAAAAGCTTCTGCAGATGATATAGGTCTTAATGATTATAGACATACCAAACTTTATAATAAATGTCTTCCAAAAATATTTTAAAGAAAATTTAATTTTAGAAATGATTGAACACCCATTGAAACTATGTTGGCCTTTGAACACATAATCATACTGCTTTCTGTATTTCCTAATCCTTCAATATATAAAGCTTCTGCAGATGATATAGGTCTTAATGATTATAGACATACCAAACTTTATAATAAATGTCTTCCAAAAATATTTTAAAGAAAATTTAATTTTAGAAATGATTGAAACTATGTTGGCCTTTGAACACATAATCATACTGCTTTTATACTATAGAACATGTCAAAAACATGATGATAAACCTCTCTTATGAATGAATGTATGTGTACTATACTAATCCCAGTATCCTACTACTCCTACTGCTGATGTTAAAACTGCTGTTAATAAAAGTGAAATTTACAGCAGCTATGAAGACACTTTACTTTCTAATCCCAAATAGAGACCAACGCTACTCTTAATAATAACAGCAAAATGACAAGACCCATCATGTACGCCACAAAAAACTGCACCTAAAGCACATAACTAACACCAAATGCTTATCCAGGGATATCCTTATTAACATTATTTAAGAAGTCCCTCAATCCACAACCATATTTCGGTTTCTATTCTCACCATCAGGCACCTCAAAGATCTAGAATCCGTAATTAACTCCGTTATATCCAAAAACCTACGAACCACACACCTTAAAAACCTCCCATCCATTTTAATAATATGGCAAAAGTAGATAATGAATAATATAGTAGAAAATTTAAAAACACACTGTATTATATCAAACCCATAACAGAAAATTTAAGTCCCACAATCCTACTACTGATGTTAAGTCAACACCAGGCAACTGATGTTAGGGCAAATACTGCTACTATTATGCACAACTGAGGCCATACCTAAAGTACATCTTATTATAAAGAGAGGTTCATAACCTATGATGAAGCAAGTGAAATCTATCTACAATCACTACACCTATGATCTAAACAAAAGTCATAACCATAGAAGCAGGTATCGCCAAAATAAATCCTAAACATAGAGACACAGAGGTGAACAGTGGTGTAAGAAATCATTGAAAGAAACAATCAAAAATTGATTGACAGTGAGAATCGATTGGGGGATCTGAAGCAATCCATTACTTGATTCACCAAACGATGCACAGAGAGGCAGATAATTTCAAGATTTCAAAGTAAAATCTGAATCAAAGGTTAAATTTCATGAATACAGCAAACAATAAGGAGAAAAACAAAAGGGGACAACCTTCAATTAATAGTCGTTCGTGATTTCAGGTGGGTAAATTTCTTCCAAATCGATACTTCAGCGAGAAAAGACGGAGGTCACGAAGCAATCGAAAAACTCATGATGAAGAAAGAAGACATTTAAGATCGAAATCATACCTGCAAGTCGGGAGAAGAGAAGATGTGAGAATGAGGAACCGAGTTAAAAGAACCAAAGGAGCAACACGTGTATATAACCCTAGACACGTGTTTCGTAAAGAAAAGATTAAGACGCCACGTACCTAAAAAAAATCGATCAACCAGCAGATGGAAGCAAGACTCGAACTCCAGTGCTGATAAAAAGAAACTTGCCCCCTCAACCAGCTGGGCTAAATGAAAGTAGTGTTATCATTTCAAACACATAATATATAACAGAAATATGTGTAAGATAAAACTATGGCACAAAACCATAGGAGATGTTTGTGATTGTATATATATACAATTTTTTGTGCTCTTCAAAAGGCCTTTATCCAATTATTCTTTTGAAGGCCAATTCAAAAATCAGCTCTATTATTCAAATTTACTTGGGGATTATCGACCTTCTTGCAATTAAACTTCATATTAATGATTACGGCCACACATTCTAAACTGTTATTAAGGATTCAAGCGATGTTTTTATACTACCAAACATGATTTGCAATCGCAAAGTCTGTATCTTTGTCAAATAATAAATATAAACCCTATTTTTTTTTAACTTTAACCAACACAAACATTTATTTGAAACATCTTATGTTAACGATTAATCTTGACCTTTCGTCCAATCTTCGTGTATATGTGCAGTGTTGTTTTCCTAATGATATTGCACATCCGTTTGGGCGGAACTAGAAAAGTTTTTGAGGGGGTCCACAATTTTTGTTATGGAGTCAATAGTTTTAGATATTCCAGTTTTATATAAACGTACATAAAGAAATTTGGTCTATTACTTACTAAATAGTTTTTAATACAGGCACACGTTGCGGCACGTCATTGCGAGTAAAAAAAATAAACGATTAAAAAAACTCTATATGATTTGATAAAAAACAATATACCGTAACATTGACAACAATATAATAGAAAAAAAATATTAAATGGCTAAAAAATGAAGAGAAAAGAAAAAGTAATGCGTGAAAAAAATATAGTATGACAAAATGTTTGCCTATTAAAAATCTATATTTTTATATATTGTAATATTTCATTATAAATATATAAGGGTCTATGATGAAGGTTTTGAAAGGAAGAGGTCTATAATGAAAGTAAATAAAAAAGCGGTGGAAAATAAAATACCCTCATTTACTCCCCTCATTTATAGCTCTAAAATTAATAAAGAAAGATGAGAAAAATGAAAAAATGTTGAGCACAAGATTTGAACTTGCAACCCTTCAAAATTTAACAAGGGATGTTACCACTAAACTATTTGCTTACTTTGTTTCATTTTCACAAACTAAGTATTTATTA
The DNA here is from genome assembly GCA_039602395.1 of Deinandra increscens subsp. villosa. Lineage (NCBI taxonomy): Eukaryota > Viridiplantae > Streptophyta > Magnoliopsida > Asterales > Asteraceae > Deinandra > Deinandra increscens. The sequence continues at coordinate 58,965,868 of JBCNJP010000008.1, read as the reverse complement.
GCTCCTCTTCACATTTTTTTTTTAAAAAACCGTTCACATAATTTCCACTTTGTGTACGAGGTTGAGGGGGTCCACGGGGACCCCCCTGGGCCTTCTATAGGTCCGCCCCTGCACATCCGTATAATCGTTGAATTAGTAGTATTTTTGCAATATTAGTAAATCATGATTTATATCTAGAGTATATATATATATATATATATAGGGGAAGGATTCTGCGAAAACCCTTTATATTACGAAAACGTGAAAACCAATATTAAAACCTACATAACTTCTTCATGCGTTAATGTTTTTTTATAAAATTGGCGCCAAATGTCTTAGAATTACGTTATCTTCAATTCTAAAAACAAATATTAAAAAAAGATTAACGATTTTTTTTCCGTGTGATACACATGTGTATCACGTGTGATACACATGTGTATCATCATCATTACTACTGCACAAAAACGAATTATCATGTGTAAAAACACTCCTTATGTTAAAAACATATTAAAAACACTAAAACATTTATGGTACTAATGATAATAAAACATAATGCACATGTGCAACATATAATTAAAAAAAGTTATAAAGTGTTATTATTTTCATTAGATATAAAGATAACATAACTAGAAGACTTATGGTGCAATTTCCTTTTAAACTAGTAATGCATACCACATATATGAGGTTTTTTTTTTGGTTTGGTACACATGTGTATCATTAAAAAAACACAAAAAATTTACAGAAATATAACACATATGGTGCGTCTTAGAGAAAAAAATAAAAAATAAAAAAACGTTAACTTTTTATTTTTTGTTTTTATAGAATTAAAAATAACATAATTATAAGACTTTTGGTGAAAATTTTAAAAAAATATATTAACGTATGAAAAAGTTATGTTGGTTTTAAGATGGTTTTCGTGTTTTTGCAAAATATATGCGTTTTCACATGATCCTTTCCCTATACATATATATCTATGATTGTGTATGTGTGTGATTTTTTATATACTAAAACGTGTGAGAGTAAAAGTCTATATTTTTGGTTGTGTGTTTGAGTCTATGATAATCGCTTGTCGCTAGTTTCTTGTTAGTGCATAGTGCATATACGTCAAATGATGTAACATGTCATGTCTGTAACATTTGCTAGAGTAGTTAGTCTGAGTCATTGTACTTTGTGTGGGAGAATGAGAGCCATTGAATGAGTGGTGAATGACCACCAGATGAGTCATTCAGTGGACATCTCATTCGGTGGGAGCTCTGCTATAAATAGCAAGCTTATTCTCTGCATTTAGAACTTTTTCCAGTTGAGTTTTCATTCGGTGAGTCCGTGTCTGTTCGAGTTTATTTGGTGATAATAAAACTCGACTTGTATTTACTGATTCTGTCATCTTCTAAGCTTGAAACACTGAACAAGATCTGTTCGGACCAACCACACGTGGTATCAGAGCTTTTGGTTGCTCAGTTCAGTAAAAAATATCGAGTTTTGAAGATTTTTTAAAAATTCAGTTTGCGAAAGTCACATTTTCTCAATTATGATCCAGTCAAACTGTCCTAAATCAGTTGTAGTTCATTTTTTACAAAAGCAGTTTCTTCAAATTTGCAAAATCAGAAAGTTATGGTAAAAAATGTGTCACCGAATGAAATGTTAGTTTCATTCGCTGATCATTCTTTTGTTATTTTTTGATCATTCGGCAATGTGTTTTTATCATTCTCTGCTCATTCGATCTCATTTGGTAGTTGCTTTTCATGAAATTTTCATCCGCCGATTCAACTCATTCGGCGAATCAGTTTCATTCTCTAGTTCATTTCATTCGGTTGTTACAATTTTTAATTTTCTGAATTTTCTTCGGCAGATCAAATTCATTCGACAGTGTTACTATTCATTCGGTCAACATTTTCATTCGTTTGTCCAAGATTGTTCATTCAACAGTTATTGTTTCATTCAGAAGGAATAACTTTATTCTGTGAAGTAGTTTTCTACAAATTAAAGATGAATGTTTTTCAAGCCTTTGCAGCGGTTTTAACCACAATGCAAGCAATGTTGAAGTATAATAACAAAACTGGTACGAGTCAAAATGTACCCAAACTCATGAAATTGGAAGATTATCATAATTGGAAAAAAACGTATTAAAGCTTATGTTGGAACCAACAATGTTGATTTATGGTTTCCAATTGAAGAAGTTTACAATTATCCACAAGAGAATGGTGAACCAAAGATGCGAAGGGATCTTACTTCGGAAGAAATGAAATTATATCAACGTGAGAAGAAAGCTTATGGCATTCTTACCATGGCATTACCAAAGGAAGTTTTGCATCAATTCAAAACGTGTACAAAGTCAAAGCAGTTGTGAGATGCATAGAAGTTGAGATGTGAAGGAAATGACCAATACCAGAAAAGTAAAAAGAAGGTGTTGGTGAAAGAATTTGATAATTTTTTAACATTGTCCTGATAAGGACATTACAGCTCTTATTTCAAGATTTGCTCATTTGGTTAGTTAAATGGAAATAGTCGACATAAAGAAAAAGAAAGAAGATTTGAAAGAAAAGATTTTGGAGGCTTTGCCTATCAAGTGGGAAAATTATGTTCTTGTGCTGACTCATGATAAGGAATTTTCTGCTTTAATATTTCATGAACTAACGGGAAAGTTACAAGCCCGAGAGTTAGTGATATTAACAAAAAAAAAAATCCTCAACTACTGTGCAGAATCCTGAAATTTTCTTATGGTCAGAATGCTGCTAGTGCAAATGCTAAAGCTAAAGCAAATCAGCGTTCTTCACCAACAACAACTTTTATGGCTGGAAATTTATTGGAAATAACAAAGCTGGTTCATCTGAGGGTTATACATGTTATACCCTGAATTTTCGGCTGGTAATCAAGGGTACAGTTATAGGCTTAGGGCAGGATTGACTCAGGAATCGTATGACCCAGAATTTAACAGGTAACGTTGAATAACCCTGAATGTATCAGGATTGAGGTAATGTATCAGGACGTCAACATAATTCAGGGAAGTTCATATTTACTTTATTTTTGTTATATGTTATTATGACCCAGGATGAGTCTAATCCAGGGTCACCCTTATTTTACGAATGACCCAACATGTGAAAATGACCCTGCATGCTAGGACATTGTTACTAACGTGTTTTGTGCCTATATCTGACCAAGGACAGGTTGACGAAGTCTACCAACGGTCGAATAAGAGAAGCTAGAGACTTACTTCGCACGTGGTCAAAGGTTGTTAGCTGAGAACTCGGTCAACCAACTGAAAAAGACGTTGAAGAGAAGATCCCTGGAATATCGGACAAGTTGTTGAAGAGCTAGGAGTATAAATAGGGCATTTAGACTTATTTTTCAACTCACTCGAGCTTTACTAATTGTATTCTCGTACTCATTTCTCTGCAAACTCATTGTACTCAGACATTTACGTGATCAATAAATTGGTTGCGTGTGATATCGCTACCCGGGGTTTTTATGCCGGCGGGGCCTTAGAGACATCTAAGGGCTAAGGGCTTTTCCCTAGTAAAATTCTCGGTGTTCCTACTCTCATTTAAGGTTTCATTTGTGTTATCTGAATTATCAACCAATTTCCTGATTTAACATACATTTTTACCCAGGATTTTATCTTTTGTCCCTGCAAACTGTTTTCATATATTAATCCTAGACACCAAACCTCACAATCTTATTTGGTTCAATTCTTACTAATTTTGTTTAAGTAATTTTTAGCCAAAACAGTACAATTAACATTCCAATACAAGGAAATCAAAGTGCTTTTTTCTGTAAAGACATCTGAAGACTATATGACATTGATTTCAACACCAATCACATCTTACTATGGATTTGTTACCGGGAGGGTTCCAAATAATGATCTGATTGATGAAGATTATGATCAGATTGATCCAGATAATTTGGAATTAATGCAGCTGAACTGGCAGTTTGCAATGTTGGTGCGAAGAAGGAGAATATCTAAAGAAAACAGGATTGAAGGATCTGAATAATGGTGGAAGGATTGGTTTTGATAAATTAAAGGTCAAATGGTTCAAATGCTCTAAATTTGTACATTTTGAAAACTTGTCTGCAACACATGTTCTTTTTCAAGAAAAGGGTTTTGTATTGAAATGACTTCTGAAAATTTTCAAAAAGAGAAGGACACTTTGCTTTCGACAATATCATAATTAACTAAAGAAAACAATTTATTATCAAATGATATTGATAAATGGAAGAAAGAAGTAGATGACATGGTGACAGTTTTTGATGATTTGTTTGCTAAATCAAAGTATAAACTTGAAGGTCTTGAAAAGACTGTTGCTGATCAATCTGCTAAAGAATTAAGCCATCAAGAATACAATACAAAGTTGTTAGATGCTAAAACTGAATTGCTTTGGGAAAACAAGCTTTTAAAAACTAATGTTGAAATTCATAAGAATAATGAAGAAAATATTAGAAAGGAACTGTTTGATGAGTTGGAAAACATGAGGATGCAGAAAGCTAAAATTAACAGAGCAGCAAGGAAGTTGATTGTTACTGAAAAGGAACTTGCTGAAGCTCTTCAAAATATTTCTGAGTTGAAAGTTGAAGTGATTGATGTCAACCGCAAGTTGTACAACATCACTAATTCTCATCATTTATAAGTTTTCACTGTAAAGATGAAAATTTTCAAAAGGTGTTTGGAAAAACTGCTCCTCCTCCTGCTGTTCTGACATAATCTTCGAAGGATTTGAATGAAACCAAAGAAGAAGTTGGTGATTATTTTGAGTTTGTTGCTAAAAGATTTAAAAAAGAAGGTAGTCAGAAAGGGAAGAAGAAGAAGATGAAGTTAAAGAAAGTTGGAAAGAAAACTGTTAATCAAGAGGCTGGAATTCCTATGATATCAAGATTTATATCTGGTTCTTCATCGACAGAAGAAAAGGCAGTTTCATCCAAAGATAAAATTATTCCTCATACAAATCTTAATGAATCAATATTTTATGAACAGAAGAATTTGAAGGATGTTAAAGCTGAATTTTCAAAACTTGTCAAAAATGGTCATGAAGCGTCTGGTTATCAAGGTAAGAAATCTGAAAAACATGTTGGTTTAGGTTTCACACAACCAGAGATTGATGCAAGCAGGCTTGATCAAAAACGGAAAATCAAATTGTTTGATCTAATGAAGGAAAATTCGGTTAATGCTAAAATGGCTAAAGCATTGTGTAAGCTCAAAGATTCTAAGCAGTCCAAGAAGAGGAACTTCTCAAAATCACCTTGCGCTGATGAGAAGTCTCCAAAACATTCTTCTTGTAAATCTAATTCAACTTCTGACAATGTTAGAGGACGGAAGCTGAAGATAAGGATGTGCTATATATGTCGTCAAAGAGGACATCTTGCTCAAGATTGTCCTATCAACCTTGAACAGAAGAAGCAGGAAGTTTTCTATTCCCCTGATAGTTCTCTGTGTCCCAAATCTCAATGGGTTCACAAGCTTAGGTCACAATATTTTGATTGTTATGATTCATTTGACTCTACTCTTGTTGATGAGAATGTGCATGAAACAGGACAAAGATCTTAGGACCAATGACCTCCAAACATAAATTTGACACTGTTGATAGCTCGACGGATAGTCATATTGCTATATTTTTTGCAACACAAGAGGTTATATTGCTATAAATTGTCCTTCAAAATTGTTGCAAAAAGGTAAGAAACCATCTGGTGGTTTGCCTGCTGATCCGGTCAAGATTATTAATCAAGTAGGCACAGTTTTTGATAAGTTGAAGTTTTAAAATTTGTTCCTAAGCATATTGCTAAGGAAAAGGGTGGTCCGTCCAAGGTTAACCCTGTTATTGATTCATCAAAAACTGTTACACCACAGGCGATGTGAAAACCTAAAATGGTTTCCAAGAAAAAAGAACATGAAAACACTGGTTGGCCTGCAGCTAAGGGCTCAGGTCAGTTTAAAAACTAATATTTTTGCCTGGTGTGTGCAAATTTTTCAAAGAAGACCTATTGGTAGCTGTGACGTTGCTGATAGTGAGGAATCTGTTGTTTTTAACTTAAAATCCAAAGATTTAAAATCTCAAACTGATTTTCAAATCTATATCTGAGGTATCAAGTGTCGATCAATCAATTTTCTTTCTTTACAATTTATATGTCGTTTAATGGGAGAAAATTGAAAAAGCCAAAAATAGCGTTTTGTTATTTTGAAAAATGAACAATCCAAGAATAGCGTTTTTTATTTTAGTGGGAGAAAGCCTTGGCATGGTGAATACATGTAAAATATATAAAGCTATGGTGAATACGTGCAAAATATATAAAATATGGGAAATTGATCATTGGGAAATGATGGTACATTGGCTAACTTGTCTAACTCATGAATAAAGTAGATGAAAAAACCATAAGACCATTGTTTGATGTGCTAGGTAGGCTCGGCAAATCAGAAAATATGCAAATTTGATACATATTAAAGGGTAATGCTTGATCTAGTGGACAACATCTTGATGCATATTTCAAGATATATAAAAGAAAAATGTGAAAAAGAAGATTAGAAGTCACTGTGTATACATGTGTTCATTTTTCAAAAATTTAAACGTGTTTGATTTTCTTTATTTTCTCAAATGACCGGACTATCTCTGTGCATACGTGAGTATCGACCTGAAAGTTGTTCATTTGAGGTTTTGCTTTATTTTTCTTGGTGTTTCGTATAATTCATCGGACTTTCTTTGCGTATACAAAAGTATCGACCTGATCGTTATTAGATTATAAAATTTCAACTTATTTTATTTTTCCTTATTTTGTTAATCCGAGTCCTTATCTGCGTACCGAAATATTGACCTTAAGGTAGACGATTTAACATTCTTATTTCTTTTTGCATGGAACACAATTGACGATATCATGAAGTGAAACACTATATGATAATCACAAGTGTAATCACACGAGAAAAATAAAAATGTCTGAATATGTCTCATAGCTTGGGGTCCACTGGTCAAAGAAAATAAATAATACCTTAACATATCCAGATGTTATGAGTATGATTATGCCTGAGTTTAAGATGGACAAATTATACCAGCAATCGCAATGGCTTATGTGTTTAATTAGTTGAAATTGAAGTGTAGTTCAGTGTGTTAAGATCAATATGATCCCAGATAATGATCTTTCTCAAATAAAAAATAGAGTGTGTTTCTATATTGGAGTTTCATTTCATCTTAGAAAATCAAAAAGATTTTAGGTGTGTTTTGATTTAAAGTTTGTGAAATCCAAAAAGATTATGTTTCTATTTTATTTTTTATCTAATTGACACAAGTTACAACAAATTTCAAAATTGTTCTCAAATCATCTTGGTTCTCCAAAGGAGATTTTTTCCCAAGATTAAGTTAATTTTGGTGAAAAAGGGATAACCGCACTTCTGTCTTCTGAAGATGCAGGTTAAAGAAATTATTCAAGCATGGTCAAAGGGAATTATGCTAGAAGATGAAATAGTTTTAGAAGTTCCAGTTACAAGTGTTTTAGTGATATGATCCTGTTCCAGCTATACTAGCTCTAGTAGAACTGAGTTCAAGATTCAAGGTTGATTATTGAGTATTATCCAAGGGAGAGTATTTGAAGATTTGAAATTTAGAAGAGATGAGATAGAGTTGATGGATACATCATATGCCAAGGGGGAGTTTGTTAGTGCATAGTGCGTATGTGTCAAATAATGTATCATGTTATGTCTGTAACAGTTGTTAGAGTAGTTAGTCTGAGTCATTATACATTGTGTGGGAGAATAAGGGCCACCGAATGAGTGGCTAATAACCACCAAATGATTCATTCGGTGGACATCGCATTCGGTGGGAGCTCTGCTATAAGTAGTAAGCTCATTCTTTGCATTTAGAACTTTTTTCAGTGGAGTTTTCATTAAGTGAGAGTGTGTCTATTCAAGTTCATTCGGTGATAATAAAACTCGACTTGTATTTACCGATTTTGTCATTTTTGAGGGTGTATTTTCAGGATGCTCCAGGAAGCTCAGATAGTTCAGGAATCCTACTACAGTTTAAGAATCCCACTCGTCCATGTATCCAGATTTATTTTATTCGACTAACCCGTATAATTGCCACGTGTTTATTTGACCCAGGTACCGTTGAGTCATCAACTACCTCCGAGATTCAAGATCTAGCTTGTTAGGGGTCGATTTCAGGATGCTCACAGAAAAGCTACATAAGATCAGGAATCTCGCTACAGTTTGGGAATCCCGTCCAGTCAGGTATCCTAAATATTTATTATCGACTAACCCTTATTTTTTGCCATGTGTTTTATTTGTTTTCAGGAATGTTAAAGAGTTTAACTACCTCCTGAAGACTCGGTCTTAACTAACTTGCACGTGGTAGAGTGGGTCGAACCTCCTTCAACGGTCAAGAGAAATGGGGAGAAGAGATCCCGAGAATCCCGGATAGTTAGTTAGTAGTTAGTTTGTTATATAAACGAGGATTCGATCAATAGGAACACACACAACACTCGACATAGTTCGATTACCACTGCAAACGTTGTAACACTTAGCTCTGATCGATCAAACCTCCAACCCCTTGTACCGATTTATTTGATTATCAATAAAATTGACTAGGAGGCGGCTATTCGGCCGGCTCCCGAGGTTTTTATCCAGGATTCCTAGAGGCAACTCGAAGGATTCTGGAGTTTTCCTCGCTAAATCCTTGTGTCACCATCCTAACTTGGATTATTTGCTCATTCGATCGTTAAGCACACTAACTCACAATCTAAGTTTGGAATACAGGATTCCTAAGTGAATTTTTGACCAAAACACAGCTAAAGAAGATCGTGGACCAAGTGAACGAGAAGGCTCTAACAGTCAAGTTAGTTGGATGATGAGATCCCGGGAATCCCGGATAGTTAGTTATTTTTGTAACCTTATATAAACGAGGATTCGATCGACTTAGGGACACGCATAACACCGATATACTCTAGCTCTGATAGCGTTCAATCATTGTAACACTTAGCATCGATCGATCAAACCTCTAAAACTCTTGTAATTTCCAATTTCGTATCAATAAAATAGTGAGGAAGTAGGCTCTTCAGGCCGGCTCCCGAGGTTTTTTTGCTAGGATTCCTAGAGGCAACTCGAAGGAACCTGGATTTTTCCCTCATTACATCCTTGTGTTCAACTTTACATTTCGAGCATATTGACATGCACACTACCTCACATTCTAAGTTTGGAATACGAAATCACTTTGTTGATTTTTGACCAAAACAGTTTGGCGCCCACTGTGGGGCAAGTGGTGCTACATCCTATAAAAATTCCATTTTTCATTCATCCCGTTTGATCTCCAATCCGAAAATGTCGAACCAACAAAAGTCTGTTTCGGCCTCTGTGTCATCCTCAATTCCTCCTCTTCCTTCTGCTCCAGGAAGCCAGAAGAAGACCAATAATCGACTTAAGAAGTCTAAGAAACCTGTGGAAGAGCAAAGTCCCTTATTTCCCAGGCACCTTGACTTCAATGCCTCAGGATCCTCAGATCTGACTCGCTACAATTACAAATCGGCAACAGGCTTCACTACAGTCCCCACGATGACTTCCCAGGCCGCTAGATATGCAAGGAGTGCTGCTGGATTCTCAGGAGCTACCCCGCCAAAATCCTCGCAGCCACGCTCCAAAGATCCTTGGACTCCATTATCATTGGGATCCTTGGCTGCACCATCTCAAGGATATCCTTTTTCTGTTAGGAACCCAGGCCAGAATTCCTAGGGATATCAACATTCTAACCTTTTTGTTTCTGCGGGAGCCTTCAAGACCAGCTCCTCAGAAGTATATGATGGTGACTTCATTCCCATGCAAACAGCAGCCACTTCGGAGCCGAGCATCCCAATAAATTATGGATATGACCCCAGGATCCCAGTCCAGAATCCTGGTCCAAGTAATGTGTCCAATTCAGTTCCTATAGCTTCTAACCAGGGTGCTCCTTATGATGCAGGTATTCACCCAAGTATCGCCAGGGAGCTCCAGAAGTTGAAAGAAATGAGATCGAGTGTTCCAGGAATCCTGAAGCCTATTCCTGAGGTCCCTTTAGAAATCCACAAGATCTCCAGATTTACTTGGCCGGTTTCTCAAGTGGAGATCCCGAAGCGTTTCCAGACTCCAAGCATGAAACTTTATGATGGAACCACAGATCCTGAAGAGCACGTGGTCCACTATAGGGAGCGCATGGAGATCAACCCCATTCTAGTAGAAATCAAGGAAGCTTGTCTGTGCAAAGGCTTTGGTTCAACCTTAATAGGACCAGCCATGAAATGGCTACTGAGCATTCCTCCTAATACCATTACATCATTTTCCCATCTAGTTAACAATCAATTCTCTTGCAGCAGAACCTTTGAGAAGCTCACAGGCGACCTATATCGATTAATTCAGAAGCCAGATGAGCCGCTCAGAGAATACATCGCTAGATTCAGATGAGAATCTCTTGAGATTCCTCATCTGGATATGGTAGCAGCCGTAGAAGCCTTTTAAATGGGTCTCTCTAAGGATTCCCGTTTTTATGATGACCTTGTCATGACTCCTTGCAGGAATCTTGACTAAGTACGCAGCAGAGCCTTGAGATTCATCCGTCTGGAAGACGACAAGAAGATCCACCAAAGGCTGGATCTTCCTAAATATGATCCCAACACTAAGAAGTCAGAATCCCCCGGGAAGCCGTATAGATCCCGTCCATACTCCAAACTAGATAATCACAAAGTCAATGCTATGGAGCAAGAAGATGACGATGAGTAATATCTTAAGGTATCCGAGTATTGTTTCTCTGTTGATATTGGTGGCTTAATGTGTGCAATGCAGGATCTTGGTGAAAAGGCAAGATGACCTAGAAAAAATAATAAGAAAGGATCCTGGAAAGACAAAACCAAGTGGTGTGCCTTCCACGAAGATTTTGGCCACCTAACAGATGAATGCATAGCACTTCGGAAGGAAATCGGCTATCAACTCAGTAAGGGGCATCTTAAAGAGTTGATAGGTAGAAAGAAGATCAAAACTCAGGAAGCCGACAAGGTGCCTCAGGGAGTAGCTTCTCCGCCTCAGGATGCTCAAATAATCAACTTCATATCAGGAGGCTCAGACATCTGCGGCACTTCATATTCCTCATCCAAGAAGCATGCTAAGGAATCTAAACCAAACAGGGTGACATACCTGTCCGGACAACCACCCTAACTCAAGAAAAACTGATATCCTTTGATGAGAGTGACCGTTCTCATGTACAAGATCCCCACCATGATAGTCTTGTGGTAACTTTATATATTGCTAACCATTTTGTCCGCAAGATCCTGATTGACAATGGAAGCTCAGTAAACATAATCCGTCTTGATGTGCTAAAAAAGATGGGAGTTTCGGAAACTGAAATAGTTGCCAGATCCTCGGTCTTGGTTGGCTTCGGTGGTGAAACTAAAAGCACCGTTGGGGATATAAGGTTACCAGTATATATAGAGCGGGTAAACTCTATGCAAAAATTTTGTGTTATAGATTCTCTCTCTTGTTGCAATATAATTCTTGGTAGGCCATGGATCCATGAATTGAAAGCGGTCGCTTCAACTTATCATCAATGCATCAAAGCTTCCCACACCTTGGGGAGTTGTAAGGATTGAAAGCGACCAACAGGAAGCCAATAATTGCTATTCAACTTCAATGAAGAACACCACAAAGATGACAAAGGGATAGAAATTACAGAAAAGAGCACTTGAAGTACAAGAGGACAGGGAGCTTGATGTCAAAGAAGTCCATCTAGATCCTGAGAATCCTGAAATCAAGGTGCTCATAGGTACAAGCATCCCAACAGATGTTGAACAAGAATTAGTTCAGCTTATGAAGGACAGAACCTCAACTTTCGCCCGGAAGCATGAGGACATGATAGGTATCCCTAAATATGTTATTACTCATAAACTTGGTTTAGATCATCCTTTCAGGCCCATACAACAAAAGAGGAGAAAGTTCGCTCCCGAGAAGAATGCAATCATACAGGAGGAAGTTGACAAGCTTCTCAAAACCAAGATAATCAGAGAAGTCAAATATCCTAAGTGGCTAGCAAATGTGGTGGTGGTCCAGAAGAAGAATGGAAAGTGGAGAGTTTTTGTTGATTACACAGACTTAAATAAGGCTTATCCTAAGGATCCTTTTCCACTTCCCCATATTAATGCAATGGTGGATGCCACGGCTGGTCACAAGATGCTCACCTTCATGGATGCCTCAACAGGATTCCAACAAATTCAGATGGAACCATGTGACTAGGAGCATACAACTTTTATGACTCCGACATGTATCTATTGTTATACTGCTATGCCTTTTGGTTTAAAAAATGTAGGTGCCACCTATCAGAGGCTCGTCAATATGATGTTTAAAGAGCAACTCGGGGACACGATGGAAGTCTACATAGACGACATGGTGGTGAAATCCAAGAAGGCACAAGATCACGTCAATGATCTCCAAACTGCCTTTGACATCCTTGACCAATATAACATGAAGCTCAATCCCTCTAAGTGCCACTTTGGGGTGCAAGCCGAGAAGTTTTTAGGCTACATGGTTACCGAAAGAGGAATTAAAGCAAGCCCCGAGCAGATCAAAGCAATCTTAAATTTGAAGTCACCGTCAAATGTAAAAGAGGTACAAAGTTTGACAGGAAGAATCACAGCACTCAACAGATTCATCTCAAGATCCTTAGAAAAAAGTAAGGATTTCTACGATATCCTGAGGAAAAACAAGGGGTTTGAATGGACTGAGAAGCACGAAGAAGGCCTGAGATGCCTAAAAGATTGCCTGTCAGCAGTCCCATTATTAATGAAACAGAAGATGGGGAGCCGCTATATTTATATCTTGCTGTATCCGGAAGCTCAGTCAGTGCAGTCTTAGTCTTAATAAAAGACCACCAAAGTCAGCAGAACCCGGTATATTACGTAAGTAAAACTCTGCTAGACGCAGAGTCCAGGTATTCTCACCCTGAAAAATTAATTCTAGCTCCTATAATGAATATCTTTAAAGGTACATGTAGAAACTTTGGTCCTCGGCCGGACGGGATGCCAGGCAAGACGGTTCGGCTCTCAGACTTGATTCCCCGGAAGAGATGGTGACGCACCTTGTGCTTCGGTGGGTTGGCCTTCGCTTCGGTACCTGTCACCAGGAAGGGTTAGAGCATGTGAGGGAGATTGTTCCTCCGGCTCAGACTAGAACTGACACTTGCATCATTGATATCCAAGGTCTACCCTCGTGAGTATATGTGTGTGTGTGTGTGTGTGTGTGGTGTATTGTGGGAATCCTTCTTGGCCGTGCGAGCCTAGGAGGGTGAATGTAGTTCCGGAGTATCAGTTATGTTTGGAGGTATTAAGTGCTCCCTAAGTGGTAGGGGAGGTGTATTTATAATGTTATGTACTTTGTCTTGTGTGTCATTAATGCTCTGGCCCCTAGCGGTATGGGCAGGTGTGCTAGGTGTGTAGCCTAGCATCTCCATTTTAGGAATGGGCGGCCTGTGATTGGTAATCATAGACAATCATTGGCGCCTGATTAGGGATGTCATGCTGATACTTGGCCGTGCGGCCGTTTGCCAGTCTGAGGTTCGGCGGGTTGGTCCGAGTAGCCGGACCGGACCCCCGTCATCAGTACATCTCTTTGTAACGAGCATTACAACTCAACAACGCAATGCGCGGATGTGAGAAATCTAGTTGGTTTAAGTACGATGCATAAGGACTATGAGGGCTTGCCCGAGTGATAATTGGTGAGTGACCCTAAGGTCACAAGTTCGATCCCTGAAACCTTCAGGTTTTACCACCTGACCGTTTGCGGAGGTGGATTTTCTCTGAAATAGGATCAACTTGTTGGCTTGGGCTTATACCCTGACTTTGTGTGTGTTTCGCGGGTGGGGGTTCCTTTTGCCTTTAGGTTCCGCGAGTAGCCGGACTTGATTCGTTGGCCGTTCAAAAAAAAATTGACGCGTAAAAATTGCTTTTCAAACAATTACATTATATAGCAAAGTTGAACTCGTATTAATAAAGTCCACATCGCTATCTGTGGTGGTGCCACGTGGCATTTATTTATTTCTTTTGTTGTTTGTTATTTCATTTTAATGTTTTATTGGTTTTAGTTTAGTTTTACACTGTTGCTTTTACGTGTCTAATCCATGACAATCTTTATAATATTTATTTTCATACCGTTTTATTAATTCATTTATTGATTTTAAATAGTTTTTAAACAGTTTTATTAGTTTTACTTTTACACTGCTAATAAAAATAGGTGGAATCTACTTCAGGTTTGACCTTGTTAAATAGAACATGTAAAACTTGATTTTTGTAAAACATTCACCTAGCATCTTGCTAGTTTCATTTTTCAATGAAATTCTCCTTTACGTGTTAAAAATAATCTAATTTATTATTGACATTCAATATAGTATTGTTATTATTTTGTTTTTTAGCGTTTTTCTTGGTTTTAATCTAGTTTTACACCACTGATTATAGGTGTCTAATTTTGTATAATTCACATGGCAGTCTTTATAATCTTTATTTTTTATATTGGTTTTTTTTGTTTTTATTAATTTTAAGTTATTTTTAATGTGTTTATTGGGTTTAGTTTTATATCGTTGTGTGTAGATTTATTTTAATGTCGTTGTGTAGTCTTTTTGTATTTTCAATATTTTTGGGTTGTGTTTTAGCAATTTTACTATTTTGTATATCCGCATTATCCATGCTATAAAGCGCATATTTTACATATTAAAAACCAAAATGATCGAATGACTAACATAAAATGTTTACGGTGTTAACTCAATGACTCTGTCACAATTGCAAAATTTCAGGTTATTTATTTAGGGGAAAGTTATTATACAAAGGACGGTTTGCGTGCGGAGGGATGTTTTTTTTATCTAACGGCGCTAAATTGTTTCCCATCTTCAGCGTTATTTTAGACGCTTAATTAATAATAAAAAAGACAAGGGGTCTTTAAAAGGGGTATTAACGTCTTTTTACCTTTAAATAAAAGACATTTAGACAACTTTAAATACGCATCAACAAAAAACATGCATATCTTAACCTTTTATACACAAAATAACACATACGTTCATCGTTATTCACGCAATAGAATAAAAACCACTAAGCTGCACATAATCTAATTACACATCAACAAAAAACATGCATAACTCAAACTTTTATACAAAATCACGCATATGCTCAACTTTTTATACACAATTGAATAAAACCACTAAGCGAATCATAATTTAAACGCAAACATTAAAAAACGTCATAATCACGCATTAACTCGTCTCTCACCGTAAAATCATTGACTAACATCGGAACAACAATATAACGCATGTTCATTATGATAATAACGCAAACATAAAAAATAAAATCATTCTTCATTAAAAACCATCTTCATAAAAAAAAAAGACAACATCATCTAAATTACATCAAAAAGATCTAGACAAAAGAAGCAAGAAAATCCTTCTTCAAATCAACAGAAACTTTAATCAGCTGCATGATCTTCCAAATAGATTGAACCTGGTCCTCCATAAATTCATACACTTTGTAAGATCTCCCATCGCTCGAAGGATACACAATATGTGCATTGCAACCAATACGGGTAGAATACTTCTTCCTAGGTTTTACTTTCTTCTTACCCTTTCCAGATACACTACTAGAATCATACTTCTTGAACGGCTTGTTACCTTCTTTGGAACAAAGAAAATGCTTCCCCTTAACGATACCACCCAACTCATATTGTGATCCTTTCCTAAATGTAAATCCAGATTGTTTGGCATACTTATAGTAGAATGCCTCAGCTTTCTCCAAAGAAGTAAATATCATGCCCTCTTCAGGTTTAACTGACACCGGAACGAATGGAATGTAACATTCTTCACTTCTCAATTCTGTAAATAACGCAAACACATAATAGGTAATCGCGCAAACAATATTCATCAAAAACACGCAAGTGTATTTTGGTAATCACGCAACAATACAATAAAACAAAATAACGCAACCTATGAATAGTAATAACGCAAACTATTTCTCTAAGCAACTTAGCAATAAACTAAATAAAATAATAACGCAATTTCAAACAGAAACGCATGCAAAAACATACACACAATACAAAAATCACGTAAAAACTAAACTAACTTCAATAAACTGGATCTACGGAACAACTACATCAGTTAAACATGCATTGTAACGATTACAAACATGCAAATAATAACTAATCTAAAAATCACGAGAAAATAACTTCAAAACGACTTCGATCAAAATCAAATCACGTAAACCAGCTTCGAGCATCATTACAACAGGACTTCGCATAAAAATAACTTCAAAACCGACTTCGATCAGAATCAAATCACGTAAACCAGATTCTAACATCATTATAACAGAATTATACAATAACAAAACACAAAAACTAAGATACGAAATACAAATCATACCAAACGGACGTTGTTCATATTCAAGTTCCATGATCCCTCAGAAAACGTAAAATAAAACTATCGCAAATTTTGAATGTCGTTTACGAGATCTAAATCTCTTAATGAATTAATATATATCGCAAAGGATATTCTACGTAAAATATATGAGGAAGATAACAAAATCCGGATTATTAGCGCGTTTGAAATCACACAGGAATATCTTTTAAACATGTAAAATGACGGAAAAGCCCATCCGCGTAAAACTTAAAAGATTCTACGTGTCGGCCTCCCCTTCATTTACACGGAAGAAACCCTTTGTATTTGAACTTTCATCTATTTATTTATATGTTTAGTTACCTAATTAGCAATAGTTAACTATTATCAGGGTTAGTTAGAAATTGAACGTACCTATCTAGTTGAACTAGGTACTTAATTCCCCATAGGATATATATCAAAGAACCGATAAAGGACGTTGGTGATTTAAAATACTTCCCAATCAAATAAATATTAAAGGTATATATTTATTACTATCTTTTTTTTTCTCTCATTCTTCAATTAATCTGTTTTGAGAATACAAGTATTTATTTTAAAGTATCTAGGATGATAAACACTCAATGTTTATACCCGTTTCTATTCGTAAAAACCCCCGAGACTCTAGAGACACGTTTAAACGATGGGTTTTCTTTTATTTGTTACCCATTTATTTATAAAAAACCCATTTCATCCATCGAGAACGACACCCGAATTTGTATCGAAACGTTCGATATGAATTCACACAACTCGGTATTAAAAAAAATTTATGTTAGAATGTTGCAACGGTATAATCAGAATTTTATAAAACATTAAATTTTTTAAAGTTGTATGAGATAAACAAAATTAATTAGTTTTAACTATATTTAATATTCAAATTTGAAACTCTAGGTTTGGATGACTTTTAGGTGGATGACTATACTTTAGGGTCGAACGACTATGTTCTTGGTTCGTTGTCCGATCATACTCTAGAATCGGACGACCTTAGTCTAGGCTCGAACGCTCATAGTCAAACGACCCATTTTAGAGAAAATAGAAACAAAATTGATTATGAATTCTTCATACCGAAAATGGTATTTGTTGTATAATAATTTGACGGCAATTGTTATATTATATTTGGTTGGAATTTCTATAACTAAAAGTAAAACAAAACAGAAAAAAGAATTTGAGCATATAAACAGTTGAATTATCCAAATACTGTTTCGAGTAGTCATATCAAAAGAGTAGAGATGTTGGAGCAATGATCCCATTTTTAAGGGATTTTGGCTTTCTTACTATTTTGCTTTTCCCCTTTGTCGCGAAGTCAAGTGCTCCTATTTTTAAGGACACTCTTCCTACTTTTATCCCTTATCTCTTGTTTAATTCCCATTAAAATATATACAACGGGTTAAGCTCAAAAAATATCCACCTTCAAAATTACTTCATTACATCAACAACTTATACATTCAACCATTTGATTCTTTTGATTTTTATAGGTTAAATAAGTAAAAAAAGATTGGTTTATACAAATAGGACTTAAAGTTGTTTCATCTATATCTAAATGTTTATAAACTAATAAAAGATAATACAAAGTTCTATTAACAAACACATAACTTGATGTAACCCAAACTTTTAGATTCAATTCGAGTTCGAATCTCGTTCATAGAAAAGAAAATAGTTGTAACACCCTATGCATTTTAGAGTTGGCGTATCACGCAATATAGTAGTAAAAATACTAATAGAACGTTACCATTTTAATATTAAACACATTCAGATTGAATATTTCGATGTTTCACTCAAATGATCAATCAGATACAATCCAGATTGATCAAGGATTCGAGTTCTTCAATTCGAGTTCGAATCTCCTTCATAGAAAAGAAAATAGTTGTAACACCCTGTGCATTTTAGAGTTGACGTATCACCACTAGTAGAAAAAGCCCCTTCCTTGACGCGCAAACAATGACACTCAATAATTTATGACGCGCAAAAACAAGCGTCATAAAAAAACTGTCATAAATTGAACAATATTAAGAGTAGATGACGCGCATTTGTGCGCGTCATAAAATATCTGTCATAAATAAGTATTTAAAAAACACGGAGTACACTTAAAATATTACGCGTCATCTTCAAGTGTCGTTTTATATTTTTCATCTCCCCGCTAGAAATTTCAGTTCCCCCCTTTTTTTCACATAAAAATTGAATCCTGCCCTCAAATCCCTTCCTCCCCAAATCTATTCATTATCGCGCCTCAAATCCCGCTCCATCGTGAGAGAAGAAAATTAGGGCAGATTCTCCTCACAAATCATCTCATCTCCAATAGAACCACCGCCACCACAAAATCATCGGCCACCTCACAAAATCATCTCATCTCCATCCTCAAATCTCTTTCTTCCTTCAAACCCTAACGCTACAAATTAAAGCCCTAATTCTTGAGAATCGAAGTTCTCCTCTCCCCCTACCTTTAAACCTGGTGATTTTGAGTAATGGTCCTCAATCGTGACTACGTCTTCCCAAATCGGGTACGTTTTCTCACATTTCTAAGCGATTTTAGCACAGAGACACATATGGTTGACTGGTTTGTCATATCTTATCGATTTGTGCTTTCCGGTTTGTTATCTTCTAGAGACGAGAAGAACAGGACGGGCTCCGGCAATTCAAGATGCCATTACTGAATTACATGAATTTCAATTTCAGTTTTAGTTTCTTTTCTTTATACTCGATTGTTTTTAAGATGCGTCACATGTAATAACGTTTTCATTCGTTTTCTGTCCTGGATGTTTGTTAATCTATCGAAGGCCATGTTTTTCTCATTTCTAAATACGAGTTTGTTGTTCGCTTGCTTCCTCAGATTCATATTGACTGAATCCAAAACCCTAATTTTTTTATTTTCCTATTAGAATTTGTGGCTGGTACAGGTGATCCATCATATGGTTATGGCACTTGCTGGCAACAAAGCTGATCTGGAAGAAAAGAGGTAAGTCACAACAGAAGTAGAACAGGAAAATGCCTGTCCTTTATTTGTTGTTTCGCTGGTTATATATATTTGTTGCTTAGTTCTTTCTTATTTTAAATACAGGAATATGTCTCATGCCCATCTTGTGGTAGAAATCTGTTGATGTTCAAGTGATAAGTGCAAAAATTAGAGAAAAAACATTGCATTTGCCTGGTATTTTGGTAATCGTACCCTCTCCTACATATTGGTTGAATAACATAGAGTATTAACTTTGTTCTCTTTTGAAAATAAATGTCACTTATCTAGCTCCTTACTCTTATGACAGATTAAAATTATGGTACATTTAGCCATTCATACTTAATATATGAAATCTGATTTTAGTATAGTGTTGTGTTTTACAAATAAAAACATGAGCTAAAAACCCAAAGGTTCCATTTTGTTTCTATTTCTTGCCATCTTACATCAGTTTGCACCTACATTTGATTGTGTTTTACAAATAAAAACATGAGCTGAAAATGGTAGTATAGTGTTGTGTTTTACAAATAAAAACATGAGCTGAAAATGGTAGTATGGTCCCACTCAAATGGGTTAAAAGAGTCTATTTTCATAACGCATAAAACCTCCCAAGTGTTTTTAAAGATCTGGGGTTGTCATGAGTTTTAAAATTGGTTATGTTGTGTTGTGATCTCCTAAATTGTATGCCTGATTTCTATTCACATGGTGTTTCTTTGAGGTTAATCTTATTGGCTTTGGTAATATGATGTTGTAATGTTTTGGTTTAAATCATTAATTACCAGTTGTTCAGTAGGTGTATGACAATTTCTTTTTTGGCTTTAAGATATGAAATCGACTTTATATTCTTCTGTTGGTGTCTTGCAGGGCTGCTGAGTTGTTTGCAAGTGGACTGTTTTTTAGGTATTGTTCACTTATTTTGCATGTACTTTAGATAATATGATATACTTAGTTTATATTTTTCAAAGTTATGAAGAGCTGGGTTTGGTGTTTTTTTTTTTCCTATTTTATTAGTAGTTAACTGTTGATGGTTAATTGAAGTGGCCAACTAAGTTCTAAATAGTTTGTTGGCAATTTAAAGTTTAAATTTCTGAAACTGAGCAGACCCTTATGCATGTAACATTACTCCCTTTTAAAAAAAAAGTCTTCAGACCCTTGCAGTTATGGTTTAATTGCTTTTTTATGCAGCATATTGTTGATTTTAATTAACCAAGATTAGCAGACTTCAGTGCTGCGATATATGGTCTGGTTCTAACAAATTACAATGTCAGCAAGTGCTTGAAGAGCTAGATGTAGGTCAGAGTCATTTTTGCTTAATACCCTGAAGTTTTCAAGCTAGTGATGGGATTTAAATTCTTGGGATTTGATGGAAACACTAAACAAGAAGTAAGCTATTGTTTATACATTTTGATAACTGAAACTGCATATTTGGATTATTTTGGTTAAACCAATTAGTTTTTTTTCAAAAAAAATATAGCATAAATTATCATCACTGCAGGGCACCCTGAAGTTTTCATGCTCATGAATCATGTTTACAGTAGAGAGTTTTTATCCATTAATGGACCAGATGGAGCCTTTGAGATACTTGTAGAAAAACAACTATGTTTTCTCCAAAGATACTGTTGCAGAATCATGGTCCGGTTTACAGACTTGTTCAATTACCAGGGGAGTTTGTTGGCACGTTTCATAGAGCATATTATGCTGGTTTTAGTCATGGTATATAACCAGTCAGTTTAACCACCAGGTAATGTGTTACTTTTGAGGTCATATGGCTGGGGAAGGCTTATGCTGTTGTATTTGGTGTGAGTGTGCTTATGGCTCTTATTTCACTTGATATGTTTTAACTGAATAGAATGGCTTTCACATAATAGAATCATAACACAACATATTCAAAGATATATGTAGCTGCTAGGCTGCTTCGAACACACCCACAATTCCACAAACACATCAAGAAGAAAACTAAAATTAGGGAAAATTATGACTGCATATCATTTGGGATAGTAATTCGTTGCTCATAAGCACCATATAACATATCAGTAATTTACAGGTAAATTAATTTAAATGGGGTTGGTTGCTAAATTCAGTAATAAATTGTAGATCAGTTTCTATTTTTTGCTTTGCTTTGCCTTTGATCTTTTTGTGTCTTATGAAAAACATTTGTTTACTACATACGTTGATCTTTTTGTCTTATGAAGAGCATGTGTTAACTACATACTAAAATCAGTAGCATAAGCATTGAATTTGGTAATAGTCGTGATTTATTTGCATTTGAAATCTTGAAAACTGAAAATAGGTAATGAGTCAATTATGACATTTACAACGAACACGCTTTCTTGCATGGACTATGTTGATCTCAGAATTCATTTTTTGTTTTGTTTTACTTACAGGTCTTGTTCAGATGCGGTTTGGGGCTGCACTTCCTGCCTGAAACATTTGTTGTTGAGGTATGTTTATACTTTCCAAAGTACTACACAGTAGAACTTTTTCGTTATTTGGAGATGTTTGCACATATTTTTGAAACCTTAAAAATGCCATGGCTGCAAATTTAGAGATGTTTGTGCATATCCTTTTGAAGGTTTCACTTGTCAGCAAGGACTCCTCAAGAGGGCTTGATAATGCAAGTATTGAGATGGAAGAAGCTAAGGTTACGTGTATAGTGTAATGTAAACTAATGTTAACTTTGTAATGTTTGCTTTATATATGAAATGTATTATTTTGTTATAAGTGAATCTATTATTGATTTTGAGGTTAATTGTCATTAATGTGGAAATGAGTGAATCTAAAAAATATATATATATATTTTTTAATTTTTTTTAGATTCATGACGCGCAAAAATGCGTGTCATAAAAAGATTTATGACGGGGGCTTCCTTGACGCTTATTTTATGACACAAATTTATGACGCTTTTTTGCGCGTCATCGTTTGCGCGTCATAAATGGGATGACGCGCATTTTGCGCGTCAAGAGGATTCTTGACCCCACCTTCCTTGACGCTTTTTTGCGAGTCATCTGGGCCCTTTCTTGACGCGCAAAAAGCGTCAAGAAAGGCCATTTTTGTAGTAGTGCACGCAATATATTAGTAAAAATACTAATAGAATGTAATCATTTTAATATTAAACACATTCAGATTGAATATTTTGATGTTTCACTCGAATGATCAATCGGATACAATCCAGATTGATCAAGGATGTAGGTCCTGAAATCGGATCTAAACTCAATCAGGATCAAAATCACACGCTGGTCGAGCTACATAAAAGTTCGATCTATGAGTTTCATGTATAGAATGGTGAAGAATACGAAGATGCATGATGCTATATTCGATGAAGAACATATTCAATCATAAATTTTGGACTGGAGATAGAGATGAATAATCTTCAATAATCGTTAATTGAATAATGAACATGCATTAATTGTCTACACACCTTTTGCACACACACACACACACACACACACACACACACTTAATCTCTCTCTCTAGAACACGAAGTCTCTCATTGTAACTCGGAATCGTTCAGATTGCTCAACAATTGCTCGACCTCACAAATGAGGTTGACAACACTATTTATAGACTTACGGGTTGCGAAATGTCTATACACATTTCGCAACTCATAAGTGACTCACATTTCACAGAAAACATTATTCTGCGAAATGGTCCGCACATTTCGCAAACCAACAATCAAAATTACAACATTACCTAAAAATATAACCCAATAATCTCCCCCTAGGTTATTGCATGGGGTTGTTTAGTGTACTCCGGTTCTGGGTTGCTCTTTTTGAGATTCACAACGTGATTTTGTCCCGCCATTGAATTGGATTCATCAGAAACATAATGATCTGCCTCTTCAGTTACACGGGGTTGTTTGGCAAGGAATGAATCATAGCATTCAACACTCTATATCATGATTGTCTCAGAAGATGTAGGAGGAGATCAATCCCAACGAAGTATCTTCTTGCAAGCTTGAGGAGTATAGGTACATTTGTTCTTGTAACAAGCTCAAATGATGATCGGCCATCAAATGCAGCAAAGGATCTGTACACTCACAAACTATAATACTACACATTTCTTGTTACAACTTTTCAATATTACAAACAAAACTCATGTTCGTTTGTGTATGTAATGACATATGAATGCAAAATACAAATATATGCAAAAGTAAGAGTTTTTTTATCATATCAGTTCAACATGGAAGATTAAAGCTAAAAGGAAAATCTTTTTGAAAAATTTCACGATAAAAAAATATGAAACATCACATATATTTGGACATTTTCAAAATTCTCAGTCTTTTTGCGAGAAAAGATCCAACGTGAGATCATATTCACACGATACCAAGTCACAATTCCCGTTTCAGAAAGATACAAGGAATCAGATGATGATTGTCAGTATTGTTATCCATTTAAACCCATGCATTTTTATTTTCAACATATGTCTGAGATTCCATTTATATTTTAAGTGTATTATGAATATAATGAGAGCCACACTTACAATATCCACGACAGTTCTCAACCCATTGATCAAGACACACCCACCAGATATCTGTAACACATATTATTTTTATATCAAGTCACATAGAGGTCAACAGACTCTAGTTTTTCTACCAATATAAGTATTTTATCAGCTAACTCTATGACTTAGGAGATTTTTGTTTAGTTATAAAACTAAAAATGCATTCCTTTGCAAAATCGAGTTGGAATGTTGAAACGTCCATCTTAAGGTCGATCTTTCAATACGCAGATAAGACCTCACTTTTAGCAAAAATAAAGAAAAATAAAACAAGTTAAAGTTGTTCAAAATTTAATCAGTTCTATACAAAGTATAATGAAGAGAATCCAAAGTTTGAACGAAACACCAAGAAAATAAAGTAGAATACGAAACACCAAGAAAATACAGCAGAATCTCAAATATTTAACTCAGGTGTATATTTCCATACACGCATAGAGAGTCCAAGTTTCTGAGGAAAATAAAGAAAATTAAACAAATTTAAAAATTTCAAAATAAAACACAAGAAGCAACAAGTTTTCTTATATTGATTATAGTTGCACTTTGTCAGCCCATGAAACATTGGTATGTGTATAGATTTGAACCTAACCAACATGTAATTAAGTAATAGGATAACGTTTACAATTAATGTGCAATATTGTTTAGACCATGGTGGATCATAAATTTTGAAATTTTAGTTTAAGTACTTTGGAGACATAGTTTACTTTATTTTATGTTAAGCCTACTTAACACATCATCAAATACACCCCTTGACCTTAGCCTACTTTGAAATTATTAAATTTGAAAAGGGTGAGAAATGGTAAATTGGAATAGCCTATTACTATATAGCAATACAAGTACTCATAACTTTTTTAAACACCATATATATATATATATATATATATATATATATATATTTGTATGATATAGTTTGAGAAAATTACACTATAAAATCGAGCTTTTTGTTCTCTTTAATTTGAGTATAGTTTTAATATACGTTAAAAAAATAACTTAAAAAAACTTCTATACGCTGACGTATAACGTACGTAATTGTAAACATAAGTTACGTAATTATCAATTTATAGAGGTTGCGTGACTTCATATAACTAGCGTAATTATTATCTGAGCATAACTAAAAAATATAGTGTCAGTCCCGAATACCGTCCTAACACGATATCTATTCACCTCTGATTGTGCGGAATCCAATCATAGATGTGATTCAAAAACAATAGATGAAATAAGATTCAATAAACAAAATAAACAAACGAATTATGATAGAACCTGAAATGGTGCACATGATTATCACACAAAATCGTATGGTACACCGTTAGAGAAAGACAAATACGTGCATGCCTATCATTAGTCACGAATTTCCTATCTCTGGTGGCTCCGTAATTATGAGCTAATCATGGGATTATATACTTACCATGACACTAGTACAAAAGTGACCTACGGTCACACTTTTTCAAAAACAGACATGTCACACTTTTGATTAAGAGTGTGACCTGTCATTTATAAATTTCTGGAAATTTTTTAGTTGTTTTGTGTGAACATTGCACGCCCGATCAGATACTTTAGTCACACTTTTAAACTACATATGTGACAATTGCGAGTTATGTTTCGAACAATGTGACCAAATGTCACCATCTGCCATGGGTTTTGATTGATATATCGAATTTTTTGTGATGTTTTTATGAGAGTCTATAAATAAACATATGGTCACATGAAGCAATTGTTTATGTAACTATATCAACGACCACATTTAGTCACATGAATGCAATGTAACTAAATCTAATATATATTGTCACATTAATTTTTAGTGTTACCGTATTTAACGTTGATTAGTCACATTAATTTTTTGTGTGACCATAAGATAACGACTATGATCACATTTACAATTTTGATGTGTGACTGAAGATAAATCATGGTGAAGATAAATGGAAGAACATGTGACTTTAAGTATAAGGTGTGACTAAAAATTAATATTAATGGAAAGTTATCATAGTCTAAGTGTCTAAGTACTCTATGGTCACATTTCCATTTTTGATGTGTGACCGAAGATAAATCATGGTCATGATAAACGAAAAAACATGTGACTATAAGTATAATATGGTCATCTTTCATTTTATTAGGTGTGGATAAAAATTAAGACTAAGAAAACGTTATCGCAGTCAAAGTACTTTATGGTCACAGTTCCAATTTTGATGTGTGACTAAAGATAAATCATTGTCATAATAAATGGAAAAAACATGTGACTGTAAATATAATGTGGTCATCTTTCATTTTATTAGGTGTGACTAAAAATTAATACTAAGAAAACGTTATCACAATCTAAGTACTTTATGGTCACAAATCCAATTTTGATGTGTAACTAAAGATAAATCATTGTCATGATAAATAGAAAAACATGTAACTATAAGTATAATATGGTCATCTTTCATTTTATTAGGTGTGACAAACATAAAATAATAACGAAACGTTATCGCAGTCTAAGTACTTTATGGTCACAGTTCCAGTTTTGGTGTGTGATTAAAGATAAATAATTGTCATGATAAATGAAAAAACATGTGACTGTAAGTATAAAATGGTCTTCTTTCATTTTATTAGTTGTGACTGAAAACTAATACTAACGAAACGTTATTGCAGTCTAAGTACTTTATGGTCACAGTTCCAATTTTGAGGTGTGACTAAAGATAAATCATGGTCATGATAAATGGAAAAACATGTGACCATAAGTATAATATGGTCATCTTTCATTTTATTGGGTGTGACTAAAAAGTAATATTAAGGAAACATTATCGCAATCTAAGTGCTTTATGGTCACAGTTTCAATTTTGATGTGTGACTAAAGATAAATCATGGTCATGATAAATAGAAAAACATGTGACTATAAGTATAATATGGTCTTCTTTCATTTTATTAGGTGTGACTAAAAACTAATACTAAGGAAACGTTATTGCAGTCTAAGTACTTTATGGTTACAGTTTCAATTTTGATGTGTGACTAAAGATAAATCATGGTCATGAAAAAAGGAAAAACATGTGACCATAAGTATAATATAGTCACCTTTCATTTTATTGGGTGTGACTAAAAAGTAATATTAAGGAAACATTATCGCAGTCTAAGTACTTTATGGTCACAGTTTCAATTTTGATGTGTGACTAAAGATAAATTGTGGTCATGATAAATGGAAAAAACATGTGACTATAAGTATAATATGGTCATCTATCATTTTAATATGTGCGACTAAAAATTAATACTAAGGAAACGTTATCCCAGTGTAAGTACTTTATGGTCACAGTTCCAGTTTTTTCTTTTTGTGACTAAAGATAAATCATCGAGAATAGTTTTAATAATGTTAACCATCAAAGTTAAAAAAAAAAAAAAAGAGTATAAGTGTAGCAACCCAAATTAGAACCCAGGTCTCTAGCTTTGTGGGGAGCGTTCTTAACCACCAGAGTAAGTTACTTTTTTTTGCTTATTCTGCAACCTAGTTATACATAAACACTATCAAATAATCAAGCTGGTAAAAAGAAAATGAAAAAGTGAGGTTGTCTAGACTCGAACCTCGTGACCTCAACTTCACAAACAAGGAATTTAACCAATAGGTCATATCAAACTTATTTTTTGAAAGGATTCACTGTTAATGATATATGGGTTCAGTCAACTATTTTTATATATGTTTGCAATTAGAATTCAAAATTCAGTGGGTTCCTATGTACCCGGTGGGTCCAAGGTAGATTTTCCCCTGCTAATAACAATATACTTATAATTTATACCAATTATAGCAAAACATAACCCATGATAACAATTTACTTATTTATTTGCGAGAACACAATCCTGACAATAGGATTTTTTCTTATTTCTTTATTTAAAAAAAATTAATAAAACTGTAACACACATATCCATTTATAACATTTTATGACGTTTTACTGATGTCCGAATACAGGTCCTTGAAAAATTTCCTATTTTTTTTTTAAAAGATGATTTTTATATTAAAAACCATCCACAAATCTTTATAGTTAGGTCGATTTCACAAGCAATTAGGTTTCTATTACATGATTTGATCATCTTACATGCATTAAACATGAATACACAGCTTCAATTCAAACAACTCATCATGGAAATTTCGAACATTGACATGTATGTATATTCGGATCACTTACAATCAAGCTCTTAAGAATTAAGGTAGTTCTAGGCTTCCAAATTCTTAATTTCTCCAACAAAATCGCAGCCCTAGCCTCCATATCTCAGAATTTCGAACTTGATGAGGCTTTGGGTTGAAGTTCGCGTATTCTGGATGGTGAATACGTATCCCATCCAGAATTTTCTATTTTATTAAGTTAATAATCACATTTTACATATTTAGCCCTCCATGTTTAGGTTTTTGTGCATAATAACCTAAACTTACTAAGTTTCACATAAAACCTTATATTTTCACATAACCATCAACTTTTATCCAAAACTTAATCTAATTTAGCTTTCTATAAATGTGATATCTAAAACAATCTATGACACTATTAAACATGAGTTTTAAACTTCAAATGACATGTTTTAAAGCGTACCACATAAGATTTTGTTTAATTGTCATTTTCTTAAAATTTCAAATTAAAAAAAATTCATTTTACAAAAGTCACAGATAGGGCTGTTCACGATCTGAACCGAACCGAACGGACCTTTGCTCGTGTTTGGTTCGTTTACAAACCGAATCGAACCGAACCGAGCATTTTTTCAACCGATCCAAAATCGAACGAGCGACTTTTGATCCGAGTATTTTTCGAGCGATCGCCGAGCGAATTCCGAGCGTCGCGGAACAAAAAGGAAAGTGACGATGGGTGGTGATCTGACATAACACCTTCATCCATATTTCCAATTTTAGCACATTTTGTCCAATAACTAACACACTAGTCTTGTTGGTAATTTTTTATTACAAAATAACCTAAATGTTGAGGTTGATCTAATATAACACATTCGTAGCACTTATTTATCTATCTATGAATCATATATATCCATAAACAAAAAACTTCAATATCCACAAAATGATAAACTAACGTATTAAACTTACATGCGAAGTCAAATATTAATAGAACTTGAAGCTGCAAAGAATTTTTGAAAGAACGGAAATCATAATCATAATTTTAATCTTAACAAAATTAAAATTGATAAATAAATAATAAAAGTATATAATTTTAATAATTAAATGTGTGTGTGTATATATATATATATATATTTTACATAATTCGAGCAAAACGAGCGAGCATCGAGCGAGCGCACCTATGCTCATACTTGGTTCGTTTTACAAATCGAACCGAGTCGCTCGGTTCGTTTTAAAAGCGAGCGACAATCGAACGAGCATTTTCCGAACATTTTTCGAGCGAGTCAAACGAGTTTCGAGTTTTTTGGACAGCCCTAGACCCTAGTCACAGATCATAGAATTTCAAATAAAAAATTAAATTCTCCTCACACAAAAACTATCAATATTTTTTTTACATTACCAAAACTTTGATTCACCAATGCGATCATTCGTTGAAGAATACTCAAAATTTATTGTGTCCAATGGATTCACATGCTACATACGAATCTGTAGCAACAAGAATTAATCAAAATCATTAAGATTTGATAAATCCACCATTAAATGACCTCCATGAAAAACAGAAGTTGTAAAATTCGATTTTGCCCAAATCTCCATGAAATTTGATTCTGCCCAAATGAGTTCGAATATGTCCTATTACAGTCGATTATGCCAAATTGAGTTCGCTTATGCCCAATTAAGTTTAATTATATCCAATTGAGTTCGATATGTCCAATTAGAGTCGATTACGCCCAATGGAGTTTGATTACGCTATTTGAGTTTGATTATGTATAATTGAGTTCGATTGTGCCCAATTGAGCGTCATTATCTCCGTTATAAGCCCAACACCTAAACTAATACACAACTAATATTAGCCCAAAACTACATATAACTTAATACACAAGCCTCAAATCCTAGCCTTACAATAGGTTGCGTCATTATAAATATAGCTTGCGTGATTATCAGATAAATTACGTGATTATGTATCTTACGCGCGTAACAAAGGAGAAGTCTTGTTGGACTTTGTATAGTAACTTTAACCTCCATATATAAAAACCCGAGAAGAACATACTAAAAACTACAAATGTTAGGTTGGTCATGAGTTCATAAGTTTGAGTAAATAAATAACATTTATCGGAAAACAGTTAAATAGTAAGTTACCCCCGAAGAGCATAACCTAAGCAGGGACCACCTTGAAAAGCAGCAGATTTATATACCCATAGGTAGCAAACCCAGAAGACTTTTTATAACCCCATAGGATTCGTGACACCATTACTGGCAACAACGCATGCCTTCCACCCAAACAGTTTGCAAGTTTGACCGCGCTAGAGACAATATAACACCCGTCCTGCTCCAAGTAGTCAAGTGGAGTTTGTCAAGCCCAGTAGATCTACCTTATAATTCCCCGTTACAAACTATTCATGGTTCACCCGTTGAAGGACTTAACGCAAACGTTTCATCCATGGTTTATAGAATAATTTGGTATACAACATCCAATCGAATCGTAAAAGTAAAGTTACCGTATGTCTTCTCCCCCAAAAAAACTTTAAAAACAGTAAAAAGAGGGGTATGAACTCACCTTAGGGTGTAAGTAAGCTATTCAAAACCAACCAACCACCGAGAAGTAGTGAAGACCTCCTAGACTTCACCTATGACACATAACCGTGTGAGTGTTGACTAAGTTTGACCAACCGTCCGACCAAGTGCGGACAACCGACAAGTGGACTCAAATATACATTGGTGATTGAATTTAGGTTTTCTACACATAATCTAACATGTTTCACATACAGAATACATTGTACCTTGTTAAACATAATGTGTCACAATTACTTACGACATTATCCCGCGTATATGATGTACGATCAACGGGGAAATCGCACAAAGTCGTGCCATCTCAACTGAGGCAGGAGACATAGGACTTGTATACGCGTATAACTTATAACCAGTTTAACTTATCACATGTAAACACATAGCCAAGTAACTTCATGCTCATAATCATGCATTTTCCCAATTTATTCATTTACCAATAAATAATTTTTATAAAATTAACCACATGCTATTGATCATCAAGTTTACAACTTTATACTTCATCATGCATCAAATAACCTAGATTGCATACTCACATAGTGGATCTAACAACAATCATATGTCTTTATTCAAGATATTGCATGCATGGCAACCGAAATCATGTTTTCATCATAGATCTCACGCAAAGTCAATCACTTTATGCACCATCAACCCTAGATCTATCATTATCTAGACATTACAACCTAGATCTAGCACATATCATCAATCTTTATTCACATGCATGCATGATTTTCCATCAAAAACCCTAGACCTAGCTCAAATCACAACATCATGCATAAAAGCCACATTTTTATCAAAAGATGCAATATTTTCTACTCAAATCACTAGATCTACACTTGATATCATCAAACTATTATAGATCAGACCTAGATCTATCATAAAGCATGAATCTTGAAAACTTAAACGCAAGCAAAACACGAGGAATCACATACTAAATGATGTAGGACGATAAGGGATGAAATCGAGGCTTGAAACTTGTAATAAAGCTTGGATCTTGGTAAGGAATGAGTATGGAGATGATATGAGATGTAAATGGGGCAGATAAATCGTTTAGAGATTTAGAAATGAGATAGTGGTGGCTAATAATGCTTAAATAATGGAAATGAGGGTTTCTGCTGAAAAGTGGGTTGTAAGCGTATCGCCTGGGGCCTTGGGTTGCTCTAGGCGATACGCCTAGAGCTCCCCGTTTGGCAGCCCTGTTGACTTTTGTTGACCACAAACCGTTTTCTCTGTTTTTCACGTTTTTGGTCACGGTTTTCAACGTTTTCTCCCATTTTCAATTCACCATCATTTTTATCATATCAAATCCCATAAAATCAAGTATCAACTTGCCAGATAACGATTTATGATCATACATTTAAATTCACGTATCAATTTTCACATAATTCACGATACTTAGCGGTTTTCAAATTTTCACCAATGTTTCGAGACTCCGACTTTTGTGTGATGTTTATGAAGTGTTTTAAGGATATTAGACTCTTCTAGTACCTTAATTGACATACTACGCCTATATACGCGACTCTCGGTTTTGCCGGTTTCATCAGTTTTATCTGTTTCTGAGGCTCGGGTGCCACCTGAAGGGCGGGATTGTCACAGAAAAAACCGATTCAAGAAATGCAAGAAAGGGAAGGATGAGTGCCATGGGATATACAAGAGGAGTTTGCTCTTGTTAGAGCTTATGTCGATACATCGTAGGATCCAAAATACGGTACTTTTTATATCTTTGTAATTAAAAACTATTTTTTTTATATTTTTTTCATCTTCTACTATTTATACATAATATATATATATATATTTAATTATGTAACTCGCAAACTAAAGATGCGTCTTGGGATCGAGTTAGCAACAAATATCACGCTAGCTTGAAGGAAGCCGCAAAACCCGATGAGCTCCCGATATTCCACAACAACGAGAAACTTAGCAGGAAGTGGAGCACCATGAAGACAAAAATTGGGAAGTTTCATGGGATTATGGTGGGTCTGGAGCGAAACCGTCGAAGTGGTGCAAGCAATGCCGATTTAATAAAAATCTGCGTTGCTCGCTACAAGGACGACCACAACAAGTTGTCGCCTTTTCTACAATAATACAAATTTTGAGAGAATCTCCAAAATTCAATGAGATTATGGAAGGTTCCATAGTAAGCAAGAAGCAGTCCTCGACCGACCTCAATAGTCGCATGGCTCGAACTCAACGAGACGTTGCAACATTAACCTAAACGATGATAGGGTGTTCGAGGACGAAGAAGAACCGCAACCTCAAAAGAGGTTTTGCGAAGGCCCGTGGGAAAAAAGAAAGCGGTTCGACAAGAAAAGGAGAAACAACTGGATGAAACTTTTTACGCGCAAGTGATGTTGTTTAACACCGAACATCAAAAAAGAACAAATTGTGAGAGAAAAAAGTATCGTCTTCAATAATTCCGTGTTATCGGCATGGATACATCGAGCTTGACCCGGAGCAACGAGAAATGACTGAGAAAGAGAAGGAAAAGATCATGAGGGAATTACGTGATGATTAGTTTTTTTTTAATTTTATTTTATCAAGTATTTGTAGTTTTTTTTTTATTTTAATCAAGTATTTGTATTTTTATTTTTTATTTTTA
This sequence comes from Deinandra increscens subsp. villosa, assembly GCA_039602395.1. NCBI lineage: Eukaryota > Viridiplantae > Streptophyta > Magnoliopsida > Asterales > Asteraceae > Deinandra > Deinandra increscens. The sequence continues at coordinate 58,932,827 of JBCNJP010000008.1, read as the reverse complement.
TCAAGTATTTGTAGTGTTGTTTTTTAACTTATATTTTAAGATTAATGTGTTATTTATTTATTTCAAAATGAAAAAGAAAAAAATAAAAATAAAATAATAATAACACAACAGCACATAAATGGAGTATACCCAATATGTGTTATGTGGTGTTAAAATAGCGATGACATGACAGTGTTAACCTTTAACACCACGTATACCACATGACCTTAGAACCATAAACTCAAACAATAAATTCAAACACAATCATTCCTTAGCCTCACAAAGTGAAACAACGGCCAAAAAAATATGGAAGATTGTAAAGCTCCGCCGTGAACAATAATAATTTGTAAGCGCAATAAATTAGGAAACCAAATTTTTTTGAACGCCTAAGGCAAATTCATTAAAGGAAAAAAAAAAGAGGACCCCCAAGCAAGGAGCTAAAGGGGAAAAGAGTACACAGAACAACTTACAAAGTAAAAGAGATCCAGGCATCCCCATTGATAGCCCAATCTTTACAACGATTAGTAAACCATAAAAACTCCAACTTTTAATCTCAAATATAGTTCTCTGCAACGAAGGTCGTCTCCGATTGAAAATTTCTTGGTTCCGTTCCAACCAAATGCACCAACACGCCGTCAAGGTGATCGAAAACACAGCCTCCTCCTTTATCTTTGTGAGATGCCCAGACTTGTGAATCATAAGGATATCCTTGGGTGGAAGCTTGCACCACTGAGATATGATCTGCCAAATAGCATCAGAAAAAAGACACCCAGAAAACAGGTGCTCAACCGGCTCATTAATCTCCCCACAAAGAGGACAATCCAGCGAGTCCACCGGAATGTTTTACCGACTAAGAACATCCCTGATTGGCAGCCGATTCAACATAGCTCTCCATAGGAAAATGTTAATCTTTAGAGGAACGCGCTTGCACCATTTAAATCCAGTGACATCCACCTCGCTGAAAACCTGCTGAAAACCTGCTGAAAACGACGAATCGAACGGACCGAGAACTGCCCATCAGATTCACCGCCCCATCTCCACGAACCATTATCCTCAATTAACAACTGATTCATCTCGATCCCATCCTGTCTTAACCCTTCAATCACCCTGACAATAGCCTTCCATACCCCACTGCTGTTGGGCTCCTTAATATACCTCCAGGCTCATTTGCAGATCAGGCTGTTATTAGCAATCTCCAGCGGACAGAGACCAAGCCCACCAGCGTGTTTGGGCCTAAGAACCACGTCCCGAGCAACCCAATGTATTTTCTTCATGTCTTCATCTCCACCCCACAGGAAATTCAAACGGATTTTTTCAAGCGCGTTAATAACCTTTTTTGGTGTCTTGTAAAGCGAGAAATAATAGGTGGGTAAGCTATCGAGGACTGATTTTATAAGGGTCAGTCTGCCGCCCAAGGAGAGTTTTTTGGCTTTCCATGACGATAAACGTCTTTTGAAAGTGTCGATCACTGGTTGCCATTTTTTTACCAAGTTCATGTTAGCGCCTACCACAAGACCCAAGTGTTTAATTGGTAACTTACTCACTGTACACCCAAGATCGCTAGCCCTTCTATTGATCTCGTCCTCCTCCACATTGATTCCCGTGAGGCCACACTTGTTGAGATTAACCCTTAGGCCGGAGACGAGAAAAAAACACCATAACAATCTTCTAAGGTTGAAGAAATTAGACTCGGTCCACTGCCCCACAATCATCGCGTCATCCGCGAAAAAAAGGTGCGAGACGATAGGCCCATTATGAGGAGTAGATTGTCCATGGAAAAGCCCAACGGCGTGTCTCTAGAAAATATCCAATGTAAAGCTTCCATGGTCACGATAGACAAGTGAGGTGATAGAGGGTCTCCCTGCCGAACACCACGAAAACAATCAAATTCCTTGGTTGGTGAACCATTTATGAGGATCGAAGTACGTGACGCCTCAAGAACACCCCGGACCCATTTCCTCCAATGATCCGGAAAATTCATTTGCTCGAGGATGCTATCTAAAAAATTCCACTCCAATGAGTCGTATGCTTTATTAAAATCAATCTTGAAAAACATCGTTTTCATTTTCACACGCTTCACCCACGAGAGAACTTCATTAAGAATTAAAGGGTCGTCGATGATGTTACGATTAGCCACGAAGGCCATTTGAGACTCCGAAATGATAGAATCCATCACCTTTCTCATTCTATTCGCCAAAACTTTAGAAACCACATTGGCAATACACCCAAGAAGGGAAATGGGTCGAAAGTCACCAAAACTTTGCGGGTCAGGGATCTTAGGTATGAGGCAGATAAAGGACGAGGAACATCCTTTACTGAGCGACACCTCGCTATGAAACATCTGAAGAACCTCCAAGAAATCTTGACCCAATAAGTCCCAAAAAAATTTTATGAAGGCGAAATTAAAACCGTCGAGCCTCGCCGCCTTCTCGCTCCTACAATCCGACATCGCCTTCTTAACTTCCTCGAGAGTGAAAGGGACAATGAGATCAGCTCCAGCCTTGTCTGAAATTTTCTTAATACCAACACAGATCAACCTGGGTTTATTTGCGTTAGGTTTTTGGAATTTCTTAAGAAAGAAAAGTCTGGCTTCGTTTTTTATCTCAGCAGGGTCGGCAATCCATCTGCTCCCAATTCTCACCCCACTGATCCGATTAGCTGCCATCTTTGTTTTCAAGACCCCATAGAAAAACGCATTGTTCTCATCCCCTTCCACCGCCCATTTCACCCTAGCTTTCTACGCCAAATCACGTCGTCTATCGATCTCCAGCACTTCCGATTTTTTTTTAACCTCAGCCCATTCATTCACTTCATCCTCAGTGAGAATTCTTGATTCCGATAAGGCATCCCAGTGGGCGCAAGCATTAACCACACTGACTTTTTCCTGTTCCTCCGATCGCCTTATGTTAAATCTCCAGGCCTTAATTTTTTCTTTAATTTTCTTGAGTTTCCAATGAAGCCAAACATCCGGTTTACCATGAAAAACGCCACCACTTAGAGCCTCGCACACAATGCGGCGGATATCCGGATTACCCAACCAGGAGGAGAAAATCTTAAACAGAGTTGGACCAAAATTAACCGTCGAACACTTCAGTAATAGGGGGTTGTGATCAGACATAATCTGGGTAAAGCTGCGAGCACAGTGGAAGGCCAAAGTTGCATAAAATTATCACAGACCAAAAAACGATCGATTTTACCGAACTTAGCACCAAAACCATACGAAAAGGTAAAACGGCCGCCACCCATACGATACTCTTGGAGACCAGCAGCAGAAATAAAACCATTAAAATCAGCAGTCGGGCTAGCATGGAATTCCGAATATAACCTATCCTCAAGCCCACACACAACGCTGAAATCACCCCCAATCACCCACAGCCCGGTTCTAGTGGGTATGATGGCAAGAATTTCCTCCCATAGTCTCTGTTTCTCGTGGTCCGGTTGTGGTGCATACACATTCAATATGTTTATTTCCACCTGCACACTGACAAGAATACACCCAACAAGCAGAAAATTATTATCTATTAACAGAGTACCTGGGGCAGAAAATACCCTGATTCCAAGTGGAAAGAATGCCTCCGGAACGCCCATCTGCCAGGACAAAATCCCACCCCACCGGGCGGTTACCCCAAATGCCGTTAATCGGAAGATTAGACGAGTCCGAAGACTTAGACTCCTGAATGCATAGAAAACCCTTAATCAAGATTTTATGTGATCAATTGAAATCACAATCCAGTGTAGGTAGCAGAATTAAACATAAACCTAGCAATCTCGTAATCACCAGCAAGTCAAAACCTAACAATATTACCAAAATATCTTCAAGGGAAAAGATCTACAGAAAACCAACAATTATCCAAAAAACCAAAAAACCAAAAAACCAACCTTTTTTCCTCTATAACTTCTTCATATATTAATAATTTTTAAAAGAATTTCACCAAAAAGTCTATAATTTATTAGCTTTATTTATGGGAAAAAAATTTTAAAAATAAAAAGAAGTGTTTTTTTATTAATGCATCATGCAATAGTACTTATGGTATTGCATAATTCATTATAATTAAAACTACTTAAACAGAAGAAGCTTAACTTAAATATGAACGTGGTTTATGCGAATAATGTAAAAAACAAAGAACTGGCATTCATAAACCAATTGTATATTATTGTTGCATAGTGCATTATTAATTTTAATCTAAAATCCGAATTTTATTTTATTTTTTTTAAAAAAACTCGAAAATGTTTTTAAGTTTTTTCTTTTTCCTATATTCTTAAAATCATGAAGAAACATATAAAAAAAGTTTAGAAAAATAATTTTTTTTCTTGGTTTTTTGGTTTTCTATAGAACCCAACCCATATCTTCATATCCCAATTCAAAAATAATTAATTCCAAACAATCAAACGTGTAAACAATGATCAAACATCAAAATTTCTATGAACCCTAAGTTGTTCTTTTGAGCCGACCAAAAAAAAACCACCCAAAAAATGGCTAGAAAAGCCACGAAAAACACAATAACACTTGAATCTTGACATAGTGAGAGCCTCGAAATGAAGTTTCTTGGCTCTGATACCAATTGTCAGTCCCAAATACGCTCCCAACACAATCTCTATTCACCTCTGATTGTGCGGAATCCAATCAGAGATGTGATTCAAGAACAATATAGATGGAATAAGATTCAATAAACACAATAAACAAACGAATACGATAGAACCTGAAATGGTGCACATGATTATCAAACGAAATCGTCTGGTACATCGTTAGAGAAACACAAATCCGTCCCTGCCTTTCATTAGTCATGGGATTATATAAACATGATTTCTAGTTAGTTTTTTTTTCCAAATCTAAATATCTTATAATAGCGTCTTGTTAGTAAACTTTTGTGTCAGGAAATGTAATTCTTCATAGTAGAGGGGCTGATATTGTAAATAAAATAATGAGGTTGTTAGTTAGTTTGTTAGGCGTGGTAAGCGAGTTGAAAAGGTTGTTAATCAGCTAGTTGATGATAGTTCTGTGGATAATAAAAATTCCTAATCAATAAAACCTTTCTCTGATTCCTTTATTGCTTATTAGACTTTGTTGCTTCAATTGATATCAGAGCATCAGATCGCGCTGATTTCTCAAGGAATTTCGATTTCTGTTCTTTGTTTCTTTGCTCGAATTGAAAGGGGATCGGAGATCCCCTCAGTCTGTGAGTCAAGATTCATCGATTGTTGCTGTCACCGCGAAGACCTCAAAGTTCACCGCGAAGATATCCGAGATCATCTCCTCAAAGGATTCGTATTCCAATAATGGCAGGTGCAGAGGTTGATGCGAGAAAAACAATGCAGCAATTGCATATATGTACCAAGCATTGCCTGAGGATTTGATTTTACAAGTTGCAGGTCTTGAATCCGCCAAGGATGTGTGGAATTCAATCAAGAATCGTTATGTAGGTAAAGACAGGGTGAAGAAGGCCATACTACAAACTCTAAAGGCTGAGTATATATGAGGCTCTCAAGATGAAAGAGCAGAAACCATAGATGATTTTGCAGGAAGGTTGTTGGCTATATCTTTAAGATCATCTGATCTTGGGGAGAAGATTGAGGAGGCAACATTGGTTAGAAAGCTTTTAAATTTAGTGCCTGAGAGATTTGTGCATATAGTTAGGGGTGAGCAAAAAAACCGAAAAAACCGAATCGAAACCGAAAAAACCGAACCGAAAGAAAAAAAAAAGCAAACCGAAAAAAGCAAACCGAAAGTAACGGTTCGGTTTCGGTTTCATGTAGAATAAAAACTGAACCAAACCGAAAAACCGAACCGATAAAAAAACCAAACCGAACCGAACCGAGAGCCTATGTGTAAATTAGTATTTTAGGAAGGTCATTCTAAACTTTAAACCATAGTTTCATTCTAAACTAGTTTCATTTTTCAAGAACACCAAACGTCCAAACGAAGTCACGACACTAATGACAATATCAGTTAGCATCGTCCTTTCATATGAAGTCGCGACACTATCCATTGAATTTAAAACCACTTTATTTTGTATGGCTATACGCGTCATGTGCGACTTTTGTTTTTTGAATTTATATTACGACTGTTGTTGCTTGTTACTATTATGTAATTATTTGTTTAGACTAGACATTTAAATTTTAAAAGTATATTAACCACATACTATAAAAAAACCGAAACCAAACCGAAACCGAACCGAAACCGAGAAAAAAACAAAAAAACCGAACCGAATGGTTTTTTTTTCTAGGAACCGAAATATTCGGTTTTGGTTCGGTTCGAGCCAAAAACCGAACCAAACCGAACCGAACCATGCTCACCCTTACATATAGTAGCTTTGATTGAGCAGCTTGTAGACCTAGTTACCATGGTTATACAAGAAGCTCTTGGAAGGCTAATGGCCTTTGAAGAGACGACAGGAATGAAGCACAAAGTGTAGGCAGTTGCCAAAGAGGAGCAGTTACTTATGACATATACTGAATGGCAAGCTAAGTACCAGGATGCGAAGTCAAGGAAGAAGTGGGAGAAGAATGGGAAATATGGTAAAACAGATTAGAAGGGAAGTTTGAAATGGAAAGAGATAGGCAAGAATCAGGCAAGAAATAATGGTAAACAGAAGAAAGACAAGTAAAAAATCAAGTGTTTCAAATGTGATTTGTTGGGCCATTATGCTAGTGAATGTCCAAAGAGGAAAGAGAAAGATCAGGAGGTGAAATTGTCAGAGTAAATGGAGGATGAGCCTACACGTTTGATGATGTTGTAGGATGAAGAAGAGGAGGTGTACCTAAATGAGTCAAGTGTTATACCTTCTAAGTATCAATCTTCAGAAAGAAAACAAGAATAAGTGTGGTATTTGGACAATGGAGCATCCAATCACATGACAGGTATAAGGTCTTATTTCAGTTTCTTGGATACTAAAGTTATTGGGAATGTCAAGTTTGGGGATGGGTCCAGTGTACAAATAAAGGGTAGAGGTTCAGTCATACTGGAAGGTAAAACTAGTGAACAAAGGGTGTTGTCAAATGTGTACTATATACCTAGTTTAAGGAGCAGTATCGTAAGTCTTGGTCAGGTCACTGAAGGAGAGTGTGAGGTCAAGATGAAGGGGGAATATTTGTGGTTTTATGAGAGGACAGGGAAATTAGTCACGAAGGTTTAGAGAGCTCCAAATAGGTTGTATAAAACTAGTCTGAAAACAGGTATGCCATAGTGTTTCTTGGCTAATATAGGAGATGAATCATGGTTATGGCATGGCAGACTTGGGTATATTAATTTTTTAACCTTGCAAGAGTTATCTAGAAAGGAGTCAGTTATGGGAGTGCCTAAGTTGAAAGAAAATCATGGAGTGTGTGAGGCTTGTCTAGAAGGAAAGCAAATAAGAAGGAGTTTTTCACACAAGTCTGAATTTCATGCTAAGGAACCTTTGGAACTGATCTTAATGGATCTGTGTCGTCTCATTACTCCAATCACTAAGGCCGGGAATGGGTATTTCATGTTGTTGTTTGATGATTACACCAAGTTCATGTGGGTGTACATGCTAAAAACAAAGGCTCAAGCATTTCAAGTGTTCAAAGATTTCATGACAGAGGTGCAAAGTAGTAGTGGGCATAAGGTGAAGTCCTTAAGGTCAGACAGGGGAGGTGAATTCACTTCAGAAGAATTCAGTAAATACTGTGATCAAAGTGGGATTCAAAGGATGTTAACTACTACTTATTCCCCATAGCGAAATGGGGTAGTGAAAAGGAGAAACAGAACTGTTATGAATATGACCAGGAGTATGATGAAAGGAATGCAAGTCACAGATGAGTTATAGGAAGAAGGTGTTAGGCATGCAGTGTATTTGCTTAACAGGTTACCAAAAAAATCTTTGAAGGAATATGTCACTCCTTATGAAATGTTAAAGGGAAGAAGACCAAATTTAACAAATGTAAAGGTGTTTGGATGCATAGGACATGTGAAAGTTGTGAAACCTGGTCTCAAGAAGCTAGATAGCAGAAGTGTTCCAATGGTGTATTTTGGGGCACAAAAGGGTACAAAAGGGTATAGAATGTATGATGTCCTCAATGAAAAATTAGTTATTAGCAGGGATGTAATATTTGATGAAAGTAAGAAGTGGGATTGGACAAGAAAGATGAAGGAAGTACTTGAAGAGCCTGAGTTTACTTAGAATGTAGAAAATGAAGTACTTACTCAAGGAAGTACAGATGATGAAGATGGTTCACATCAAGAAGATGAGACAAAGGAGAATGCGAATGTTAGTGGAGCCACAACAAGTCAAGGCCAATCTGAAAGCAGCAATGTAAGAAGGTCAGGAAGACTGCCTGTTGTTCCTGCTCATTTTAGTGACTATGTACTTGACAAGAGGTTAAAGTATGGTGCAATGAGGCAAGAGGAAGTAAAGCAAGTAGTTTTCTTGTTGGCACAAGAACAAGAACCAGCAAATTATAAGAAACTATGACTGATAAGAATTGGAAGCTTGCAATGCAGGAGGAGATCAAAGCAATTGAGAGAAACAATACTTGGATATTGGTTGATCCAACAACAAATTGTCATCCAATTGGGTTGAAATGGTTGTTAAAAATAAAGAAAGATGCCTAGGGAAATGTTAAAAAGTATAAGGCAAGACTTGTGGCTAAGGGTTATGTGCAACAGTTGGGAATAAACTATGAGGAAGTTTTTGCTCCTGTAGCCAGAATAGAGACAATTAGATTGGTCTTAGCTTATTCAGCTAGTATGAGATGGAAGGTGTATCATTTGGATGTCAAGGCAGCATTCCTTAATGGTGAATTGCAAGAGGTTGTGTATGTTAAGCAACCCGAGGGATATGAAAGAAAAGGATCAGAACAAAAGGTGTATTAGCTACTTAAGGCTTTGTATGACCTGAAGCAGGCTCCTAGGGCCTGGAATTTAAAACTAAACATTGTGCTTAAGGAATTGGGATTCAGAAGATGCAAGCATGAGCAGGCAATGTATACCAGGAGCTTGAAAGGTACTCGTTTAATTGTTGCTGTGTATGTTGATGATTTACTTGTAACAGGAAGCAGTCAAGAGGAAGTAAACAGATTCAAGAGGGAAATGCAAGAAAGATTTGAAATGACAGATTTGGGAATACTGAACTATTATCTTGGTATAGAAGTGGTACAAGGAAGAAAATGTATTACAATAAATCAAGCAGCATATGCATAAAAGGTGATCAAGCTGGCAGGAATGTAAGATTGCAATGAAACCAAGGCCCCAATGGAGCCAGGACTTAGATTGAGCAAAGAAGTGGGTGGTGAGGATGTGGAAGCTTCAAGCTACAGAAAATTGGTTGGGTCTTTGAGGTATCTTACACAGACAAGGCCTGATCTGAGTTATGCAGTGGGCTATGTCAGTATATTTATGTAATTTCCTAAAGAGGCTCATCTGAAGGCTGTTAAACATATAATAAGATATGTGAGGGGAACTATGCATTATGGGTTATGTTATAAGACAGGGAAAAGAGGTCAGCTGGTTGGTTTTAGTGACAATAGTCATTTGGTAGATAATGATGATGGAAAAAGCTCTTCAGGGCATGTATTCTATTACAATGGGGCAGTGGTGTCCTGGCAGTCACAAAAAAGAAGACAGTAGACCTTTCAAGTTATCAGGCAGAGTTTATGGCTGCTAATGTGGCAGCATGTCAAGCACTTTGGTTATCATGATTATTGAGTGAGATAAAAGGGGAAAACCAGCAGCAGGTGTAATTATTTGTTGACAATAAATTAACAATAGCTTTGATGAAAAAACTTGTTTTTCATGGGAGGTCAAATCATATCAATTTAAGATTTCACTTCATTAGAGAGTGAATTAAAAATGGTAAAATTCTGGTTGACTTTGTGAGTAGTGATCAACAAAAGGCAGATGTCTTAACAAAGGCATTAGGAAGGAACAAATTTGCAGAAATGAGAATGCTACTTGGAGTTGAAGATAATAAGGGAATGAAGGAACATAATGACATTTAGGTAATGATATGAATGCACATTAATGTACATAAATCCATGGATCCCTGGTGCATGATGATGCTAAAGTATTGTTGGTTAAAGGTCTAGAATCAGAGGAATATAAAAAATGTACTATGTTAGAATTAGGGGGGAGTATGTTAGTAAACTTTCGTGTCTGGAAATGTAATTCTTCATAGTACAAGGGCTGATATATGTAAATAAAATAATGAGGTTGTTAGTTAGTTTGTTAGGCGTGGTAAGCGAGTTTAAAAGGCTGTTAGTCAACTAGTTGATGACAGTTCTTTGGATAACAATAATTCCCGATCAATAAAACTTTTCTCTAATTCCTTTATTGCTTATTAGATTTTGTTGCTTCACGTCTTCTTTTTATTTTATTGTTTCCTACAAACTATATATGTTGGATCTTGAAAAGAACTCTTTTGAGAATGAAGAAATAATCATTACTCAAATAAACCTATCAACATGTTTGATATTCGAGTAGATTGGATATCGAGATAGGTATACCTATCCTCAAACTCGATCTATTCGAACATAAAACATGTTTATAGGTTTATTCAGTTATTTCGCCACACCTACACATAATAGTATATTGTTTTCTAGACTTGAAATTTGTTTTAAGAGACTCGTGTATTAAACATTAATTGTCGGCTACCATTCTATCTTGTTCTTCATCTTCTCCTTGCATTTTTCTCGTTTCCATTGTATCTCGAACCCTAATTTACCAATTTAGTTTATTCCAGTATTGTAGTCATATGTTTATAAGTATTTTTATTTTATATTACGAATGACTTCATAAACTCATAAAAGTATGTGATTTTATCTCCTTCAAGACTTTCGATAGCCGTTTCCACCAAGTCGAGTCCTTAAAAACCAAATAACTACAACATATCAAAATACTATTTTCAACATAAAGACAATGTTTGATTTGACGCTAATATAAACTTTATTGTGTTGACTATGGTTTCTTGAGTCGTTCCAAATACTATTACGCTTATAAAGACAATGTTTGATTTGACCCTTTGATTGATTATTAGTCACTTAAAATATCTCCGATCCTTATTTGACAAGAATACAATTGTAATTTGTAATCAATCAACATGATACTCTACAATGATTGATGGGCGTGTTAATATTTAAATACTTTAAAGTGTATCAAATTATGTAGTAAAATACCTTTTGTTTTAACACCATTTACATTACCTCGAATTTTAAGTGTCCGAATAAGCCGATTTGAGACGGGATTGCAAGCGTTTATACTGGATTTGACACTCCAAGCTTGATTCACCCAGAAATATCATCAAGGATGAAATTCACCACTTGAAGGCCCAAGCCTTAACCATCCTTCCCATGCCAATTCATCTAGGAATAACTTTTTAATAAGTAGCTGATTGATGGGCGTGTTTTGTGTTGTTTGGGGCCTAGCCTCTTGCTAGCCCTATAAATAAAATCGCTATTAAAAAAATAATAAGTACGTGATCGTGATTGTGTGTTCGATGGTGCATTCATGTTCTTAAGTACGTAAAGAGAAACGTAAGGTTATAGTATTACAGTTTTAAATATTGAAATACAGATTAAAAAAATGACGTTATGACATATTTAGAAACCACACAAAAACTATTTCATTGTAAAATAACATTAAAAATACGAAAATCAATTTGTAGAAATCATACGACCAAAATATGAGACCATGGATAACAATGAGGAAAAAAAAAAGTAAAAATATATCAAATTTGATCCTACTCGATTTTTAATAAAATTTACATAAAAAAGTAGCACTGTAGCATGGCTCGGTTTTAAATAATACCTGTATCAAATATAAATACAAATATATGAGTTTTGCAACGGTATATCTGGAATTTATATAACTATTATATTTTAAAAATAAAAAAAGAAATGTGTAAAACTAATTATAAATTGTATCCTCCTATATATACATAATACAACTTGATAGTACCATCCTTATAAAATAATGTACAACTTCTATTGCCTATGGTACAAATCAATACAGTTTTTTAGTACAATTCATACATGCGTGACTTGACAAACCCTTCTCTCATTCTTACGTTTCATCTGACAGTAGAAATTGGGCAATTCATATGGAGAGCAAAGAAAACAGTGAGCCGATGCTTAACCCGCATAGATCTTGATCGGTGGCAACTAGGAAAGTCGGAGAAGGGAGGCCGGTGGCTAACCTAATTATTGATCAAGTCGTCGAAGCGGCGGTGGTGTTTGGTCGCAGCCGACGCGATGGCGATGTTTGGTTGAGGTCGTTGCTCCGCCTATGGCGTTGAAGCGACGGCGGTGTTTGGTTGTAGCCGTTGCTCCGCCTATGGCGTAGAAGCGGCGGTGGTGTTGGATTCGGTGGTCTGTACGTGGTTTTGTTTCAGATCCGATGTTTGGTCGGTGTTCCTCCGTCTCTGACGGTGAAGCGGCTGGCTTTTAATCCTCTCTCATCGCCGGTTCGCCGTCGTTTGGGTTCATCATCTACGGCGTTTGGGTTCATCATCGAAGGCAGATCGGGATGGATAAGGTAAAACATCAAACCCTAATCAGATGTTTGGGGGTATCTACAGTGTTTTGGTTGTTCATGTTACTTTTGATGAACCGATTTTGGGATTTGGTTGATTGTCTCTTCAGGATGTGAAAAAATAGATATTTTGGTTCGTTTTTGTATTGATGGGGGTATCGATTTGGTTGTGTTCACTGCTTTTGGTGTTCGATCTCCCATATTTTCGTTGTTCATGTTGCATTTGATGGCTCATTTTTGGCGTTGCCAGGTTACATTTGTGATGTTGGTGTTTAGGGATGTTGAAATGAGTGGAATCCACATATGCTACTCATGAAAGCATTTGAGGCTACTGCAATCTTTCTAGAAAAAAAAATATTAGCCTTTTAACTGATTATATCTATAGTAAAACACTACTATATCTCAAATGCATAATAAATAAAGACGGGAACATATAAAACCACTTTTGTAAGACTGCAGACATGCCTTTTCGGATTGAAAATTAATATAAAACCACTGTGGTAATGTTTTAAAAGTGTTTGTATTTCTATTAATGACTAATATGCAATAATATGTTTTACATGTTAGGCACATGAATCATGTTCTAGCTTATGCAGGAGGATTGGAAATCTACTGATATTTTGAGAGAGATTTAGAAGTGGATGCACCATATGTTCCTATATACTGACTCCGAGTTGCTTTGTATTTGTTGCCGCATATTTGGAACAACAATTGCTACATGTCTGGAACAACAATGTTTTGTTTAACATGGTATGTTTTTGTTGATCTATTAATATGTTTTAGTAATGTGAATGTACATCATTCTACCTGCTTATAAATTATAGATGTTTAGGTCTTTAGTTTGATATTTGATATATATATTTTTTGATAAAATATTTGTATCCAGACACTTATATGAGACATACCCTCTTTTATAATCTCATGGTTCGGCTAACCGACTTTCTAAAACGGCCCAACTCCGTTGCGAAGCGCGGGTCGACCCACTTGAAAGTTTTTGATTAAGAGTAAAACTAGGTTGTTTATGCTGCTTTCATCAATCTTTAAAGCTATTTTATCTATGGCAGGTTGCAAACCAGTTACAACTTCAAAGGTAAATTGTTTCTTCATTTTACAGCATATTTAGGTGTTTTTGTTTTCAAATATGTTGTAGAGGTCATTATAACTTCATTAATGTTTAGATGTTGTGAATTTGGGGATGAAATAACACAAATTTGCTTATATTTTTGTTTGATTAAATGTTGCATACCACATGTTCGATGAAATGTCTAAGTAGATATTCAAGTTGATTGTTGAATTTTTGAATCACGATCTCTGTGGTGAAAGCTTTCTAATTGATTTTACCGGCCTAGGTAGATTTTGTTTCCATAAAATCGATTTTTTTACGGGTCTTGAAGTTTAATTAACAATAGAAAACAATGTTAAATAATATGTTTAACCGTTCAATAGAAACTGTTAATTTTTCTTTTTTAACAATGATATCACATGTTAACAAGCTTTTAAAACTGCTTTTACCCTTATCCTAATGATTCGAAATAAACATTAGCTATTTCACTCTAATTGTCCACAATTTATCATAACCTAAGAACCATATAACTTATGATGTGAGTTTGGGGGTTAAGACCCTAGATCTGCGACAGTTTTCAGTGGCACTCAGACCACAACTGCAATTCTAGCGGCAGTGACCGTTGGACCTAGGGTTCAGGCCAGATTTTACGGTTAAAGGTAAAACCTGCCTATTACGTTTGTTTTTAACCCTTTTATGTCGATTTCTTTACCCTTAAACTCCGGTTGTTGTTTCTTCTATTTTTTTCTTTTTTTTATTAATAACTTAATAAGTCTTGGTTATTTTTGCCTATTTGTTATACATGGGATTTGTTTCTTAAGAATGATCACTGATACATATTGTTAATGTTGTGAATATCGTTTTGACCATGATTTAGCAAGTTTTATTCTTTTGGACTTTTGGTGACCAAAAACATAAATTTTACCTGTAGCTATTCTATTAACTTGGAATTTATTACTAATGAAGATACTTTACAAGGGTTGAATTGTTTACTTGAATAATGAATATGCTCATGTATAATTAACCAAAGTGTTTTTCTATGATAAATAACACAATTCTTATATTGACAAGGAAATAATCCCTTATTACTTGCCTATACTCAGAGTGTATTTACATGATGATACTGTAAGTGGTTATAAAACATTAAGATAATATAATCAATAGGTTAATTTTAGAATTACGATTTAACTAACCTGGCCGTTGTTAGTTTATGTTGATTGTAGGCAAAATCAAGAGAACTTAACTTGGAGATGCATAAGTCATATAACTCTCTCTGTGTTGATAGGTCCAAACTTCTGGGTGTCCATATTTGGTAATTTTGACTTTTAAATGTCTATTTACTTGGGCTCTGCATTTTTGGGCTGGTATTTACGTATATTGAGTTTCGAAACTCATATTTCATGGCATTCATGTTTTGGCTATATTGACTTTAAAATGTGAAATCTTTGGGTCTTCTGCATTTTGTTGACATATAATTTGCAACTTTGACTTTAGAAAGTCAAAATTTTGGGTGTTGAGTCTAGGCTACAAATATTCAAAAGTGTCACTATGCATTTGATTATTACACATATCTTGCTCACCGTAATTCCTATTTAAATAAATTGTTGTTTACATGTGTGATTTCATATTCATATTGTGAGAATCATTGCGAGAATCGGTTGCTTTCTTCGCATTGTTTGAACGTTTTGTTTCTTGGTTGAAATTGACGTATTCAATATGCGTAGACCCCGCAGCGAAGCGCGGGTCGCCCCACTTGGTAACCGGATTTTTAAAACGGTTCGGCTCCGCGGCAACGCGCGGGTCGATCTACTTGTATATATACAATAGACAGTTGATCTTATGGAACTGTGTCACTTTCTTCTAGAAGAAAAAGAAAAACTTTTGATGTTAAATAAATTAAAGTTGAGAGTAGTTACCAAAAGTCTTTCTGGATCAACTGGCTGAGCTCTACACTCTCTTAACACAGGTCGTAAGGTCAAACCTTCTACTTGGTTTTCTTTTTCCAAAAACTCTCACATTAACCCAAGGAGCTCAATTCCACGTGAGCCACAAATTCCGATACTTACTATATTATATATTCTTTTCTCCCTCTTTTTCTTTCATATTCTTTTAACTATTTATTAAATTAGAAACCGAAATATCACGATTTTAAATATCACGATTTTAAATATTTAGTAAGCATCATACAATTTTAAATACCTGCCTCATAAATTGAAAACTTTGATTTATTTAATTTAGTTTTAACGTTCATCATTTTGGAACATAAGCATGTGTTTTAATTCCATGTGTTTTAATAATTTTCATGTAGGCATGTATTATTTCTCATTTGAAAATAGAAGCAACGATTAATTTTCCCTTTAAGAGTTTTACTAATACAGGTATATCTAACAATTATATTACATGCTTCCGTGTCTTCAAATACTTTTTTAAGGTTTGTTTAAATGGAGATGATTAATGTTGCTGACATTACTAAGTTTACGCGAGGAACGCCTATTGAAGTACGTGTTATAAGAAGATTATCAACACAGTCAGCCAGATGAAACCTCATATTTTAGTTGACAAATATGTATGTCTTCTTCATTGTTATTATAATTTCCCCTATCTTATCTAACATTAATTCTTACCTAAATTTCTTAGGGTGATGCTATCCAGGGTCATGTTGTATCATCTTACACAACCTATTGTTATTCCACGATATTTAGGAGTAGCTATTATATTCCATACTTTGTTAATATACATTGGTTCTAAAAAGAGAATGTCGATAACTTATATACTTCGGTTTACTCATTTTTATTAGCAATAAAATCTTTACGACCGTAGCAACACACGATTGATCTCTGTTATATTTTAATATACAAAACTCATAAAATTAAAATTATATTTAACCTCAAATACCGCAGCAACGCGCGGTCGATCTCTAGTTTTAAATAATAAAAAAATCCTCTGATATTGCTCGGTGTCTGATTCGAGGTCTGTGGGGCAATTAATCCTTCGATTGGGACTGGGTTCCAGCTTCGGGCAGCTCCGGGGGAATTATTTCTGTTTGGAGTAAAATTGTATTTTTGGTTCGATCGACGATTAAAAAATAACAACTTCCTTATGGTTTCAAGTATCCTCCTTGGCTTTCAGTGTGATATCAATATTTTGAACATATATGTTGCTCATCCTTTACAGGAAAAGCGTGGTCAGGGATTTCAATGAGGTCCGTATACCTGAGGATCGTTTATACTCGTCTTTCAATGCGAGAGGAGCAGAGATTATTAATGATTTCATTGACAAGGCGGGGCTGAGGGAATATCGGATGGATGGTTCAAGATTTACTTTCTCGTATGGCATAAAGTTTTTTATAAGTGTAATTGAGTTAATTTTATGAAGTTGGAAGATGTTGCAGCTACTAGATCCATGAGGATATTCTTTTTTTCTTTTATCCAAGCAGTAGAACGTTCAATTGCTGTAAGAAATTTTGACTATGGGTAAATGGTTAAAATAAATTAAAAAAAAAGCTACATAGGAACATATTGATGTTGTACAAAACTATATTCAAATTGCATAAACATATATGAATCATTTTATTAGAAAAAAAAGCTTATTTATTATTGTAATAATATCGTTTTGGAACATACATAGCACATTAATGATCAAAATTCAAAAAGAAAAGAGAGACGTTTGCAAGTTGCTCCAACCTAATCGATTCAATCCCTTGGCACCTCTACTCTAAAGTGTTATTAATATATGCACACTATTTGGGTCAATGATACATCTATATCAAGATTCAAGATATTTTGGTATATGATATTTCTTGCTGAATGCTCCTCTATGTTAGAACATTTGTTTACATCTTTATGCACATTGCTTTGGTAATGTGATAATATGACAGGGTATTGAAGAGAAAATAGCTAAGTTGCAAGGTAGTGAGAAACTAGTGGTTGCTCGTCATGAAGCTGAACATGCAGTAGTAGGCACAACTGTCTCAAAACTTTTTAATTTCATGACAACTAAGAGTCAAAGTAAGACATTTTAAGCATAAAGTTTTTCGTAAGTGTAATTGAATTAATTGTATGAAGTTGAAGATGTTTATTTCACCGATCGACTGGTTCGTTTTATCATATACCATTTGTAAACGCTTATATAATTATAGGAGTTTAACTTTAATTTGTACTAATGCGTGTTTATATGGTTGATGATGACATGGTGGATGTAATGAGAAGTTTTGAAGTTATATTTTGATGGTTGATGATGACAAGAAGATATCATTGTTTGTTTAAACTATTATTTTAATTTAGAAATTGAAAGATGTTTAAATGTTTAAATTATTTGTGTGAAAATTTTGGATCTATATTTACAATTTAATCATATTATCGAACTTTTATTTTACATTTTATATTGTAATTAATGTGATTTTTGTGGAATGTATCAGTAAAAATAAGATGTGCCACTAAAATTACTATAGATATATAAGTAGGATAACCTTTTAGTGGCACAAAACATTTGCCACAATAGACTTTTTATTTTACTATAGCAGAAAAATAAAGTGCCACTAGAGCATTCACAACCCATCCCCCATCCCCATCCCTATAATTTATACTTTTATCATTACTTTTTCTCTCTCTTCCACTCACAACCACAATTAAATAATACTTTTTTATACCCTCATCATTACCTTTTCTCTCTCTTTCAATCACACAAAACCCCAAATTTTAAAAAATCACCAGTTTTTTCATCAAATATAGGGATGAACAGTAATTTTCCCTATCTCCTTACTCACAACCACTTACAACTAAACCCCAAATTTTAAGGTTTTACCTCACAATATTTTGGGGGGTGGGTTGGGAATAAGCATTCACAACCCATCCCCCATCCCCATCCCTATAATTTATACTTTTATCATTACTTTTTCTCTCTCTTCCACTCACAACCACAATTAAATAATACTTTTTTATACCCTTATCATTACCTTTTCTCTCTCTTTCAATCACACAAAACCCCAAATTCTAAAAAATCACCAGTTTTTTCATCAAATATAGGGATGAACAGTAATTTTTCCTATCTCCTTACTCACAACCACTTACAACTAAACCCCAAATTTTAGGGTTTTACCTCACAATATTTTGGGGGGTGGGTTGTGAATGCTCTAAAAGTCCAAAAAGTTTGTGTGGCATAGTGTCACAACTTTTAGTGACACTTTTTTGTGTCACACATTCCAAAAAGAGTTTTTAGTGGCACTTTTTGGCCTTTAGCGTCACTTTTTGTGTGCCACTAAATAGAGGTGCACATATCGGTTTTTTCAAAGAACCGGTTCCGGTTCTGGGACCGGTTCCATCAACTAAAACCTGGGACTGCTGGCACCGGTTCATTCCGATTCTGGGATCGGTTCCAGCTATAACCGGTTCTGGGACCGGTTCCCTCCAAGAACCGGCTGTTTTTTGAAACCAATATTTTGCAAACAAGTTTTTATCAAACATCACACAAAAACCAACATTCATTAACTATTAAACATAAATACAACAAAGTGTTACTTATAAATTAAAGAAAACACATGATAACGTTAATGAAATACAATAATTTTAAACATTTATTCGTCCTCGGGAGCCGAGGTTTCTTTCTTCGCCTTGCAATATTTGGTAATGTGTTTTCTCAAAGTAGAGTTTGCGACCGCTTGAAGAAGTAGACCACAAGCTTTGCAACGCGCTTTATGACCGTCATTCGACATTTCGTATAAGTCGAATTTGGACCAAACTTCCGGGTTTCTAGTTGTTTCTAATATCTTCACAATCGATGATTCATCTTGGTTTGCCATACCGTTGGTTCGATAACGTAAACAAGAAAGAGTTTTTTTTTTAAGTTTTTGAATGTTCTAATCAACCCATAACATTACACTACTATTTATACTAAATTATAGGAGCACTAGGGAGCCACAAAGAAAGAAAAACAGTCAAAAACTAAGCCCCAATGACTATATAGCCGTTTCTTATAACGCTAGTTCTTCCAACCGGTTTTGGGACCGGTTTCAAAAAAACCGGTTCGGTTCCTCCCCTGAAAAGCTAGAATCGATTAAGGACCGGCGGGTTTTTCTGGGACCGAACTGGTTCCCTAAGAAACGGTTCGGAACCGGTCCGGTTCTAGTTCGGCTCGCTGGTTCCAGTCCCGGGATCAGTTTTTTTGTGCACCTCTACCACTAAATGACATTTTTTTTGTAGTGTTAGATATTTAAAAAAAATAATAGAAGGTAGGTATTTATAATAAATAGAAGTTAGATATTTAAAAAAATAGAAGTTACATATTTAAAAAAAAGAAGCTAGATATTTAACAAAAAAAAAACAGAAGTTAGATATTTAAAAAAAAATAAGAAGTTGGATATTTAAAAAGTATTCCTTGCCGGCGTCCTTGGAAACGTCAATCCAACATCTCGTTAAGGTGACCTCCTCCTCGTGTGTCCAAGGTATAGCTTGTCGGGGATCGTCTCGTTCTTGCGGGTTCGGTTAGGAAGTTTGGCCTCTTTTTTTTCTTGGTGCCTTCTTAGAAGGTTTCTTTTGTTGCGGTTCGGGTTGGCTTTCCATGACCAAATCGGTTTGTGAGGGTTGAGAGTTGGGTTGAGAGTCAGGTTGAGAATTGCGTAAGTAGTCGGTGAGGAGATAGGAGGGTTGTGGATTTTCTTGGCTCCAACCGCCTAGTTGTGGAGTCGCAAACATTGAAGACGCCACAAAAGGGACTATGCACTTGTTTGAAAGGGATTTGGTTGAGAAGTCAGGGTGGAAGGATGTTGGTCGTTTGGGTTGTTCGGGTTGTAGTAGAAGTTGAGATTCATTTTTTGTGAGATGTTGGTATGAAAATAGATGTGAAACGGTGTAAAAATGATGTAAAAAGGGTGATATTGAAAGAGGAAAAATTTAGTGAACCCTATATTTGAGGAAAATTTTAGTGAATCTGTAAAATTTGAGATTTGAAGAGAAAAAAAGATAATGATAAACATATTAGAAGTATTATTTAATTGTGGTTGTGAGTGGAAGATAAATAAAAACTAATGATAAATATATAAATTATAGGGATAAGGATAGGGAATGGGTTGTGAATGCTCAGAACAAACTTTGGAAGTTGATTAACCCTCCACCAAACTTAAAACCCATCGATTTGAAATGGGGTTATAACAAAATACAAACACTTGTAGCTAAGGGGTATGTCCAAAGGTTTGGGATTAATTATGAAATTTTTTTTGCATCTGTCGCGCGCATTGAACCGGTGAAGTGTGTGCTTGCTTTGGCGGCATACCAAGGTTGGGAAATCTACTATGACACGTTTTACATTGGCAAGCAATTCCTCGTGTGAAAATAAAATTGTGAGTTTTTAAATGAGCAACAAATCAGGGGTAAAGTGGACAATATCTTGATACGGTTTGCTTGGTTTATTACAATTTTGCATGCATTTAGAGATACTAGTTACTCGATGGATGCTCATGATGGAGAAACTGCAACGGGATAGACTTTTATTATGGTGATGCACCTATAACACTTAGAGTTCTAAAAAACAAAGCATGGTTGTATTATCATCTTGTGAGGCGGAGTTGATGACGTCTATATAAGTCGCGTGTCAAGCGTAGTGGCTGATTGATGGACTACTATGGGAGATGACCGGTGAAACGGAGGAGGTGGGGACACTAAAGGTGGATAATTCATCAACTGTTGCCTTGATGAAAAATTAGGTTTTCCACGTGAGGAATAAACCTATACATACCCCTTGCCATATTGTATGAGAATGTGTTAAATGAGGCAAATTAAGGTGAAACACATGAGTGTGAATTTATAATGAACTGACAACCTCACATAGGCCTTGGCACGGTTGAAGTCATCAAGATGAGATAACTCATCGGTGTTATAATTATAGAGGTGATTGTTAGACTAATCTTATGCAAAGTTCGAATGAAAATTGATCGAATTACAAAGATAAAGGTTTTTTAATTATAGAGCTGATTGTTAGACTAATCTTATGCAAAGTTCGAATAAAAAGTGATCGAATTACAAAGATAAAGCTTTTTTAATATAACTTTCTCCTAATTAAAACCATATATGTTTATATTTGTCAGGGTTATACACAAAGGAAAGGGTATGATGTAACCCTAATCATATATGTTTATATTTGTCAGGGTTGTACACAAAGGAAAGGGTATGATGTAACCCTAATAATATATCACTGAATAAAGTCAAGTTTTGGTTTTAATTTTATTGGACATGTGAATTTTCTTTTCCATTTGGTATTTAATTAATCTACACCTATGCTGCTATGTATATCAAAGAGTGTAAGGCTGTGTTTGGCATACTAAAGAGATGTAAGACTGTGTTTGACGTACTGGCTGAAAAGCTAGCTGCTAGCTGATAAGCTAACTGCTAGCTGATAAACTATAAGCTAGTTGATAAAAAAATAACGTTTGGTAAAAACTAGCTGATAAACTAGCTGAAAAATATAAAATGACATAAATATACATGTATATAAATAAACTAAAATTTAAAAACAAAATATAAATAAGTTAGGGAAGTGTAAAACTTGAAATATTATAAATGTGACACCCGAGAATTTCAAGGTTAACTTCCGTTAGACAAACCCGTTAGTTACGTTATAAGTGTTAACTTAAGTAACTAATGCTTAACTAGGCCGAATACGTCCACGACCTTTGGTTGATCACCGAACCCGCCCATATGTGTTATGTGCTCATCATTGATTGTCCTTATGTGCAATATGATTTAAATACATGACTTATCATCGAGAATAGCATGATTAATTGTAAATACTTGATTATGTGAAAATTGACCCGTTTTGGTAGTCAGCGAAACTAACGGGCGAAACTATAGTGTCGCCCGGTAGCCAGCTAAACTACCCGTTAACTCGTGACCAGAGCTAGTTTCGCCTGGCCAGCGAAACTGCCAGCGAAACTAGCCTCTGATATAAATAAACTTAATAAACCCTAGTAGCCTCATTTGCTCAAACCACACAACAACACACACACACTCTCCTGGTCAGCTGAGAAGATCACCTAAGGACCAAGACCCCAGCCTCGAGACCATCATCTCACCTCATTCATCGATCCTAGAATCATCCGTGAGTCCCAAAAACTATGTTTTATGCTTTTCTATATGTTTTCTTCTTAAAGCATGCTCAAATCTTTATGTAACTGCTTGATCTGCTAGTATATTGTTTAGGAATGCTAGATCTACCATAAAGTCAGCAACTTTACGTTTATAAACAAACCATGATGATGATTTATGCAATTTTGGTCATTTTAGGGTTTAGAAGTGTTTTTAGAGATTTGATGATTAAAATGCATGTTAAACATGTTAAAGCTGCTTGATTTATGTTGGTAAATGCCTATGGATGCTAGATAATGAATTGCATGTATGATCAGAAGCTGTTAGGTTGATTTTTAGGCAAATCCGTATGTTTTTCGCGACCAGCGAAACTGTGTGTTCTCTGGGCGAAACTAAGTAGCGAAATTATATCTCCTTCCAGCGACACTGACCAGCGAAACTATAGTGTCGCCGGGAACCTGACCAGACCAGCTCGAGCGAAACTATCGAGCGAAATACCTGAACGAAAGTTCAAACCAGTTTCCCTGCGAAACTAGGCTAGCGAAACTGCGTCAGCAGTTTCGGGCGAAACTAGCCTAGCGAAACTGTGTCACCGGGCATTGCCTAGCGAAAGTGCTGCCCGTGCACCTAGCGAAACTGCCTAGCGAAACTATGCTAGCGAAACTAAGGCTTGACCTAAAAACCAAACTTGTGAAATTTGCTTAAGTGTTATGCCATGACTTACATGATTATGCCATGATGAAACATGTTTGATATCTGATTTATATGAACCCTTATCTATGATCAACCATTGGTGTCGTGTGTCGGTATGTCGAGTCATAGTTGCAACGTGCTATGTTATGGGCCATAGTGACGTTAAGTAAAGATTAGACACGAAACTAATACCTAAGACCTAAACGTGTTCTAGGTCTTCGTTAAACTACAATATTTGGATTACTTGAAGTGTAGCAGTGCAACCAAAGGTGAGTGTCACTAACCCGCTTACCGTGAGTCCGTTGGGCCACACCGAACAATTTAACGAAAAACAATGCTGACAAACTCGAGAGTGCTAGGCACCTCACTGATAAACTTGAGAACTCGGGATGCTCGGCACCCACTTGATGAACTGAAGTGTTTTATGGGAACACTTGTGAACTCTGATCAAACTGCTTTTTGAAACAAAACTGAAAACATTTTAATATGGCTAGTGTAGGTTAAAGTCTAAACCATATGATATCACATGTTTTTCTAAGGATGCCTTATAACTTAAAAGTCCTCAACTTAATTGTGCCATTAATTTGTGAAAGCGAGGGGATGTTGGGTAGATCTACTGGAGTTTGACAAACTCCGCCCCGTGGCACGGGAAGTGCACGGAGGAACAATATCAGCCTATTTGACCGTGGTCCCGAGAGGACACGGGGGAGGCAGAAACCGCGATGACTAGGTCCGCACCGTACGGGATGGCTCGGCCCCCACAAAATAAGTCAGCTTTGGTACAAACTTCCTTAGAGCATGGAACAACGGATTAGCTACCCGCGATATCGGTTGAGTCCTTTAACTTTACGGAACTAGTACATACCCGATGACGTGGTCACGGACAAACCATTTATAAACTGAGAATTAAATACGAGCATTGCTTTTCGCAAATGAATATTTTGTAAGTACATTTTGATGCGAACAATGATTATGAGACCGGGCCAATGCATGACAAGCCCACTGTGAACTCACCAACCGTTAGGTTGACACTTGCGTGGTTTAAACTTTTGCAGATCGCTAAGGAGTATCCGCTGGAGGTTGGCATGGCATTTGAAGACCTTTGTTTTTGATAATTAAACTAAACTTGGGAATTTTAAAACAATGAAATTGTAAGGCACGTGGTTAGTGCCAGGATAACTATTTCCGCTGCATATGTAATTTAAGACTTTGATTTCTATCTTGTGTTTGAACTAACCCTGATTCGTTTAGTATTTGTAACTATGGTTGTGGATCCTGGTCTAGTCGCGCCCCTTAACGGTATAAACTCCGTTAGTGGTATTTTGGGGGTGCGACAGATTGGTATCAGAGCCATGAGTTGCAGAGAACTGGAATCATTTTTGAAAACGATTTGGAAACTGCAACTTGAAAACCTTGGTTACAAAACGAATAAACAAATTCCCAAAGACAAAATTTTTACGTGCCAACCTGGGATACTCGCTCTGCTGTGTAAGTAAAAGCTTAGTGCGTACAGATATATGTATATATATATATAAGTATATATATAGACCGTGTCTAAGTAGTCTAACGGAAAGACCTTAGGAAATTTTCACACGAATACGAAATGCGACCGCAAATACGCACACTACTCTGGGGAAAGCGACAACGAAACGATGCTACACGCAACGTCCTGATTTCTACTACGACGACTACGCCGACGGTGACTTTATGGGAAGCCGACCTTCGACGATAGCATTTACGACGTTCTTCGACGACGCCTCAATTTGCACGAAAATTTTTCTGGACTAATAGTGGGATAACGGGAACTGGCTAATATACATATTATGGGATATGTATAAAAATATAACTGTGACTGAACACTGGCTACTTTAACTGTTCAGCAAGATGTCTGGAAGAGGAAACGGAAGAGGCGGTATAAACATGACGCCTGCACAGCTGCAAGCAATGATTACTGAACATGTGCAAGCCGCGGTGGCAGCCGTCCAAGCTGCATATGCCGCACAGGGTAACTATTATGCCGGTTAAGGCACAAAGCAATTATATCATGACCTGTTTAATTTTAAAGTCCGAACTATTTATGCATCAGGAAACCAACACCACTGCACGTACAAGTCTTTCATGGACTGCAAGCCGATGACGTTTTCCGGCAAAGAAGGAGCTGTAGGACTCCTCCGATGGATTGAGAAGTCCGAGAAGGTCTTCTCCATGTGTAATTGCCCAGCTGAAAGCAAGGTTAAGTTTGCTACTGGTACTTTCGAAGGAGCTGCACTCTCCTGGTGGAACTCCGAGATTCAGATGATTGGGCTAGACGCGGCCAACAACATGCAGTGGGCAGCATTTAAGGATCTGATTATGGAGGAATACTGTCCCCGCGACCAAGTGAAGAAGCTTGAAGGCGAATTCCTGAATTTGAAGATGTCTGGGTCTGAAGTTGAACAGTACACTGCACGATATCACGAGTATGAGGTCTTGTGCCCCTTAATGGTCGATGCTGAGTTCAAACGCATTGAGCGTTATCTGGAAGGCCTCGCGCCTCAAATCAAGGGATTGGTGACTGCCAGCAACCCCGCAAACGTGCAGCAAGCCATTCGTTTGGCTCACAAACTTACTGATCAAGAGGTCGAGAAAGGTACTCTACCTGCGAAAGCCACCGAGAAGACTGCCTTGAGTGGCAAGAGAAAGGCTGATGATGAAGCTCCTGAAAACTCGATGAATGTTCAGAGTGTTGGAAACAGCACTGGGAGGTCCTATAACTCCCAAGGTCAAAGCAAGAGGTCTGGGAATAACAGTGGTAACTACCGCCAGGGCGGAAATGGTCAGAGCAACTACAGGGGTAACCTGCCCTTGTGCAACAGGTGTGGAAAACATCATGCTGGTAATTGTAGGAAGAATATGAGCTGCGAAAGGTGTGGTAAAGGGGGCCACGAAGCGAAGGACTGTTGGGCAACTTTACCCGAGCAGCAAAACCGCCCCAGAAGGAACAACAGCAATCAAGGGAACAACTATGGGAACAATCGGGGCAATGGGAACAATGGTCAGAACCGCAACAATGAAGCTCCCGGGGGAAACGGTAACGGGAATTGTTATGAATGTGGTGCTCCAGGCCACATTAAAAGAGACTGCCCTCAGCTAAGAAGACAAGGTAATGGCAATCAGGGAAATAACGTTAATGGTGGAAATGGTAGAGGTCGAGCTTTCGTCATGGGCCAGGGTGAAGCTCGCAATGACGCCAACGTGATCAATGGTAAATTTATTTTGAACGGTTTCTTTGCTACTGTTTTATTTGATTCTGGTGCTGAGAAAAGTTTTATTTCCACTAAATTTGCTAGACTAATTAACGCTAAACCGATCGACTTAGATGCTAAATATGTGGTAGAACTAGCAAACGGTAAACTTCATGATACGACCCAGATAGTTAAGGATTGTAAGCTAGAACTAGCGGGCCATACCCTAGGAATCGACCTTATGCCTTTCCCAATTGGTAGTTTCGACGTTATAGTAGGAATGGATTGGTTATCCGAGAATCGGGCTGAAATCTTATGTAAAGAAAAAAGTGGTTCGTATCCCACTCGAAGACGGTAAAGTATTAACGGTTCAAGGTGAGAAAGGTGGAACAGTCACCGGCATTATTTCATTCCTTAAAGCTCAGAAATGCCTCCGTAAGGGTCACTTCGCGATTCTTGCAAACGTCACTGACACGACACATCCAGAGCGCAAAATTGATGATTACCCGATAGTTCGCGACTTCCAAGACGTATTTCCTGAAGATCTGCCTGGCTTGCCTCCATTTCGACAAGTTGAGTTTGGGATTGATTTAGCTCCAGGTGCCGCTCCGATCGCGCGCGCACCTTACCGATTGGCTGTAAGTGAACTCAACGAACTCTCCTCACAACTGCAAGAGCTACTCGACAAGGGGTTTATTCGTCCAAGTTCGTCTCCATGGGGAGCTCCGGTACTGTTTGTTAAGAAGAAGGATGGAACGTTCCGCATGTGCATTGACTACCGAGAGCTTAACAAAGTTACGATCAAGAATCGGTATCCACTTCCTCGAATCGACGATCTCTTCGATCAACTGCAAGGTTCAAGCTACTACTCGAAGATCGATCTACGGTCTGGTTATCACCAACTTCGTGTTCGTGAAGAGGATGTTCCTAAGACTGCTTTTAGAACTCGGTATGGACACTACGAGTTCCTGGTTATGCCGTTTGGGCTAACCAATGCACCTGCCGTATTTATGGATCTGATGAATCGAGTGTGCAAGCCGTACCTCGATAAGTTTGTGATAGTCTTCATCGACGATATTTTGATCTACTCCAAGTCAAAGGAAGAACACGAGGAGCATCTGCGTCTTATTTTGGAATTGCTTCGCAAGGAACAGCTCTACGCCAAGTTTTCAAAATGCGACTTTTGGATCCGCGAAGTCCAGTTTCTTGGACACATTGTTAATGAGGAAGGAATTCATGTCGATCCAGCCAAAGTGGAAGCAATAAAGAACTGGTCTACCCCAAGAGCGCCAACAGAAATCCGACAATTTTTAGGACTTGCCGGATATTATCGAAGGTTTATTAAGGGTTTCTCTCAATTGGCTCAACCCTTAACAGCCTTAACGCACAAAGGAGTGCAATACAGATGGGGTGAAAAAGAAGAGCGCGCGTTCCAAACGCTTAAAGATATGTTATGTTCGGCTCCAATTCTCGCGTTACCCGATGGAATAGACGACTTTGTGGTTTACTGCGATGCATCGATTCAAGGACTCGGTTGCGTGTTGATGCAACGAGACAAGGTAATTGCCTACGGGTCCAGGCAACTAAAGGATACAGAAAAGAATTATACAACGCATGATTTGGAAATGGGAGCCGTTGTTCATGCACTCAAGATTTGGAGACATTACCTATATGGAACAAAGTGCACGATATTCACCGATCATAAAAGCCTACAGCACATCTTCGATCAGAAAGACCTCAACATGCGACAACGACGGTGGGTCGAGTTACTAAATGATTATGATTTGGCCATTAAGTATCATCCTGGAAAAGCAAATGTGGTGGCAGATGCCCTAAGCAGAAAAGAGTACGAAAAGCCTCGTCGGGTACGAGCGCTTCAACTTACAATACATTCAGGACTACCGGATCGAATCCGTGACTGCCAACGAGAAGCTTTGAAAGCAGAAAACTTCGCAGCTGAAGCACTGCGTGGCGTAGATGGCCATTCTGAAGTTAAGTCCGATGGACTCACATACTATAACGACAGAATCTGGGTTCCATTGTTTGGAAGTCTCCGTGAGCTCGTGATGGACGAGGCTCACAAGTCAAGATACTCGGTGCACCCTGGATCGGATAAAATGTATCAGGACTTGAAGAATCTTTATTGGTGGCCGAATATGAAAGCCGACATTGCTCGATATGTGGCTAAGTGTTTAACATGTTCAAGGGTCAAGATTGAATACCAAAAGCCTTCTGGTTTACTGCAACAAACAAAGATCCCAGAATGGAAATGGGAGGATATCTCAATGGATTTTGTAACAGGACTACCTCATCGATCAAATCAACCGGATGCGATTTGGGTTATCATCGATCGATTAACCAAATCTGCACATTTCATTCCGATGAAGGAAAGTGATAATATGGATAAATTGACAAAGTTGTACATCGACAAAATTGTGAAGCTTCACGGTGTGCCTAAGACTATCATTTCTGACCGAGATCCTCGATTCACTTCCCGGTTATGGCAATCAATGCAGGAAGCATTGGGAACCCGACTAGACATGAGTACAGCTTATCACCCGCAGACTGACGGTCAGACGGAACGAACGATTCAAACCTTAGAAGATATGCTCCGAGCTTGCGTTCTTGACTTTGGAAAGGATTGGGAGACTCACCTTCCACTGGTGGAGTTCTCTTACAACAATAGTTATCATTCAAGTATAGGTGCTGCACCTTTTGAAGCACTTTACGGCAGGAAATGTAGATCGCCCGTGTGTTGGGCTGAAACGGGTGAGAAAGGGCTCACTGGACCGGAAGTTATCCATGATATGACCGAACGGATTATTCAAATTAGGCAACGGTTAGCTGCAGCACGTGATCGACAAAAGAGTTACGCCGACAAACGCCGAAAACCTCTAAAGTTCGAGGTGGGTGACAAAGTATTGTTGAAGGTATCTCCTTGGAAGGGAGTGATACGCTTCGGGAAGCGTGGAAAGTTAAATCCTCGCTACATCGGTCCGTTTGAAATTATTGGGGAAGTAGGCCCGGTGGCCTATCGATTGCAACTCCCTGCTGAACTCGATGGAGTTCACAACGTGTTTCACGTTTCCAATCTGAAGAAATTTCTGGCTGAAGACATCGAAATAATTCCCTTGGAGGAATTGGAAATTGACGAACATTTGAGATTTATTGAGCAACCAGTAGAAATCATGGGACGCGAGGAGAAAGCCCTCAAACGTAGCAAGATTCCGATCGTCAAGGTGCGATGGAGCTCAAGGCGTGGACCTGAATATACTTGGGAACGTGAGGATCAGATGAAGAAAAAGTATCCTCACTTGTTCGAGCAAACATCCACGGAAACTCATGGTATGATTTAATTTTGGGGACCAAAATTCCTTAACGGGAGGAGGATGTGACAACCCTAAAACTTTTTGCTTTCTTTCCCCAGCGACGATAGCAACGACGACAGCTGATGCTGCGAACGCTACGACACAAGAATAATTTTCGGGACGAAAATTCCAATTTCAGGGGAATGATGTGACACCCGAGAATTTCAAGGTTAACTTCCGTTAGACAAACCCGTTAGTTACGTTATAAGTGTTAACTTAAGTAACTAATGCTTAACTAGGCCGAATACGTCCACGACCTTTGGTTGATCACCGAACCCGCCCATATGTGTTATGTGCTCATCATTGATTGTCCTTATGTGCAATATGATTTAAATACATGACTTATCATCGAGAATAGCATGATTAATTGTAAATACTTGATTATGTGAAAATTGACCCGTTTTGGTAGTCAGCGAAACTAACGGGCGAAACTATAGTGTCGCCCGGTAGCCAGCTAAACTACCCGTTAACTCGTGACCAGAGCTAGTTTCGCCTGGCCAGCGAAACTGCCAGCGAAACTAGCCTCTGATATAAATAAACTTAATAAACCCTAGTAGCCTCATTTGCTCAAACCACACAACAACACACACACACTCTCCTGGTCAGCTGAGAAGATCACCTAAGGACCAAGACCCCAGCCTCGAGACCATCATCTCACCTCATTCATCGATCCTAGAATCATCCGTGAGTCCCAAAAACTATGTTTTATGCTTTTCTATATGTTTTCTTCTTAAAGCATGCTCAAATCTTTATGTAACTGCTTGATCTGCTAGTATATTGTTTAGGAATGCTAGATCTACCATAAAGTCAGCAACTTTACGTTTATAAACAAACCATGATGATGATTTATGCAATTTTGGTCATTTTAGGGTTTAGAAGTGTTTTTAGAGATTTGATGATTAAAATGCATGTTAAACGTGTTAAAGCTGCTTGATTTATGTTGGTAAATGCCTATGGATGCTAGATAATGAATTGCATGTATGATCAGAAGCTGTTAGGTTGATTTTTAGGCAAATCCGTATGTTTTTCGCGACCAGCGAAACTGTGTGTTCTCTGGGCGAAACTAAGTAGCGAAATTATATCTCCTTCCAGCGACACTGACCAGCGAAACTATAGTGTCGCCGGGAACCTGACCAGACCAGCTCGAGCGAAACTATCGAGCGAAATACCTGAACGAAAGTTCAAACCAGTTTCCCTGCGAAACTAGGCTAGCGAAACTGCGTCAGCAGTTTCGGGCGAAACTAGCCTAGCGAAACTGTGTCACCGGGCATTGCCTAGCGAAAGTGCTGCCCGTGCACCTAGCGAAACTGCCTAGCGAAACTATGCTAGCGAAACTAAGGCTTGACCTAAAAACCAAACTTGTGAAATTTGCTTAAGTGTTATGCCATGACTTACATGATTATGCCATGATGAAACATGTTTGATATCTGATTTATATGAACCCTTATCTATGATCAACCATTGGTGTCGTGTGTCGGTATGTCGAGTCATAGTTGCAACGTGCTATGTTATGGGCCATAGTGACGTTAAGTAAAGATTAGACACGAAACTAATACCTAAGACCTAAACGTGTTCTAGGTCTTCGTTAAACAACAATATTTGGATTACTTGAAGTGTAGCAGTGCAACCAAAGGTGAGTGTCACTAACCCGCTTACCGTGAGTCCGTTGGGCCACACCGAACAATTTAACGAAAAACAATGCTGACAAACTCGAGAGTGCTAGGCACCTCACTGATAAACTTGAGAACTCGGGATGCTCGGCACCCACTTGATGAACTGAAGTGTTTTATGGGAACACTTGTGAACTCTGATCAAACTGCTTTTTGAAACAAAACTGAAAACATTTTAATATGGCTAGTGTAGGTTAAAGTCTAAACCATATGATATCACATGTTTTTCTAAGGATGCCTTATAACTTAAAAGTCCTCAACTTAATTGTGCCATTAATTTGTGAAAGCGAGGGGATGTTGGGTAGATCTACTGGAGTTTGACAAACTCCGCCCCGTGGCACGGGAAGTGCACGGAGGAACAATATCAGCCTATTTGACCGTGGTCCCGAGAGGACACGGGGGAGGCAGAAACCGCGATGACTAGGTCCGCACCGTACGGGATGGCTCGGCCCCCACAAAATAAGTCAGCTTTGGTACAAACTTCCTTAGAGCATGGAACAACGGATTAGCTACCCGCGATATCGGTTGAGTCCTTTAACTTTACGGAACTAGTACATACCCGATGACGTGGTCACGGACAAACCATTTATAAACTGAGAATTAAATACGAGCATTGCTTTTCGCAAATGAATATTTTGTAAGTACATTTTGATGCGAACAATGATTATGAGACCGGGCCAATGCATGACAAGCCCACTGTGAACTCACCAACCGTTAGGTTGACACTTGCGTGGTTTAAACTTTTGCAGATCGCTAAGGAGTATCCGCTGGAGGTTGGCATGGCATTTGAAGACCTTTGTTTTTGATAATTAAACTAAACTTGGGAATTTTAAAACAATGAAATTGTAAGGCACGTGGTTAGTGCCAGGATAACTATTTCCGCTGCGTATGTAATTTAAGACTTTGATTTCTATCTTGTGTTTGAACTAACCCTGATTCGTTTAGTATTTGTAACTATGGTTGTGGATCCTGGTCTAGTCGCGCCCCTTAACGGTATAAACTCCGTTAGTGGTATTTTGGGGGTGCGACAATAAAAGCTAGTTAAAACGCTACTCCAACTAGCTTTTCAAAAGCTAGCTTATAAGCAAGCCTTTGGACATTACCAAACGGAGCTTTTTAAAAAAAACTAATTTTTTTAAAAAAGCTCCGTTTGGTAAGTTTAAAAATCTAGCTTATTAGCTAGCTAGTTTATAAGCTAGCTTATTAGCTACCTTATGGCACGCCAAACACGACCTAAGACGGTAGAGTGATTTGGTAATTGCTATCTTCCATCTTGCAATTTAAAAACTTTCTTACTTTATTTATGGATTAGTATGTTTTTAAGTTCACTTAAGGAGGGAACATATATTATAGGAAATATAAAAATCTTTGTGTTTCTAAGTTTCACTCAAGTATCGACTCATGATCCCCCTGTTCCCTGTGGATGAAAAATACCCCGTCTGCAACAAGGCCTGTATGGATTCGTTTGGGGAGCACGCCGTTCACTGCAAAGAGCTATCGGGGTTTAAATATCGACATGATTTGGTTCGGGACGTTCTGTTTGAGATTTTTCGACAGGCTAGAATCTCGGCTAGGAAGGAAGCTCCTGTTAACTTTCTGTCTGACCCCTTGGATGGGCGCTCAACCCTCAGGCCTGCTGACATACTTGTTTTTTGGATGGCAGAATGGGAAGCATGCCTGTGTCGATTTAACGGGGGTTTCTCCCCTTGTAGGGCTGAGGGACAGTACCTTCGTGCCGGGCCAGGCGGCGTCTAGAGCAGCTGCCGGGAAGGTGACCAAACACGAGAAAGCATGCATCGAAAACCATCATGTGTTTGTTCCCTTCGCCTTTGATACTTTTGGGCATCTTGAGTGGGAGGTGGCTGCTATGTTGCGCCGGATCCAAAAAGCCATGTACAGTAATATCGTGGCCTCTAGATTGAAGAATGTTGTTTTCATACGTCTAGGGTTTGCTATTTAAAAGGGGCTGGCGGCGCAGCTTATTACCCGCCTTTCCTGTGTGGTGACTTGAGTTTTGTACGTTACCTTCCATATATAAAAGAAGTTTATTTCGTTGAAAAAAAAAAGAAAGGGAAGGAAAATAAAAGTTTTGTGTTCCCGAGTTTCACTAAAAGATGGAAAGAGAGAGAAAGTTAGTCCCTTTTCTTAACTTTTTATTTCCTTGATCCATTTGAAAGGAAATAAAAGGAAAGAAATTACTTTCGCTTCTTTTTTTTTCTTTCTTTTTCCCTTCTTTTCTTTTCATTTCCTTTCGTTTCTTTTCTTTTATCTCCTTAAATGAACTCGTGTACACAGCGTTAAGGGCCTAAACCACCTAAATCGTTGTTTGTCGTTTTATTTATTTATTTATTTTGTCTACGTTTGTTTAGCTATCATTTTGTCGATTTCAACTCGAGTTGTCTGAATCTCACTGACTAATTTTAGAATTTTGGATTGCTGAGATTCACTCAATTATTTGGTATATATAATCCAAAATTACAAGTAATGTAATTTTCAAGACTAAGATAATGTAGAATTTTTTCCCTTTGATTTTTTTTCTTTAACAACTAAACCACCATATTTGCACTCGACAGGATTTGGATTCGAACTAGAGAGTTTGAGTTCATCCGAAAATGCTACTTATTCTAAAAAGTCGAAAGAATTTTAAAAAAGTCATAAACCGGCGAGCGAACTCTGATCGAACACATTTCAACGGAAACAAACTCATTGAACTCTATGATTTAGCCTTTTAGTTTTAGCTTTTACGTTATAGAATTTATGTTTTTCAGCTCATTGTTGTTTTGTCTGTCATCGTGTCATTTCTGCTCGTCATTGTTTTCTATGATTTAATTTTATGATTTAGGATTTGGGTTTATGATTTAGGGTTTAGGATTTAGGATGTAGCTTATAGAGTTTAGAGTTTAGTTTTTAGGTTTTAGATTTTATATTTTCAGCCGATTGTGTCAATTTGCTCGTCAGTGTTTTTTAGGGTTTAGAATTTTTTTTCGAGTAAAGAACGAAGCCTGCAAAATGTTATACCAAATATATATGAGATTACACCATTAAGAGGGCAAACCCTCT
This sequence comes from Deinandra increscens subsp. villosa, assembly GCA_039602395.1. Taxonomy (NCBI): domain Eukaryota; kingdom Viridiplantae; phylum Streptophyta; class Magnoliopsida; order Asterales; family Asteraceae; genus Deinandra; species Deinandra increscens. Next base: position 58,898,212 of record JBCNJP010000008.1, on the reverse strand, counting down.
ATGAGGAACAAGATTGGTAACCAAACAAGTTTTAGGTACCCAAAAAACTTGATCTCTATAGCAAAGATCGTCACCCCACATATAAGAAAGGTAACACTCTAATGCAATGCCATAAGTAAAACAAAATACTAACGATTTGATTTAAACTAACAAAAACATGACGAAACTAAAGCTTTAGGGTTTAAGGGTTATGGTTTAGAATATATCTTTATATTTTAGCTTTTAGGTTGTAGAATTTACGTTCTCTAGCTCATTGCGTATTTCTGTTTGTCTTTATGTCTTTTCTACTCGTCATTGTTTTTTCAGGTTTAGCTTTAATGTTTATAATTTAGGGTTTAAGCTTTAGGGATTAGCTTTTAGGTTTTATATTTATATTTTTCAGCCATTTGTGTCTTTCTGCTAATCATTTTTTAGGCTTTAACTTTAAGGTTTAGGATTTAGAGTATAGGACTTAACGAGATGGTTTCAACATTACTGGATTGAGGTCAATTGAGGTTCTTTTTAGCCGGTTTATGATTTTTTAAAAATCCTTTTTAGGTTTTTTTTTTCTTTTGTAGGAATAAGAGCCTGTTTAGAATAGCCCAGCCGTTAACTACAATCTTTTAATTGAAAACCATAATTTTACCATCAAATTTTCACTTTAAAAACATATAATAGCAACTAAACGAAACTAATAAAATCACACATTAGAACATTATTTGTAGACAATGCACTCACACATTGTTACTGTTCACTTTATAAAATCACACATTAGAGCATTATTTGTAGAAGTAAGTTAAACTACTCTTGCCCTTTAAATTCTACACGTTTTGTTGTGTTACTTTTAAAATATGAGCTTCTGTAAAATTTCTAATGTATCGTTGTGTCATGTTCAGTTTTATCTATGTTTTGATATAGATATTATTTAAAGACTAGTTATGCATAATAATATACAGGTCATGGAAACACAAACTATAAACCGTCAAAACTACTTAAAAGTTTTGTTTTTAATGCCACCCATAAAAAACATATATTAATTGCTTTGTATACAACCAAATCTCTAACGTACACTCAAGAAATTTTAACACCAACCTCCGTAAAATCTATGAAGGATCATATCTAAACGCAATTTGTAGATAGGAAAAAGATGGAGAGGTTTATGTAGATATGACAGGTGGAGGATATCAAACAAAGAAGGAGAAGATGGAGAGGTTTATGTAGAAAATAGAAATGGCAGGAGAGAAGTTTTTCTTGCGAATATATATGAGTTAAGAGGGGGACCTCATTTTAGTACATCTTTTATATTTAGGTTTAATTTTTATTTGGACAAAAACGCAAGAGATGGCATCTTTAGTCCCTCAAAAATGTGCTTTATACGTTATCCTCCATTATATATACACACACCCACACACAAAAACACACACATATGTAGGGGTGTTCAAAACCGGATACCCGAAATTTCGGATATCCGAATTTCGGGTATCCGAAAATTTCGGATATCAATTTTCGTTGTCCAAGTCCAAGTCCGAAATTTCGGACTGGACTCGGATAGTTAAAACGGATATCCGAAAATCCAGTTTTTTTAAAAAAAACCACAATTTAACCAAAAAAAACGACAAAACGACAAAACAAAGAAACATATTCCAAGTCCTCAAATACAAATAAACATAAGTCCGACCTAAAAAACGACAAAACAAATAAACATAGTCCAAGTATTCAATAATTCCTTATTTTTTTAATATAAAATTTATTTTAATTTATTTAAATTTTCGGATACCGGGTATCCGAAACTTCCGAAAATTTTATAAATTCTTGTCCAAGTCCAAGTCCGAATTTTCGGATATCCGAATTTCGGATATCCGAAATTCCGAATATCCGAAATTTTTGGATAATTCGGATACGGAATTTCGGATAATTCCGATACGAAATTTCGGATAATTCGGATACGGATTCGGACTCGGATATTTTTGAACACCCCTACACATATGTGTGTTTATGTTATCCAAATTTTAAATTTAGTCCAACCGATGAACAGGACATTTTACATTTTGTATTTAAAACTTGTGATTTAATAAAATATACAATATGTTCTAAAGTAGGAGGATATAAAATGAGAAGTTTGTTTTGAGTAAGAAGGATAAGAAGGATTTTCAGCCATTAGATCTTGATCTAATAAAAAAGGAAGGAGGGGTATTTTAGTCTTAGCAACTTTTGTTGACTTTTTATCTACTTCCCTCATTTTCTTTAAACATTCATAACTTTCACATACGACATTGTTTTTACAAAAAAATTACACCATAAAACGAGCATTTTTTTATCTTTACAACGCATATAATGTTGCTATATAAAAAATGAAAAAAAAAATTACTCTTTTGATTTTTGACACAGGTCATTGTGTCATTGTGTCAAAATGTTCAGATCATTGTGTCATTGTGTCGTCGTGTCAAAAATATATATAGTGTTGCTATATATAAAATTAAATACTCTTTCGGTTTTTGGCACAATATAAAACAATGATCTGAACATTTTGACACATCATTGTGTCATTTTGTCAAAATGTTCAGATCATTGTGTCATTGTGTCGTCGTGTCAAAAGTATATATAGTGTTGCTATATATAAAATGTATTACTCTTCGGTTTTTGTCATCATATAAAACAATGATCTGAACATTTTGACACGTCATTATGTCATTGTGTCAAAATGTTCAGATCATTGTGTCGTCGTGTCAAAAGTATATATATTGCTGCTATATATAAAATTAAAAAAAATTACTCTTTCGGTTTTTAACACCATATGACACAATGATCTGAACATTTTGACACAATATGACACAATGATCTGAATATTTTGACACAATGACACAACGACACAATGACACAATGATTTGAACATTTTGATACAATCGAAAGAGTAAAAAAAATTATTTTTTTATATAGCAACACTATGTGCGTTTTAAAGATAAAAAAACACTCGTTTTTATGGTGTAATTTTTTTAAAAAAATAATGTCGTATCTAAAAGTTATGAAGGTTTAAAAAATAGGGAGAATTTGATAAAAAGTCAAAAATACCCTTCTATCTTTAATTGTCTTTAGTTTTTCTCTCTAATTTACCCAGAAAAATTTTGAGCCATAGATCTTTATTTAATTGAAGATCTAATGGCTATGATTCCTTCTTATCCTTCTTATCCAAACTAAACTTCTCACAATAACCCCACCCTATATGTAATTCCCTTCTTTTTCACTATCAAGAAAGTAGCCTCTAAGATATTGATATTTTTAGCACTGTCTTTTTTATATATTTTCAAATTAATTTCATATTTTTAATTCGACCGGCCTGGTCAAAATCGAAAATCAATCATTTAATATACATCCGAACATCAAATATTTTCAAGATCCGTAAAAAAATCTTAGATCTGCAACTGTTTTAATGGGTAATCACATATATCCCCTCGTAACTACTTATGTGAGATCAAATACAAACCATATTATCATAAAAACCGTGATCGAGAACCAATAAATAACTGTCACATGGACTGCTGATTTCTTTAATAAATATTAATTCTATCAAGTGTTTACAACTAAAATAACTTTTATATACTTTATATTTTTATAAAAAAATATATCTTAAAAACAACATTTTTTTTTTTTAAAAGTTCATAAAAATATGTGTAACATCCGTCAAATATCAGGTCAATAATTGAATTATTCGTTTTATATTGGAAATAATTGAACTATATTTAAGTTACTTAACCTAGATAATATACTTGTGATATGATGCAGTTACCTCTTTGTTTACTTTTACTAAGTAAGAATACCTATCCATGATGAACTTTGACCAAAATAAAGTCAAAGTCAATATTTGAAACGAAAGTTTTCATCATTGATCATCACTTACCTCAAGATTGATAAAATTTGTGACATCCGAGAATTTCAAGGTTAACTTCCGTTAGACAATCTCCGTTAGTTACGTTATAAGTGTTAACTTAGTAACTAATGCTTAACTAGGCCGAATACGTCCACGACCTTTGGTTGATCACCGAACCCGTCCATATGTGTTAGGTGTTTATTTATTGTTATTATGAGAAACGTGTTTAATTAATTAATTTTGTAAATTGGCCCTTTTTGGTTGCCAGCGAAACTACCGAGCGAAACTGTAGATTCGCTCGGTAGCCAAACTTTCGATTTACACGAATTCAGAGTCAGTTTCGCTTGGCCAGCGAAACTAGCTCCTGACCTATATATTTTATAAAACCCTAACCTTCTCATTTTACTTACATCATTTCTCAAAAACACACACACTCTCTCCTGAATTCTGGTCAGCCGAGAAACACCACGAGCCGTCGTGATCTCAGCCTCGAGACATCACTCATTCGGATCCTAGATCAAACCGTGAGTCTCCAAAAACCATTTTCATGCATATTCTATGTGTTTTCTTAAAAAGCTTGACCAAATCTTCATGAAATCGTGTATGCTTGTAGTATGATGCTTAGGAATGCTAGATCTATCATAAAGTCTGTAACTTTACGTGTGAAATCAAGCCATAATGAAGATTTATGCTAGTTAGGTCATTTTATGCTTAAAATGTGTTTTTGGTGATTTGATGATGAAAACTCATGTTTAAGGTGTTGAAATTGCCTCTGTGATGTTGGTAAATGTTTATGCATGCTAGATATTGAATTACATGATGTATGGAAGCTGTTAGATTGATTTTTGGTCTTAAAGACGAGTTTTTTCGCGACTAGCGAAACTGTGTGTTCTCTGGGCGAAATTATATAGCGAAACTGTTTGAATATTCATACAGCGATACTGTGTAGCAAAACTATAGTGTCGCCTGTGAAACTAAGTAACGAAACTACCGAGCGAAACAACCATAGACCCTGTCCCCGAACGAAAGTTCAAACCAGTTTCGAGCGAAGCTATGCTAGCGAAACTGTGTCATCAGTTTCAAGCGAAACTAGCTAGCGAAACTGTGTCATCGGGTATTCCCTAGCGAAAGTGCTGCCCGTGCACATAGCGAAATTGCGTAGCGAAACTACGTAGCGAAACTGTGTAGCGAAACTGAGCCAAGATCAAAACCCAAACTTGTGCAACTTATTTGAATGCTATGCCATGACTTACCTGATTATGCAATAATGAAACATGCTTTGATTGCTGAGTTATGTGAACCCTCGTTTATGATCAACCATCGGTGTCGTGTGTCGGTATGTCGTGTCATAGTTCCAACGTGCTATGTTATGGGCCATAGTGACGTAAGTTAAATATTAGACACAAAACTAATACTTAAGACCTAAACGTGTTCTTAGGTCTTCGTTAAGCAAACAATACTTGGATTATTTAGCAAGTGTGACAGTGCAACCAAAGGTGAGTGTCACTAACCCGTTTACTGTGAGCCCGTTTGGGACACACCGAATAACTCAATGAAAAACAATGTTGACAACCTTATGAGTGCTATGCACCTCTTTTATGAACTTGAAACTTTATGAGTGCCACGCACCTCTTTGATAAACTTGAAGTGTTTTATGGGAAACACTTGTGAAACTTAAGCAAACTATTTCTGAAACGAAACTGAAAACATTTTGAGATTCATGAGAATCCGGTAAACCGTTTTAATATGGCTAGTGTAGGTTAAAGTCTAAACCACATGATATCACATGATTTCTACGGATTGCCTTATAACTGAAAAAGTCCTCAACGTAATTGTGCCATTAATTGTAAAGCGAGGGGATGTTGGGTAGATCTATTGGAGTTTGACAAACTCCGCCTCGTGACACTGGAGGTGCACGGAGGTACAATATCAGCCTATCTGACCGTCATCCCGAGAGGACAAGGGGGAGGCAAAGCCGCGATGACGTATGTCCGCAAAACAAAATTATTGATGGCGATGCCACTACAATACTTATTAGTCAGCTTTGGTACAAACTTCCTTAGTGCATGGAACAACGGATTAGCTACCCGCGATATCGGTTGAGCACTTTAATTTTACAAAACTAGTACATACCCGATAACGTATGTTACGGACAATACTTTTACTAAATCACGCTACCATGATTATGGACTGGTGTATTATCACTGAGCATTGCTTTTCACAAATAAATATTACATAAGTATATGTTGATACAATTATGATTATGAGACCGGGCCACTGCGTGACAAGCCCACTGTGAACTCACCAACCGTTGGGTTGACACTTGCGTGGTTTAAACTTTTGCAGATCGCTGAGGAGTATCCGGAGCGGGTTGGCATGACACATGAAGACATTTTACTTTTATTAAAAATAAATTGGGAATTTAAAACAATGATTTTGTAAAGCACGTGGTTAGTGCTAAGACAATATTTTCCGCTGCGTATTTTGAGACTTTATTTATGACATATATTTGGACTAACACTGATTCGTTTAGTATTTGTAACTAATGGTTGTGGTCCTGGTTTGCTCGCACCCCTTAACGGTATAAACCCCGTTAGTGGTTATATGGTGGTGTGACAAAATTAATCAATCTCCTCTTGTGAAAACGATTGTATAAAAATTCAAATTACAAAAAAAGTTGTCAATCGAACAAACCGTTATAAAAACAAAGTTAACATACGACGAATATAATTATGCAATAAAATGTTCGGAAACGTAAACTTGAACAAAATCATGATTCTAGTTGCATTTAATATACAAATGCAAGATTTTAAATAATTATTCCAATATCTTATTTAAAACTCCGAACTTTTATAAAACTTGTACTAAATTATCATTTTATAGAATCCACATCTAATGACCATTTAAATATTGAAAACACTTCCAAAACAACTAGATTAACCTCTTGCAATATTTTTATACAAATTGGTCAACTAATTAAACTTCACCAAATTTATAACTACCATGAAACCATGAAACTTGACCAAATTTTATAAAAATTGGTCCAACTAATTGGACTCATGCAATATTTTTATAAAACATAATAGAAATCGTTTAATTTAAATCTACATGAAATATCAGCTCTTAAAACAACCACAAATCACACCAAAGTGCTCTTAAGTTCTTGCCAAAGCACTCTCATCTCTTAACCCTTTGTAAGCAAACCTTTAGTAGTTGTTATGCCATGTTAAAAAACACACTCTTGTACCTTTAAGCCCAACAAAGAACACTAATAAAAGCTTGCTTAAATACTCTGAGTTATGCTTTCAAAAATGTTCTTCACATACTAAGTTTTCACTTACTTATTTCATCTCTTGCATTTTTGTTATATGAAACATGTCATCTTAATAAACTAAAACTTATATTTACACAAGGTCATGAGATAGTAAAACATGATCCAAGAACCCTATGGGGACCAAAAGGTGAAGTGCCAAGATCAACCAAATTCATGAACATTTGTTTAAGTGATTTTCTAAAAACTAGTGAAAAACTAACTTAAAATGTGGTTCACCAAAACATATTGGAAAGAACCATGAACCATAATATTATACATAAAAGGAGGTGATCAACGATCGAACCAAAATAATGGGTCTTTTTAACTTCATATATAAAATGACAAATGGAAATGCAAGAACATGCAAGTTATTTACCCGTTTATACTTAAAATACTACAAATTATAATCACCCATGAATCATGGACCTTGAGGAATATATGTGCCCTTTCATAGCATCACTTGGTAAGTTGGTGTGTGTGAACAAGGATCCAGCATAATTGGTGAAAATGTTACAAGTTTAATACTTATGCAAATTGTCATATAAAATCATGAACATGTACCACCCTAGAACCTGTGGATACATCATTAAATAATTGATTATGCTATATATCATGTTGATGGGAAGATCTGGATATTTTTATAACTTTTAGAAAAGTTTAGCTATTGTTTTAAATTCTTGTTTTCAATGAATGGGGAAGTTGTAAAACCATATTTCCCATAAGAAATATATTCAGAAAAAAATACAAAAATTTTTATATCATTTCAATAGCATCCCCACAAAATTTCAGGATCTTTAGAAAAGTTAGCTATTTATCTCTATTTAATAGATTATAACTATGATTAAATACTTAAAAATATAAAAGTTATTATAAAATAGTTTTTTTCTGGAAATAAATAATTTTCCAATACCTTAAGTATTATAATAATTTTATTTGATTTTTGTTAAATTATTTCAATGGTTTTTACCAATTATCTCGCTATACCACAGAAGGTGGTTTTTGTCACGACGGATTTGGTGGCAAAATGGTGTCAATTGCTATTTTGTCACGATTTTGCTACAAAAAATACGGTGATAAAAAAGCCGTGGCAATTGCCCTAATGTCACCATTTTGCCACCCCTAACTTTTGCCACGACAATTTGCCATCATTAAAAAGGTGGCAAATATTGTCACATTATTGTCACCACTATATTGCTACCATTTTAACACAAATGTATTGCCACCATTTTACCACCATTAAAATTGCCATTATTTTGCCACCATTATATATTTTGTCACCACCAAATTTGCTACACCCCTTCCCCTTTGCCACGACTTTGACATCATTTTATCACCAACCTATTACCATTTTGTGACCACATGATTACCTAAAATATTTGCTACCAATTTGTCACCACCACACCTACATTATTTGTTACCATTTTGTCACCACACCTATATTATTTTTACCATTTTATCAGCACTTTACACATTACTAGTACGACCTGCTAATGCTAATGCCACGTGCTATTATACACTAATTTAACTATGAATTTCAAAATAATATAAAACAATTCTATAAATTTCCAATACAAGTTAGAAATCCAAAGTATCAAAACATCATAAACATCTAAAATAAAACATCATAAACATCCAAAATGACAAAATACTCTGTGTTTACAACCTATCTCCGACTCATAGTTTTTAAGATGTCTTTAATGTTTTTGACCCTATTGTGCAAGGTTTCATTTTCAGTCGTCAACTGCGTAATTCTTCCATTTAATCTTTCTTTCTCTACTACATTTTCTCTACAAGATCCTTAATAACCTCATTCAACTTTTCAATCTACAAAACAACAAATACATAGTGTCAATAGATTTATCAACATTACAAATAATGAGGTTGATGAAAGTAAGTGAGACTTTGAGTTATTCAAATAATGAGATTGGAAAGATACTTGGCATACCATTCAAGTGATCAAGATGATGGTTAACTTAAGCTTAAATGAAGACGATGAGCTACTTAATTAATCATAGAACTTTAAAAGAACGGTGAAAAAAGATTAAACATACCTCAGGGTCTTGTCTGCCTTGTATAGACGGGTCACTAGCATTGCTTAACCCATAGAGTTTTCCTTTATTGTTATCCTCACTAGCTTGCTCCCATAACTCTTCATCATATCTATTGCTATAATCACCATACTTCTCAACAATTTTGTTGTAATAAACTTTGTTTCTTGATTTTGTTCAGATTTACTAAATTGAACTAGCTTACCCAAGTCTCCTTTGCACTATCGCTATCCCACATCAGATTTTGTCCTTCAACATTCCCTTCTAGATCAATGTTCCCTTCTAGCAAAATATCTTTATCCAACAGCCTACTTCCTTTTCTGTAATGTGCTTGCTTCCACATCTCATGAGGTAACAGGTCACGCCCGATTCTCTCAGCCTATAAAGATAGAATTTAGAAGTTAGTACATGTTATATATATGAAAAGAGAATGATTAACATAATTTACCGCTTTTCTTTTGGCAGTGACATAGGATTGAGATTGTATGTTTGCTCCCGCATGATTTAGTTCTAATATCTTTATTTCGTTTTGACTTTTCTTTCCATTTTGGCGAATTCCAAAGATCTACCATTTCTTTCCATATATGGCTTCTTATCCATAGTGGTTTAAATTCGATAAGAACAGACATGTCATCATTAACTACAAGACCTTTACTTCTTCCGTACTGTCTTTAATAAACTAGGAAATTACCAGCAATGCATTTCTCCCAACAACTATAAATTTGTGTATCCCACTTCTTGTCCCATTGATAATAAGACTATAAAAAGCTTTTAATAAATATACAAAATAGTTCAATAAATTATATAAAAAATTTATAGGTACACACACCTTAAAACGCTCCCATAACCGCTTTTTATCCTCATTAGGAACATCTCTCCAACTATCCCATGTACCGTTCCACAAAGCCTTTAAGCTTACTCCAATAATTCGGGTAGATGTCCCTTGATTGTTGAATCTGAAAAATGAAAACAATAAATGCAAAACTACATTAGTAACAATCTTTTATGTATATAAATGATCTATATTAATATATATAAAAATATGTACTTACTCCCCATCTTTAATCCAAATCCAATCACGATTCATTGGTTCAGGTACTTGGACTTGGGAAGCGTCCCCCGCATTTTAGTAGCAACATGAAGAGTAGACTCATCATCATCAATATCATCATCACTACCCTCAATGGGATCATCATATGTATCTAACTCCAGTCTAATAGTAGTACTATTACCTATACCACTACCTTGCCTAAGACCTTGATCACCAGTTTGACCACTACCTTAACTGATAACTACACCACTACCTCGCTCAAGAACTTGATCACCAGCTTGATAAATGGTATGCCCAACACCTCGCCCAACACCTTGACCACCACCTCTATCACTACCTTAACTAACACCACGATTACCTTGACTAACACCTCGACCACCACCTCTATTACTACCTTGACTAACACCACGGTCACCACCTCTATTACTAACTTGACTAACACCTCGACCACCACCTCTATTACTATCTTGACTAACACCTCGACCACCACCTCTATCACTACCTTGACTAACACCTTGACCACCAGATCAACCACTATATTGAATAATACTACATGCACCCCTAGTACGTGTCATGATATCTACAAAAAATAAATTCCATAAATAGTTGAAATTAAAAATTCATTGTAAATTCATTAACATGAAATATATTCGGTGATAGCATGTAATCATAAATAGTGTACCAATATGCATAAAACATGTAACCTATGTGCATAAACATGTAACCGAGATCCATTAATGTATTTTAACAAAATAAAAACTGGTCACTCTGATTCTTCATCTTCAGAATCTTCATCATTTCTATCAACTTCTTCATCACTATCGTAAAAATTCCCTTCCTCTACTTCCTCTAAACTTCCATCCTCATGTACAAAAGAAATGGGGTGGTGTAGATCATCTGTTACCGTGCATTCTATCCATTCAGTTTCTTGATAGAAATGGTCATTTTCTGCATTACCATAATCCTCAACTTCAATAACATCTTCGGCGAGTTCATAAACACCCCTTGGGGTCGTCTTTACAATAGCTAACCAGCCTTTTAGTTCCTTTTCCTTTGAAGAATATGATGTATAATACACTTTTTGTGCTTGTGATGCTAAGATAAAGGGGTCGTCAACGCATCCTATTGCCGTGGGCTTAACATCAACCATATTAGTTTTGGGGTCTACTCTTACCCCCTTACATGATCAAACCAGGTGCATCTAAACAAAACAACCACACAACGACCTACGGTGCTATGATACTCCAACTCTAAGATCTCATCTAATAATCCATAGTAGTCGTTTCATTTTTGTTATACGTAGCCCCATTGACACACACACCATTATTTTGTGTAACTCGCCCATCATAAGCGGTTCGTGTGTGAAACCTGTAACCATTGACAAAGTAACCCTTGTGTGACTTTACATAAGTAAGAGGACCTTGCGTCAGGCCTCGCAGATGTTCCTTATTTGGAACATTCATAACCTATATTCATAAAACCATGTTATTATGTTCATAATGTTATAATAGTAAGATAATAAAATGTGTGTTAGAATGCTTACATGCATGAGCAACCACTTAGCAAACTCATCCTCTTTCATTTTATCAAGGGTTGCTTCGTCATAGCTTGGGAATAAATCTCTTAACTCTTTTTCAAATAACCCAACAGAATCCAATAGCTCTTCAAAGTTAAGCAATATATAAATATGAGCCTTATCTTTGTCCTTCTGTGAAAGAACTTTGTCCACTCCACCCTTTTCATATAATCTTCGAGAAGAATGTTTGAATATACTTAAACGAAGATCAGTACTCGAAGAACATGGAATGCCAGGGGAAAAATTGCGTGGTCCACGAATAGTCGGCTCAAGATACAAAGAACAATAGTTAGAAAGTTCATCCACAAGGTTAGACTGAATGATGGAACCTTCAATCTTCCCTTTGTTTCTAATCATTCTTTTTAGTCGACCCAACTTCCAAGAAATGAGATGAAAATTGTTAGCAGTTATCTTTTAACATTTATATGTGAAATTAATATCTTGTTAAGTTAAAACGATTACCGTTCATACGATACATCCACCTAAACTGCACCGGCCCACCAAGAATAGCTTCGTTGGTCAAATGTATGACAAGGTGTTCCATTGATTCAAAGAACGCGGGTGGAAAGATTTTTTCTAGCTTGCAGATAGTTACGACAATACTTGACTTTTATTTTTGCAAATATTCAATGTGTAAAACCCTTGAGCATATTACACGAAAGAATGTGCAAAGCTCTAGTATAGCTTCCCATATTTGCTTTGGTAGCATCCCGCGTAAGACAATAGGCAACAATCATTGCATGAAGACATGGCAGTCATGGCTTTTAAAGTTGTAAAAGCCGGCATCTTTAACATTCACACATCGCCCTATATTTAAAGCATATCCGTTAGGAAACTTTACTTGTTTCAACCATGTACACACGTTTTTTACCTCCTGTTTGGTTAAGGTGTATGATGCTTTTGGTTTAAGAAGTTTATTATTGTTTCCACTCAAAAGATGTAATGATGGTCGATTGCAAAATTGTTTCACATCCTTTCTTGCCTTGATATTATCTTTTGTTTTATCAGTATCCATGACCGTTTGAAATAGATTCTCAAAAACATTCTTCTCAATATGCATTACATCAAGGTTGTGTCGGATTAACAACATGGGCCAATAGCTTCGTTGGTCAAATGTATGACAAGGTGTTCCATTGATTCAAAGAACGCGAGTGGAAAGATTTTTTCTAGCTTGCAGATAGTTACGACAATACTTGACTTTTATTTTTGCAAATCTTCAATGTGTAAAACCCTTGAGCATATTACACGAAAGAATGTGCAAAGCTCTAGTATAGCTTCCCATATTTTCTTTGGTAGCATCCCGCGTAAGACAATAGGCAACAATCATTGCATGAAGACATGGCAGTCATGGCTTTTAAAGTTGTAAAAGCCGGCATCTTTAACATTCACACATCGCCCTATATTTAAAGCATATCCGTTAGGAAACTTTACTTGTTTCAACCATGTACACACGTTGTTTACCTCCTGTTTGGTTAAGGTGTATGATGCTTTTGGTTTAAGAAGTTTATTATTGTTTCCACTCAAAAGATGTAATGATGGTCGATTGCAAAATTGTTTCACATCCTTTCTTGCCTTGATATTATCTTTTGTTTTATCAGTATCCATGACCGTTTGAAATAGATTCTCAAAAACATTCTTCTCAATATGCATTACATCAAGGTTGTGTCGGATTAACAACATGGGCCAATAGCTTCGTTGGTCAAATGTATGACAAGGTGTTCCATTGATTCAAAGAACGCGGGTGGAAAGATTTTTTCTAGCTTGCAGATAGTTACGACAATACTTGACTTTTATTTTTGCAAATATTCAATGTGTAAAACCCTTGAGCATATTACACGAAAGAATGTGCAAAGCTCTAGTATAGCTTCCCATATTTGCTTTGGTAGCATCCCGCGTAAGACAATAGGAAACAATCGTTGCATGAAGACATGGCAGTCATGGCTTTTAAAGTTGTAAAAGCCGGCATCTTTAACATTCACACATCGCCCTATATTTAAAGCATATCCGTTAGGAAACTTTACTTGTTTCAACCATGTACACACGTTGTTTACCTCCTGTTTGGTTAAGGTGTATGATGCTTTTGGTTTAAGAAGTTTATTATTGTTTCCACTCAAAAGATGTAATGATGGTCGATTGCAAAATTGTTTCACATCCTTTCTTGCCTTGATATTATCTTTTGTTTTATCAGTATCCATGACCGTTTGAAATAGATTCTCAAAAACATTCTTCTCAATATGCATTACATCAAGGTTGTGTCGGATTAACAACATGGGCCAATAGCTTCGTTGGTCAAATGTATGACAAGGTGTTCCATTGATTCAAAGAACGCGGGTGGAAAGATTTTTTCTAGCTTGCAGATAGTTACGACAATACTTGACTTTTATTTTTGCAAATATTCAATGTGTAAAACCCTTGAGCATATTACACGAAAGAATGTGCAAAGCTCTAGTATAGCTTCCCATATTTGCTTTGGTAGCATCCCGCGTAAGACAATAGGAAACAATCGTTGCATGAAGACATGGCAGTCATGGCTTTTAAAGTTGTAAAAGCCGGCATCTTTAACATTCACACATCGCCCTATATTTAAAGCATATCCGTTAGGAAACTTTACTTGTTTCAACCATGTACACACGTTGTTTACCTCCTGTTTGGTTAAGGTGTATGATGCTTTTGGTTTAAGAAGTTTATTATTGTTTCCACTCAAAAGATGTAATGATGGTCGATTGCAAAATTGTTTCACATCCTTTCTTGCCTTGATATTATCTTTTGTTTTATCAGTATCCATGACCGTTTGAAATAGATTCTCAAAAACATTCTTCTCAATATGCATTACATCAAGGTTGTGTCGGATTAACAACATGGACCAATAGCTTCGTTGGTCAAATGTATGACAAGGTGTTCCATTGATTCAAAGAACGCGGGTGGAAAGATTTTTTCTAGCTTGCAGATAGTTACGACAATACTTGACTTTTATTTTTGCAAATATTCAATGTGTAAAACCCTTGAGCATATTACACGAAAGAATGTGCAAAGCTCTAGTATAGCTTCCCATATTTGCTTTGGTAGCATCCCGCGTAAGACAATAGGCAACAATCGTTGCATGAAGACATGGCAGCCATGGCTTTTAAAGTTGTAAAAGCCGGCATCTTTAACATTCACACATCGCCCTATATTTAAAGCATATCCTTTAGGAAACTTTACTTGTTTCAACCATGTACACACGTTGTTTACCTCCTGTTTGGTTAAGGTGTATGATGCTTTTGGTTTAAGAAGTTTATTATTTTTTCCACTCAAAAGATGTAATGATGGTCGATTGCAAAATTGTTTCACATCCTTTCTTGCCTTGATATTATCTTTTGTTTTATCAGTATCCATGACCGTTTGAAATAGATTCTCAAAAACATTCTTCTCAATATGCATTACATCAAGGTTGTGTCGGATTAACAACATGGGCCAATAGCTTCGTTGGTCAAATGTATGACAAGGTGTTCCATTGATTCAAAAACGCGGGTGGAAAGATTTTTTCTAGCTTGCAGATAGTTACGACAATACTTGACTTTTATTTTTGCAAATCTTCAATGTGTAAAACCCTTGAGCATATTACACGAAAGAATGTGCAAAGCTCTAGTATAGCTTCCCATATTTGCTTTGGTAGCATCCCGCGTAAGACAATAGGCAACAATCATTGCATGAAGACATGGCAGTCATGGCTTTTAAAGTTGTAAAAGCCGGCATCTTTAACATTCACACATCGCCCTATATTTAAAGCATATCCGTTAGGAAACTTTACTTGTTTCAACCATGTACACACGTTGTTTACCTCCTGTTTGGTTAAGGTGTATGATGCTTTTGGTTTAAGAAGTTTATTATTGTTTCCACTCAAAAGATGTAATGATGGTCGATTGCAAAATTGTTTCACATCCTTTCTTGCCTTGATATTATCTTTTGTTTTATCAGTATCCATGACCGTTTGAAATAGATTCTCAAAAACATTCTTCTCAATATGCATTACATCAAGGTTGTGTCGGATTAACAACATGGGCCAATAGCTTCGTTGGTCAAATGTATGACAAGGTGTTCCATTGATTCAAAGAACGCGGGTGGAAAGATTTTTTCTAGCTTGCAGATAGTTACGACAATACTTGACTTTTATTTTTGCAAATATTCAATGTGTAAAACCCTTGAGCATATTACACGAAAGAATGTGCAAAGCTCTAGTATAGCTTCCCATATTTGCTTTGGTAGCATCCCGCGTAAGACAATAGGCAACAATCGTTGCATGAAGACATGGCAGTCATGGCTTTTAAAGTTGTAAAAGCCGGCATCTTTAACATTCACACATCGCCCTATATTTAAAGCATATCCGTTAGGAAACTTTACTTGTTTCAACCATGTACACACGTTGTTTACCTCCTGTTTGGTTAAGGTGTATGATGCTTTTGGTTTAAGAAGTTTATTATTTTTTCCACTCAAAAGATGTAATGATGGTCGATTGCAAAATTGTTTCACATCCTTTCTTGCCTTGATATTATCTTTTGTTTTATCAGTATCCATGACCGTTTGAAATAGATTCTCAAAAACATTCTTCTCAATATGCATTACATCAAGGTTGTGTCGGATTAACAACATGGGCCAATAGCTTCGTTGGTCAAATGTATGACAAGGTGTTCCATTGATTCAAAGAACGCGGGTGGAAAGATTTTTTCTAGCTTGCAGATAGTTACGACAATACTTGACTTTTATTTTTGCAAATATTCAATGTGTAAAACCCTTGAGCATATTACACGAAAGAATGTGCAAAGCTCTAGTATAGCTTCCCATATTTGCTTTGGTAGCATCCCGCGTAAGACAATAGGCAACAATCGTTGCATGAAGACATGGCAGTCATGGCTTTTAAAGTTGTAAAAGCCGGCATCTTTAACATTCACACATCGCCCTATATTTAAAGCATATCCGTTAGGAAACTTTACTTGTTTCAACCATGTACACACGTTGTTTACCTCCTGTTTGGTTAAGGTGTATGATGCTTTTGGTTTAAGAAGTTTATTATTTTTTCCACTCAAAAGATGTAATGATGGTCGATTGCAAAATTGTTTCACATCCTTTCTTGCCTTGATATTATCTTTTGTTTTATCAGTATCCATGACCGTTTGAAATAGATTCTCAAAAACATTCTTCTCAATATGCATTACATCAAGGTTGTGTCGGATTAACAACATGGGCCAATAGCTTCGTTGGTCAAATGTATGACAAGGTGTTCCATTGATTCAAAGAACGCGGGTGGAAAGATTTTTTCTAGCTTGCAGATAGTTACGACAATACTTGACTTTTATTTTTGCAAATCTTCAATGTGTAAAACCCTTGAGCATATTACACGAAAGAATGTGCAAAGCTCTAGTATAGCTTCCCATATTTGCTTTGGTAGCATCCCGCGTAAGACAATAGGCAACAATCATTGCATGAAGACATGGCAGTCATGGCTTTTAAAGTTGTAAAAGCCGGCATCTTTAACATTCACACATCGCCCTATATTTAAAGCATATCCGTTAGGAAACTTTACTTGTTTCAACCATGTACACACGTTGTTTACCTCCTGTTTGGTTAAGGTGTATGATGCTTTTGGTTTAAGAAGTTTATTATTGTTTCCACTCAAAAGATGTAATGATGGTCGAATGCAAAATTGTTTCACATCCTTTCTTGCCTTGATATTATCTTTTGTTTTATCAGTATCCATGACCGTTTGAAATAGATTCTCAAAAACATTCTTCTCAATATGCATTACATCAAGGTTGTGTCGGATTAACAACATGGGCCAATAGCTTCGTTGGTCAAATGTATGACAAGGTGTTCCATTGATTCAAAGAACGCGGGTGGAAAGATTTTTTCTAGCTTGCAGATAGTTACGACAATACTTGACTTTTATTTTTGCAAATATTCAATGTGTAAAACCCTTGAGCATATTACACGAAAGAATGTGCAAAGCTCTAGTATAGCTTCCCATATTTGCTTTGGTAGCATCCCGCGTAAGACAATAGGCAACAATCGTTGCATGAAGACATGGCAGTCATGGCTTTTAAAGTTGTAAAAGCCGACATCTTTAACATTCACACATCGCCTTATATTTAAAGAATATCCGTTAGGAAACTTTACTTGTTTCAACCATGTACACACGTTGTTTACCTCCTGTTTGGTTAAGGTGTATGATGCTTTTGGTTTAAGAAGTTTATTATTGTTTCCATTCAAAAGATGTAATGATGGTCGATTGCAAAATTGTTTCACATCCTTTCTTGCCTTGATATTATATTTTGTTTTATCAGTATCCATGACCGTTTGAAATAGATTCTCAAAAACATTCTTCTCAATATGCATTACATCAAGGTTGTGTCGGATTAACAACATGGGCCAATATTCAAGCTCCCAAAAAATGCTTTTCTTTATCCAGTTATGGGTTTTGCCAAATTCCGGCTCTTTATGATTTGGGTTTTGTCACACCCCCAAAAATCCCACGCGCGATAACGCGCCGCAGGGAGCGTGACAAACCAGGATCGCCGTCCATTAGTTACACCAAACGACAAATAATTAATAAAAGCGTTTCATATTTCATTAAAATATAAAATTAGAGTTTTACAAATGCGGAAGCGTAAATACAATAAAATTACTTATTTAAAATCTTTGTCACCCAAAGTGACGTGGCTTGTTCAAAGACACTAAAAGCGTTCAAGACTCATGCATGCGTACTCGTGATACTCGAACATCTGCAACCTGAGAATAACATGCTAAAAAGTGTCAACACAAAGGTTGGTGAGTTCACAGGTTTATCAGTTCAAAAACGGTTCCAGTTTAATGTAAATCGACTGTTCAACAACAGTCCCAGTTCAGAGTAAATCAACTGTTCATCGACAGTTCAAGTTTAAGTTCAAGGTTGACTGTTCAACAACAGTTCAAGTTTAGTTTAAGATTGATTGTTCAACAACAATCAAGTTGAGTTTAAGATTGACTATTCAACAATAGTCAAGTAGTAAGAGCATAATCACTAATATATATCAAATAGCTAGCTAGGCTATATACATGAAACTTCGCACGTTGATGGTCACCGAAGCTAACAGTTGTTTACAGTTTGCGCAGTTTGCCTTGTTGTGTTTAGGACGAATATAACACCCGTTCGATATCCAATCGAGTCAGCGCGACTGACCCGGGTGGGGTTTGTCAGACCCAGTAGTACTACAATATATCTCCCGCTATCGTCATTAATACTAACGGTACCATAAGAAGGACTTTGTTGTATAGTGTGCTACAAGTACTTCAAGTGATATATAAAAGTCTAATTATCTCAGTTGTGTAAATCATGCATGTTAATCTCCCCCAAAAGGATTAAAACAGTAATATGGGGCCGTGAAACTCACCTTAGGTTGCACCGCAAAATTCCAGACAAACAGTTAGTTCAAGTAGCAAGAACGAGTCTTGTGAAGCAATCAATCACCTAACGAGCATAAATGTTTAAATGTGTGTTCTATAAACTACTAAATCCAACGTAAACGACAAAACGAATGATCGAGGAATTCAAACCAAGTCGAGGATGGCACTTGTGCCAAATCCGAGCGATTAATCGAGATACGCGAGAAAATACAATATATATTAATATTATATATTTTCCAAGTTTAAATATTCTAAAATAAATATACATATAATATATACATATATATATATATATATATATATATATATATATTTACTAAACGTTCAAAAGTGTTAATAATGAATTTGCGAGGATAATATATATATTTATATATATTAAAGGTTATCGTAAAATATCCGGTTATTTCAATAGAAATCTAACGGCGTAGGTTTACATATTAATTTACTCAAGATATGTATGTTTATATATTTTACCTTTTATGTAAATTTTTATGTCAATATATATATTTATATAGGTGTTAAGACAAATATTTAATTAAAATAACAAGTTAAACATGATTATAAGGTTTTAATGGTTCAAAATATGTTTTTTACGGGTTTATAATACGTTTGGGGACAACTTTGGGATGCAATCTAGTGACCAATTGATTAAAAGGATTCAAAAAAAATAAAAAACAGCGAGCAGGGAGGTCACTGGGTTCGAACCCGTGACCTCCATGTCACAATACGTCATCTTACCACTCGGCCAGAAGCCTGTTGGTGTTTAGGAACTCGATCAATATCTTTTTAACTATTAACTGTGACCAGAAATCGATTCAAATAACAAAACAAAAAAGAAAACAGTGTCCAGGGGATTCGAACCCAGGACCTCACGGATGACAAGCCAGCGCCTAAGCCACCAGGCCAGCGCCGCGTTTTTTATTGAACCCAGGTTTTAAAAGGTTTAACCATTGTCGCGCCAGTCATCTTCTTCACTCATTAACTCCGGTGATCGGAACCCTAGTTCCGGTCGCCGGAAAATCTCGAAACTCAACTAAAACGCATAAAAAGATGCGAATAACATTAAGTAATCATTACCTTGAGTCTGAGATGAGATACGAGATGATTTTGAAGCCGAGAATGAACCCGAAAGCTTGAACGCGAACTCCGAGTGCTGTCACAGAACTCGAATTCGATTGCACCCGCTTGCTCCTCAGGATCTCACGACCACAATGGTGATCAGAATGAGATCGAATGGTGGTGGTTCGGTGGGTTTTTGGTGGATCGCCGGAAAGCTAAAAAAAACGAGAGAACGAGAGGAAAGTGAACGAGAAAGGTAAATGGGGTGACTAATTGGAGTGGAGTGGGCTGCATATCATGATCAATGATTCAAGTGTAACCGTCTGAACTTTGATTGCTGGATTGATGATTGGAGTTAAGCTCAAGGCGTTTCCGATCGTTTCACGTCTGCTGTATTCATCGCCATTCAATTGACTTTCCAGAATTTGCACATCAGTCCCTCACAAACTTACAAAGGTGGCACAAGGTTTGGAGAATTTCTACATTAGTCCTTGCAGGTTTGCTTAATTAGAAAAAGTTTAGGAATTGGCGAAAGTGGTCCTTCAAAGTTTAGAAAGGGGTTAACGAGAGCTAACGAAATTGACAGGAAATGTTTTTAACAACGAATATACGAGGGATGTCAAAATATATTAATCGTATACCGTTAGTAAAATATATAACCTTGTTTTACACACATAAAATCATAGGATATATCCCACATAAAATCATAAAACAAATCATATAATTTTTATGAGACCCGTCACATACAATCATAGAATAGATCGTGTGAACTCAAAATTCTCACATGAAATCATAAATGATGAAACAATAGAATATCAATCGTTTGAACTAAGTGCATGCTCGTATAGTGATGATCACACAAAACCCTCATTTGCTAAAGTCAACAAGTCAACACATAAATGTTCACTCAACATTTAATACGATTTATGTTCAGTTAATGTCAGAAAGTGACCTGAAAAGTCGGATTGTCACAGTATCCCCTTGTTGAAGAATTTTCGTCCTCGAAAATTGCGTAACGCGGTAAAAGTTAACGAGCTAGACACAAAGAAAAGAAAAGAAAAAAAAAAAATTCTCAATCGTCACATCATCCCCTTGTTGAAAGAATTTCGTCCCGAAATTTAAATTAGTAATAGCTGCCATAAGGGTCGAATTGAGAGTAACGTATCGAAAGAATTCAGGTTCCCTACTCCAAAAGCAATGATGGATGTTATGATCAAGAATGTGTACCCATGTTGAGGAGATGTCAATTGTTTAGAGGTTCTCAAAATAAATTCAAAACGAAAATATAGAAAATGATATTCTTATCAAGCGTTGTATGACAGAGCCACATCAGAGTGACATGATAACACAAGTATCAGGTTGAATGACAGACCCGATGAGTATCAGAAATCTAAATTTCAATGCGAGGAAGAGCCATAATACATCCGAATAGCCTCCTGCTATTGTACCAAGTGCTAGAAGTGAGATTTCCATTTCATGTCTGCTCTTGGTTAAGAGGTTCGCAGTTACCAATAACCCAGGTGAATGGGATAGAAGAGAATTTGAGTATATGAGAAATTGTGTGTGCATCAAGTCAATCAGTTTTTAATAAACCTATTGTCTAACAAAAACGTAAACGTCTTGTCTTACCTACCAACTAGCAATTAGCATAGAATCACACAAGACTGATCAAGTTAACATGAGGACCCATTGATTGATTTAGTACTTTATGGAGCTATGAACGCTTAAGTTCACATGATTCATAATAACATTCAAATTCACATTTCACCCAATAATGGTTCAGATAACATACGAGTTTCTACGAAGATTTCTTTTAAAGGTTGATGTGGTCAAAGCGTACTAGCATGCAATCTATCATGGAGGTTTTACCATACAACGCATACAATTGTCCTAACATCTGATATACTATCATACAATGCTAGTATGGCATCTCTTGAGCATATAAGTTCATAAACTAACCAACACAACCCATACGGTGCAAAGTTGACGGGGCAACTTCACACAGTCTTGTCATTCCCACATAGGTAGGAGACTTAGGACCTTGTATGGTGTATGGTTTTCACACTCAATCAATTTAGTACATTCACAACATGTCATTTTCTAGTTCCTAACACGTTCATACACATAACAAATCATGCAATTCTACGCAACTCATGTTTAAACCAACACTTCAATAATTAATCAGTTTATATACCCTGAACATAGTATTAGATTCTCAAATCTTAGCATGCATAAACACGTATGTTTTATAGACATTTCCCATGAGAAGATCATAAGCAAACAAACTATTTATCATGGTTAAATGGTCCAACAGCCTCTCACTTACTAAAATGTAACTGGCAACACAATGATTTTGTGACAAAAGAACTGAGGTCCAAAGAGAAATCCAATCAAGAGCTCGCAACCATTTAAAAGGTAACATGTAGCAGTTTGTGTTAGAAAAGAATTACTAAATTCTGTTAAAAACTTTTCATGAAATAACATAGACAATTAGGTTCAAATTCAAATTGGAGCTTAGTAAACACATCATCATGCATATTACCTTGGTAAGGTATTCCAAAAATAAGGGCGAAAGTTCAACAAAACAAAAGTGTAAACTATGAGGTACCGAATATCGAAAGGTGTTCACCAAACATGAGAATAGCAAATTTAAGATGAAGAGCGCCAACGGCTTAGTTCGTGAATCCTAGTGAGCGATGAGATAGCCAGCTTATGATAGCCGAAGCTATACATTCCAGGAATGACATGTGAGTTTAAACTGGCACTGGTAAAGATACCAGTAGGGAGGATGCAAATAACGTAATGGATAATACAAAATTCGAAGAGAGGTATATATGTGCTTGACAGGATTTGGCAAGGAATTTTGCATAAACAAATATCGAAATGAACGTGTCAACAGTTATACAATCCAATAGAGTAAACGTCTCGTTAGGGAAATGTTCATTGTTTAAGCTCACCGGCATGCCCGGTCTCCTTAATGTCCTTGTGCTTCATGCGTCTTGATTCCTTTGTCAAAACATCAATTCAAATGGTTTCCAAAAGTAAGATGAAGGACAAAGGTGTTATAAAAGGGTGTCCACGAAACAAAAACATTAGACGTTCAAAAGCGGCTTTGGCTTGGGTTTACTGTATATATGCATTTTTGCTAGGGTTTAGTGCAAGTTTACCGCGTGTCAAAAGGTCAAATCGGGTGTTCCATAGAAAAGGATCAGGCCTATCACCTCAGTGAATGCCAGAGAGTTCATAAAAACAAGGCAGTCGACCTGGCAGTGTCCTTTAAACAAAAGTCGATATACTTCTTAACACATGCTTCTAAAAATTGGAGTTGATCATTCGATCAGGTGGTTTGCCATTTATAAGGGAAAATCCCTTGTTTTCAAAACGTTGATGTTCATCTCAGTCATAACTCGCGTCTAAATCATGGCAGGAAATTCGCTTTAGAAAAATTTTCTTCTAGACTCGGACAGTTGAAAGCATAGAGTTTGATTATTTCGGGTATGTCCCTTTTGGTAGAAATACATAAAAGATATTTGTAATATCGGAGAAAGTAGCATTAAGCAGTTTTGTCAAGGACCTAGCCCTGCTAGATGGAGTTTCCCAAGATGAGGCTCCTGCGTAGGACTCTAAGTCAATCCTTGGTCTGGTACTGGTCCCACATTCAACGTGCCACCAATGTTTATATATAGGGTGTACCGCAGCTAACCCACCACACTACCAGCACCTTGAAGGAGTATCAGCTACCCACCATTCCTAGATATTAGTCAAACCACATTGGATATTTTTTTATCGGAAATAGAGGGCGTCAAGTTTCTCCCATACACTTAAATGTAAAGGGGCGAGAGATTAAAACTTCAATACATTGTATAAACAAAAGGTGTAGGTATTTCCATCCATAATATGAGTAAGATACGTATGGTTTGCCATTTTAGCGAAGATCGTCGATAGTTTGGCACGCGCAGTAAGAATATCATAAAGCTTCAGATTTTCAAGACGATCAAAATTTAAACAGGCCACAAGGTTTGGGTTCAAGCTGGAGGTTCATCAATGGAAGTTTTCTGAAAATGACGATGAGGATTCGCGTACCAGAAATTTATCAATAGTTTCTATGAGAGGGGTGTAAATTAATATACAAAATGTATGGATAACTTGGTGTACTCAATGGGTAGAAGGGTAAATGTAGTTTGATCGCACAGTTAGCTATCGATAACAAGGAGTTCACGCTCGATGGATGCAGTTAGAGTTTCCATATCAAGCTTGGTATTGTTACTGCGATTGAAGCACAAGGTCGTCTTATCATCAATGGTGTTAACTAGTAGAGAAACTAACCAAATGTGTAACACCTTTCGGTTCAAAGATTAGAAGCTTATCCAGGACATAAAGGATTACAAAGAACGAGAATCAGAAATTGCCGGGTGCTAAATCATGAAAGGTTGAGTTATGCAAACAAAAATCGATAGTTCAGGCTCAGGAGATCAATCGGAATAGTCCTTATGTTAAAAATCGGAGTCATTAGTTTGAAAGTCATGAAGGATTCTCACTAACATTAGCCCCATTAAAGATAAATATGCTTGCGGTGTGGTAGGCAATTTGTACAACCGTGTTGATGTTGCTGGAAACAAGTATTGGTTCGCACAAGAAAATCAAGGAGTATGAATCTTCAGAGGGGAACTTCACAAGAGCTTTCAGCCAATAAATACGCACCGGTGCTCACGGTATATGATTTATCCAATTCGTTCATCTAACGTTGTCTAGGTATCTGTCCGATGAATGTATGTCCAAGTTATCTCACTATCGTAGAGTTCCAGGGATTGATATGGTCGGTAAGATCATAAAAATAGAATTATAATTCTTGATGAGTTCAAACCAGTCAAGGGTTTCATTGAGAGTGTTCGTAGTTAAGGAAGACTGATCACTAAAATACATGAGTGTGACGGTGTCCTACCAGGACCAACTTTTCATAATATGCTTCAAAAGGGTTCACGTATGGATTAGAATCCAACAGTAAAGGGGCAAAGTCAGGTGCAATAGCATTTTCAAAGATAGATGACTTCGATCATTTGGTTGATTTCAACATGTTAAACATTCAATTCCACGAGAAAAAAAAAATACGGGAATTTGGTCCCCATACGACCATTGGCTTGCCTAGTAGGATTCTCCACGATTTTCATATACTGCAAATTACATTTACGTGTGCACCCGTAACTGTGATTTACTTTATATGATCACCCTAGTTCCTCTTACTCCAGCTACCAAGTATGGTGTGGTCACTAACCCATGGTTATCATGACCATAATTTGTTAATGAGATAAGTTTTCGAGAATAGAGTGCTCACTCAGATTGGAATGGCCCACCCGAAGCGAATCAACCAGAAATTTAGCTCAATAGGATCTGAGTAGGGTTTATCACAATGACCCTAGCTTAGCTCGAAGTTAGAGAATAATTATCACACATACTGGTGTGATCGTAATCCGATACACAAAGAAGGAGTTTCAGTCGAACAGCATCAAGTTTCATTGGGGTCATAAGAATTATATTCAAGTTGTATTATTTCAACGCACAACGCAATAAGATCGAGAAGGGAAAAATCTTAAGAGATCACAGCAAATGTGAAGACAATCAGGATAACGAAAGTAGATATAAGTGCCCCATAGACAGCTACTTGAGTTCATACCCTGCTAACTCTAGTGAAGCTATATAATCATGCTGCTAGCACATCGAGGTAACATTTCTTGAACGGGTGAGTTTAGAGATATACGTAAGGCAAGTATAACAAGAAACTCCTAAGCTAAGATAGAGGTATAAGAACAAGAAGGGGTATTACACCACCTTCCCTATGCAGCATAATCCATAGTATGGGCACTACGCCATGTTGTTCAATCAAGAATAGTCCCGGGTAGCAATCAGCTCGTCAAAAGTATAAACGTGATCCTTCGATCTGATTCGACGTCTCGTCGTACATGAATGTTAACCAAGAGGTACACAACTTAGAGAGATTAAGAAAAATGACTCAAGACTAACCGGCTCCTCACCGTGAGTATAAGGGGATTCGATGATGTAAATGACAAATCGTAAACCAGGTGCTTGTAGGAGTGAGTATCACGATGCATGAGAGAAATGTTTAAGTGCAACTAATGCAAAACAGTTACAGTCTAAGACGAATCTTAGTTCGCTGTAACCAATGGCTCTGATACCAATCTGTCACACCCCCAAAAATCCCACGCGCGATAACGCGCCGCAGGGAGCGTGACAAACCAGGATCGCCGTCCATTAGTTACACCAAACGACAAATAATTAATAAAAGCGTTTCATATTTC
Organism: Deinandra increscens subsp. villosa; assembly: GCA_039602395.1. Lineage (NCBI taxonomy): Eukaryota > Viridiplantae > Streptophyta > Magnoliopsida > Asterales > Asteraceae > Deinandra > Deinandra increscens. Next base: position 58,871,591 of record JBCNJP010000008.1, on the reverse strand, counting down.
ATTAAAATATAAAATTAGAGTTTTACAAATGCGGAAGCGTAAATACAATAAAATTACTTATTTAAAATCTTTGTCACCCAAAGTGACGTGGCTTGTTCAAAGACACTAAAAGCGTTCAAGACTCATGCATGCGTACTCGTGATACTCGAACATCTGCAACCTGAGAATAACATGCTAAAAAGTGTCAACACAAAGGTTGGTGAGTTCACAGGTTTATCAGTTCAAAAACGGTTCCAGTTTAATGTAAATCGACTGTTCAACAACAGTCCCAGTTCAGAGTAAATCAACTGTTCATCGACAGTTCAAGTTTAAGTTCAAGGTTGACTGTTCAACAACAGTTCAAGTTTAGTTTAAGATTGATTGTTCAACAACAATCAAGTTGAGTTTAAGATTGACTATTCAACAATAGTCAAGTAGTAAGAGCATAATCACTAATATATATCAAATAGCTAGCTAGGCTATATACATGAAACTTCGCACGTTGATGGTCACCGAAGCTAACAGTTGTTTACAGTTTGCGCAGTTTGCCTTGTTGTGTTTAGGACGAATATAACACCCGTTCGATATCCAATCGAGTCAGCGCGACTGACCCGGGTGGGGTTTGTCAGACCCAGTAGTACTACAATATATCTCCCGCTATCGTCATTAATACTAACGGTACCATAAGAAGGACTTTGTTGTATAGTGTGCTACAAGTACTTCAAGTGATATATAAAAGTCTAATTATCTCAGTTGTGTAAATCATGCATGTTAATCTCCCCCAAAAGGATTAAAACAGTAATATGGGGCCGTGAAACTCACCTTAGGTTGCACCGCAAAATTCCAGACAAACAGTTAGTTCAAGTAGCAAGAACGAGTCTTGTGAAGCAATCAATCACCTAACGAGCATAAATGTTTAAATGTGTGTTCTATAAACTACTAAATCCAACGTAAACGACAAAACGAATGATCGAGGAATTCAAACCAAGTCGAGGATGGCACTTGTGCCAAATCCGAGCGATTAATCGAGATACGCGAGAAAATACAATATATATTAATATTATATATTTTCCAAGTTTAAATATTCTAAAATAAATATACATATAATATATACATATATATATATATATATATATATATTTACTAAACGTTCAAAAGTGTTAATAATGAATTTGCGAGGATAATATATATATTTATATATATTAAAGGTTATCGTAAAATATCCGGTTATTTCAATAGAAATCTAACGGCGTAGGTTTACATATTAATTTACTCAAGATATGTATGTTTATATATTTTACCTTTTATGTAAATTTTTATGTCAATATATATATTTATATAGGTGTTAAGACAAATATTTAATTAAAATAACAAGTTAAACATGATTATAAGGTTTTAATGGTTCAAAATATGTTTTTTACGGGTTTATAATACGTTTGGGGACAACTTTGGGATGCAATCTAGTGACCAATTGATTAAAAGGATTCAAAAAAAATAAAAAACAGCGAGCAGGGAGGTCACTGGGTTCGAACCCGTGACCTCCATGTCACAATACGTCATCTTACCACTCGGCCAGAAGCCTGTTGGTGTTTAGGAACTCGATCAATATCTTTTTAACTATTAACTGTGACCAGAAATCGATTCAAATAACAAAACAAAAAAGAAAACAGTGTCCAGGGGATTCGAACCCAGGACCTCACGGATGACAAGCCAGCGCCTAAGCCACCAGGCCAGCGCCGCGTTTTTTATTGAACCCAGGTTTTAAAAGGTTTAACCATTGTCGCGCCAGTCATCTTCTTCACTCATTAACTCCGGTGATCGGAACCCTAGTTCCGGTCGCCGGAAAATCTCGAAACTCAACTAAAACGCATAAAAAGATGCGAATAACATTAAGTAATCATTACCTTGAGTCTGAGATGAGATACGAGATGATTTTGAAGCCGAGAATGAACCCGAAAGCTTGAACGCGAACTCCGAGTGCTGTCACAGAACTCGAATTCGATTGCACCCGCTTGCTCCTCAGGATCTCACGACCACAATGGTGATCAGAATGAGATCGAATGGTGGTGGTTCGGTGGGTTTTTGGTGGATCGCCGGAAAGCTAAAAAAAACGAGAGAACGAGAGGAAAGTGAACGAGAAAGGTAAATGGGGTGACTAATTGGAGTGGAGTGGGCTGCATATCATGATCAATGATTCAAGTGTAACCGTCTGAACTTTGATTGCTGGATTGATGATTGGAGTTAAGCTCAAGGCGTTTCCGATCGTTTCACGTCTGCTGTATTCATCGCCATTCAATTGACTTTCCAGAATTTGCACATCAGTCCCTCACAAACTTACAAAGGTGGCACAAGGTTTGGAGAATTTCTACATTAGTCCTTGCAGGTTTGCTTAATTAGAAAAAGTTTAGGAATTGGCGAAAGTGGTCCTTCAAAGTTTAGAAAGGGGTTAACGAGAGCTAACGAAATTGACAGGAAATGTTTTTAACAACGAATATACGAGGGATGTCAAAATATATTAATCGTATACCGTTAGTAAAATATATAACCTTGTTTTACACACATAAAATCATAGGATATATCCCACATAAAATCATAAAACAAATCATATAATTTTTATGAGACCCGTCACATACAATCATAGAATAGATCGTGTGAACTCAAAATTCTCACATGAAATCATAAATGATGAAACAATAGAATATCAATCGTTTGAACTAAGTGCATGCTCGTATAGTGATGATCACACAAAACCCTCATTTGCTAAAGTCAACAAGTCAACACATAAATGTTCACTCAACATTTAATACGATTTATGTTCAGTTAATGTCAGAAAGTGACCTGAAAAGTCGGATTGTCACAGGTTTGACAATACACCTTCATAGACAACCGGGATGTTAGACACTTCTTCAAATATTTCCCAACCAGTTAAATAACATGGAGGCCCCGATGATGACTTTTTTTATCTTAGAAATCCATTTCTATCATTATGAAAAGGATGTAACCTTGGTAGAAATCTTCGATGACAATCGAACCAACATGATTTACCCCAGCTTGTAATCGAAAAGCTTCTGTGTCTCCCATACAATATGGGCAAACTAAACGACCATGCGTGCTCCAACCTAATAACATTGAATATGCGGGAAAATCACTAACTGCCCACAAAAGAATAGCTCGCATAATAAAGTTTTCTCTACAATAAGCATCATAAACTTCAATTCCTTCTTTATACAACTCTTTCAACTCGTCTATTAACGGTCTTAGAGACACATCGATGTTTTGACCCGGGCTCATTCCTCCAGGAATAATAGACGAGTTGGAGGGCGCCGATGGTTTCAATCCAAAACGAACATTTCGAATCTCTTTTGCAAAGTCGGGATTCTCCGAGTCAAAATGCTTCCAAGCCATGCCATCACTTGGATGTGCCATGCTACCCTCCATTGTTTTGTGGTCATGATGCCACGTCATATCTTTGGCTGTTTTTGAAGACATGTACAACCTCTTAAGTCTAGGACCAATTGGCATATACGACATCACCATATTAGGTACCTTACTCTGGCAACTCTGTTGGGCTAGGCTTATTTAAGGCATGAACATTTGTAATTGGGCTAATTGTGTTTTGGTTTGGGCTTGTTATATATCATGTAATTGGGCTAAGTTAGTGTTCTCGATATGGGCCATGTGGGCCGGTCTAGGTTTACGATTGTGTAGAGGTGGTATATAAACCTCATTATCTTTCATTGTATGCAAGCTTTTCAATCTATTCAAAGCAGTTTACGATATCCTTCATATATTGCTATTTACGATCAGCTTCTAGTAGAGATTTATCATTCAAGACTTCATCTTTATCATAGATCTAGTCTATTCTTCTACTATTTCTCTTGAATCAATCTTATACAAGGATTCCACACTTGTATTAGATTAGATATCGTGTGTTTGGGAGATTTCCGGACCTATAATTGGTATCAGAGCTAAGAATCTTAGATTCGAGGCTCTCACGATATTGATTCAAGTGTATTTCTGGGTTTCTGTTGGGTTTTTGTTCAAGTTTTGAAGATTCGAAGGTGTTCCAGGTGATTACGACATCTGCTGCTGCTGTTCTGTGAGTTTACGATAGGGTTTGGTTGAAGATCTTCATATTTTGGCGTTTACGAGTGGTCCTGCTGGTGTTCTTTGAGTTTACGACTTCAAGATCGCGTTTTTTGAGAGTTTACGATTCGTACGTTTTGGGTTTACGACATTTCCTTGTCGTAATTGGTGTTTACGATTGTGCCAATCGGAATCGCGGGGTCGGAAACGTAGTTTACGATCAAATCCGATCGTAATTGTTGTTTACGACTACGTTGGTCGTAATCGGAAATCGGAATCGTTGTTTACGACAGATTGAGGCGGTTAGTGTGTTTACGAGGTTGACGTGTTATCGGAAACGTGTTCTCGATCGTAATCATTATTTACGATCGTAATCGGGGTGTTTGGACCGTAATCAGGGGTTTTTAATCGTGAACAGTGATTTTTAGACATTTGGACTTTAAGTTTAAGTTTCCCAAGTTTTTTAAATGGATTTTGAGCCGAGCATGTATCAGAAATTGGACTTCGAGATCGGATCTATAACTCGTCCGCCAAGACTAACTTCAGCGGATAATTTCTTAGAGTGGAAGTATAGGTTCGAAAACCACTTGAAGAGTGTTGATTTAAGGTTGTGGAGAGCAGTGCTGAATGGACCACACATACCGATGCATGGAGCGGGAGCTAAAGTAGGAAAGGCTAAGAATGAAGATGAATTTGAGGATGATGACTGGGAAAGGTGTAACAAGGCTGAGAGGGCTTTTGCAATTATGACCATGGCATTGACACCAGACATTGCTCAAGGTTTTAAGCATTGCAAGACGGCAAAGGAACTGTGGAATGCATTGATTGTTGCTTATGAGGGAAATCCAGACATCAAGGCGAGTCGAAAGCAGATGTTGAAGCAGAAATTCAATTTGTTTAATCACATCCAAGGAGAATCTTTCGAAGCGCAAGTGCAAAGATTTGTCTCTCTGATGGCAGAAATGTCAAGTTATGGTGTGGAGCCAGACTTGGAGGATAAGAATTTGAAGCTACTAAACAGTTTACCAAAGTCATGGAACACCAATATCTCAATTATCAAGGACAACAACAAATTGAGTGAGCTGTCTTTGGATGAAATGATCAACAAGTTAAAGTCCAAGCTGATTGATGATAAGCAGCGTGAGTTGAATCATATAAGCTCACTTAGTTTGGCGGGGAAGTTGAATCAAGCTTTGTTGTCGGAAGAGGTTGATGAGAAGCAGAAAGGAAAGGCTGTTCGAGGTGGATCATGTTCAGTGACTCAAACAAAGGCATTTGTGGCACAGCCCCAATCTAGTTCAAGTGGAGGTGACAATTCTGAGGCTAACAACGATCCCAATTTTGCTCTGGGTCTGGGATTCATGAACAGTTACCATGCTTTAATGGCCGGAACCCTAATTCCTTCTGAGATTCTTTCGGGGGAGCTTAATCAGATTAATCCAGAGGACGTGGAGATGCTGGACGTCTCTTGGCAAATGGCTATGGCAGTGTTCAGGGCTAAGAAGTTCATGGCTACTACGGGGCGAAATGTTTGGAAGGATCAGGACAAGATCAGAATGGGGTTTGATAAGACGAAGCTCAGGTGCTACAATTGTGATGAATATGGACACTTTGCAAGAGAGTGCAGCAAACCAAGGAAGGAGAAAGCAGAGATGAAGAAACCAGCTGATGGAAAGGCTAAGGCAGAGACAAGTGCCTTGATTGTGCAGGAAGGTGGAGGGTATGACTGGACCCCACAGCTGAAGGATCTGAGTCTGACGCATGCTATGATGACAACTATAGATGATGATGATGAAGAGGAGCATGCTTTTGTGGTTACTGAAGAAGAACCTGAGGAGAATGAAGCTATGGCAGCAGACCACACCAAGGTATGTTCTAATCCTGTTTGTGATCGTATAATTACTACTCTTAGACGATATTGCAAAAACTTTGAATCTGAATTGTTTGAAGTAAAATGTGAAAAGAGTTCATTTAAGGGTAGATGGCAAAAGAACGAAGAAAAGGTTAAAGCCCAGAAATTAGATATAACAAAATATAAGAACCTTGCAACTGAGAATGCCTACTTGTATGACAATGCTAAGTTAGAAATAGCTGAGCTAAGTAAACAGATAGAAGACCTTAAGCATAAGAACAATGAGATGCAGGTTAAGCTTGATATCAACCTTATGAGAAGCAAAAGGATGTTGCAGGCTAGTAAATCTTTAGACACTTGCATAACTGAGGTTAGAATGGGAAAGGACAAAGGTGGAATAGGAATTAGCTTTGCAAGCAAGAACGTTGTTCCTCAAGACAAAACTAGAGATGTTATAGGAATGATCTTAGAGGAGGATCAGATAGATAGATCTGCATCGGAAATGCATGAGGAAGGACCTCCCTTAGATAGTGTCTTGGTTGGAGTGAAGCCTTTGACTGAGGAGGAAATTGAGAATGAAAAACACATGACTTATGGGTTGGGTAAAATGGACAGAGTGATGACAGACCCATGTGAAGCAGGTCCATCCAATACTTCTCAGAATAACTGTGTGAGCGCTTCTAATGTATCTGTTTATTGTGCAGATGAAGTAGAAATCAAAGACATTTCTGAGAAGGATGCAGAGTGTCAGAGAGTGGATGAGAGTCATGCGTCTAGTAGTTCTAGTAGTTCGAGTTTATGTTTACCTAAGGATGATGTAATGGCACTTGTGTCAGAACTAGAAACATCCAAGTCAAAACAAGTAGCTGTATCGTTATTAAAAAATGTTTCAGAATCTAATGAAAAAGTGTCTGGTTTTAAAATTCGTGTGCCTAACACAAAAATAGGTCGTGAGACTAAGCCTAAAGATTTTGTTGCTTATCCCCAGGTTGTGTCAGCATTTAATAGAACAAACAAATCTAAATCGGAACAATTCTGTTTAATTACACAATCTGATAAGGATAAACAACGTGTTATACACAAATGGGATGATAAGCCAGAGTGGAAGTCGTCTTATCCAAGACGTTCATACCTCTGTAGTCATGTCAATGGGCCTAGACTCATGAATTGCTTTCAATGTGGAAAGCCAGGACATTTTGTAGCTAACTGTGTGAATAGACCTTACCAACCATACTATCCGCAAAACCCGCGGACTAGTATGTTGGAGAAAATGATGACAGGTGAAAAACAAAAAACAAAAGCAGAAGCAACAAGCTGTGTTTCAGGGGAAGCAGCGTTTTGAACCAATGAAGACTGAACAGTCTAAGGTTTCAAATGCAAGGGCACCTGTGACAAAGCCTGTTGTTGATAAGTGGAAAGTGACCAGAACTCCAAAACAAACTTATGTATCTAAAGGAGTTTCCCACAAGATAAAACCAGAATTCGTTGAAAAACAAGTGGCTAAAGTCAAAAGAGCTAATCAACCTAATGGCAAAGCGAAAGCCGAGCAACAGGTTTTGAAACAAAAAGGTGTCGCTCAAACAAAACAACTTGTGTATACTAAACTGAAACTTGAGTGGACACCGGTTAAAAAACCAACTGGTAAAAAGGTCATTTCACCACAAAAGAAACCTGTGATTGTCAACAATTCAACAACTGTGTTGAAACCAGAGAAAACCACCACATGGAAACCAAAAGTCAACATTCAAAATGAGAATGTGTCTGGATCAAAGTCTGAAATGATTCTCCAATCAGTTAACTACATTGATGCCAAAGGTGTGCCCAGATCTGTTATGGCCTGGGTACCTGGATCTCATTAATTTCTTATTCTTGTAGGGACAGCCAAGAAGATCTATCAGCAATCTCTGGTACGTTGATAGTGGTTGCTCCCGACACATGACCGGAGATCTGTCACTTTTGGAAGATGTAGAGGATTTCAATGGAGGTGGAGTATCATTTGCAGGTGGTGTTGGAGGAAGAATTAGTAAGAAAGGAGTTGTGAGAAGTGGAAATTTGTCGTTTTCTGATGTTCACTACGTGGAGGAACTGTCTCACAGTTTGCTGAGTGTGTCTCAGATTTGTGACAAGGACTATTCTGTGATGTTCAATCGAAAGGAATGTATTATATTGAAGCCTGGTGTGAAGATTCCCGAGGAGTGCGTACTGATGCGTACTCCAAGACGATCAAATTCATATCTTCAAAACATGGGCAAACCTCCAACGTCAGAAGAAGCATGCCTCATATCAAAACAGAATTAAAATTTGGCTATGTTGTGGCATCGACGACTAGGGCATGCTAATATGAAGAATTTGACCAAGCTCGCGAAGGGAGAGCATGTCAGAAAGCTGCCGATTAAAGACTTCTCATCTATTGAAAAATGTGTGGCATGTGCGAAGGGGAAGCAGCACAAGTTGCCACATCGTCCGAAGATAGCAAACTCGGTGTCATCTGTTCTACAACTTCTACACATGGACTTATTTGGGCCTATGCAAGTTCAGAGCATTGAAGCTGCAAGGACAATGATGTGTGAAGCAAAACTACCAATCTTCTTCTGGGCTGAGGCAGTCAACACAGCATGTTATGTGCAAAATCGCACCCTGTTGAACAAACGTCATGAGAAAACTCCATATCAGATTGTCTACAAAGAGAAGCCGACAGTGGGTTATTTCAAGACTTTCGGGTGTCCGTGCACGGTGCTGATTCAGTCCGACGTAGGGAAATTCGAGGCGAAAGCGGATGAGTGTTATTTCGTTGGTTATTCGGGAAATAGTGCTTATCGAGTCTATAACAAGACCACTGGTTTGATCATTGAAGCATTCAATGTGGACTGACTTGAAGATAATCCGACGGATGCAGGGACTGGACCAGATTGGATTTTTAACTACGGGTCTCTGTTTGAAGGTTTCAAGTTTTCGAATGATCTTCATAATTTGGGTGAAGAGGAAGAGATTATCACACAGCCTTCTGAATCAAGACCTTCTGTTGAAAGAGTCAGTGACAAAGCACCAGTTCCAGTTCCCACAACTGTCAACGCAGATGCTTCAGGAACTTCGGGAACGTGTGATATTGATTCAGAAATACAACAATGTTCAGGTATTAGTGATATAAATGATAATCTTGTGAATACTAATCTGCCTGTTTCAGTGTCTGTGCCAGATATACAGGTTTCAAGGATCAACAAGGACCATCCAGTCAGTAACATACTTGGACCTGTGTCTTCAGGAGTTAGAACTAGAAGCCGCACAGGAGATATCAATGTCTGCATGTACTCGTGCTTTATCTCCCAGATTGAGCCTCCGAATGTGATGGTAGCTCTCAGAGATCCGAGTTGGATAGAGGCCATGCACAATGAGCTTAATCAGTTCTCAAAGCTGGGAGTGTGGCGACTTGTGAAGAGGCCTGATGGCAAGAAGGTGATTCCCACGAGGTGGCTTTATAAGAACAAGAAGGATGATTCGGGAATCATTGTAAGAAACAAGGCGAGGTTAATTGTACAAGGTCACAGGCAAGTTCACGGGATTGATTATGACGAGGTATATGCTCCGGTGGCGAGATTGGAAGCAATTCGGATCTTCCTGGCTGTGGCATCATATCTCAATTTTACTGTCCATCAGATGGATGTGAAGACTGCCTTCCTGTATGCAGAGATGAACGAAGAAGTTTATGTAACCCAACCACCAGGGTTCGTAGATGAAGAAAATCCAGATCATGTTTATCTTCTGGATAATGCCTTGTACGGTTTACATCAAGCTCCTAGAACCTGGTATGAAACGTTGTCCAATCATCTGGTGGAGAATGGATATACAAGAGGAGTTGTTGATCAGACATTGTTTAGGAAGCGCGTAGAGGAAGACATAATCATGGTGCAGGTGTATGTAGATGACATTATCTACGGGTCGACAAACGAAGAATTGTGCACCGAGTTTGAGGAGATTATGAAGAAAAAGTTTGAGATGAGTGACCAAGGCGAGATGGGTTTCTTTCTTGCACTTCAAGTCAAACAGGATGACACTGGGATTCTTATTCATCAGGCAAAGTATGTGAATGAGATTCTGGAGAAGTTCAAAATGGAGGACTGCAAGCCCATTGCCACTCCCATGGCATCCAGGCCACTCTTGTCAGCAGATCTCAATGGGGAGTCAGTGAGTGAATTCCATTATCGGTTAATGATTGGATCACTAATGTATTTGACAACAAGCAGGCCAGACATCATGCATGCAGTTTGCGTGTGTGCTCGTTATCAGGCTAACCCTAAACTTTCTCATCTTTCTGCTGTTAAACGTATCTTCAGGTATCTGAAGGGCATGCCTAGGCTTGGTCTTTGGTACCCAAAGAACACTGATTTTCAATTGTATTCTTTTACTGACAGTGATTATGGTGGTAGTGACCTTGACAGGAAATCTACTACTGGAGGATGTCAGTATCTGGGAGATAGGCTCATCTCTTGGCTAGGCAAGAAGCAGCATACCGTATCCAAATCAACTGCCGAAGCTGAGTACGTGGCCGCATCTGCAGGTACCTCACAGGTAATGTGGATCCAAAACCAGCTCACGGATTACGGTATGGAATTCGTTAACACTCCCATATTTTGTGATAATGCTGCTGCTCTTGAGATTGTGAAAAACCCTGTCCAACATTCCAAAACCAAGCACATTGACATTAAGGTACATTTTATTCGTGATTGCTTTGATCGTGAGCTGATTCAACTTCAAAAGGTAAGCTCCAATCAGAATGTTTCGGACATCTTTACAAAACCCCTTCCTCGTCCTAATTTTGAATCTTGTGTTGAAGGCCTGAAGATGATTGCCTTCGAGAAATGATCTGATCATCTATATTTTTTTTTTGTACAAAGTTTTTAGTATTTAAACTTTATAAAAAAAATGGCTGAAAAATTGAGTCTTATTTGAAAAGCCTCACAAAAACTGGGGAAGAAATGGTGCTGGTTAATCTGAAAAGTTTTTATGATGTCTTTTGTTTTGCCTTGAGTTTGTAGGAAGTGATATAAATTTCCATGACGATCGGAGACTGACACTCGTAAGGCAGAAGTGAAAGACGTCTCAAAGATGATTTTCGGTAAGCTAAATCAAAAACAATGATCATCCATTATAAGTGCTGTAATCTTAACTCTTATATATGTTTAGTTTTTCCATCCTAGTTTACATAGTTTAAAAGACTGAGTCCCAGCAAAAACGGGTTGAGAGTGGTATTTACCTAGTATTCACTCTCTCACACGCCATGCTTTGCTGTTATGACGACACCGCATTCAAAAAGAAAAAGAAAAATGAAAAGAAAAAGAAAAAAATAAAAAGAAAAAGAAAAATGAAAAGAAAAAGAAAAAAATGAAAAGAAAAAGAAAAATGAAAAGAAAAAGAAAAAAATGAAAAGAAAAAGAAAAATGAAAAATCAATAATGTAATTATTCGGTTTGGTATTCTTTGCGTGCTTATACGGCCGACCTGATCACCAACTGATAATTAAGAAAATAAAGTGTTTGTCATGACGGTGTTGCACGGTTCCTCAAGTTGGGGGTTTGTGAATCCTCAATAAACTCTGAGGTTGGGTAGGTTTTGCTATGAACAATTGGGCGTGGGGACGGTTAAACATGACGGTAATTATGTACCATAACTTAAGCACTTTGAATTTTTTAACTGGATGTGAGTTTATATGATTTCAAATTTTTTTTGAGTATTCGTCTAGAGCGTCGAGTAACGAAAGCTGAAAAGGGTTCCTCAGTTAATGATCTGTCTGGTTTGATCCATGAAAATTATCAATCTCAAGGTAAGTACGTTTTTATCTAGTTTTTAGATTATCTTAAGTTTGTACATTTGTTTTTTTTTCATTAAATATTTAAAGTTTTATTTATTTTTGATCATGATCGGATACTCGGGGCTAAATCTGAGGGGAAGCTTTGTTAAATCCTCTGGTTTATCTCAAACTTAACATTTTTAAGAGACTTAAAGGTTTGAGAGGGGTTTAAATTGTTTTCAAACATGAGGGGTAAAAAATTGAAAATTTTAAAAGAGGGTATAAAAACCCCAAACTTGTTTACGATCTTCACTCCTCACCTTTCCTCTCCGATTACGACCCTCTGAGAAAACCCTAACCGCCACCGCCGTACCTCGCCGGAAAACCTTGTTTAGCCACCTTCGCTCGTCCATTCTGCTATCGGAACCCATCACCGTCCTCGTGAGTGTTTTCCGACCAAAAGCCCCATCACAATCAGTCGCCGTCACGAAGATTTCATAGGCATGTTTACGGTTTTTGTGTTTGAACCCTTAAGTCTCGACTAGTTTCTGGTTTGAATCATTTCGAGTTGTTTTTGCGCGTTTACAAGTCGGTTTCGTGGTTACAACTTACAAAGGTAGTTGAAACTGGCTTGTGGTGATTTTTGTGGTGTTTTCACGAGTTTACGAGTGGTTGCAGGTCTTAACAATGGCGGATTTAAGCGTTTACGATAAGCTCGATGTTGAAGACGACGTTTGAGTGTCTACGATCGTTGATTACGATCGTAGATTACGACAGGAGATTACGATCTCTGTTTACGATCATTGTTTACGAGCGACGGTTTACGATTCTGATTACGATCAGAATTTGGGCTTAACGGAGAGTTTAGATTGGACCATGCTGTTTACGAAAGATATTATGATGACCCAATCGTAAACCCAATCTTGGATCGTAAACCCACATTAAAAGTCATAAACACTTAATTTTTTTTTTAAACCTAAACTATTTAAGACAAAATCAAATGTTTGTGAAACGCACGATTCAAAGTCAAATGATTTACTTGATCAATTCAATTGAAATTTTCAGAATTAATCAAATTAAATGTGCTGATCTGTTGAATTTCAAGTTGGTTCCAAACACAATAGTATTGATTGAATATGACTGATGCATATGTCTTGTCTTTCTCAGATGGCAGAAGAAATGCTTATTGGAGATATAAAATATGAACCAGATCACTGTATGCCGGCTTATCTGGAGGACCCGCCAGAAAAACACATGGAGTTGTTCTACTCACTAGTGGCCGGAATGAACACGTGCAAAATTAACCACGCCTTGAGGACGAATGTGCTCATCGACGAGATGCTGGTTAGAGAATTTTGGGGCACTGCCAGGGCAAACTCTGACAAGACAAGGATTACTGCGACGATCCAGAACAGACCTATTGTGATTGTGGAAGATGATATAAGGCAAGGGCTGAACATTACTGATGATGCTTCTCACCCTATCAAGTATCCAAAGGAGGTAGTTCTAGAGGGTGCTCGTTCAATGGGGTATGAAGGAAAATTCCCACCTATCTTCAAAAAGCTTCTGCCGCACTACTGGAGGTGCCTGGCACATTACATGCAGAAGTCTTTCCTCGGCAAGAGAACAAGCTTCGATCAATTGAATCAGCTGCATGGAACAGCCTTCGTAGCGTTGGCATTAGATTGGAACTTTAACTTTTCAAAGATGATGCTGATTGATTGGATAGGGAATGCAGAACTGAGTGCCAGAGAACAGTTTTTAATGACACCAAGGTTCGTCCAAATGGTGGTGATGAAGAAGTATCCGATGATAGAAGAGAGGATTGAGAAGCTTGATGTGAAGGTTATGGATATTGGAGTATTTGGGTTGCAAACCCAAGATAGAGCAGGTAAGCAATCATTTGAAGGAAGATTGGAATGGGCTAAGAGAGGTGCGTTCCCAGAGGTTGCAAGGGAACAAGTGATGGATGATTCTGAGCCTGAAACTGTCGCGCCAAATGTTAATGCATCCATTGCTGAGGAACAAGATGTAACGGCAATTCCAGCTGTCAATGTACAAGAGGAAGATGTCATTCCCTCAGATGAAGAAAATATAATGGATGACATTCTTACTGGCCAGGACATAACTGAAGATGATATTTATGGAGACTTGGAGCCTCTAACCCATAAAAGGTCGAGAGATGATATGATGGGCTCATCTGGCAGTGACTCAACGGCTCCAGAGTTGAATTTAACTGTTGATGATGTCCTTGTAGAAGAACCTGTTCCTACTCGTGAGCCCTCTCCTCGTAAGAAAACAGATCCAAGGAGCGTAAGGTTCAAGTTCACCAAGACGACCTCGAGCTTAATGGTTATACAACCAGCTGGACCCAGTTCTGAGGGTCCCAGTGGTCAAGAAGAAACAGTTGATGAAGCCCTTCAAGAGCAACTTTCTACTACACAGACTGAAGATGTGCAAGATCAACCTGCCCCTGTGCTTACTGAAACTCCAGCTCTGACCGAGCATAGCCCAGTTCGGGAAGAAACTCAATTTCTGGAGGTTGATCACACATTCGTTGCTCCAAGCCCTGTAAGAGTGAGTGCAGTACCTGTGGTATCTCAGCCTACAACTATTCCTGGCTTTAGGCCGTTTCAAGCTGCTGAGTTACCAATTGATCTGAGGATAAGCACAGATCCTCACATCAATTTCCTGGTTTCTCAGAACAGGATCAGGGAAAATGAAATTAAGGCGTTGAATGCTGAAGTCAGAAGAATGAAAGATAAAGAGGTGGCTGATAACAGAAAGATGAGAGAGAGAGGAGGCTGACAAGGCAAGAATGAAATATTTGTATGAAGCTCTGATGGATTTGAAGAAGAGGTTCAATGCCTTCAAAAGTTCTGTAGAAGGGAATACTACAGGTGTCACAGGTCAAAGCTCGTCAGCTCAAGGTACGAGTGAAGCAGCTGAGGATGATGGAGATGAAAACATAGAGATGCCTGATTACGCCCGAAGTGGCAGAGTCATCTCTAAAGCGCCTGCGGGTCACGACAACTGGTTCCGTGGGTTCTATCAAGGACCAGCCCCCACCAAATATGCCCTTGATGTTGGTGAAAGCTCCATTGACAAAAGGGGGAGTCGTGAGGCCATCTTGTGCTGGCACTATGACACGGAGAAGAAACTGTTTGCTGTGATCCGTGACGGCTACAGTCCAGTTGAGTATTACAGAACTCGTGAACAATTCCACTCATGGACTGAGCCTGAGATCAGAAGTTTTCTCCGAGCTCCATTCATCAACAGGTGGAACAGCTCCGATGGGGATCTTATCAGAAACAACCTATTAAGCCATCTGGAAAACAATTTTGCAGACTTTGACCTGAAGCAGGTAAGATGGGTAGAGACGGGAACTGACCCAGTTACTGTAGAACCAATTGGTGAAGCTAGAAGACCACCCACCAAGCGCACACGAGTGATTAATATGTTGGATGAAATCGAAGATGGTACACTGGTCAAAAACTTTGACTGCTGGTGTTATGATCCGACGACTCACGAGGTGGTGGTTCTGTGCAAAAGTATGAGGCAGTTTCGCTTCTACGATCCAGTTGACCTGCTGCGATTTGGAGAAAGAGATATAAAGCTACTCGCCTCACAGCCTATACTTGGAGATGAAAATGATATGGAGAATGCTGTGAGGGTGGGAATCTTTCATGGAACTGCAGGTCGGATTGTTGCGAACAGATGGTGGTCGAACAACGTTCAGAACACATTCAGATTCGACCTCCTGCTGCCGTAGAAGAGAAGTTCAAATGATTCATGCCTAGGGGAAGATTGTTGGGCTAGGCTTATTTAAGGCATGAACATTTGTAATTGGGCTAATTGTGTTTTGGTTTGGGCTTGTTATATATCATGTAATTGGGCTAAGTTAGTGTTCTCGATATGGGCCATGTGGGCCGGTCTAGGTTTACGATTGTGTAGAGGTGGTATATAAACCTCATTATCTTTCATTGTATGCAAGCTTTTCAATCTATTCAAAGCAGTTTACGATATCCTTCATATATTGCTATTTACGATCAGCTTCTAGTAGAGATTTATCATTCAAGACTTCATCTTTATCATAGATCTAGTCTATTCTTCTACTATTTCTCTTGAATCAATCTTATACAAGGATTCCGCACTTGTATTAGATTAGATATCGTGTGTTTGGGAGATTTCCGGACCTACAAACTCTTATAACGAGATTCCTTGCAGTGTTTACATTGTGTCAATGCCTTGTCGTCCTTATAGAAAACATGCAGTGGTTTTTGCATACATCAATTCTTTCGTAAGGAAGACATAATTTTTCTAAACTTTTCTTTGTGTCATAAAAGTTTTTCAGGAGCTTATTCTCTTCGGGAAGCAATTCATTAACCATGGAAATGTTATAGTCGTACGCTGCATTGGACATATTGAACATAGATTTTCATGTCAAGAAACGCATGACAACTTGTAACTTTGAACAATTTGTAGCCTTCTCTCCCTCCCACAAAGGTTCATCCAAAGCTTTTAACTACATGTCATAGAATGCTTTTGCTTCTGGATTTGGTACATCTCCTTCCAAAGTATCTGAAGTATAACCGTAGGCATACATGTTATCTAATTCCATGTGTTTGTAACCATCATCATTATCATCAAGTTCCATTTCAGTAGAAGATTGTCCAACATAGCAGATGGAACTTTCACCATGCTCAGTCCATCTTTCATAACGAAGCATGAAACCTTCCTTATACAAGTGTTTTTAATGGTGGCTCTGTCTCTATAACTTATATTTTGGCATTTATAACAAGGACACTTTATCTCACGTATCGTCTTACCATGCCTATTCACCCTCGTATCAACAATCACGTCATTAGAAAATGCAATGTCCAGAAACGAATCCACATTGTCACAGTATTCAGAAGTAAGAAATCTGTCACTATCGGTCTTTTTATACATCCATTTTCGATCGGTAGAAGACGACATTACTAATTAGAATTGTGCCCCTAAGTTTTAAAGTCATAAAAACACATATATACACGTAAATAATTCATCATCAACTAGCTACTTTTAAATCGCAAATTCAAACTAAAAACTTTTTTATATTGTTTTTACCACTTAAGTTTATTGCATTATATCTATCTACACTCCATATTAGTTTTTTGGTCTTAAAAGCTAATATCTCGGGCCATGCCATGTGGGTCGAAAAACAAAGGCCTTTAACAAATCCGTGGTGGCTGTTGTGTGCATCGAGTTAGACCTCTTTTTGTGTTCAAGTGCATCATATATTTTATAACCTGAGATATATGTGTGTTTCCCATGACTAGGATGGCAGCATATTTAGTCCTTTGTTTTGACAAACACTTGTATAATCCCATTCATAATAATCAAAACTTAAGGTGTCCATATAGAGAAACATCACAAACGGATCTAACCACATATAGTTACAACCAATGTTTTAAAAACCGGTTCGAACCGGCCGGTTCAACCGGTTCGACCGGTGACCGGTCCTCTAGCCGGATTTTTAAAGGCCGGTTTTTTGGCAATAACCGGACCGGGTTAGACCGGCCGATTTTCCGGTTTTTTTCCGGTTCAACCGGTTTTCTGATTTTTTTATATTTTATTATTTTTTAAAGTTTAAAACTTATATTTTCTTATGAAATACATATTTGATATTATTTTTGAGTGGATTATAATAGTATTTTAACTACTTTTGTTGGGGTGTACAAGTTTATTAGTATTTTTATAAAAAAATATATATAAATCCCCTAACCGGTTCAACCAGCCGGTCTGACCGGTCCGACCGGTCGAACCACTCCCGGAAGGTTTTCCGGTTCAACTAAAAAACCGGTTTTTAAAACATTGGTTACAACCAAAAAGGTTGGTTATAAACAATGGACACAAGATGACAAATACTGAACATACGTGAGTAGAAAATGTCCTCTGGCTATGCAGATAATAAGAAGAAATAATTAAAAATGAAACATTAAGAAATAATGCATACCAAAAGTATGTGGTGAAAGCTAGATGCTCTACTTGTGTGATATATAAAATAGTATACTAAACAATCATTACATGTAGGGTGTTCATAAACCGTCTAAACCGGCCGAACCGAAGACACTTTGACCGGTTTGGCCGTTTTAATACTATACATTTAAACCATATAAACCGAACCGTTAAAACCGCAAAAATGCGGTTTGCATTTTGTACTAAACCATATAAACCGGATCGGCCGTAAATAATATATATATAAAAGTTCATTGTAGACACCCCCATAAGTGTAGACAAGTAGACACTTTTTTTCACCATTAGATCTAAAGATCTAATGGTTGTGATTAATTTCTTTTTTCCTTTATATATATATATATATATAGGGTTAGGATCATGCGAAAACATATCTTTTTGTGAAAACTGCGAAAACACATATTAAAACCCATATAACTTTTTCATACATTAACGATTTTTCATAAAATTTGCGCCAAAAGTCTTAGAATTACGTTATTTTTAAATTCTGGAGCAAAATATTAAAAAAAAAACTAAACGTTTTTTTTCCCGTGTGATGCACATGTGCATCATATAATTAAAAAAAAGTTATAAAATGTTATTTTTTTCTTTAAATCTAAAGATAACACAACTATAATATTTAGGGTGTAATTTCTTTTTAAATCTATTAATGTATATCACATGTATGAGCGTTTTTTCGTATAATGCACATGTGCATCATTCAATAAAAACGAAAAAAATTATGAAAATATATGACATACAGAAAAAAAATATATTAACTCATACTAAAAGTATGAGTTTTTGTTTGTGATGCACGTGTGCACCAGACAAAAAAATTAAAAAATAAAAAAAAATAAAAAAAGCGTTACGTTTTTTAAAACTTTTATATGATTAAAGATAACATAATTATAAGACTTTTGGTGCAATTTTTTTAAAAAAATATTAACGTGTGAAAAAGTTGTGTAGGTTCTAAGATTTGTTTACGCAGTTCTCATAAACAAATTGTGTTTTCGCATGATCCTTCCCCTATATATATATATAGGGTAAGGATCAATGGAAAACCTCACCTTTTTGAAAAACCTAGAAAACCCATCTTACACCATTGATTAGTTAATCTATGGTTGAAAATGAATGTGTCATTTTTGGAAATAATTTAAAATCTATTTAATGCACCAAGGGCATTATAGACATACCATATTTTTATTAATAAATGTTTAAATTAATTTTCTCTCTCCCATCTCTTCTTTCCTAAACTCTCTCTCTCTCCTTTAATTTCAAATTTTCAGGCCAAAATTTTGAAAGAAAAAAATCTAATTTACAAAAGAAAAAAAAATCATTGATCATCATCTCATCACCACCGTAACGATTGTTACATCGTTGTAACAATAATTTTAGTTTCTTTTTAAGAAAATAAACGATGGTTACATAGGTGTAACCATTCAGAAAAGTTTGTAAATTGTATTCTTGGTTCTATTGTTTCTAGATCTGATTACACGTATGTAACACTTTTATTTCACATGTTTTTAATTAATGTTACACGAATGTAACACTATGTATTATCTTTCTAGAACGTATAAAATTATTTCACGTGATTACGCATTTAATAGTTATTACATAAATGTAAGTAGTTATTACACGTGTGTAACACTTTTATTTCACATGTTTTTAAGTGATGTTACCTTGAATGGTTACACATATGTAACCATCGTTTATTTTCTTGAAAATTAAAATTATTGTTACAATGATGTAACAATCGCTGTGCTGGTGATGAACTGCTGATTAACGATTTTTTTTTTTTGTAAATTAGGTTTGTTTGTTTTTTTTAAATTTAGCCTGGAAATTTAAAATTAAAGTAGAGAGAGAGATTTTAGGAAAAAGTAAATGGGAGAGAGAAAATTGTTTAATCAATTTATTAAAAAATAGTTTACAAAAATAGATTATGTCAAGTTACCATATTGTCCTTTAAATAAAAGAAATATTAAAAACAAAAGAAATAATGTGATTGGTTGAAAAAGGTTTTCCAGGTTTTCCAATAATCAGAGGGTTTTCCAATGATCCTTTTCCTATATATATATATATATATATATATATATATATATATATATATATATATATATATATATAGGGAGAGGATCATTTGAGAACTAATTGGGTTTGAGAACTAAAAAGAACTAATCTTAGCCACTAGTTTATATATATGGAAACCCCCCCATGAATTTGAATGCCCCCCCCTTGAAAATTAGTGGCCCAAATTGGTTCTCAAAAGCTCTCAAAAGAAAAAGTTCTCATTTGAACCTAACCCTATATATATATATATATATATATATATATATATATATATATATATATATATATATATGGGTTAGGTTCGAATGAGAACTTTTTATTTTGAGAACTTTTGAGAACTAAATCTCAACCACAAATTTCAGGGGGGACCACTACAATTCATGGGAGGGTGGATACATGTAAATAAACTTGTGGCTCAAATTAGTTCTTTTTAGTTCTCAAACCAAATTGGTTCTCAAATGATCCTCTCCCTATATATATATATATATATATATATATATATATATATATATATATATATATATATATATAGGGTAAAGTTATTCTAAAAAAACACTTTCACCTGAGAAGGCTAGGAAGAAATCACATGCTGACACGTGGACAATAACACACTAACACATTGTATCCAGTGTGTTAGTGTGTCAACATATTTTACTTTTTATGCATTGTGTTAGTGTGTTATGTACACATGTCAGCACGTGGTTGCTTCCTAGCCTTTTTAGGTGAAATGATTTTTTTAGCTGAACCTAAACCTATATATATATATATATATATATATATATATGGTTGGGGTAATTTGGAACCCACGTTGAGTTGAGTAAACTTTGGAACCTCGTCAAAAACGAGGTTAAAAAAACGTTTTTTTTTCTAAATTTTTTTATGGTGGTTCTTTAGGTTATAAACTACTCGTATATGAAAAAAAATCAAAAAACCGCCTAGTAGATTTTTAAAAAAAAATCTCAAAAAAAAAGTTGTTACATATGTAACTTTCATGTGTAAACTGTATATATATGCGTTTACACATGAAAGTTACATATGTAACCAATCTTTTTTGAGATTTTTTTAAAAAAAATCTACTAGGCGGTTTTTTGATTTTTTTTCATATACGAGTAGTTTATAAACTAAAGAACCACCATAAAAAAATTTAGAAAAAAAAACGTTTTTTTAACCTCGTTTTTTACGAGGTTTCAAAGTTTCCTCAACTCAACGTGGGTTCCAAAATACTTTTTCCATATATATATATATATATATATGTTGAGGGTAAAATACATCCACCAAAAACACTACATCCACTGTGGATTGATCTGGGGCGTCCATCAAGATCATCTAACAGCCAGGATCTATGGTGTTTTTTTTTTCCTCCAGAAACGCCAAAGGCGAAAACACCATAGATCTTGGCTGTTGGATGATCTTGATGGACGCCCCAGATCAATCCGCAGTGGATGTAGTGTTTTTGGTGGGTGTAGGATAACTCGACTCTATATATATATATATATATATATATATATATATATATATATATATATATATATATATATATATATATATAATGGATATAATGAAAACCACTTTTAGTAGGAAAAACCGTGGAAACTACCACAAAACGATTTTTTTTCTTCAATTTTTTTGTAGTGATTATATGCGTTAATACAAGCCCTATGGTGAAAAAAAATAAAAAAAAACGCCTAGTAGTTTTTTTTTTTTAAATTCTGAAATCTGACGTTACATCATGTTACATATGTAACATTTGTCTGTTACATATGTAAAATGCCTTGTTACATATGTAACAAAATCTGTAAATAAATTTTTTTTTTAAATCTCTAGGCGCTTTTTTATTTTTTTTTTCACCCAAACCATCAAAAATGAATGTAAAATCTATAAAAAAAATACATCTAAGAAAAATAACAAATTTTGAATGTCTTTTTTTGCCGGTTAACTTCTTTTTGCAAAAAAATCGGTTCTTAAAGATTTTTTTTTTAAAATTTACTCGGCATTTTTTTTATTTTTTTTCATAAAGGGTGTTTTTTAAGTTAGAGAGTCACCATAAAAAAATTCGAAACAAAAAACTAATTTTTTAGCTTAGTTTTCACGTTTTTCCAACTCGGGGAGGTTTTCATTTTATCCTTCTCCTATATATATATATATATATATATATATATATATATATATATATATTATATCACACACTCAATATGTTGACTAGTAGTCTCGAGCAACACTGACAACAGTTTCAATGAATCCATATATCACATTTAGTTTTTGGTTTTGCTTAAGATCTATTTCATGTCAGACATCCATGAATAGGAACACCATGTTGGTCTTATTTAATGTGTATAAAAAGTACAGTGTACCACATGAAGGATTTGATAAAAGAAAACACTCACATAGGTATTTACAAATGGCGTAATTTTTATATAAAATAATTAAAATGATGTGCTTTTGAGAGAGGGCTCACATATAATCTTGGACGTATTAAAACTGTCAAAACCGGTTAAAACTGTCAAAACTGAACCGTTAAAATCGTGGTCGGTTTGGTTTACTTTTATACAAAACCGTCAAATCGTAGATTGTCTAATAATTTCGACCAAACCGGCCGGACCGGACCATGAACATCCCTAATTGCATGCATACACAACACAATTCAAAGATTTGTGTTTTATTAACTATTTCATTATTTAAAACTAATTCAATAACTTCAACTAAAGAATTTAGCTTAATGTTACACAACCTCTAAAGAAATCTGGAGAAAAACATATAAATGTGAGTGAAAAGGGAAACTAACTGCAAATCGTTGAAGATCTGTTTTTCTACATAAAAGAACAAACCTTAGTTTATGATCAACAAAATGTGACTAATTGAACTTTTAGGATGATCGATTAACTAAACAGAATGAATCCAAAAATTAAGATTTCTTATCAAGAACGAAAAATACATAAGGAGGTTTAACCCAAGATTCATCCTAATAGATTAAAACCTCATCCAGACAAAATTGAGAGACAACTAGGGTTTTGCAAAACGAAACAAGATCCGAAAATATAAAGCCATAAAAGTAATCTTGCGAATTAGGGCAAAAATCTGAAGTGTTCTAACCTTTCACCAAAGATAACGTCGATCTTGAACGGAAAACTTCAGTGAGTAGCCTTCAAGAGTTCAAGCTAAGATTAGGGATATTAGATAAGAGGGAAGAATTTTTTGATTGTTTTGGTAACTATCGCGCGAAAAGATTGGCGGAAAGGGATATAGCAGTTTAGCGGGAATGGGAAAAAAATTGGGGGTTTTCTCTGTTCTCATATAACGCAAAGGAAG
Source organism: Deinandra increscens subsp. villosa (assembly GCA_039602395.1). Classification (NCBI taxonomy): domain Eukaryota; kingdom Viridiplantae; phylum Streptophyta; class Magnoliopsida; order Asterales; family Asteraceae; genus Deinandra; species Deinandra increscens. The sequence goes on along the minus strand of JBCNJP010000008.1, from coordinate 58,848,523 downwards.
GAACAAAAAGGAACCATTTGTGAATAAAATCCAAACAAGCTTTGTTGTCTCAATGGAAGCTTGTGTAGTTGTGTTAATAATGGACCCAAGTTCGAATCTTGTTATCATATATTTTTATTTAAAATCAAAATCTTTTTTATTTGGAAAACTAAAACCTGCCTATGTATGTAAAAACCATCAAATGTATACCTCTTTGATACAAAATTTAACATGATAATAAATTAAATACAAAGTCCTAGTGGTATGGGTGATGAGTGGATGGCTCGTAACCTTAAGGTTACGAGTTCGAGTCTTTGAACTATTATGTTTTCACTTGGTCGCTTGCGTATGTGGTTTTCTTTGGAATTGGTTGACTGATGGGCTTGGCGTCAAAGGCAACCTTTTGCTATTAGGCTTCCTAGTTCAAGTTGAGGTCTCATTTAGTTGGCCGTTAAAAAATAATAATAATAATAATAATAATAAATAAATAAATAAATAAATTTAAGAAATTTAAGTTTTGAAAAAAGCTTAAGACTATAGTATAACTTTCAAAAAGAGTTTGAGAAACGGATATATAGATAAACAAAATTTAATAAAATTGTTTTCTATAATTTAATTTGACTAAAGAGAATAGTGAACTGTTTGTCCGGTTTTTTGAATATCGAAAATGATGATTATTTTATATCAATTGTAAAGTGATCAGTTTTAGTTGTACGAATAATCTTTTTATCTTTAATTCGATTTAGTCAAAACTACGTACTTAATGGGTCATTATGACCATCATCATGTCATGTGAGTTCATAAAGTGTTATATCTGGTTCTATTGAGTCATATTAGATTGTAATAGACAATAAGTAATCATATTTGTGTAATGATCATATAAGGCCTTGTTTATCAATGAGCAATTGTCTCAATGGTATCTGGGGGGGGGGGGGGGGTGTTGAGTATCTGACTGAGAGGTCAGTGGTTCAAACCTCATAGGGGGTTTTCTAGCAGTGTGTCACACCCCGACCGACGGCGGAATACGTCGGGGCATGATGATTGTCCAGATGCACACAACACTAATTAATGTTGCGATATTCTTAATCAACCCATTTCATATAATATAAGCATTCAATACAAAACATGATATAATTCAACGACAATGAAACAATTTAACTTGTTTAATTAGGTCACACTAAGTCCACATGCGGCCCTATTGTGTCATCAGTCATGGCAAAACATCATCAAACTGTATAACCTGCAACATGTATAAAATATATGTAAACTACGAATAGTTGGTGAGTAAACATGGGTTTAGTGTAATACATAGATTAAAAACATGCGAGCCAACGTGATAAGTGCGATCGAGTATGATAAACCACAATGATATAGAGCACATAGAGGGTGCATGATCCAACCCCGATCTCAAGGTTTCCAATCACAAGGCGCCACACGCGAGGCAGGCCAAGTGGGCTTGTCAAGCCAATAGATCTATTACCGTAACCTTGGCTTACAACTAATGTCACGCGAGTAATGATATCGAACATGATCACAACCAGTCATAAAATAAACACACAAGTTCACATACAAGAATACACGTAATCACATAGAATTCGCATGTAGTTTTAGAGTAAAGAGTATCGAGTAAGGGTTTTGAATATGATACATGTTGCACCCCAAATCGTTTAAATAAATAGGGGCTATGAATACTCACCTGATGAGGAGACACAAAGGAAAGGAAGACACCACGACTCAGGATGGATGACCGCAGACGAACACGGCAGCTAAACCGGATGGAGGAATAAACGAATAAATAAATAAATAAATAAATAAATAAATAATTAAATAAATAATTTCACGACACAAGTGATTCGACGATTCGTTGGTGATTTAATTGTAGTGATGACGTATGATTATGGTCATGCGATGGGTCAATTCTAAAACCAAGTCAATCAACGACAAATAAAAATTTATACCACTATTTAACTTTACGACGTCTCAATCTTAATTATTTTATATAAAATCACATAAGCCCTAATTATCATCCATGAATTAATTCTAGGCTAATTTAGACATAAACATATCATATAAAAAATTATCTAGCCATAAATCAAACAAATAAATAATAATTTTTGTCAAATTAATTATTTTCAACATAAGCCCTAATTTTAATTATTTCTAGACGAAATAATCACACAAATCAAGTCTTTTTGCATGAAACATCCATAGCATTTTATTTATGTAACCTCGGTTATAAAATATTTTTAAAAAAAAATTTGACTAGGCGTTTTTTTTTATTTTTTTTGCATAAAGTGGGTCTTTTTAACTTAGAGAATCACTATAAAAAAATCGGAACAAAAATCGAATTTTTTAGCTTGGTTTTTACGGTTTTCCAAACTCGGAGAGGTTTTCATTTTATCCTTCCTCTCTCTCTCTCTCTCTCTCTCTCTCTCTATATATATATATATATATATATATATATATATATATATATATATATATATATATATAGGAGAAGGATAAAATGAAAACATCTCCGAGTTGGAAAAATCGTGAAAACTATGCTAAAAAATTCGTTTTTTGTTCCGAATTTTTTTATGGTGACTCTCTAACTTAAAAAAACACCCTTTATGAAAAAAAAACGCCGAGTAAATTTAAAAAAAAAAATATTTAAGAACCGATTTTTTGCAAAAAGAAGTTAACCGGCCAAAAAAGACGTTTAAAATTTGTTATTTTTTTAGATGTATTTTTTTATAGATTCTACATTCATTTTTGATGGTTTTGGTGAAAAAAATAAAAAAGCGCCTAGAGATTATTTTTTAAAAAATTATTTAGAGATTTTGTTACATATGTAACAAGGCATTTTACATATGTAACAGGTAAATGTTACATATGTAACATGACGTCGTAACGTCAGATTTCGGAATTTTTTTTAAAAAAACTACTAGGCATTTTTTTAATTTTTTTTCACCATAGAGCTTGTTTTAACGCATATAATCACTACAAAAAATTGAAGAAAAAAAATCGTTTTGTGGTAGTTTCCATGGTTTTTCCAACTCAAAGTGGTTTTCATTATATCCATCCCCTATATATATATATATATATATATATATATATATATATATATATATATATATATATATAGGATGGAGATCAATGGAAAACCAATTAGTTTTTGGAAAACCTGGAAAACTACTTTCCACCAATCACATAATTCCATTTATTTATTTTTAAATTTTAATGAAAGGGTAACAATGTAAATGTACCATATCTATTTTAGTAAAATATTTTTAAGATTAATGTTAATAACTAATTTGAAATTTCCAGGGATTTCTCATTATCCTAATTTAATAACATACGCCTCTAAACCCTAATCCCACTTCATATCACGTTTCATACGATCATAATCATCACCCTATTTTCAGAGATTTCTCATTCAATATTTATCACGATCATCAATCTACATGACCATGCAAGATCAAGATAATCACGATAATCATCACCATCAATCAATTGAAGGTGTCGAATCACCCAACACAAGCATCCAAGACAAGTATAATCATGATGATGCCAATGCGAACGTAAATAGTATTGATCCTTGTTCTTCGAATGGGATTGATAATGGAGATACCACTCGACTTCTTTCAACGCCTGTAAGAAACAACAATTTAGATCTGTTGGAATCTGCGGATAGCACCTTGCTTCAACAAGAAGGTTTGAATATCAATTACGTAATTGTTACAATGGTGTAACAATTCATGCATAATCATTTGACAGTCTCTAATAATATAAAATATAATGTTACACCGTTCTAACAATTCATTATTTTTAATATATAGTAAAAAAAATTAAAATATACTTTTTTCATTATTTAATGTCAACTCCGTAATACAACTGGTACATCAATGTAACAATTTACAGCTACACAGAAAGATATAAAACTGTTACATCATTGTAACATTACACAGTAACACATAATTTTTCATTTTTTATGAATTATATGATAATAGTGGTAGTTTACAAAAATAGTACACTGTTGTTAAATTACTTTTCTGTATTATATGTTAAGTAATTGTTTTATTTGTTTAACGTCAACTCCGTAATACAACTGGTACATCAATGTAACAATTTACAGCTACACAGAAAGATATAAAACTGTTACATCATTGTAACATTATACAGTAACACAGAATTTTCATTTTACTTAATTATATGATAATAGTGGTAGTTTACAAAAATATTACACTGTTTGTTAAATTACTTTTTCTGTATTATATGATAAGTAATTATTTTATTTTTTCGTGTACACACATTTATTATAGTTTAACATTCATCTTTTTGTATTTTATTATATTAGAACCCAATTGTAGTAACTTCTACGATTCGCCGAATGGGACTCGGTACTGGATCCCTAGTGTGCCATCCGATTACAAGCCAAAGTTGAATAGCAGATTTGACACTTGGGAAAATGCTAATGCCTTCTATGAATCGTATGCCGAGATTGCTGGTTTCTCAACAAAGCTTGGCCAAAGTAAAAAAAATAAGAAAACGGGGATACTTACAATGAGATACCTTATGTGTTCAAGAGGCAATAAATCCGCTCCAACCGAGATAGACTCAGTTGACTTGACTGAGATATCTCCGTCTCGCAAAACCAGTTTCAAAAGGACTGATTGTAAAGCTATCATGAAGATAAGAATTGTAAAGCATACAACTCAATGGGAGGTATTTGAGTTTAACGAGGTACACAACCATGGACTACTTAATCAGGACAATTTAGATTTCCTGAGGAAACGTCGAAAGCTCACCTTTTATGACCAAGAATTTATTAATAAATGTCGTTTGGCAAAGATCGGTCCATCAAAAGCTCATAATCTTCAGGTTGCATTGAAAGGCGGACATCATAACGTTCGTGGCACCAAAAATGATTATAAAAACTGGGTAAGAGATAACAACGGGTTTATTGGAAAAAGGGATGCTCAAATGTTTGTCGACAAAATGTTATTGAGATCTAAGAACCTCGAAGACTATACTTTTAAGTACTTGGCTCGTGACAAGAAAATTAAATGTCTCTTTTGGGCCGACAACGTTTCCAAGTGTAATTATAAGGTTTTTGGTGATGTAATTGCTTTCGATGCAACCTACGATACAAACTTGTAAGCATTTTAAATCCTAATTTGTTATTTAGAATTTATTTTATCTCTCTCATTATTTTAACAAGACCATCCTTTTTTTGTAGGTACAAAATGATTTTTGTTCCTTTTACCGGTGTAGATCATCACAAAAGATGTGTGACATTCGGCGCAGGATTACTGTCATCTGAAACCATTGAGTGCTACACATGGTTACTTGAAAAGTTTTTGGAAGCTCATGGTGGTAAACAACCAATGGTGATATTAACAGATCAAGATCCTGCAATGAAAAAAGCTGTTAAAAATGTTTTTGACAACACGACTCATCGTCTTTGCACATGGCACATAACTCAGAAACTTCCATTGAAGGTTAGTAGATGAATAAACAACTTTTCAATGCCTGAATAACTGATATTTTTAATTACAACCTTGTCACAAATTAACCTATAGAACATAAACGGTCATTTATTTAACATATTTGTAAATCCATTACACCATTGTAACATTTTACAGTAATACGTACTGTAAGAGGTTGAAAACTTACATCGTTTTCTTACTGAATTTTTCAGGTATGTGGTGATGTATTAAGCAATAAAAAACTCCGTAAGGAGTTTAATAAACTTGTTTGGAACGTGTATATAAAGCCTGAAACCTTTGAAGAGAGATGGAAGCTGCTAATGGAGAGGTATAAGTTACAGGATCACGAGTGGCTTGGCAAAATGTATGCAAAACGACGTAAATGGGTCCCTTCATATTTTCGTGACATACCAATGTGTTGTCTAATGAAGACTACATCAAGATGTGAGAGCTCGAATCATCTCTTCAAGGTGAACTCCAGTCCAACCAACAATCTTGTTCAATTCTTAATTTGCTTTGATACCACTCTTGATGGACAAAGATATCAACAACGGTCACTTGAAGTTCGTACTGCAACAACTGTGCCTAAATTCGAATGCGAGTCCATTATTGAACGTCATGCTGCTACTATATACACCAGAGATGTTTTTAAAGACGTTCAAAATGAGATTAAGAGGTCTGAAAAAACTTGCTACATAGCAGAGCGTAGTAAGCCTGTTGACGGTATTTCCAGCTATCAAATTTCCCATCAAGATGTTAGATTTGATATCGTCAATGAATTCACTGTAAGTTTTTGAACTTTCAGAGCATATTTTATCTATACAGTAATCTGTACATTACACTAATGTAACCTTTTTACACAGTAATCTGTACATTACACTAATGTAACCTTTTTACACAGGTTTACTTTAACATGAATGACGGAACTGTTAATTGTTCTTGCATGGGATTTAAACGTATCGGCTACCTTTGCCGTCATGCTTTCTGTGTATTTCGGCACCATAAAGTGTATGAGATTCCAGATCGGTACATCACCCAACGTTGGACAAGGAACGTGTTACCTAGTTCTGTATTTAGTATGGGAAATCGCTATGGAATTGACCAAACTAAGAGCGGTATACTAAGACATCGCGTGGTCGACAACATCCAACAGTGCGTTGATCATTTACGTTTTGATGAAGCTAGGTTAATGTTACTTGATGAGCAGGTTCAAAGAATTAAAGATGAAATATTCAAAGAAGTACCTATTGAACCATCTAGGAACAACAAATGTGCTGTAATACAAGAGTTGAACACAATCAACGACCCACAAGAAGTTGAACTTGAACCCCCCCCCTGGCATAAGGAACAAAGGTTCCGGCACAGCAAAGCGGCTAAGAGGACCAGGTGAGAAAGCCATGGATGTAATTAACAAGCCGTTAAGGAACTGTAATTATTGCAAGCAAAAGGTAAGAGACCATGATACTCGAAATTGCCCAAAGAAGAAGGCTGACCTAGAGGAACTCAAAAGGCTTAAAGAACTTCAGCGCAGACAAGCTAGTGTCAAGAAAAATGATATCGCCCGTGATGAGACACCCGTAGATTCAAGCGACGATACCTCGGATGAAGACTATACTGGTTGATTTTTGTTTTCAATGTTTTTTATTTATCTCAACTACAAGAATTTGGGTTATTTTTTTTTCTTTTTATTATTTCGTATACAATCAAATTATTTTTGATAACATTCAGGTTGTTTTATTATCTATACATAGTTTATACATTTATTTTCATAAAGTAATATGTTACATAACCGTAATACAAACCTTTTTTTTAATCAACAACACCAGTATTATTACGTTTGTTGTTATGGTTGAATACAGTTACAGTACTGTATCATATCATTTTATTTGCAATGATAAGCGGAAATATGTTACAGTTATATAAAGTCACAGTGTTACATTGTTATACTATAATATAATTGTTTATACATTTTCATATGTTGCATTACTGTAACACAAATCCTTTTTGTCGATTTTCATAAGCTTAGTACGATCACAGTATTGTATCACTGATCAGTGTAAAAACGTTGGAGTAAGGTAAAATATCAATGTTACATTGTTCTCTCCTTGATGAAAACTTTAATGATTACAGTTACAACACTGTAACACACAAATAGAATTGCTTCAAACAATGTTAAAATGATTCAAATACTATATTCCAAACTAATAACAGTAGGTATTTTAGAAACAAAACTGGAAAAAATGTTACACTAATGTAGCAGAACAATACAACATTGCCCTATCCAGGTTGGGAAGTAAACTGTCACACTAACACCAATGTAACACACTAATAGAATTGCATCAAAACAGTGTCAATATATGCTACAGTTTTGTAATCCAATGCACATATATTATGGTTGTATGAGACAAAGCTGTATTTAACTGCATTCATTAATAAAAAGAGAGGTCGTTCAAATCTGTTCAAACAGTAATATAAGAAAAAAAAAAACATCTTAGCATCATCATGCACAAATAAAGTTATGTTGAAAACATCAGAAAATCCTGTTAAGCTCTTCACGTTTTAATCATCTTGTAGTAATCTTCTGCCTCCCATTCCACCTTACGACGAAAGCTGTTATCCTCACTTGTCAAAATCTTACAAGCGTACTTCCTTCTTAAATCGTTTATCTTCTTCTTGACGTCTTCTTTTTTCGTAGGGAATCCACAACTAAACATATTCCCTTTACTTCCACAAAACATCTCCATGTGTCTCATTAAGAAGACACCACAATCTTTGTAGTTATCTGTAGTTGTCCAACCAATCTCAAGTTTCTCGGGCCAAACCTTGTTAAGCTCATTGCATTTTGCATGTCCAACCTTCATGAGATAATTCATGAACACATGTTTCTGCACAAAACATTTATAAATATGAGATACTAATTTTACTATAAAAATCATAACTAAAAACTATTGCGTATGTAGTTGTTTTGGGACTTTTACCAATTTGCATACTGTGCTTTTGTTGGCATACAAAGCATCATTCTTCAAGCTCACATTGCTCTTATCCCAATTATCAATTACAAGTATTCTCGGGATCTTCAATTCAAAGCACACCAAATAGTAATGTAAATCCTCTAGTACCGGGAACATAACAACATCTACATCTTTAAGGTTGTACAACGAGTTGTCTCCATGGGCAGCTTTGTCCAAATATTGTAGTAACATTTTGTTCATTTCAAAATCACTCTCAGTTGTGCTACCCACGATGTAATCAGTCTAATTTTAACAAACAATTAAGAAAAAAAAAATTATTAGAAAGGAAATAGAAATTAATATCCTACTAATATACTTTACCAACTAGGATTTTTACACTGTTAATTTCCTAGTTGTATGTAAGAAGAAATATATTAACCACTTGTATTCAGTTACATCAATATAGCTCAAATCAGTTACAATAATGTAACGGACTGACAATTAAACAAACTACAGTAATTTATATCAATTCAGTTACAGTATGGTAACTGGCTGATAATTAAACATAATAGTTGATTTGCATCAAAACAGGGTTACTCTATTTGCATTCTGTACTGGAAACAAAGCATTAAACTGTCATCCCCATAGTTAGTTAGATCCACAACCATATCTTTAATATCCAACTTTCCGAACCCTCCGTTGTTAATCTCAGTCTCCTCCCTCTCTTTAAGCTTATTACTCGTCCAGAACTCGAGGGCATTCCCCTTTGCTTCATATTTTAGTCCATCACAAATTGTGGAATCGACATACAGCAGCTACGAAAAATAAAATAAATAAAATTTAAAGTAGGAACAAACAAATTAAAAAGAATTTGTTCAAAATGTGATACTAATCAACAATAAGCCTTAGCCTATTACATGTTTACAAAAGCAGTATAAAACTTTGTTGGACTCATTATTCATTTTCAATCAATTAATGTAGTGAAAATGATGACTGATCGGTTTTAAAAAGTTACAGTAATGCAATGACCATCCTATCATAATGATTTATATATACAGTAGTGTAACATACAGCATGATTTGAAATAAATACATAATATTATGGTGTCTAATAGAGGGTTACAATACACCTAAAGTGGCGTAATCCTAAGGAAAATATTAAATGTTACAAGTATGAACAATAACAGAAAACCAAACATACCGTGAGAATAGTGAGCGGACCTATAAATGGACTATCTTTGTCGTCCCTCACCCATCCTTCTTTACAACACTTAATACTGCTCAGTATGTAGTCGCACCAATCGTAGTCCTTCACCTCTCGCTCATCATCCCAAAATGCTAGTAGTGACGGCTTGCAACTACCGTTCTTCCACGCCTTAATCATGGTTGTTATGAACAGTAGAAGGAAGTCAAGCACAAAAAAATTAGTCGCTTCCCCATACTTGTTAGCCTCAATAAATGATACAACCTTAGAAGGCGGGAATGCGCCCGGTGGGTATCTTTTTTTCCATGCTTTAAAGACTTCTGATTTCTTTTTTGGCTTCTCCATTGTCGTAATATCTACCCCGCCTTCTGGGATATCTAACAAAAGACTCAGGCTCTCCTTGTCAACCTTTATGTCACCCTTCTCTGTAACAATAACCATCCTTTTCGTATCAAGCTTATCTACCACAAAATGTCCTAACTTTTGTGGGATATTGTCTATCTTTAGTGTGAGGATCTTGCCAAACCCCATTCTTCTTACAATTGCTCTCATTGGGTTTGTAAGCTTCGAAATACCAGAATGCAATTGCTTTGGAGACGTTCTACTATATATCCCCAACCACTTTATACTTCCATCCATAACATTCCCCTTATCCTCCTTACCTTTAGAGACTACCTTCTTTTTACCATTGTTTTTTCCTTCTTGCCTTTAATAAAAACCTCCTTTTCATCCTTTTTTCTTGGTGTGGTACCTTCCAAAAATAACATTCATTTTAAATACTTAATGTACTGTATCCAATTAAAAAGTTATGTACCATTAAAATAGTTACAGCCATGTAACTATTTTAATATTACATAACGGTATGCAATAAAAATAACTGACCTATTAACTACATTACTCGAACATGTATATATATTTAAAATTACCTTTCTTTGTGGAACTCTTTGTCAAATCACTCTCCTTATTATTTGCCAATGCCTCTTTTTTGTCAAAGTATCTCTTTGACCTTCTTTCTCCAACTTCATTTTCATTTTCTTTATGTGAATCTAACATATATAATATAACAGATTACAAATTAAAAGCATTTACATAATTACAGCACTTTAACAATGTAAATGTTAACATACGTTTAGTTATAAAAACTCAATTTCTTAACATTATATATGTTTAACATTACCTTCCTCTGAGGATTTTTTTCTCAAATCACTATTCTTGTTTTTGCTCACATCCTCTTTCCGTATTCTCTTTGTGTTTCTCCTGTTAGCTTCTGGTTCATTTTCTTTAGGTGCATCTAACGTATCATTAAAAAAGAGAAACAAAGCAAAACGTAATCAAAATTATTATCAAAATCAATTTTATTATGTTCACGTTAGTAACCTTACCTTTTCCTTTATCTAACTCAACATTTCCCGACATAGTTCTTTTTCGTTTATTTTTTTTCACATTCCCAGCCGTTTCACCTATTTAAAAAAAAATTAACAGTAAAGGAATGATGTACTACAGTAATGTATATTATAATTGTCATGAATTCTGATAGGCTTTACCTATACTATCATCCTCACGATCAGAACTTACTTCTTGTTCACATTGTAATCTTTTTTCACGTAATTTTTGAAATGCACCTTTTACATCACCCATAATCCTTTTGCGTGCTGCATCCCTTCTGGCTACTGTTTTTAGAAGGTAGAAGAACAAAGATATTACATCATATTTTAATAAAGATGTTGAAGAACATTTACTAATAGTAATGCAGCACACAATAGGATGTTACATCATATTTTAAATATAAAATACAAGATTGTTATATTTACAGAAATAAAAAAATTTATGACTCACTAAATTGAGCCGTCTCTCCGAGGTTTTTATCAGGTAAAGCCTCAACATTATCACTTGGTTTCGTAGTTTTTTTCATAAGCTTTAGCTTGAGCTTCTTCCCTACAATGTTATCAACTAGAGTTACTCTTCATTGCACACGTAATCTATGCTTGTAATTACAAGCATAAACAAAATATAATAAATTGTTTTACCTTCTTCTTTTTTCTCATCTTTTTTCTCTTCTTTTTTCTCCATGAACGCAATTACAAGGAATTAGAGTCTGCAAAAAAGAAATAACATAACAAACAAAAAAAATCATCAGATTTACCATAAAACAATATATGATTACAGGACTGTAAGTGCACACAATTTAGTCCAAAATCAACATGATTCTTTTGAGTATTACACTACTGTAACAGAAAATGAATGCTTGAATTGCATGAAATCAATTTAACCTAAACCAATATATGATTACAGGACTGTAAGTGCACACAATTTAGTTCAAAATCAACATGATTCTTTTGAGTATTACACTACTGTAACAGAAAATGAATGCTGGAATTGCATGAATTCAATTTAACCTAAACCAATATATGATTACAGGACTGTAAGTGCACACAATTTAGTTTAAAATCAACATGATTCTTTTGAGTATTACACTACTGTAACAGAAAATGAATGCTTGAATTGCATGAAATCAATTTAACCTAAACCAATATATGATTACAGGAGTGTAAGTGCATACAATTTAGTTCAAAATCAACATGAATTTTTTAGTATTAAAATACTATAACAAAAAACAATGCTTGAACTACATGAAATAGATTTGACAAGGAAACAATATATGCTTACAGGACTGTAAGTACATACAATTTAGTTCAAAATCAACATGAATTTTTGAGTATTATAATACTGTATAAAAAATTAAATGTATTTCGCAATCGATCAAAAATCGATTTAAACCAAAACAATATACTATTTACAAAACTGTAACTACACGAAATTTAGTTCAGGAGGGTTCAGAAAACGTGATGCTTACAGTACTGTAATCATCGCGCTTATACTTTCATGTAATTGAACAGAAATCGCCATAGACAAATTTTAATAGTAGAACATTTATCAGAAATCGCAATTTACCTAGTTCAGAATCAAAATCAGTTGAATGTTTACCTTTCAATCCACTGGTTAGACACGATCGAACCCTTCAAAATCGCCCTTCAAACTCGTCTTTGTCAATAATGTTTCGCCTCTGGTTAGACACCTTCGAACCCTAGCTTAATCGAATGGAAGTGGAATGTGGTCAAGAAACAATCGCCTCTGGTTATATTTGTTACTCCCTAATTCCTAGGGTACAATTCGTTTTTTTTTTATAAGATTTTGAAAAATCTTGAATGCAAATTAGATTATGATAGAATCAATAAAGCATATTTTTAGGAATTTAGATTTTGGCGGAAACTAGTTGGTAAACATAATTACAATAATGCCCATACTAAATTGAAATATGTTATCACTATTTACAATCAAGCCCCTCTTTAATCTAGACCATTGATTAGAAAATCAATGGTTTAAAAGGGGTTTTCCAGGTTTTCCAAAAAATATGGGTTTTCCATGGATCCCTACCCTATATATATATATATATATATATATATATATATATATATATATATATATATATATATAGGTAAAAGATCCGTGTAGACCCCTTATTTTTTGTAGACCCCGTAGACCCCTTATAAAACTCATTAAAACTCAATAAAAATAAAACTCAGTTTTGTTAATTTAGTTTTTTTTATTTGCGATAAGCTTTTAAGAACAAAAAAAAAGACAATTAAAAAAAAAAGAAAAACGAAAAACATTAAAAATTGAACATTTTAAGACAATGAGTTTTAAAAATCAATGAGTTTAAAACTCAATAAACTCAATAAAACTCAGTGTTGCGTTTAAAACTCATTATTTTAAAACTCATTGTCTTAAAATGTTCGATTTTTAATGTTTTTTTTTTAATTTATTTATTTATCTTTTTGGTTCTTAAAAGCTTATCGTAATAAAAAAACCAAATTTACAACACTGAGTTTTATTTTTAGTGAGTTTTATTGAGTTTTATAGGGGTCTACGGGGTCTACAAAAATTAAGGGGTCTACACGGAACCCTTCCTATATATATATATATATATATATATATATATATATATATATATATATATATATATATATATATAGGGTTAGGTTCAAATGAGAACTTTTTGTTTTGAGAACTTTTGAGAACCAATTTGGGCCACTAATTTTCAAGGGGTAGCATTCAAATTCATGGGGGGGTTTTCCATATATATAAACTAGTGGCTAAGATTAGTTCTTTTTAGTTCTCAAACCCAATTAGTTCTCAAATGATCCTCTCCCTATATATATATATATATATATATATATATATATATATATATATATATATATTATGGAAAAATCCATCAAGATAGCATATTCATTTTACAAAACCCTAGGTCTACACAATTGATCATGATAGGTTCCTAGATCTATAGTCAAGATGACATTTTCAAGCATGCAAAGCCTAGAACAGCTTAGATCTATAAAGATCAATATGGACATTTAAGAGAAAAATGAGGGTTTTAGTCATAAAAATCATATCTTTTGACACAAGAACTCTAGATCTATCAAAAATAACATACTCTCATGGTGAGTCATGCGTAAATATATACCCTTTAACAATCTTGACCAAGATCCGCCAAGATTCAACAAGTTCTAACAAGAATTCATCATAAAAGTCAAATCAATACTTATAAAAATTCAATCTTTATTCCATAACTCACAAGATCTATCATCTAGTAGCATGAATATCCAAGATATACGCCAAAACATAATAAAAATTAGGTCTTGATCATGAAGATACAAAGAATAATCATGTAGCACTTACTATATTGAATAACATACTCTCATGGTGAGTCATGCGTAAATATATACCCTTTAACAATCTTGACCAAGATCCGCCAAGATTCAACAAGTTCTAACAAGAATTCATCATAAAAGTCAAATCAATACTTATAAAAATTCAATCTTTATTCCATAACTCACAAGATCTATCATCTAGTAGCATGAATATCCAAGATATATACCCCAAGACGAATGTCCTTCCTCTCTAACGTAAAAGGATGTTTTTTTTTAGCTCAAAAAAAAATCCTTTTACGTTAGAGAGGAAGGACATTCGTCTTGGGGTGATTTTTAGGGGTTTAGGGTTGGAAAAACGCGGCCACCAACGAATATGATGGCTTTATACGCGATTTCTAGGGTTTTTCCGACCTGTGGTCGTTCGGCGTATCGCGGAGGCTCACCAGGAAAGGCTCCCGTACCGCGGCGCTTTTCTGGGCAGCCTCCCCCTTGACTTTTGTTGACCGGCGCGTAAAATCGTCGATTTGACCACCGTAATTTAGGTTTTTGGTCCTGATTTCTTTACCATTGGATTCATTTGGTCATTTCCACTAAAAACAAGTACCAACTTGATTTATAAACATTTCAAAGTGATAATTAAATTAAAAAGATGTGTTTTATGGTCGGTTTCACCTTTTTCACTATAACTCCTTCGTTTTTTAATCGGATTCGAGTCCCGTTTTCACCGTTTTTCATCATTTTACATTTCCCATCATAAGAAACACATCCAAGCACATTAAATTGAATATAGCATATCAAACATAGAAGTATGAGCAACGAGGCACGATCTCGGGTTAATTTGTGTACGTATCACCATTAGGTTAATCACCAACGTTTTGAGACTCAACTTGTACATGATGACTTGAGATACGGTTTAAGACCAATAGACTCATAAATAATTCAATTTTGACATACGATGATCAAACACGAGATATCCGGTAAATGATAAATCGCGTACCGAAATCGCGTAAAAATCGGGAATTGCTTTATTTTCAATTTGAGACATCCAATTTGATTCCAATTGATTGTAATTAAGTATTTATCTTCGAAAATCGTTTATAAATTATTTATATACATTAATTGGGGTGTAAACACCCAAAAATTCACCCGGTTTGCAAGACCTCGCAAATTAGTAAATCGTGAATTTTCAAGACGGGTTGGATTTCTCATTCGGGTAATTTGCAAATGTTACAGTCTCCCCTACTTTATGGAATTTCGTCCCGAAATTAGAAGAGACCTATAAATTTTAGAGAAAAAAAAGCAGTTAAAAGAGTTTTACCAATAACCGAAACCTTTTGACATTTGAAAATAACATGGAGAAGACATAAAAGATTTCACCGAGGATGGAAATATATTCTCGATTATTGACTCCACTATATTAGCACCAAAACTTTTACCCGACTGCAAAGGTTAGGTTTAGAATGGCGACTAAGGAATATGGATTGTGATATAACTGATGATCATAGACATACCCCACACACACACACCTTCCTCGGTCCGATTCCAAATGCACCCTAAAGGAATTACCGATGCTTATATACAGAGTGTACCGCAGCAAACCCACCACATCTTTAATACCTTTAATGAGTACTGTTTGTCTTTGGAGAACATCCTATTCTACACCACAAATATCAGATAACCAAGCTTGATAGGGCGACTAACATAGATTGAGCGAGAGATCTGATGAATCCACTACGATCGAACTAGAATCAACCAAAAGACTACCACAGATAATGGACATAGTCTCCCTTACTTTAGAGGCGAGACTAGGGGTTTAGGAGACTTAGGTGAGTAATGGCTGCAAGATGGATTTCTTCAAAAAATCCCAACTCAATCACATAGATTCATATAGATTCACATTGATCACATTGATTCACATTGATCACATAGAATAAACCAATACTGATAATAGTGATAAACAAATATCCGGAGCTTCAGACTTCTTATCCAAACAAAGCGTCAAGTTTCGGTGAACTAGATGGGTAGCGATCCACATCCGGTTTATCTTACGAGACACGATATCTAGACTAAATCTTAATCAACCCTCGCTAAAACCTAAGACCTATACCCCACAACCAATGTCGATCGTATGCTAAGCTAGCATCACACACAATCGTCGGTGGCAACGCGTATGAGTCTCAAATTTAACAAGAGTAGAGTAATGATCAACACTCGGATTAATGATACGCAACCGTAAAATCCAAGTGGTGAGTCACCAAAAGGCTTAAAACGAATGATACCATAAGAAATCGAGTACCACGAACTGTACGGGAAGACCACACATTGGATGTCATGAGCCGTTTAGTACTCGTTCGGGTGTCACGACTAGCGTAATCCGGACGGTACGTTTCAGAACAACATGCATCCGCTGACTTGGAATAAACCGCATGGTTCGTGGTGTATGAATTCGGTAACATGAATTAAATTACATGATCTCAGATGCATGACCTCGATACCTGAATTAAACGGATTGTTTTGAAATACATGTATTGATAACGCGAACCAGACGACATGTCTCATAATACATGTACCGATAACATGAACCGAATAACATGCTTCGCAATACATGTATAGATAGCATGAACCGAACAGCATGACTCGAAATTCATGTATTCGGTGATATAACCGGATAGCATGACTCGAAATACATGAGCCCGATAACACGAATCGAATAGCATGGCTCGAAATGCATGAGTCCGGTATCATGAATCGAATAACATGACTCCAAATTCATGAGCCTGATAACACGAATCGAATAGCATGACTCGATGTACATGAGTCTGATAACTTAAATCGACTATCATGACTAGAAATACATGAACTCAATAACATGAGCCGAAAACGTAACTTAAAATGCAAAAATCCTGATAACATAAATCGAAATGCGAGAAATCTGATAATATAAACATATCTTGAAAAGAATAATAACTTGATTATTAGTGATTACCGGTCACATTCGCCCATAGCATCCTTCAGATGAGGCCAAAGATTTAGAATTTAAATGATACAACTGATGAAATAGACTGATTAACCAACAAACGATCACATAATGATAAAGTGAAGAAAGACTAAACCACAACCGAAACGATATGCAACAATAGGGAGGTCGAAATAGAGGATCAAATCCATGAAATGATGGATACCGAGTCTGCAATTAGACTCATGAGTCAATGGTAAAGCAAAGCCATGCAAAAACTGGGGATGAAATGGCATAGATCGATTCCATAAACCGACTATTAAGTAAATCAAGAGTCGAATTCACGAACCTAACTAGCCGAAACACCCCAGAGTTAACGGTCTGAATACGAACGAGTTTCCCATAATAGAGATCAGGGATGAGAGATGAGCAAATTCATAAACCGCCTATGAGGGCGATTACGAATTTGAATAAGGATCGCGGATCAAATATAAACAAAATCCGAGACCCATGACAGACACAGATTAAGGAGGGTTAACACGATGGCTGAGACAAAAGCCATAAGGAATGAACGGTTTCGCAGAGGCGAACGGTTTCCCGAGGGTTAGAGACGATAAGGTGACTGGCAACTGGAGTCATATGAGCATAAAGGCAATGTGAAAGTCGATTTGGTGAACGAGAGGAAGACCCGATGTATCTTTGGATGTCTCCGATTCCTATTTCATTGTGATAGACTTCCACAATTTTGGGTCCTAGATGCATTCTCTCCATACGCAAGTAATTGTGGACTAAAGCCCACAGGCTGGTTTATAGTCACGGATTGCCGGGACTTGAGGGTCCGGGCGAGATACGGATGATTTCCTTAAAGCATACAGATTCACAATGATAGCTGAGAACACAGAGGTGAGTGAAGGAAAAAGAAGGTCTACAGGTGCTAACGGTGAACAAGACTGAAGAACGAACATCAATGAGTTAGGTTGCGAAACAGACATAACTCCATGGTCATGAAAACCAACATTTGATACCGGTACGTGTATAAGGTTATCAACTCGAAAGGTCGTAAAATCATAAACTCATACACATGTAATCCCATAAACATGTGGACTTGTGAACTCATAAATTTCCAAACGGGTAGACTCCCCGACACACATACCCAGAGGATGCACGAGATATATCAAGTGAAGGTACTTTAAAATGGTTACCTTGAAATTTTTAATAACATAGGAGAATCATGTGTGCGTAGGCTCATAGCCCACTTATGTGCTCGCTTATTTGCATGTATGCGTGTAATCCCGTAACCATGCAACCTGCAAGCTCACGCACCCATCAACGAAAATTTACCCAACGTACACATAACGATAATGAACATATAAGGGACAAAGGATTCATAAATCCAAATGAGACAATGCATAACCGAGTACATAAGTGCATAAAATAAAACGAATAATAAGGTTTCAAACGACATCATCATCAAGGAAATCACTACATAGAAAGTCAATGATTTCAAATAATTACAAAGCATCCACATAAGGCTCGTTAATCAACATCTGAAACGAGAAGATCCAGCATGAGGTCCACCGACAGTATTGTCGTTGACGGCAGCGTTATCGGTAGCTAACGGCGGATGCGCCAAGGGAATGTGATCAGGGTCACCAACGTAGTAACAATCACATGTGGAGACAAAGGTAGTCTGGCGAACGACAAAGGCTTGAGAAGGCATGTGCACCACATGTTGAAACATTTGAGGCTGAGCCTGAGCTGGCTGATAACCGGTGCTCCCGAGATGGCTGGGTCGGTGGCAGATACCCACATGATGACCAAGAAGGCCACAGTTCGAGCATTGCCAACATGGAAGGTGGGTAGGGTGATAATGGTTGCACCGATTGCATAAAGGGTGAAGTCCAAGGTAGGGCTTCTTAGCTTGCGGCGCAACGGGAACACCTTGAGCGACAGGAGATGCGGGGATAGCAGCATCAGATGGAGCATCAGGGGTTGTGGCCCTAACAGCAGGCGTAGTCTTTCTCTTCTTCTTCCTGACTCCGGTAGAAAAGGCCCCAACATCGAGTTTCCTTGTGTTAGATCGGTGGTATTGGCCTTGAGAACTTGCTGGATTAAATCAAGGAGGACAGTTGTCACTTGACGTACAACCTCCTGAGCCACTTGACCGTTACAGCGGCGAACGCGACGATCCATGCTGAGAAAAAGAGAAACAATCATGAGACAATGGGTGCATTAGGGTGAGTGACCGGTTTAAAATCATGGGAGAATCGATTCTGATAAATCATAGGGTACCGAGAATCATAAAAGAAAATCGTAAAATCATCACACATATAAAACGGAAAATTTAGGTCAATTTTTCATTTAGGGAACAAAATGTTAAGTGTGTGATAGTGAGATGGTGTAACTCTGGTTATCATAGATTATTGAAAATTATACATACAATGCGTAAAACACGAAATCAAATGATTTTCGAAAAACATACGGAATGGTCCTCATTTCCCGAGTGGGAAACTACAACCGTGACTGATCAGAGTAAAGTCCCAGTGTTTGACATGCTTTAGCCTAATAGGTTTCGACACTCTCATCAGGGCGTCCCAGGTGAGCATCCGGGTCCATCAATTCGAATTTGTATGCAACACTTTTCTAAACAGAGACCCCGACTACCGGTGCTTCCACCCTTCCAGTTACTACATGTCAATCACTAAGACCCCGTGTCCGATGAGATCATAAAATCGAAAATCAACATCCTAAATGGTACGTAAGGCACCATTTTTAAGGAAAGAGGCTAGGTAGCCTCAAGTGATTTGTGTATAAGTGTGTGCTAATCGATAAGGGCATCAGTTAAACAGGCATGATTAATAAGCAATTTTAGGACATATAAATCATATGGGCATGCTATGCATGAGGCACTCATGCAGGACACCTAAGGCATAAGTCTAGGTTAAGCCGGTTCTAATAACCTAGATCCCTATATCCGTGGCTCTGATACCAATCTGTCACACCCCGACCGACGATAGAATACGTTGGGGCATGATGATTGTCCAGATGCACACAACACTAATTAATGTTGCGATATTCTTAATCAACCCATTTCATATAATATAAGCATTCAATACAAAACATGATATAATTCAACGACAATGAAATAATTTAACTTGTTTAATTAGGTCACACTAAGTCCACATGCAGCCCTATTGTGTCATCAGTCATGGCAAAACATCATCAAAATGTATAACCCGCAACATGTATAAAATATATGTCAACTACGAATAGTTGGTGAGTAAACATAGGTTTAATGTAATACATAGATTAAAAACATGCGAGCCAACGTGATAAGTGCGATTGAGTATGATAAACCACAATGATATAGAGCACATAGAGGGTGCATGATCAAACCCTGACCTCAAGGTTTCCAATCACAAGGCGCCACACGCGAGGCAGTCCAAGTGGGCTTGTCAAGCCAATAGATCTATTACCGTAACCTCGACTTTTTACAGCTAATGTCACGCGAATAATGATATCGAACATGATCACAATCAGTCATAAAATAAACACACAAGTTCACATACAAGAATACACGTAATCACATAGAATTCACATGTAGTTTTAGAGTAAAGAGTATCGAGTAAGGGTTTTGAATATGATACATTCTGCACCCCAAATCGTTTAAATAAAGAGGGGCTATGAATACTCACCTGATGAGGAGACACAAAGGAAAGGAAGACACCACGACTCAGGTTGGATGACCGCAGACGAACATGACATCTAAACCGGATGGAGGAATAAACGAATAAATAAATAATAATAATTAAATAAATAATTTCACGACACAATTGATTCGACGACTCGTTGGTGATTTAATTGTAGTGATGACGTATGATTATGGTCATGAGATGGGTCAATTCTAAAACCAAGTCAATCAACAATAAATAAAAATTTATACTACTATTTAACTTTAATACGACTCAAATTTTAATTATTTTCTATAAAATCACATAAGCCCTAATTATCATCCATGAATTAATTCTAGGCTAATTTAGACATAAACATATCATATAAAAAACAAGATGGTGACCCGCCCGCGCTTCGCGGCGGGCCACCCATTTCCGAAACGTCGTGGCCAAAGTCGAACACCTGCGCTTAAGCCTGAAAAAAATATCACATGTACATGACACGTGGCCTAACACCCATTTTTCAAAACGTCGTGACCAAAGACGAAAGTAGAAAAGTTAAAGGGTATTAAATGTAAAAGTCTAAAAGTTTCATGATCAAAGTATAAAACTATAAAAAGTTGTCGCCAAAGTCGAAAACTTTAAAAGTGTTGTACATAATGCTTAAGCCTAAAAAAAGAAACAAAAGACTGGAGTTAAGGGGTATAAAACTTAAAACTCTTGAAGTTTCGTGGTCAAAATATAAAATTATAACATTTATACTAAAAGACGAAAGTAGAAAAGTTAAAGGGTATGAAATGTAAAAGTCTAAAAGTTTCGTGGTCAAAGTATAAAATGTAAAAAAGTCATGGCCAAAGTCGAAAACTCTAAAAGTGTTGTACATAATGCTTAAACCTGAAAAAAAAACTAAACACGTGTCGAAATAAGAGACATGTCGAAAGAAGAGTGATATAAACCAAAAGAAGTGGGACACTTGTCACCAACTTGTTCGTCCACCATATGAATAGTAGTTAATGTGAGTGACCCTCCCAATTACAATCTATTCTATGTGAGTGACCCTCCCAATTACAATCTATTCTATATCTATATCTATTCTATTCTATCTTATAATACTAATAAAGCAATAAAAATGTTCACATGTCTTCTTTTTAAAGTGTCCACATCAGCATTGACACATGTCAAAACCAGATTCAATTGTTAATTTAGTAAATTACCAATTGAACTAATTACCAATTTTATCTAAACTAAATTTTCATTTTAAAAACATTGACAAACATAATGTAGATTTGATAAATCACTCAATAATTGAGTCTTTTTAAGAAAACAAATCCAAAATTTGTCATCTTTAATGTATTATTAAATTATCATTTAATATTTTATAATTAATTATTTCATTTATAATTTTTAAATTTCTTAATATTTTTTATATGTTTAACTAATATTATGAACTAAATTCAACCCGTGTAATACACGGGTTACTAACCTAGTATAATATATATATGAAAAGATTGAATGCCACATGGCATCATCACAACAATCCTTTTTTTTCATTTTTTCCGCTCAAATGGTTTGCTTTATTTATATTTTTCTAACTGGTTTGAATAATTGACAAAGTCATTAACTAATTTTTTAACAAAGTAATTGACAATAAATGCATATCTCATATCCTAATTTAAAACTGAAATTAAATGAAATTGATTCATAATAAATGAGGATATGAATACTTTTTTAAAAAAAATTTATAACTTTTTATATTGTCGAATGTTAATTTTTTTCTTTAATTCTAATTATCGAATTACATTTTTATAACATGTTAAATTTTGTATTCGTTTTTTAAAACCGTCCGTGCGTCGCACGGATATCAAAAACTAGTTGTAATATATATAAATATCTAGCCATAAATCAAACAAATAAATAATTATTTTTATCAAATTAATTATTTTCAACATAAGCCCTAATTTTAATTATTTCTAGACAAAATAATCACCCAAATCAAGTCTTTTTGCATGAAACATCCATAGCATTTTATTTATGGCAAATCATATTCAATTATCCTAGATCTATTGTCCATCATCATCAAACTATCACTATATTCGCTCTACAAATAAATATCAAATAACATGAATTGTATTTCAAACAAAATTATGCTTATGATGCAACGCGCCGAGCACAAATGAAACACTATGCTTATCTAAGCTAAATTGTGTTAGTTTGTTTTATGCTTTTGCCTTTTAGGAAAAAAGTAATTAAAGAGGCCATTTTTTCTTTTTCTCCCTCTCTCATGATGTTTCTAATCATATAGTTAATTTATGAATGGTCTTGTCTAGGGCTGTCCAAAAAGTTCGAAACTCGAAACTCGTTCGAACTCGCTCGAAAAATATTCGGAAAATGCTCGTTCGATTGTCGCTCGCTTTAAAAACGAACCAAGCGGCTCGGTTCGATTTGTAAAACGAACCAAATATGAGCATAGGTGCGCTCGCTCGATGCTCGCTCGAATTTAGATATATACATTTAGTTATATATTTTATATATTTTTATTATTTATTTTATCAATTTTAATTTTGTTACGTAAGGAATTAGGATTGGAATTAAGATTTTCCATTATTCCAAAAATTCTTTGCACTTAATATTTGACTTTGGATGTAAGTTTAATATGTTAGTTTATCATCTTTGTAGCTTCCATTCTTTCTAGCCTCCTCCATTGTCATTGTTTTTATCGATCTTTGTATATTTCTTTCTTATATAGAATGTATTTTCACAAAGAATCCAATGGTATCGAGACTTCTCATGTTGAATTAAGTGATGAAGAGAGTTTTGAGTTAGTTGATGAAGTAAAAAATGAGGAAAACGTAAGTAAAGATGTTAATGCAACTAGAAAGGGAAAGCGAAAGAATAGTTCTGAAGCATATCCAAATTTTGTAGACATCGAGGACATGTACAAAGGGAAAATGGTAAAAAAACGAAAGAGTGCATTCATTATAATTATATCAGTTCATATTAGTGTTAGTTGGTATAATAAAATACAAACAAGACTAGTGTGTTAGTTATTGAACAAAATGTGATAAAATTGGAAACATGGATGAAGGTGTTATGTCAGATCACCACCCACGTCACATTCCTTTTTGTTCTGCGACGCTCGAAATTTGCTCGGTGATCGCTCGAAAAATACTCGGATCGAAAGTCGCTCGTTCGATTTTGGATCGGTTGAAAAAATGCTCGGTTCGGTTCGGTTCGGTTTGTAAACGAACCAAACACGAGCAAAGGTCCGTTCGGTTCGGTTCGGATCGTGAACAGCCCTAGTCTTGTCACACTTATTTAACTTTAAATACCATTATTTTTAAATAGGGGCTACGGGGCATTTGCATATCTTTTTCTCTAAAGTTGTGAAATTGCATATATATCCAAATCATATTTAAAGGACATTGTACATAATGCATTAAAAACTTATGTTTTGGAGAAATATGCAATTCCCCCTTTTCAAATAAAATTCGCACAAACAATCGAAAATATTTTTAAGAAATTTAAAATATAAATTTTACGGGATGTCTTGCTGTTGTTGAATGAATGACGTTTCAAAAAAAAAAATTAGAAGTCTTCGAATGATTACCATTTAACTATATCACCTAGTAGGTGGAACCCGGAGTAGTACCAATAATTCCTATCCCAAGTGGTTGATGTGACATATCTAAAGATATTAAAAATTGGAGGTCTTGAGTTTAAGCCCCACTTGTGATTAAAAAAATAAAAAGTGAGAGGTCCAAGTTGGGCAATGGGTTTTCTCACTTATGGTGAGTTTCCATTCTTATGAAGAATGAAGATGATCAAGTAGTCCGATGACGCGTTAATGATTCAAATTTACCGTTAAAAAAAGGTAAAATCCTTTTAAAGTATTGCTTATAAACTTTTTAGAAAAATTAAATCATAAAATCAAGTATCTTTTTTTTAATCATTAATACGTCTATAATATTATGGCTATGTTTTTTTTAAATATAATTTTTTTTAAAAGTTCAAAAACAATATTATGTATAACAGTGGTATTATAAAAATAACATAGTACTACTTATCGTGTAGCTGTAACTTTTACAGATACAATGATATTTATAAACTTATGACATACTTATTTTTTACTCAAAACTAAACCGTGTTAGTTATTGTTAACGTTTACTTATTGTCCATGACGACAGCATAACGACTTTTTTTATTCCAAAACTACCATTATGACTTGCTTACTTTTACCTTGGTGGTTTTTTTTATATATATTTATTTAAAATTAATGTCGATCACGACCTGTGTCTTAATGCCAAACTGTTGTCATAACTTCATACATTTTTATGTGCGTACTTAGTTGTCACATTGTATCATATTTACTAGTTTTATTACATTTAGCTAAAAAGGTTTTATTAAGAGAAGTTTTTTTTTCTAAGTAACAGTAATTTTTTAACGATAGAACTAAAAAAAAAGGTTTTTCATATTGAGGATCAAAGTAGTTCCAGAGCTAGACTAATGTAATAAAACAAGATCACCTAATGTATATAACTACATGCATGCATGGATCTACACATTTATGGTTCCCTCTACCACTTCTATACTCCGTGTCACATCAAGCAACTACATCGGTTTGTTTTTCTTTTACTCCACTCCACTAAACCACCGTTATAGTCCACTCTATCACTTCAGGGGATAGTATGTAAATATCACGGTGTAATATGTAAAATCAGGGGATAGTATGTAAATATTAAGAGGCTAAATGAAAAATACGATTTGAGAAACATGTGTGAAGAATGCTACGCATAAATGGAATTTTGGTGTGAAGGGGTGGAGGTGGGTGGTGTTTCACGCCTTTACTTCGCGTGAAGGGGTGAAGGCGTGACCTCCACTTGCCCATAACGCACATCCTTACTAATGTATTAAGATAGTCGGTATGGAAGTCAACGCTTGTTTACTTTTGCCTTTTCGATTCGATCCCAATGTAAGCGGGTGGCTCACGACTTGCCTACTTGTTTAGTGACTGAGAGTTTACCTATTGTTGCCTTTTTAATTCTTAAAGTAAATGTTCGGCTTAAGGCTTGCCTATGTGGTAGAGTAAGAGCTTGTCTACATGTGTTTTTTTTATAACGTTAAAGACTATTTTAGTTTTTTAGCTTGTCAAATTAATGTGTCCTTTTGATGTTTCTCTTTGTGTGTAGTGGGGCGTGATAAGAGAACGTGATGGTTAAAAAGACTAGGAACAATGTCCCTAGCTAGATGTTATGGGGGTGATGGGCTCCTCCATGACCCCAATAACACTAGTAATTTGCAATTTGATTTATATATTTATTTATTTTTCTCTACCTCTTAATTAATTAAATAATTAGTTAATTAATTATACATCATCTTCCATTTTTTAAATAAAACCTTACATTCACACAACCACTAACCTACCACACATATTTACCACTATCACCGCGCTGCCTACGTGACATCTTACGTGTAACTGTTTTTCTCATTACACGCCTTATCGTTACACATAGTCTTATTATAATTTGTTTTTCATAATTCAACCTGTATAAACATGTATAAACATACGTGTCTTGAAAACTAGTAGTATATAATACCTTAAAATTAATGTTGTTATACATATAATCTTTTAATTAATCTGCATTTAATTTCTCTTTACGTGCAACTCACTTTGTTTGTTCATGTGTTCCACATATATGAACATGGATTAACTACAAGAAACAAGATCTAAACATCATTGGTTTTAGGTAGATTATGAATTATTTATTCGGTTAAAGATGTTTAGTGTCCCCTAATCAAGTGACTAAACATAAGATTATAATGTCAAAGTGATTGTTGATGGGAAGAGAAAACTTTTAGCCCATCGTTTCATGTCGAGAGAGTAGGTCCCAATTGGAGGGAACATCTGCTTCACCACTAACTACTCCAAACTCATAATGGTCAACCGTGTAAGCAGGATAATTTATTATAATTAACTTAATAAAAATAAAGATGAGATTTTATAATAAAACCATTCTATTTATGACACATTATATACAAGCATGTTAAGCCGTTAAAAAAATTACTCTTTCGATTTTTGACATAATGTTTAGGTTATTATATTATTGTGTTAAAATGTTGAGATTATTGTGTCATTGTGTCAAAATTATAAATAATGTTGTTATATCTTCCTACTCTAATAAACAATTACAATTTTGACACATGTCAACACTAGATTTATTATAATAAAAGTTTTTCCCTCCCAAATCTACTCCATAATAAATTATTTTTGGTTGGAAATTATATTCTATTTTATAATCATGATATATTTTTATCTATTTATATTTATGGAATTATGACAATCATATATTAATTTACATCTTATTTTATTTAAAAGTAAATTTTAAACTATTGTAATTTTCATTTAATAATAAACAATTACAATTGTTGACACACGTCAACACTAGATTTATTATAATAAAAGTTTTTCTCTCCCAAATCTAATCATGATATATTTTTATCTATTTAGATTAATGGAATTATGACAATCATATATTAATTTACATCTTATTTTTTTTAAAAGTAATTTTAACTATTATTATTTTCATTTAATAAAAATATTTAAAAACTTATAGAATACCAATAAACACTTATTTAGTGTGTTTTCAAATATAATTGAGCAAATCATATGTAATATTTCAATTAATGAATACCTAATACTATTTTACAAATTCAGTCAACGTTGCGTTGTGGGTGTACTATATATAGAGAAATTCATAAACGATAAAAATCATGTTCATAATATCTAATATGAAATAGTTTTCCTACCATATCAAATGAGCCATGTTCA
Source organism: Deinandra increscens subsp. villosa (assembly GCA_039602395.1). Taxonomy (NCBI): domain Eukaryota; kingdom Viridiplantae; phylum Streptophyta; class Magnoliopsida; order Asterales; family Asteraceae; genus Deinandra; species Deinandra increscens. The sequence goes on along the minus strand of JBCNJP010000008.1, from coordinate 58,820,754 downwards.
TCCAATTTAGAAATTTTAAACATCGCGATAAATAAAATTGTAAGTTTTCTAACTTGTATCCACATAACATCTTTTTTATTGATAACATTATAATCTTTTGATTATAATTTAGATTTTTATACTCAACAATCAGAATGTGTTCATTATAATTTTGATAATCATCTAACTTTCTATACACACTTAAAGTCTCAAGTTTGTCAATTCATAATTCATTTTAGTCGCTATTCTGGGTTTGATTGTTTTTAAAAATGATCATGTTTATCTTGCATTCTCCAAATATACAATTAGAGACATGCCCAAAATATATATATATATTTTTTATAAAGATAGTAAAGTCACCAATACCATACTATGAACTATAACTTTAGTTTTTTATTTAATGTAATGTAATATGTTATTCCGGTAATAAAAAAAGTATGCATGAATTATCAATTATATATATTTTTAATGATTCAACCCGTATAATATACGGGTTCTATCCTAGTATAAAATTAAAAAAATTACTCTTTTAATTTTTGACACCATATAACACAATGATCTGAATATTTTGACGCAATATGACACAATGATCTAAACATTTTTGACACAATATGACATAATGATCTGAACATTTTGACATAAGTCTGAACATTTTTACACAATGGCACAATGGGGTTGGGTTCTATAGAAAACCAATATTTTATAAAAAACCAAAAAACCAAGGAAAAAAATTATTTTTTTTTAAACTTTTTTTATATGTTTCTTTCATGATTTTAAGAATATTGGAAAAAGAAAAAACTTTAAAAACGTTTTCGAGTTTTTTTTTAAAATAAAATAAAATTCGAATTTTAGCTTGAAATTAATATTGCACTATGCAACAATAATATAAAATTGGTTTATGAATGTCAATTCTTTGTTTTTTACATTATTCGCATAAACCACATTCATATTTAAGTTAAGTCTCTTGTTTTTAAGTAGTTTTAATTATAATGCATTATGCAATACTATTGGTACTATTGCATGATGCAATAATAAAAAATCACTAAACTTTTTATTTTTTAAATTTTTTTTCCCATAAATAAAGCTAATAAAATTATAGAATTTTTGGTGAAATTATTTTTAAAAAATATTAATATATGAAGAAGTTATAGAGAAAAAAAGGTTGGTTTTTTGGTTTTCTGGATAATTATTGGTTTTCTATACATTTTCATACAATCGAAAAAGTAAAAAAAAAATTTAATTTTACATATAACAACATTAGATGTGTTTTAAAGATAAAAAAACGTTTGTTTTTATGATCTAATTTTTTTAAAAAAATAATGTCGTATCTAACAGTTATGAAGGTTTAAAACATGGAGGGAATTTGATAAAAAGTCAAAAATGTCCTTCCATCTATTGTTTTCTTTAATTTTTCTTTTTAATTCTACACATGAAAATTTTGGGGCATAGATCTTCATTTAATTAAAAATTTATTAATCTTTCTTATTTAAACCAAACTTCTTATTAGTGTTGTATATATGTAATATTATGTAGTATTAGAAAATATATTACACAATTTATTTTTTAAATACAACTAAAATAATAAAAAACTTAAATTCTCACTCGGTTCTTTCAAATTGTTTATCATTATTAAGAAAATATAATAAAGATAAAATACGCGCTAGTTAGGCTACCCGTAATGGGGCGTTATAGGGTAAAAAAAATAGCCCATAACGCCCCTGATAACGCCCCGCCCCACTATGCAGAGCGTTATGGGGCGTTATGAGCCAAAAAAATGATAGGGGCGTGAGGGAGATGACGCCGGAAAGGGGGGAGAATGGGGGCTTTATCCACTACACCATAAAGCCCCATAAAGCCTCTTGTCCAGTCATCGTCCACATGGCGGCTAACGCCCCTTTTCGAGTCTTATCCACTACACTTAGCCTTATAGTTGATCAGGGTAAATTTAATATGACAGAATTCTGTGATATGGATTTCGCAAAACTCAATGAAGTATAGATGAGAGAGTTCTGACATCTATCACTTGCTTCTCTTTTGATCATCCGTACTTTCTTTTAACAAAGAAAAAAAGAGGTTTTTTAGTTTCTCCCACTAAGAGGTTTTCTCATGATCTCCCCTCTTTTACATGAGCCTACATCTATATATAAATATATATAGGGGCACGTTAATGTACAAAGTTTTTTTTAACGTGAGAAACGTAAGAAGCCATAGAACGCAACACGTGGTACTCGAGCAATGGCGTAAATTAAATATTCCGCAACATTTATGCAAAATATACATGATTATCTTATAGTAATTACGCAACATTCTATGTTTCGTAATACTGAACCTTTCGCATAGCAGATTTTTTAAAATGTTTTCTATAATAATTATATAGTCATACTATACTCAAATTAAAGCGGATAAAAATGTTCGATTTTATTGTGCATTTTCCCCCTAATAGTATAGTCATACGAATTGGAAAAGTTATAGACATTTAAAAAACATCCTAATACACTACATTACTTCAAAAAATACCAACCACCGTTCCAAAAAAATTACCATGAAAAATCGACTCAAACGAATTTCAATTAAACTCGTTTCAACGGTAGTGGAAGCGTTTTTTGAAATCATTACTGGGTTTTTAAAAACTAAATCTAATTATCCTAAATCTAAACCCTAAGCTAAAATTTAAAGCTAAACCATAAAAGAAAACGCTAAATAGTAAAACCTATACCCTAAAAGTCAAACCCTAAATTCTAAATCATAAAGGGTAAAAACTCAAAATCCTAAAAATTATAAACCCCAAAAGCTAAACCCAGTAATGATTTGACGAGACGTTTCCAATGCCGTTGTAATGAATTTAATCGATGTTCGTTTGAGCCGGTTGCCCACTGTTTCTGTTTTTTAGTGTCCCCTTTTAAATCTACCTCTCTATACATAAAGGAGAGATAAAATCAAATCTCATCTCATAAACTAATAAACCAGATTTTGATCACTCATTTATTTTAATCTTACTACCTTCAAAAATCAACATGTAAAGTCATCCACTAATTAAAATAAATGAGTGACCAGAATTTGATTTGATTTATTGATTTATACATGCAGAGATGATTTCGATTTTATCCTTTCCATATAAATGAAATATAAAGGTTCATTCAATACATAAACCAATTTAAATAGAGAAGTCCGAGACTTGCATACACACTACGTACTTTAAAACATCTCTTTCTCTATATATTCCACCGTATCTTATTATATTCCATGGAGATATTTGGCTTTCCTAAACTTGTTTCTGTGTTTATAACTATTGTCTTTGGTTTTTTTTTTTTTTTTTTTGAACAGGTCTTTGGTTTTGTTTTGGAATATGTAAAATGTGCAATGTTCAAGTTGCCAGTTTTATAACCTTATGAACACACACACACACACACACACACATATATATATATATATATATATATATATATATATATATATACTAGGTTAGTAACCCGTGTACTACATGACTTGAATATAGATTTATAATATCTGATAAATACAAACAAATATATAATAATCAAGAAATTTGAAAATTATGATTGATATAAAATTTTTACAAAATATTAAATAATAATTTAATACATTTAAGAAATTTATTATGTTTGATAAGTTGTTGATTACTTTCCACAAAAAGAGTAAAATTATTGAGTAAATTAATCAATTCTACATTAATTTATCAAAATTTTAAAATTAGATATTTTACTTTGACAAAATTGGTAATTAATCTTAATTGATGATTTACTAAATTGGTAATTTAATGTGAGTTTGACATGTGGTGGTGGTGATGTGGACCCTTTATAAATGAGACATACGGCATAAATTTTATTGCTTTATTAGGATTAATTAGGATTATTAAGATGAAGTTGTTTATAAACAATAATTTACATTATCAACTCATATATATATATAATTTTTTTTATCTACATGATGAAAATATGAAATGAGTAAATTAGAACATGCATGCATGTTCATTGATCTATGGTGGTCAATTCGATCTTGGGACATTGTTGAGACCAGACCGTGCAATGTGGCGGACATTAATTTATTGTTGCACTTATGAGTGAGCAAAAGATTGAAAGGGAAAAATGGATAATGGAACAGTAAGTATATATTGTGGTCTACACTTTAGACGTCAAAAAGGGTGTGTTGTCTAGTACATTTGGTCGTGGAAATAGGACGGTCTCGAAGATATATGGGTCCATTATGTCATAATATATTACTTTACTTACCTTTTTCTCTCATTATTATTATTATTATCTCTCTCGACTCTAGCTTGTCTCATCATTGCTGCTTTGCTAGCTTCATCACCTGTGTCACAAATATAATGGTTAGATTTTACTACAAAATATAGTAACAAGTTTATTATATGTTAGTCGACTGTTCTCACAAATGCACGGTCTTGATCTTAGTTAGCATGTCATACTAGTTTTTTTCCATTATTTCAAATGTTTCTCAGAAATAGTTTTTAAAACCAACGCTAAAATATTAAACGTGTAAAAGGAGAAAAAAAAATTGAAGGATGCTGCACGTTCCTACAAACATTACCGAAAGAATTGGTGAAGGACGTTAGGCATCAATATGCTGCACGCCGGAAGTGTGGTGCCACCTAAGCATTCATGAGAAGAATTCTCTCTGCGTTAGAAGTAGTCTTATACACTAAAGTTACTTAATTTTTTGTTTATCTAAAGTCACTGAAGTTTTATTTCTTGTTCTAATAATAGATAATTTCCCGATTAATAGATTACCATTATTATTATTATATTATACAACAAAATTTCATGGATGAATAGTTAACTTTTAGTTTTTTTAATTTTGGCCACATGACTTTGGTGTTTGACGCTTTCTATCCCTAAACTTTTACGATTTGTTTTTTTCTTTTTAACAAAATAGTAAACTTTTAGTTTTCATAGTCTGGCCACATTGTTTCATACTCTTACGTTTTGTATCATTTAACTTTTAAAGTTTTTTTATTTTAAGTTTTGTTATCTTCTATTTTGGCCACGAAACTTTTAACTTTTCTACTTTTGTTTTTAGTATATTTTTATAGTTTTATACTTTCACCACAAGACTGTTAGACTTTTATGTTTTATAGCCCTTAACTTTTTTACCCTCTAACATTTAAACTTTTTTTGTTTTAACTTTTAATGTCTTCTACTTTGGCCATGAGATTTTTAACTTTTATACTTTCGTTTTTAGTATACTTTTATAGTTTTATACTTTCACCACAAGACTTTTAGACTTTTACGTTTTATACCACTTAACTTAGTATATTTTTATAGTTTTATACTTTCACCACAAGAGTTTTAGACTTTTACGTTTTATACTCAATTTTTTAACCCTCTAACTTTTAAAGTTTTTTTTTTTATTAAGTTTTTTTGTTTTCTACTTTGGGCACGAAACTTTTAATTTTTCTACTTTCGCTTTTAATATACTTCTTAATTTTATACTTTTACCACGAGACTTTTAAACTTTTACGTTTTATATACCACTTAATTTTTTTACTTTCGCTCAGTATACAAATTCAACCCCGCAACAACGGCGTGGTGGGTAAACATCTCGTTTTAATTTAAAATGATTGTGTGAATGATTGGTGACATAGGTTTTTCAATTATAATAATTTTTAGTCTTATTTTTTATAAGATTAAAGTATAAAATAGGATTATTATTCAATTTGCGAGACTAGTAACTAAGTTATTTTAATTTAATAAATAGAAACATATGTTTTTTCGACTCAAATGAGAAAAATATTTTTTCGATAAAAGAAAGATTGATTGACTTTAGTAGAA